>WOVY01009330.1:37500-1237500 GCA_013436015.1 Rhipicephalus annulatus
CTACCACAAGTAGGAGTTCCTATGAAGAGTGCTGTTGCGCTGACCAATAAAGATGCCAAAGAACCACCAGTACAAGATAGAGACTCTGGGCAGGATGCCGCAGAAAGTTCATTACCTGCTTGCGCTGCAGCTCCGCAGCAGCTTTTTCATCATGGTGCATTGTCGGAAGATTATATGCAGATCTCTACGGATGCAGCAATACTGAAACGTCGCGCATCGTCCAGCTCGAATTCAAGCAAAGGGAGTGACCCAGCGTCAGCGACTCGGGAGTCACACCGTCGCCGAAAGTCCATGCCAAAGGGGAAGCGTCGCCGATCCCAATTCAGGAGGCCTGTTGGGGGTTCACGGGAAGCCTCAGCGCCAACTCTTGGGACTGATCAAGTGGGACGATAAGCGAATTGGAAGATAGTCACCCTGGCGCAGTCTGAGCGACTCATAATTGTCACCTTAAACGTACGCAGCCTTAGGTCTTCGCAGAAACAAGCACAGCTTCGTAAACTTCTAATTCTAAAGCGTCTCGACTTGGTCGCCATCCAAGAGACAAAGATCGAGAGCGGAGAAGAGACCGAGAAGGCCCTGCGGCCTTTTCTGTCTCAGTTTAATGTGTGGATGTCTTACATGCTAAAGGTTTATCTGCGGCCTGAGTGTTGTTTCTGAGAAAAAGCCTACCCTGTTCAGCCTTCTGCACTACTGTTGATGAAGAGGGCAGGTATATATGCTGTGATTTTTTGATGCAAGGAGTGCCATGGACAATTATCAATCTATATGCGTTTATATATGTTCCGAAACGACTAGAGTTATTTGAAAAAGTGCGTAATTTAATTGACGTCGACAGATGCACGGTACTTATGGGAGATTTCAACTGCGTATGTGAAGCTATTGATCGTTATAATTCGTCTGGAAAGAGAGACAGGAGTGGTGAGCTTTTATCCGGTATTGTAGATAATGCAGGACTAATTGACATCGGGGTCTAGAATCGGCCAACAGCATATACAAGAGTACAAGGCAGTTCTCATGCTCGCCTTGACCGAATTTAGGTGTCCTCATCACTCCTATCTCGTAAAATACCCTGCAGCACCGAAGCTGTATCATTCTCAGACCATTGTATTGTCATAGCGCAAATTGGTGAAAATCGTCACAAACAATTCCGTCCCCAGCGGGCCCTTTGGAAAATAAATGCGAAGCCCCTCTGTGATTAGAAATTCATGAATCGCATCCAGATGGCATTGAGGCAATCTTTTTCGATTGGTTTTCATATCTTCGCTGCTTGGGAGCTTTTTGAACAAGAAGTTCGTGCTATAGCTTTAGAAATTGGGGCTGTTAGGTCTTTCTATAGAAAGAATGATGAAAAGATACTTGTGAAAAGTCTTTGCAATATTTATGAGATGGAATTCGAAATGCCGGGAAAGTACATCAAAGACATTGAGAATATTAGGTGCCAACTACAGATATATGATGCTGCTCGCTACCAAGGGGCACGTATGAGATCTCGGAAACAGCGCACTTTAAATTCTGAGCAACCAACGCGCCAAGCTTTACTTGATGAGCAACGCCATGCGATTTCTAAAGTTATTCCAGACTTGTACTTTAACGATGTGCTCATAAAAGATAACGGAGACATTACTTTGGCGTTTGAAACGTACTATAACAACTTATTTAGCTCTGCCTCTGATGATCTTGACGCTCACCTCAAGGCTAGTTTTGTTTCTCTTGTGAACCACTTGAAGGACAATGACTGTGCAGTCAATAATGAACCCATTACTATACAGGAAATCGAGCAAGCAATCGACAACTTGCCTTTATTGAAAACGCCGGGCCCTGATGGCATCTCAGGCGAATTTGACAAAGCTTTCAACAAAACGCTTGCTCCTATATTGCTGAATATTTTTCAGATGAGTAACGACATGGATACACTCCCACAATCTTTTTGCAAAAGTCACACCGTGTTAATACCGAAAACAACTGACAAGGAAAAACTTCGCTTCGTCGAGGGCTACAGACCAATATCGGTGTGAGACGTGGACTACAAAATTTTCGCAAAAGTATTAGCAAATAGGTTGCAATTTGCTATGTCGATCCTCATTGGGTCTCATCAGACATGTGGGATCAGAGGTCAATCCATAAAAACCAATATACATGTCGCTCGAACAGTGCTTCAATACTGTCATGGTTCTCAAAAACATCTTGCAATGCTACAGGAAGACCTTGCAAAAGCTTTTGATCGTGTTCGTCATCCCTTCCTTTTTTCTCTTCTCGAACAAGCTAATGTTGGCAAAGTTGTTCTTAAAGGCGATAAATTATGCTGTAATGAATGCTCAACTCGTCTGATGGTTAATGGTCAACTTTTCAAGCCAGATTCTATTCGCTCTTCTGTAAAACAGGGATGCCCGATGTCACCACTTTTATTTGCACTTTATCTAGAACCACTGTGCTTAAGCATAATACAGTCGAGTTGCATTCGTGGCTTTAGAATATTAGGCAGTGAGGTTAAAGTATTTGCTTATGCAGACGATGTTGCATTCTTTTGCACAGAAAAACCAAGTGTCGAAAATGTGGTATATACAATTGAAAAGTTTGGCGTAGTATCAGGAGCTCGTTTACATGCCTCTAAATGTTTAGGACTGTGGATTGTCTTGTGGCGTAGCACACCGAACCACTTTTCAGGGATTAATTGGACAAGAACTCCTCCAACATACCTCGGTGTACCATTGCCTGCATACAGATTCAGTGCGCATTACTGGAAAGAACGTGACAGGCCCAGAAATTTGTGCCCTATCGACTTTCTATATTTGGGAGAGCTGAAGCTTGCAATACTCTCTTAGCGACAAAGCTTTACTATGTATTGCAACTTATTCATTGCGCAAGATTCCATATACAACGCTTTTATCGGATTTTCGCTACTTTCATATGGTCTTCGACTTTTGAGCCCATGTGTCGTGATAATATATTCAAGCCAGTTAGTGAGGATGGGTTAGGACTAAAACACCTTTATCTATGGCAAATAGTGTCCCGATTCTTCTTTTTTCGAGACAATTCCCATCTTGTAATCCGACCCTTCTTGCAGGTTACACTTGTTGATTGCTTACCAGATTTAATTGTTTCATCCATTTCTCCGAACGCCCATGCTTGTGGGAATTCATGCAGGAAGTTTAGCTCGCAGTTCAGTTCCTTAAAGCTCGCTTTTCTGTAGAATTTCTGTACACAGTATCGCGCAAGGTGCTGTATAAGGACCTACTGAGCACACTCTTCCCAACTCCATTGTACCGTTCACTGTACTCCAATCTTCCACGCCACGATGTGTTTAAGCGAGTGCGTAAAATGTACATTCCAACGAATTCAACAACATTCTTCTATAAACTCCACTCTGAAACATTGGCGGTAAACACATGGTTAGAAAGAAATTGTATTTTCATTCCGTCTGTTAATTGCCGTCTATGTGATGTGCCGGAAACGATTGAACATTGCTTTGTTAGCTGCAATGATGCCATACTATTTTGGTATGTCCTTCATCAAGCACTGAAAAAGCTTTTCGTCATTAATTCTCACGCAATACGTTGCTTCTACCAGCAACGCTTGATGAGGTAACATATGATATGTTTTTCCTCATGGGTTTGCACAGCTTGTGGAAGACACGAATGCAAGACCGCAATGCAGAGCCTACCACGTCTTCAAGCGTACACTTCAATCAAATGGCTATCCACCTAAAAACCATTTACGACGAGCAAGACTTTAGACCAGACTGGTACTCCCTCTTAGAGAACTGTTTGACCTCACCCCTTTTTTGTTTGTATAACACGATGTGAAGAACTCTCCATGTGAGGAACTCGCGCTGTGTTAGCCATTTAGTGTTTATGAGCAACGCTTGAACGCTTACCTTCGCGATTTGATTGTACTTTTCTTCGCTTGATTTTGCCTTTATTGCCCAAGTACTTTAATAAATACCATGAAAAAAATAGCCGTGGTCGTACAGCGGTTAGTACCTTGCGTTGTGGCCGCAATAACCCAGGTCCGACGCCTGGCCACTGCAATTTTTTTCTTTTTTTAAACAGTATGAGGGCCTGGTGATCATTTTTTGTTGTCGCAAAGAACTTCCAAATCTTGATTTTATCGTTTCACCCGCAAACTTCTGGCACTCTAAACATCATTACCGTGTACCCAAGTTTATTGTTGGTTTGTTTCTTTGTTTGTTTTGTCAATCAAAACTTGCGTGTAGAATCTGCCTTTGATTACTCCTTCATTTTGAGAAAGATTTCAATAGGTTCAGAATCAATTTGAACGCATACCTACCACAGGAAATGATAGGGCAATGCTGAAGTACTATCACGTATGGTTTGTATGGCCCATAACAGCCTGATCAATAACCACAGCGTCTCGTAAGTTTCAATCAATAGTTCAGGCTTGCGGAATTCACAATACTGTTAATTTCTCTCTATCGCTCCTTTGTTTGTGATTGTGTTTGTGTGTTTCATCTCTCTCCATCTGCACGGCCATTAGGGCTGCCTCTGTGATCAGCCCAGCTTGTTTTGTGTTTGTGTGTTTCTCTCTCTAAATCTCCATCACCATCATCATTAATGCTGCTGTTTTTACCGTGGAACTTAGTGGACTATTGTAAACCACCTTTTCGTTGATAAGGACTTGGAGGGAACATGTCGCTTCGACGATGGGTTTGTTGGATAGGGCTACCCTTCAAGACGCACAATCTCATTTTCCCATTACACGATGCCCAACTCCGATATTGCGTCTACCACAGCGAAAAACTCGGACATTCTCACATACATTATTTTGGGAAACCTTAAATTGAAGTTATTGTTCCTTCATCACTTTTCCGTTGGTACAGTGATCATCCTACAGCATGCTCTGAAAGTTTCCTGCAGCTAGAGTGGCTCTGCAATATCTGAGAGATCGGAGGTAATGCAAACTTTATGAAACTTTCTTTGTTTTGCATTGCCTCTATGATCAGCCCAACTTTTATCATGTGACGGCAACATGTGATGACGTAATCTTGTTGCGCCATGTTGTAAGATCACAATGACGTCAAGAAAATTCATCTCCGACATCATGTGGACGTCATATGGTGAAGTATTAAATGACCGTCTCATTCTCCCTTTCTCTCTCCTTTGTGTGTGTGTGGGTTCGTGTGTTTCACTCTCTCTCCATCCACATCGTCATTATTGCTGTTGTTTTTACCGTGAAAAATTGTGCAGGATAGTAAACCAACTTTTCGTTTATGAGGACGAGGCGGGCACGTGCCGCTCTCATTACGTGTTTGATGAATAGGGCTAGCTGCCCGTGACGCACAACTTTTTTAGACCAGGAAATGATGCCACACTCTAATATTGCACCTACCACTGTGCAAAAATTCGAGATTCCCTCATGCATTGGCGCAGAACTCCGTCTGGGAAATCGGGCCTCGTTTTTTTCAGCTCAAGCAGCGTGAGAGTGGCGACACGATTACAGTGTCTACAGTTGTACTGCCTAGTATGCTGAGCGCGGGCTAGGAAATGGCTCCGCAGCTGATGACTGCCAGCAGCGCCCTCATGGTGCGCTGTTGTGCGAGTGGGTGCATTTGCGTTCAATCCTTGCTCTCTAAAAGCGCTGCAAAGCCTGCAGGAGGCCGTGCCGCGCAAGGCCAACTATTCGTTTTCGGCATTTTCTGGGTTTTTTTAGATATTGCTCTATAATATAGGAACTACTCGATTGCTTTCACAGTACTGGCACTTTGCAATACCAAATGAAGATCATTTAGTGGCATACATTTCGCCATCCGCTAGTGCCCGCAATAAAAAAATACGCAGATCCCACGTAACTGGGAAACAAATGCTATGCAACATGACTCTGTTGTAATTTTTTTAAATAGTGAGACATTATGATGTGGCACTAATTATATGCAAGAAATTGGATAGTCAACACTGAAACCAGCATGGGTGTTTCGCGAACATTTGGCTCTTCTTGCAAAGTATTTCGAAGACGCTAACTTAAGGGGGTGATTGTGAGGGCACCCAGACGTAGGCGATACGATAGATAAATAGATGGATGGATGGATAGATAGATAGGCAGACAGAGAGACAGACAGAATGATGGACTTACGGACGGACGAACGGGCAGGCAGCCAGACGCACAGACGGATGGATGGACGAACGCACGGACAGACGGACGGACGGAAGGACGGACGGACGGATGGACGCACGGACGGATGGACAGATGGATACGGAGAGACTGATGAGTGGATGGACAGATGGACAGATGGATGGACAGACAGAGGGATGGACGCACGGAGGGAAGGACGGATCTACACGGACAGACACATGAACGAATGGACAGATGGACGGACGCATGGACAGACAGACGGATGAATGGATGGACAGATGGACGGATAGATCTACAGACAGACAAATAAATGGATGGAAGGATGGACGAACGCACGGCTGAACGGATGGACGGACGCACGGACGGATGCATGGACAGACGGACGGACAGATGGCCGCATGGACAGACAGACGGACGGATGGACTGGCAGACAGGTGAACGGATGGATAGACAAACGGATGGACGCACGGATGTACACGGACAGACAGATGAACGGATGGACAGATGGACGGACGGATGGACAGATGGATGAATGGATGGACAGATGGACGGACGGATCGACAGACCGACGGATGAACGGATGGTTGGATGAGCAGACGCACGGACAAACGAATGGATGGACGCACGGACAGATGCACGGACAGACGGATGGACGCACGAACAGACAGACGGACGGAAGGATGCACGGACGGACAGAAGGATGCATGCGGAGTGACGGATGAACGGAATGACAGATGCACGGACGAATGGACAGACAGAAGGATGAACGGATGGACAGATGGACGGACGAATGGACAGACAGACGAATGATCGGATGGACAGAAGGACGGATGGATCGACAGACAGACGAATGAACGGATCGATGGATTGACGGACGGACGCATGGACAGATGCACGAACAGGCGGATGGATGCACGGACAGACGGATGGGCGCACGGACGGACGGATGGATGAATAACGAGAGACGGATGAACGGATGGACAGATGGACGGATGGATGGACAGACAGACGGATGAACGGAACGGATGGACAGAGAGACAGATGGAAGCACGGACGGACGGAGGGATGTACACGGACAGACAGAATAACGGATGGACAGATGGACGGATGGATGGACAGACAGACGGATGAACGGATGGACGGACGGATCGACAGGCAGACGAACGAACGGATGGACATAGATTTTAGTCTATATATATATATATATATATATATATATATATACGTGTGTGTGTGTGTGTGTGTGTGCGTGTGTGTGTGTGTGTGTGCGTGTGTGTGATAGATAGATAGATAGATAAAGTCTCAAAGTAGTTAATTTACGCAAAAAAGTATTTTTAAAAACCATTGGCAATATACTACCAGTTATTTTTCAAAATGTGCTTTGTTTTGAGAGCAAAAATTATCACAAAAGACCCTAAAACATTCACGTCTTAGCCTGAATTTCACTAGGATTCGAGTGAAACCCAATAATAACATGCCAATGAATAATCTGACACTCGCCACAAATGATACTCTAAACGTTGTTGGAAAGGGAGTGCGACGTTGACATGGGAAAAATCTGTGTGAATGAAATTAGGGTATTTTCGATTTTTCAGATAAATGATCATATTTGAAATTTTGCCTAGATGGCGATTTCATTCCCGACACCGTTCACCCTAATCCGAAAAAATAGTTTGGTGGAGTCACTCTAAGAATGTTTTTCTCACACGACAGCCTTCGGATAAAGCCTCCTGTCTGCCATCTTGATCCTACTTTTTCATTCAGAAAAACGTGCTGGATCCGTTAGTGCGGGGAACAAGACACCTTTTCCCTGCTCGACCGATAACTTCTTTGACACAGTGGCCCTATACACGTTCCTTCTTTTCATTGCCGCGTAGCTTTTAAAATCTCAGGGTGTTGCAGTGTACATATGGCTCCGTCGAACTTCACAGTAAATCAGAGGGCAGCTGTCACACACTGGTTTTAAACGTGGCAAGGCACAACAGCAACACGATGAGAGGAATTGCGCTCGTTCGTGCACCCTCTCGACACGCAGCGCCGCTTCTGGCATCTGAGTGCAGTCATCACATGCGCTGCCACCCACTCTCGTACGGAATGCGCGCGCTCAGCACACTGGGTGGTATATTTCTAGACACTGTAACACGATGGTTCCAAAATGACGATGATGATGATGAAAGGCAAAGATGAAGCGCTGCACCGTTCTTATAGCCCGAGCAACAACAGTCATATGCCTCGTCCTGTGGGATAGCCGTGGTCGTACAGCGGTTAGTACCTTGCGTTGTGGCCGCGATAACCCAGGTTCGACTCCTGGTCACGGCAATTTTTTTTTCTTTTTTTTAAAGAGTATGGGGGCCTGGTGATCATTTTGTATTGTCGCCAAGAACTCCCAAATCTTTATTTTATCGTTTCACCCGCAAACTTCTGGCACCATAAACATCATTACCGTGTACCGAAGTTTATTGTTGGTTTGTTTCTTTGTTTGTTTTGTCAATCAAAACTTGCGTGTAGAATCTGCCTTTGATTACTCCTTCATTTTGAGAAAGTTTTCATTAGGTTCAGCATCATTTTGAACGCATACCTACCACAGGAAATGATAGGGCAATGCTGAAGTACTATCACGGATGGTTTGTATGGCCCATTACAGCCTGATCAAAACCCACAGCGTCTGGTAAGTTTCTATAATAGTTAAGGCTTGCGGAATTCACAGTACTGTTAATTTCTCTCTCTTTCTAGCTCCTGTGTTTGTGTGTGTGTTTGTGTATTTCATCGCTGTCCATCTGCACGGCCATTATGGCTGCCTCTGTGATCAGCCCAGCTTGTTTTGTGTTTGTGTGTTTCTCTCTCTGAATCTCCACCACCATCATCATTAATGCTGCTGTTTTTACCGTGGAATTTAGTGGACCATTGTAAACCACCTTTTCGTTGATAAGGACTTGGAGGGAACATGCCGCTCCGACAGTGGGTTTGTTGGATAGAGCTACCTTTCAAGACGCACAATCTCATTTTCCCATTACACGATGCCCCACTCCGATATTGCGTCTACCACTGCGAAAAACTCCAACATTCTCACATAAATTATTTTGGGAAACCTTGAATTGAAGTTATTGTTCCTTCATCACTTTTCCGTTGATACCGTGATCATCCTACAGCATGCTCTGAAAGTTTTTTGCAGCTAGAGCGGCTCTGCAATATCTCAGAGATCGAAGTTATTGCAAACTTTATGGAACGCTCTTTGTTTTGCATTGCCTCCATGATCAGCCCACCTTTTATTATGTGACGGCAACATGTGATGACGTAATCTTGTTGCGCCATGTTCTATTGTCACAATGACGTCAAGAAAATTCATCTCCAACATCATGTGGACGTCATATGTGAAGTAATAAAATGACCCTCCCACTCTCCCTATCTCTCTCATTTGTGTGCGTGTGTGGGTTCGTGTGTTTCACTCTCTCTCCATCCGCATCGTCATTATGGCTGTTGTTTTTACCGTGAAATTTTGTGGAGCAAAGTAAAGCACCTTTCCAGTTATATAAACGAGGCGGGTAGCTTCCCGTGACGCCAATTCTTATTTGGCCATCACACGATGCCACACGCCGACATTGCGTCTACTAGTGTGAAAAACTCCGATATTCCTTCATGCATTGTTCTAAGACTACTTAAATTTGAAGTTATTCCTTTATAACCTTTCTGTCCATACACTGATTATCCTAGAGACCCCTCCAAAAGTTTTCTGCAGCTTGCGTGGCCATGCACTATCTCAAAGATCAGAGGTAATGCAAGTGTTATGGACCTCTCCTTGTTATGCACTGCCTTCGAGATCAGCCCACCTTTTATCTTCTGATGAAGCATGTGAGAACATGATCTAGTTTCGCCATTTCTAACGTCAGAATGACGTTATGAAACTTTATTCCTGGCATCATGTGAACGTCATATCGTGAAGTAATCCAAATTACCGTCTAATTCTCTCTCTCTCCTGTGTGTGTGTTCACGTGTTTCACTCTCTCTCCATCCACAGCTTCATTATGGCTGCTGGTTTTACCATGAAAAATTGTGCAGGATAGTAAACCAACTTTTCGTTTAGGAGGACGAGGCGGGCACGTGCCGCTCTCATTACGTTTTTGATGAATAGGGCTAGCTGCCCGTGACGCACAACGTTTTTTAGACCAGGAAACGATGCCACACTCTAATATTGCGCCTACCACTGTGCCAAAATTCGAGATCCCCTCATGCATTGGCGCAGAACTCTGTCTTGGAATACGGGCCTCGTTTTTTTTCAGCTCAAGCAGCGTGAGAGTGGTGACAAGATTACAGTGTCTACAGATGTACTGCCTTGTATGCTGAGCGCGGGCTAGGAGATGGCTCCGTAGCTGGATGGATGGATGGATGGATATGGCTGTACCCTTTAGATCGGGCGGTGGCTAGCGCCACCAAGCCGTAATACCTAATGAACCAAAAACTATATTTTTTCCTTAAAAAGTGAGTTTGAGAATTCGTCCTTTGCAGTGAAGAGTTTAATTTTCACTCGTGCCTTGACTTTAGCCACCAATCAGATAACTTCTTTCTAGTTAAGTCTACCTGCTTAAAGTTTATTTTGCCCTCCCGGTCCCTAAACTCCAGTGCTTTGAAAAACTCTGCGCCATCATCCTGAACTATAGGTTGAACTCTTTGCAGAACATTATCAAGTGTTCGGCAGTTTCTTCTTCTTCTCCACACGCACTGCATACTGTGTCTACCCCTTCGTATTTGGCCCAATATGTCTTGGTTCGCAGTACTCCCGTCCTGGCCTCAAACAATAGAGAACTACGCCGAGTATTATCATAGATCCTTTCCTTGCAATTTCCTGCTTAAAAGTTCGATAGATCTCTAGTGCGGACTTCTTAATCATGCCCATTCTTCACATGTCAGTCTCCGTTTCCTTCACTTTTTTCTTAACCGATAGTTCTTTTTGGTTTGGCCACCTGCTGTTTTCTAAGTATTTACCAGTCAACTTCCCAATTCGCTTCCTCCATTTTGTATCGACATTCTTCATGTACAAGTAGCTGAAAACCTTCCTAGCCCAACGCTCTTCCCCCATTTCTCTCAATCGTTTCTCAAATTTTATCTTGCTGCTAGCTTCCCTGCCCTCAAATGACGTCCATCCCATATCACCTTGTACTCCCTGATTTGGTGTATTCCCGTGAGCTCCTAAAGCAAGCCTACCTATTCCACGTTGCTTAATTTCTAATCTTGCTTGAACTTCTGATCTCATGCACAAGACCGCATTGCCGAACGTCAGCCCAGGAACCATGACCCCTTTCCATATTCCTCTCACAACATCATACCTATTGTAATTCCACAGTGCCCTATTTTTCATGACTGCTGCATTCCTGTTACCTTTAGTCGTCACGTATATTTCGTGTTCCCTCAGATACTCGGTCCCATTGCTTATCCATACGCCCAGATATTTGTATTTACCTGTTATCTCTAGCGTGACCTCCTGTATTCTAAGCTCACTACCTTCGTTGTCATTGAAAATCATGACTGCTGATTTTTCCTTACTGAATCTAAAATCTTACCTATCTCCCTTATTACCGCATATGTCCATCAATCTCTACAAATCTTCCTTGTTGTTGGCCATTAGCACTATATCATCTGCGTACATTAATGCTGGTAGTGCTTGATCAATAAGTTTTCCTTGTTTGACTAAAGAGAGGTTGAAGCCAAGTCCACTTCTCTCTAATTTTGCCTCTAATCCTTGTAGGTACATCATGAATAATAAGGGTGACAGGGGGCACCCCTGCCTAAGCCCCCGTTTTACCTCTGAAGGCTTGGATACCTGTTTTTCCCACTTTATAACTACCTTGTTACCTTTATAGATACCCTTTAAAAGATTAGTGACTACATGTTCCACGTGTGTCCAGTATTCCCCACCATTCCTCTTGAACCACGCTATCGTACGCTCCCTTGATATCACAAAAATGCTATCCACAGGGGCCTGTGTTCCTTTTCTGCTATTTCGATGCACTGCGTCAGTGAGAACAGATTGTCTTCCAACCTCCTGTGTGTCCGAAACCCATTCTGCAGTTACCCCAGCACCCTCTCATTCTTTATCCACGCCTGCAGTCTTTCCTTTATAATCTGCATCGCCAGCCTGTAGACCACTGATTTCACTTTTATAGGACAGTAGTTGTTTATGCTAGCTTTGTCCCCCTTTCTTTTATAGATCATGCTCATTCTGCTAAGTTTCCATCCATCGGGAACTTCACCATTGATTATTATTGTGCTCACTGCCTCTCTCAAAGCCTGCTTAGACTTCGGACCTAATGTCTTTATCAGCCTAATTGGAATGCCATCTGGGCCTGTTGATGTACTACTAGGAACCCTTTTCTCAGCCCTTTCCCACTCTTGTTGTGAAAATGGAGCCATTGCACCACTTGATTCGTCCTTGTCTATTGTGGTGCATAAAGTACTTCTGTGTTGAAATTTTTCTGTCACCCTTGTTCTTATATATTCAATAGCTTCGTCCCCTTCTAGCCTAGCACCTTGAGCTGTAGTTATAAAACTCTGCTCTAGGCTCGTCTCATTTCTTAGGGAGTTTAGATGGTTCCAGAATTTCGCAGCTACCTTTCTATTTTTTTTATGTACTTCTGCCAGCCACTGAGCTTCCTTCCTTTTAATCTTTTCATTGATCAGAAGGGATGCATCCCTTCTACAGCTTAGAAAGGTTGCCCATTTTCTTTCAACATCATCTGTCGGTTCACCCCGCTGCTTAGCATGTCTGTGTTCCCAAGAGGCTTCCTGACGTTTTGCTATGGCTCTCTTAACTTCCTCATCCCACCAACTTTTGGATTTGTGTCTTTTTTTCCGGGGTGACTTGTCACGCGTCTTAGCAAGCTCTAGCTCAAACAGTCTAATTAGGTTCGTATATGTCCACACTGTCCTATTATCTTCCGTGATTACTTTCTCAATTTGTTTAGTGGCTATTTCAATTTGCCTTTCTGAATAAAAATTTTCCTGTAGTTGCTCAACTTGTCTCCTTCCCACTTTCACTGCTCTTCCAAAACTTAGCTTGATACGTTTGTGATCGCTACCCAGACTTCTGGACCCACCTTCATCTATGTGCATTCCGCTGAGCTTATCATACATTCTATGTGACATCAGAGCATAATCTATCGTCGACTGAAGCCTTCCTACCTCCCATGTTATTTGCCCTTCACACTTCTCGGTACTGTTGCAAATGATCAAATCAAGCCTTTCACACATATCCATGATCATTTTGCCTGTCGGGTCGGTATACCCATCTATATCTTCTATATGCGCATTCATGTCTCCTAGTATATTTATCTCGCACTCTCTTCCTAACTCCTGAATGTGCTTTGATATACACTCTACCATTGCCTGGTTTTCCTCTCTGGCCTTTGCTCCCGTCCACAATTACACAAAACCAAGGAGTGTCATTTGGCCTGCTACTTTCCCTTTTAGCCATAAATGTTCCTTGCACTCTTGCTTGACCCTTTGCCAGTCTGTACTTTTATGAATGAATGCCCCAATACCACCCCCCTTTCTGCTGCCTTCTGTTCTATTACAATATTCCCACGCGTATGCCCGGATTGTTCGGAGGTTGTTCCATGTCCCTGAGATGTGTTTCTACAAACCCGTATACCATCGGCCTCTCTTTCCTTAGCTGTTCTTCTATCTCTTCCCACTTCAGCCTGTTCCTACCACCCTGCACGTTAATATACCCTATGTCTGAATTGGCTCGGCGCTCGTGGCTACGTCTATTTATGCCCCGGACTGTACCTATCTTAGATATTGAGGCCACTTTGGAATCGTATCTGTCCATACCACCTGTCGAAGAGTCTCTCTGGTTGTTTTCCTCGTTACTAGCTATCCTGCACCCTGAAGGGCTCGCTTGCCTCCCAAAAAAGCTACTGCGCGTCCTGCAAGTCGCCAACCCAACTCATGACCTAGCCGCCCATCGAAGTGAATTCTATCTCGTTGAAAACCCCCTCCACCTATGGACGTCTCTGTTTATTTCCACCACCTCAAAGCTTTTCTCTCGACTCATCCGCCATATCTCTTGGTTTGCGTTGACCACCGCTCTTTGCAGGTTGCTATCACGCACCGGTACCTCCGGTATTGTGCATATCACTACCTGTACCTTAGGAGAAGTGGCGCGCATGTCATCGACGCCTTTCGCCAGTGTGGCTGCTAGTCCTGCTGCATCTTCATTGAGGACATCGTTTAAACCGCCTAAAATTATCACGAGGTTTCGTCTATCAGCTGCCGTTTTGAGCTTTGCGCTCGCTTGCCTCATGACTGCTTCCAGCTTGCGTCCTGGGAACGCCCCTACTGCAACCCTCTTGTCACCTCTTACCCTCTCTTTGATGGCTTCTGTGCATCGATTTAAATTCGAGTCCCCGGCGATTATCACATGCTGTGACTTTTCAGCTGGAGCGTTCTTGCACCTGGGGGCTACTTGCACCTGTGACGCCGGCTGCTTTGTTCCCTCCCATCCTCACCACTACCTCGCTGAAGCTGGGCCTTGCGACAGTTGAACCGGCTAAACTTGTTTTTTCCAAACTTGCTTGCTTTTCCTTCTCCACCGTTCTGGTTGCCGGTTCCCTACTGTTCTCTCGGTAGGTCACTTCTTTGTTCAGCTTCGCTAGCGCTTCCTCGGCGGACTTCAGTCTTTCTCCCATTTCCCTCGTTTCCTCTTGCTCTGTCGCCAACGCAGTCTTGAGCTCGGCGATTCTCATCAGCAGTTCAGTCTGGGCAACCACCATTTTCTCCATTTTTTCCTCGACCTCACATTGCCTACACTTCGCGTCAGCCTCTTCCCCTTCCGCTTCTAAGCTTGGGTCCACTTTCAAACCCACTCCACATACTGAACACTTTACAGTCTTTTTAACCATGCCTTTCTGACACCAATTGTCCCTATACTCGATAATTACTAAACTCGAGCCCTGCACTTCAAAAAAAAGAAAGTCTAAGCTCTACTACAAAAATTTGCGTGTTCAATGTACGCGCACCTCCCCCACGGGGTGGCAAAAAAAACCCAAAAACAAAAAAATTTCCAACACACACCCGCACTAACTAATAAATACCTGGTGCCTGGCCCCCGAAAAAGCCGTACCATAAAATAGGGGCTACGAAGATTTCAACCGCTGCCTTATAATTTTAAAGAGAAGCTCAAAACATGCAAAAACACTTATCTGCGCAGTCGATCCGGAGCGCTCAAAAAACACGTCCATCCACCTTGACAGCCCGAACAGAAAAAAAGCTGATGACTGCCGACAGCGCCCTCATGGTGCGCTGCTGTGCGAGTGGGTGCATTTGCGTTCAATTCTTGCTCTCTTCAAGCGCTGCAAAGCCTGCAGGAGGCCGTGCCGTGCGAGACCAACTATTAGTTTTCGGCAATTCCTGGGTTTTTTTACATATTGCTCTATATTATAGGAACTACTCGATTGCTTTCACAGTACAGGCGCTTTGCAATACCAAATGAAGATCATTTCGCGGCATACATTTCGCCATCCGCTACTGCCCGCAATAAAAAAATACGCAGATCCCACGTAACTTGAGAACAAATGCTATGCAACATGACTCTGTTGTAATTTTTTAATAAGGGAGACATTATATTGTGGCACCAATTATATGCGAGAAATTGGATAGTCAACACTGAAACCAGCATGGGCGTTTCACGAACATTTGGCACTTCTTGCAAAGTATTTCGAAGACGCTAACTTGAGCGGGTGATTGTGAGGGCACCCAGACGTAGGCGATGCGATAGATAAATAGATAGATGGATGGATAGATAGATAGGCAGACAGACAGACAGACAGACAGACATGCAGACAGACAGACAGGAAGATAGACTTACGGACGGACGAACGGACAGGCAGCCAGACGCACAGACGCATGGATGGACGGACGCACGGACAGGTGCACGGACAGACGGATGGACGGATGGACGCACGGACAGACAGATGGACGGAAGGACGCATGGACGGATGGACAGATCGATACGGAGAGACTGATGAACGGATGGACAGATGGACAGATGGATGGACAGAAGAGGGATGGACGCACGGAGGGATGGACGGATCTACACGGACAGACACATCAACGAATGGACAGATGGACGGGCAGCTGTCACACACTAGTTTTAAACGTGGCAACGCACGACAGCAACACGATGAGAGGAATTGCGCTCGTTCGTGCACCCTCTCGACACGCAGCGCCGCTTCTGGCATCTGAGTGCAGTCATCACATGCGCTGCCACCCACTCTCGTACGGAATGCGCGCGCTCAGCACACTGCGTGGTATATTTCTAGACACTGTAACACGATGGTTCCAAAATGACGATGATGATGATGAAAGGCATAGATGAAGCGCTGCACCGTTCTTATAGCCCGAGCAACAACAGTCGTATGCCTCGTCCTGTGGGATAGCCGTGGTCGTACAGTGGTTAGAACCTTGCGTTGTGGCCGCAATAACCCAGGTTCGACTCCTGGTCACGGCTAATTTTTTTCTTTTTTTAAAGAGTATGGGGGCCTAGTGATCATTTTGTATTGTCGCAAAGAACTCGCAAATCTTCATTTTATCGTTTCACCCGCAAACTTCTGGCACCATAAACATCATTACCGTGTACCCAAGTTTAATGTTGGTTTGTTTCTTTGTTTGTTTTGTCAATCAACACTTGCGTGTAGAATCTGCCTTTGATTACTCCTTCATTTTGAGAAAGTTTTCAATAGGTTCAGCATCATTTTGAACGCATACCTACCACAGGAAATGATAGGGCAATGCTGAAGTACTATCACGGATGGTTTGTATGGCCCATAACGGCCTGATCAAAACCCACAGCGTCTGGTAAGTTTCGATAAATAGTTCAGGCTTGCGGAATTCACAATACTGTAATTTCTCTCTCTCTCGCTCCTGTGTTTGTGTGTGTGTTTGTGTGTTTCATCTCTCTCCATATGCACGGCCATAATGGCTGCCTCTGTGATCAGCCCATCTTGTTTTGTGTTTGGGTGTTTCTCTCTGTCTGAATCTCCGTCACCATCATCATTAATGCTGCTGTTTTTACCGTGTAATTTAGTGGACTATTGTAAACCACCTTTTCGTTGATAAGGACTGGGAGGGAACATGCCGCAACGACGGTAAGTTTTTTGAATAGAGCTACCTTTCAAGACGCACAATCTCATTTTCCCATTACACGATGCCCCACTGCGATATTGCGTCTACCACTGCGAAAAACTTCGACATTCTCACATAAATTATTTTGGGAAACCTTGAAATTGAAGTTATTGTTCCTTCATCACTTTTTCGTTGATACCGTGATCATCCTACAGCATGCTCTGAAAGTTTTCTGCAGCTAGAGTGGCTCTGCAATACCTAAGAGATTGGAAATAATGCAAACTTTAAGGAACTCTCTTTGTTTTGCATTACCACCGTGATCAGCCCACTTTTTATTATGTGACAGCAACATGTGATGACGTATTCTTGTTGCGCCATGTTTTCACGTCACAATGACGTCAAGAAAATTTATCTCTGACATCAAGTGGACGTCATATGGTGAAGTAATAAAATGACCATCCCATTCTGCCTTTCTCTCTCCTGTGTGTGTGTTTGGGTTCGTGTGTTTCACTCTCTCTCCATCCACATCGTCATTATGGCTGTTGTTTTTACCGTGAAATTTTTGGAACATAGTAAAGCACCTTTTCGTTTGTATAGACGAGTCGGGTAGCTTCCCGTGACGCCCAATCTCATTTTGCCATCACACGATGCCACACGTCGACATTGCGTCTACTAGTGTGAAAAACTCCGATATTCCTTCATGCATTGTTGTAAGACTACTTGAATTTGAAGTTTTTGCTTTATAACCTTTCTGTCAATACACTGATCATCCTACAGCAGCCTCCGAAAGTTTTTTGCAGCTTGCGTGGCAATACACTGTCTCAAAGGTCGGAGGTAATGCAAGGGTTATGGACCTCTCCTTGTTATGCACTGCCTTCGAGATCAGCCCACCTTTTATCTTGTCATGAAGTCATGTGAGAACATGATCTAGTTACGCCAATTCTAACGTCAGAATGACGTCTTGAAAATTTATCTCTGGCATCATGTGGACGTCATATCGTGAAGTAATTCAAATTACCGTCTAATTCCCTCTCTCTTCTGTGTGTGTGTGCGTTCACGTGTTTCACTCTCTCTCCATCCACAGCTTCATTATGGCTGCTGTTTTTACCATAAAAATATGCAGGATAGTAAACCAACTTTTTGTTTATGAGGACGAGGCCGGCACGTGCCGCTCTCAATACGTGTTTTATGAATAGGACTTGCTGCCCGTGACGCACAAGTTTTTTAGACCAGGAAACGATGCCACACTCTAATATTGCGCCTACCACTGTGCGAAAATTCGAGATTCCCTCATGCATTGGCGCATAATTCCGTCTGGGAATTCTTGCCTCGTTTTTTCAGCTCAAGCAGCGTGAGAGTGGCGACACGATTACAATGTCTACAGCTGTACTGCCTAGTATGCTGAGCGCGGACTAGGAGATGGCTCCGCAGCTGATGACTGCCGGCAGCGCCCTCATGGTGCGCTGCTGTGCGAGTGGGTGCATTTGCGTTCAATCCTTGCTCTCTACAAGCGCTGCAAAACCTGCAGGAGGCCGTGCCGCGCGAGACCAACTATAATATTTCGGCATTTTCTGGGTGTTTTTACATATTGCTCTATATTATAGGAACAACTCGATCGCTTTCACAGTACTGGCGCTTTGCAATACCAAATGAAGATCATTTCGTGGCATACATATCGCCATCCGCTACTGCCCGCAATAAAAAAAATACGCAGACCCCACGTAACTTGGGAACAAATGCTATGCAACATGACTCTGTTGTAATTTTTCTAATAAATGAGACATTATGATGTGGCCCTAATTATATGCAAGAAATTGGATACTCAACACTGGAACCAGCATTGGCGTTTTACGAACATTTGGCTCTTCTTGAAAAGTATTTCGAAGACGCTAAGTTAAGGGGGTGATTGTGATGTCACCCGGACGTAGTTGATACACTAGATAAATAGATAGATGGATGGATAGATAGATACGCAGACAGACAGACAGACAGACAGACAGACAGACAGACAAAAAGATGGACTTATGGACGGACGAATGGACAGGTAGCCAGACGCACGGTTGAACGGATGGACGGACGCACGGACGGATGCACGGACCGACGGATGGACGGATGGACGCACGGACAGACAGACGGACGGAAGAACGCACTAACGGACGGACGGATGTATACGGAGAGACGGATGAACGGATGGAAAGATGGATGGATGGATGGACAGGTAGACATGTGAACGGATGGATAGACAGACGGACGGACGCACGGACGAACGGACGGATGTACAAGGACAGACAGATGAACGGATGGACAGATGGACGGATGGATGGACAGACGGATGATCGGATGGACAGATGGACGGACGGATCGACAGACCGACGAATAAACGGATGGTTGGATGGACGGACGCACGGACCAACGAATGGATGGAGCCACGGACAGATGCACGGACAGACGGAGGAATGAATTGACGCACGGAGGGACGAACAGGGAGAGACGGATGAATGGATAGGCAGATGGACAGACAGGTGGACGAACGGATGGACAGACAGAGGGATGGACGCGCGGACGGACGGACGGATGTAAATGGAGAGACAGATGAACCGATGGACAGATGGACGGACGGATGGACAGACAGACGAATGAGTGGATGGACAGATGGACGGATGGATCGACAGACAGACGGATGAACGGATGGCTGGATGGATGGACGCACAGACGAACCAATGGACGGACGCCTGGACGGATGCAAGGAGAGACGGAGGAACGAATGGACGCACGGACAGACAAACGGACGGGTGGATAGGGAGAGACGGATGATTGGATTGACAGATGGACAGACAGGCGGATGAACGGATGGACAAACAGAGGGATGGACGCACGGACGGATGGACGGAAGTAAACGGAGAGACAGATGAACGGATGGACAGATGGACGGACGGATAGAGAGACGGACGGATGAACGGATGGACAGATGGCCGGACGGATCGACAGATACACGGATGAACCGATGGATGGATGGATGGATGGACGAACGTACAGACGGACGCACGGACGGATGCACGGACAGACGGATGGACGCACGGACAGACAGACAGACGGATGGACGCACGGGCGGATGGACACATGGATAAGGAGAGACGGATGAACGGATGGACAGATGGACGGACGGATGGACAGACCGACAAATGGACGCACGGACGGACGGAGGGATGTACACGGACAGACAGATGAACAGATGACAGATGGACGGATAGCTGGACAGACAGACGGATGAACGGATGGACAGATGGACGGACGGATCGTCAGGCAGATGGCTGAACTTGTATATATATATATATATTGTAGGCATTCATTAAGCACATCATCTATCTTTACACATATTCATCATCAAGAGTGGTCGTCATCTTCTTCTGCTGTGGGGACTTGGCTTGTCTGAGTTCTGTGCCTTGGGCGTGGTCGCTTCATCGTGTCTTCCGGGCCTAATAAAGGTTGCCTTCACCGTTACATCACAAGTGGTGGAGCGTGCTCTACGATCTTCCGTCCTCTCCCAGCCCGGTCTGCCTCCTGGAGCTGCGCTCAGGTCGTCGTTTGTACCAGGTGTCCGGTAACATGCCTCAGGACGAGCCCAGCGGCGCTTCTGCGTCTACCTCCACGGCCCCGGCTACCACGGCCTATCCATCGTGGATTATCACCGCGCACCAGCGTGAGCCGCCCACGTTCGCCGGACTTCGAGGTGAAGATGTGGAAGATTGGTTGGACCAGTTCAATCGAGCGAGTTCTACTAACAACTGGGATGATCCTACCAAGCTTCGCCGTGTTTCTTTCTACCTCACGGGCGTAGCGAAAACATGGTTTTTCAATCATGAAACAGACATTACGGACTGGAACACGTTTCAAGCAACAGCTTCGCCAAATTTTCGGCACTCCGGCGGTTCGTTCAGCTCTCGCGAAGAAGGCACTGGATTCTCGCAAGCAACAATGCGGTGAGTCCTACACATCGTACATAGAGGATGTGCTTGCTCTCTGTCACCGTTTCAGCACGTCCATGTCTGAATCAGAGAGAGTTCGTCATCTACTGAAAGGAATAGGCACGATCGCGTTCAATGCCTTGGTCATTCAAAACCCGACTACGGTGGCTGACGTTGTTGCCACGTGCCAACGCCTGGAGGAACTTGAATCCCAACGGTTACCGCCGGACAGCTCTGAAAACACTACCACGACTGATGCCTCCTTGCGTGCCATGATCCGGGCGCTTATACGGGAAGAGCTGCAATCTTTCGGCCTCTCAATGACACCGAGTCCACCTCCCCCCTCCAACAATGTTTTGCGGGATGTTATCAAAGAGGAGTTGGCGTCCATGACCAGGCCAGCGTTTGTAGACTCTCCAGTACCTCGACTCCAGCCGACGTACGCACAAGTCCTCGCTGGCTCACCACCCGTGGTACAACCGATGCCCGCACACTCGACGCCTGTCCCGCTGGCTTCGTTAACTCCGAGTGTGACTAGCCAGCCCTTTCACCCACCGTGTCGGCCGCATCGTACGATCTGTTATTACTGCGGCTATCGGGGCCACATTGCACGCGTCTGTCCGAAGCGTCAGCAGGACGAGCGTCGTGGACTCGACACCTATGGACGGGATGATGGGACAAACTGGTACACTTTCCAACGTCGTCCTTATGATCCGCCGCTACGCCGCTCACCGTCTCCAACTTCGACATCTGAGCCAACCAGTTCCTACCGCTCTACTATACGCCGCTCACCCTCCCCCCTCCGCCGTTCCACGTCTCCATTGCGACCTGTTTCGCAATTCAACAACCAACGCCCGGAAAACTAACCTCTGCAGCTTTTGGGGGAAAAGCTGCATCGAACGAAAAGACAGAAATTCCTCCAGTGCGTCCATATAATACGATAGCTGTTTTAATAGAAGGTGTGTACGTGGACGCTTTAATAGACACTGGTGCCTCTTTGTCTGTGATTGATCGTTCTTTGTGCTCACGTCTACGGAAAGTCACCACCCCTTATGATGGACCTACACTGCACGCTGCTCAAGGGGACGCCATTAGACCTGCCGCTATGTGCACCGCTCGTGTTTTTATAGCTGGTATTCTTCATTTTGTACAATTTGCTGTGCTGAATTCGTGTGCCCACCAGATTATATTAGGCTGGGATTTTCTGTCTACGGCGAACGCTTCCATCTGCTGTAAAGAAAATGTTGTTCATATGATGGAAACTGACTATGCCCTGTATGCGGATGACAAACCCGTTCGCTTGCTCGCTGCTGAAGAGACCGAGCTACCACCTGGTCATCAGCGGATAGTTGCCATCACTTCTAATGTGATCGACTCTGGCGACGTGTTTGTCCAACCATCTGCACGCTGTCTCGCAAGAGGTATAGCCTTTGCTTCAGGTCTAGCGCGATTCCACAATGGCTCCGGACTTCTCTACGCTACGAATCAGACTTCTGAGAAAATTCTCATTCCTAAAGGCACCACAATGGCTTGCGTTTCTGAATCTCAACCTGTCTCTGTTGTCTCTCTTATGCCAGCGTGTTCTAACCTTCCTTCTATTGGACGTTCATCAAGCGTTTCTGTTCTTGCTGCGACTATTAGTCCAGAACTGACCTCTTCACAGACAGATGAGTTGCTTGCATTGCTACAAAAGCATAGGAGATTGTTTGATGCCCATTCCTCATCTCTGGGACAGACGTCCATTATTAGGCATCGTATCCAGACCGATGGCACTTCCATCGTACGCCGTCGACCATATCGCGTCTCTTCATCCGAGCGTGAAATCATTGAACAAAATGTAGCCGATATGCGGCAACGGAACATTATACGTCCCTCAGCGAGTCCTTGGTCATCCCCTGTTGTTTTAGTAAGGAAAAAAGATGGCTCCGTGCGGTTTTGCGTTGACTACAGAGCACTTAATAAGATTACCCACAAGGATGTTTACCCCATGCCGCGCATAGACGATGCTTTGGATTCACTGCAAGGTGCTGAGTACTTTTCAACCCTAGACCTGCGTTCAGGTTACTG
Organism: Rhipicephalus annulatus; assembly: GCA_013436015.1. Lineage (NCBI taxonomy): Eukaryota > Metazoa > Arthropoda > Arachnida > Ixodida > Ixodidae > Rhipicephalus > Rhipicephalus annulatus. Next base: position 60,735 of record WOVY01009330.1, read on the forward strand.
GCAAATACCCATGCACGAGGATGACAAAGAAAAGACAGCGTTTTCAACACCAGATGGGTTGTATGAATTCAACGTCATGCAATTCGGCCTTTGCAATGCTCCAGCAACATTCTAGCGGATGATTGACACAGTTTTACGAGGCTTGAAGTGGAAGACTTGCTTGTGCTATTTAGACGATATCGTTATTTTCTCGTCAACCTTCCCTCAGCACTTGCAACGACTGGACGAAGTTCTTACGTGCCTTGCAAACGCAGGCCTTCAGCTGAACACCAAGAAGTGCCGTTTTGCGAGCAAGACGATTAAAGTGTTAGGCCACGTCGTAAGCAAGGACGGTATTCGTCCCGATCCTGACAAGATTTCCGCTGTCCAACACTTCCCGCGTCCTGAAAAAGCCAAAGATTTGCGCAGTTTCCTCGGCCTCGCTTCTTATTTTCGCCGATTCATTCGAGACTTCGCCTCAATAGCTTCACCATTGCACAAGTTGCTCGGATCAGGCGTCACCTTTGTGTGGTCTCCTGAATGTGAAGCGGCGTTTGCCCAACTGAAGTGTGCACTCACATCCGAACCAGTCCTCTGCCATTTCGACGAAACCGCGCCTACGCTCCTGCATACACACGCTAGTGGTCGAGGCATTGGGTGAATTCTCCTAGAGCGAGACAAATCTTCACGTGAGAACGTCGTCGCATACGCGAGCCGTGCACTGACCCCTGCTGAAAAGAATTATACCATCACCGAACAGGAGTGCCTAGCGGTCGTATGGTCGATACAAAAGTTTCGACCTTATCTCCACGGCCGCCACTTTACTGTGGTTACGGACCATCACGCCTTGTGCTGGCTCTCGACAATCAAGAACTTGTCCGGCCGCCTTGGTCGCTGGATTCTTCGCTTACAAGAATACGACTTCACTATCACATACAAGTCGGGAAACAAGCATCAAGACGCCGACGCCCTTTCGCGTTGCCCGCTATCTTCGGACCCGCTTAACAAACCCGCCACTGCCGCACACGAGAAGCTTTCGGCCGTCTCTTCCCTACATGTTTCGTCATTAACTACTTTGGACCCAACTTCTCCGAGCGAGTGCGGTTTGTTCTTATCTCACCAACGTGCTGACCCTTACTGTTGCCGCATCATGGACCGTCTTGACGGGACTTGCCGGCCCCCTAACGCCCGTCTTCGCCGACAGCTCACGCAATTCAAGCTCAACAACCACGTCCTGTACCGTCATATCTACCACCCTGATGGTCAACGCTGGGTGCCCGTTCTACCTCGCTCTCTTCGGGCTCAAGTCCTCAAGACATATCACGACGACATGTCTGCTGGACACATGGGCTTCCAGAAAACGTATGACCGCATAAGATGTCACTACTACTGGCCGGGCTTGTCCACCTGTGTCGCGAAGTACGTTGCCTCATGCGCCCTTTGTCAGCGTCGCAAGCTACCTACATCAACTCGAAGTGGACAATTACAACTGCTCCCGTGTCCCCTGCAACCATTCGAGGTAGTTGGCATTGACCTGTATGGTCCGCTTCCTATGACTGTCACGGGCAATCGTTGGATAGTTACAGCTGTCGACCATCTGACCCGCTACGCCGAAACAGCTCCCGTGCCTTCTGCGTCAGCTTCGGAAGTGGCCGACTTCATCCTTCGAGCAATAATCCTTCGACACGGAGCTCCTCGTGTAATCTTGAGCGACCGTGGAAGAGTATTTCTTTCAGCACTCGTCGAAGAAGTGCTCAAGGCAGCCGGCACTACACACAAAACAAGCTCCAGTTACCATCCTCAGACGAACGGCCTGACTGAGCGCTTCCATCGTACACTGTCAGATATGATTGCGATGTATATCGAACCCGACCACAGAAACTGGGACACCATTTTGCCATTTGTCACTTTTGCCTATAATACCTCTGTACAGCGCACAACCGGTTACTCGCCGTTCTACCTCGTCCACGGTCGCTTCCCCTCTTCTTTCCTCGATGTTTCGTTCTTCTCTGCGCCTGTCAAACCATATTCATCTTCAAGTGAAGAATACGTGTCTCGTCTACTTCATTGCCGCCAGCTGGCTCGCGTCAACACTGAAGCCAAGCAACAGGATCGCAAGCTTGAATATGATGCCTCTCATCGTGCCGTGTCTTTCAGCCCTGGCGACGAAGTCCTGCTTCTTACACCCATTCGCACTCCCGGACTGTGCGAGAAGTTTCAATTACGTTTTATTGGCCCCTACACTGTCTTGGAGCAAACGTCTCCTGTGAATTATCGCGTGGCGCCCGTTCTTCTTCCGACGGACCGCCGCTACAGGGCAGCAGAAATAGTCCACGTATCCCGCATGAAGCCTTTCATACGGCGTTCATCTTCGCTTTAAAATGCGGCCAGGAACTGCGGTCAGGATGACCGCTTTCACGTGGGGGGGGGGGTAGTTAGTGTAGGCATTCATTAAGCACATCATCTATCTTTACACATATTCATCATCAAGAGTGGTCGTCATCTTCTTCTGCTGTGGGGACTTGGCTTGTCTGAGTTCTGTGCCTTGGGCGTGGTCGCTTCATCGTGTCTTCCGGGCCTAATAAAGGTTGCCTTCACCGTTACATCACAATATGTGTGTGTGTGTGTGTGTGTTTGTGTGTGTGTGTGTGTGTGTAGATAGACAGATAGATAGATAGATAGATAGATAGATAGATAGATAGATAGATAGATAGATAGATAGATAGATAGATAGATAGATAGATAGATAGATAGATAGATAGATAGATAGATAGATAGATAGATAGATAGATACGCTCTAAGTCGCCAAAGTTTGCTCAGAAATGCTTCGAATTTAAGATCACTGCATATTTATTTTTATTTATTTATTTATTTATTTATTTATTTATTTATTTGTATTTTTTATTTACAACATACTGCGGTCTTGAAAAATACCAAGCAGGAGAGGCACAAAAATTAAGTGGAAAATACACGTAAGCGAGATAGATGAATGATGTGCACAAAATACAGAATATAAGTACATTATACATAGTGTAATGAATTAATGAATCTGAATAACGGACGCTCTGCTGGCAATGAAGAAGACGACGATGATCGGTGGCTGCAGTAGTAGCTCGTGCACGCCGCTCGCCATTAGCTAGACCTGCCTGATAAAGCAAATTTTGCCAAGCTGCGTCTGAACCTTTTATCGACGTACAACATCTCTATTTTAAGTGGTGGAGGAGCCGGGGTTCCCATTAACCTGGAACTTCGCAATCGGACGCTACCCTCACCGTTCACCATGACTGCTCCTGGCCCTTCTCAAGCTGCCTTACCAACGACAGTCTACTGTACTGGCGTACCTCGGCAACGCGACCCACCAATTTTTCGCGGCAACGACGAACAAGACGTCGAGGACTGGCTCGTCGAGTATGAAATCGTAAGTGCTTCCAACAAGTGGAACGCCTGCGACCAGCTCACAAACGTGCGCTTTTACCTCGCTGATGTGGCCAGCCTCTGGTTCAAGAACCACGAAGGCGAAATCACCAACTGGTCCGCCTTCAAGACCACCATCGCCGCGGTCTTCGGTCGTCCCGCAGTGCGCCGGCTTCGCGCAGAACAGCGTCTCCGTAGTCGAGTTCAGCGCAGAGATGAGACGTTTACAAGTTACATTGAAGATGTCTTGTCTCTTTGCAAGCGCGTTGATGAATCTCTAACCAAACGCGACAAAATCAAGCACATCATGAAAGGCGTTGACGACGATACCTTCCAGATGCTCGTCGCTAGGAATCCGCAGACCGTCACCGATGTTGTCAAGCTCTGTCAGGAGTACGACGAGTTGCGTAAGCAGCGTGTTTCGACGCGCAGGGCCGCTGAAGATACGGCCGAAGTTTCCGCCCTCGTGCACGACGTCGCTGCTGATCACACCGTCTTACTGGCCCACATAAAACTATTCATTCGTGAAGAAGTTGCGCGTCAGCTTTCTCTTGGGGCCGAAGCATCCGCGCCAGTGACCTCGTTAGACCCACGTTTACGCCAGGTCATTGAGACACAGGTCACGCAGGCACTGCCTCCATCGCCACCCGTCCCTACGCCGTTGACCTACGCTGCCGTCGCTGCTAGACCCCCAGCCCCACCCGTCTCTGGCGCATACCGGGGCACAAGGTCCTCCTACCCTACGACGCTGCCTACATACACGGCACCCCATCCCGTTTCGCCACCTGCACCTTCTGTCGTTAACCCATGGCGCACCTTGGATAATCGACCCATCTGTTTCGCATGCGGTTTCGTGGGACATATAGCACGCTACTGTCGCCGTCGCAACTTCCAGCCTCCAGACCATGGGAATTCTGCAAATTACCAAGCTGCCCAGAATCCCCAGCGACCATCTTCTCCTATCACCGACTCATTGTCCCCACGACGCCCTGTCGATTCTCGTCGGTCATTACCACCCCGTCGCCGATCTGTCTCCCCGATGCTTCGGCGCACGAGCCCCGCTCGAGAGGAAAAGTGACAGCCGCAGTTCCGGAGGCAAGAACTGCGTCGTCATCGAACTTTCTAAGACCTCCTCTTTGTCCGACCAACGAAATTGATGTGCTAGTAGAAGGTGTTGCTGTACGTGCACTTGTCGACACAGGCGCCGTCGTTTCTGTAATTAGTGAAAAACTGTGTCGCGATTTGAGGAAAGTTACAACGCCGCTTACGAATCTTGCTCTGCGTACAGCCACCTCACATTTCATCGCGCCGACAGCTCAGTGCACAGCACGCGTTCTTATTCAAGATGTTTGGTATGCCGTCAACTTTGTTGTTCTCCAACGTTCATCTTACGACGTCATACTAGGATGGGATTTCCTTTCTACCCATCAGGCCCTCGTCGATTGCGCTCGTGCTTAACTCACGTTGACGAATCCGTGGCTTGAAATCGACCACCAAAGTCCCTCGAAAGTGTTTGCCGCAGCTGACGTCCGCATCACGCCGTTGTCCACCGTCTTAGTGCCTGTGTTTTCCCCTGCTGCCACTAACTCGACGCTCCTGTTCCAACTAACTATAGCTGGTGTGCAACACCGAACCATCATCCTCCCTTTTGCCGTCATCAACTTTTCCAATGGTTCGGTGGTACTATATGCGTGCAACGTTTCTGCTTGCCCATACATCCTGCTACGCGGCGAGTGTCTGGGGAGCCTCGAGACCTTAAATTGTATTTTCGAAGACCCGATCTATCCAGACAAGCCATTTTTACCGACTTGTGCCATTACACGCGCAGCTGACGCTAATGAGCCTATGGATGTATTCCGCAAGTCCATTGATTGCAACCTCACGCCTGGGCAGCAGGAACAGCTGATCAAGCTCCTACAGCGTTTTCGGGCCTCTTTTGACCACAATCAGCCTTCCTTAGGTCGAGCGTCATCTGTTGCTCATCGTATAGATACCGGTCAAGAGACGCCATTAAGGCAGCGTCCATATCGTGTGTCAACTACCGAACGCTGTGCCATTAATGAACAGGTTGACGACATGCTGACACGTGGCATAATTGAACCGTCAAGCAGTCCCTGGGCCTCTCCAGTTGTGTTGGTGAAGAAGAAGGACGGATCCATCAGGTTTTGCGTGGACTACCGACGTCTCAACCGAATCACGCGCAAGGATGTCTATCCGCTGCCACGCAATGACGATGCCTTGGACTGCCTACAGGGAGCCGAATTTTTCTCTTCTTCAGATCTTCGCTCTGGATACTGGCAGGTACCCATGGCAGAGGCCGATCGCGAGAAAACAGCTTTCATCACGCCCGACGGGCTTTACGAATTCACGGTCATGCCCTTCGGCCTCTGCAACGCGCCGGCTACTTTCGAGCGAATGATGGACTCTATCCTTCGAGGCCTCAAATGTAACGTTGCCTTTGTTATTTAGATGACATTGTCGTCTTTTCAACTGATTTCGCAACCCATTTGACCCGCCTCGAGAAAGTCCTCGCGTGTATTTCTGCCGCGGGGCTGCAACTGAATCTGAAGAAGTGCCATTTCGCCGCTCGAAAGCTTACGATCCTTGGCCACGTGGTTTCAAAAGACGGCATTCATCCTGACCCTGCCAAACTTACAGCCGTTTCAGCGTTTCCCAAACCGACCACCATGAAAGAGCTCCGAAGCTTCATAGGCCTGTGCTCTTACTTCCGGCGCTTCGTTCGCAATTTCGCGACGATCATCGCTCCTTTGACCAAGCTCCTCGCCGGCTCTAGAGACCTTTCAGCCTGGTCTGCTATCTGTGATGATTCTTTCAATGAACTGCGCCGCCTACTCACGTCGCCGCCTATTCTGCGACACTACGACCCATCGGCACCCACAGAGATCCACACCGACGCTAGTGGTGTCGGGCTAGGCGCTATTCTTGCACAGAAAAAAGACGGCTTCCAAGAGTACGTCGTTGCCTACGCAAGCCGAACTCTTAGCAAAGCCGAAATCAACTATCCCGTCACTGAAAAGGAATGCCTGGCCATTATTTGGGCGATAGAGAAATTTAGACCTTACTTGTACGGACGCCCTTTTGACGTCGTGACTGACCACCACGCCCTCTGCTGGTTGTCGTCACTGAAGGATCCAAGCGGTCGCCTCGCCCGATGGGCATTACGCCTCCAAGAATATAATATTCGCGTGGTCTATCGCTCCGGCCGGAAACATTCGGACGCAGACGCCCTATCCCGTTCGCCCCTACCCCCTGACCCGGACTGCTGCGAAAGGCTAACCTGTGATGCCACTGCCGTCACCATCGCCGACATGCCATATGAGCAACGCAAGGACCCATGGGTTGCTTCGATTCTAGACATCCCCCCCTTCTCGCTCATTGCGTCGGCAAGTCGAGCACTTCGCCACTCGCGACGACGTGCTGTACCGACGCAACTACGCACCCGGTGGACGTCAGTGGCTACTCGTGATTCCACGTCATCTGCGATCCGAAATTTGTTCCACGTTTCATGACGACCCCCAATGTGGACACGCAGGTTTCCTGAAGACTTATTCTCGCATACGTCTCCGATATTACTGGCGTGGCATGTACCGTTTTATACGACAATACGTTCGGGCCTGCTCGACATGCCAGAGACGAAAAACTACCCCTTATCACGCCAGCGGTACCTTGTTACCCTTACCATGCCCATCCCGACCATTCGACCGCGTCGGCATCGATATCTATGGTCCCCTTCCCAACACTGCTGGCGGTAACCGCTGGATCATAGTTGCCGTCGACCATCTCACGCGGTATGCCGAAACTTCATCCCTTCCCTCGTCTACAGCAAAAGATGTTGCGACTTTCGTACTTCACAACATCGTATTACGTCATGGAGCACCTCGGGAGTTACTGAGCGATCGTGGTCGCGTATTCTTGTCAGACGTCATCACAGCATTGCTGCGTGAGTGCTACGTCGTTCACCGCACTACAAGCGCCTATCATCCCCAGACCAATGGAATGACAGAGCGCTTCAACCGCACCCTTGGTGACATGCTGTCTATGTATATCTCATCAGACCACTCCAAATGGGACCGAGTGCTCCCGTTTATCACGTTCGCCTATAATACTGCCATTCAAAGCACTACTGGGTTCTCTCCTTTTTTCCTCCTTTACGGACGTGAACCTTCTTGCACTATGGACACCATTCTTTCGTACAAACCTGACTCCTCAGAGTCCACGACTTTGTCTCAAGCCGCTACATACGCTGAAGAATGCCGCCAACTGGCAAGATCATTCACAACCCAAGACCAAGGACGCCAAAAGCACCACCATGACGCATCAAGTAACACTACTTCCTACGATCCAGGTTCACTCGTCTGGCTGCATATCCCTTCTGCTACACCTGGCCTTTCTACCAAGTTGGTCCCCAAGTATCACGGCCCATATCGTGTGCTACAAAAAACGTCACCAGTGAATTACCTCATTGAGCCACTGGAACCATCTTCTGACCAACGTCGTCGTGGCCAGGAAATTGTACACGTCTCGAGACTTAAGCCCTGCTACGACCCTCCCGTGTTTACTTGTCCATAAGTCGCCAGGATGGCTCCTTACTTCGCGGGGAGTAATTGTAATGAATTAATGAATCTGAATAACGGACGCTCTGCTGGCAATGAAGAAGACGACGATGATCGGTGGCTGCAGTAGTAGCTCGCGCACGCCGCTCGCCATTAGCTAGACCTGCCTAATAAAGCATATTTTGCCAAGCTGCGTCTGAACCTTTTTCTACGTACAACATCTCTATTTTAATAGATATATAGATGAGCTTAAACACAGGTTAATACGACCTTCATAAGAACGGTGATGGGTCTATCTCCCTATTATACATTCACAATTGCGAAAAACAGTAAAGCAAGTCGAGTACAGACTACAGTACAGACAATATGGCACGCTCAAAATGGCACATAAACTGAGATGTGAAAACCACTTCAGGCAGTGAATTCTATTCCGATACTGTACGTGGGAAAAACGAATTCTTGAACATGTTTGTGTGGGCTTGGTACGGAAGCAAATTGTGCGTGTGCCGATGTCTCGTGGAGCGCGATTGAAATGGCTGAATGTATACCGATGCATTTACCTTTTTGGAGCCAGTATAAAGAGCAAACAGCAGTTTAAGCCTATCAATTTTTCGTCTATCTTCCAGGGTTGAAATGCTATTCGCCAGCATTAGAGAAGTTGGCGAGTAGGTGGTCCTATATTTGTTGAAAATGAAGCGTATAGCGCGTCTTTGCACCATTTTAAGCCGGTACTTATCTTTTTTAAGGAAGGGGTCCCATACGACCGAAGCGTATTGCAGTTTAGGAAGTGTTATCATTTTGAAGGCCAGTAATTTGACATGAGTTGGTGACGCTTTGAGTTTATGTCGTAAGAGGCCTAACTTGCGTGTGGCAGATGTGCAGATGATTTCAATGTGCTTTGACCATGACAGAGTATTCGTGAACGTTATCCAGAGGTATTTGTACTGGCTTTTTTCTACCACTGGTGCACCATTGAATGAATAGGAAGACTGAAAGGGTTGTTTTTTCTTCGTTACACGAAGTAGAACTGTTTTGTCAGCGTTCAAGCTCATACCCCAGGTAGTGCACCACTGACCGATTCCAGTCAAACTGCTGTTTAACAAGACTTGGTCATCGGTGCCCGTGATTTTCTTAAAAATAAGACAATCGTCTGCAAACAATTTTATGGAAACTCTCGGGTCAATAGCAGATGTTATGTCATTGATGTAAATTTAAAAAAAAAACCGGTCCCAAAACACTCCCCTGTGGAACGCCAGATGTCAAACCAACTCCTTCAGATGCGCACCCGTCGACTTCCACAAACTGTGTTCTGTTTGTTAAATATAATTTGATTCAGTTATTTAAAAACGCAGGAAGGCCTAGAGAAGAAAGCTTAGCGAGTAGTTTATCATGGGGTACGCGATCGAAGGCTTTACTGAAGTCAAGAAAGACTAAATCTATTTGGCTGGATGAATCTTAAGCTTGTGTGATTTCATGAGTGGTTGTAACAAGTTGAGTAGTGGAAGAAAGGCCTTTGCGGAACCCATGTTGGAACTTGGAAAGGACGCTGTTTGTTTCCAGAAATTTGTTAATAAAAGAGGCGATTATGTGTTCCTAAACTTTGCAGCAGGTTGATGTTAGTGAGATGGGTCGATAATTTTCCATTTTCAAGCTATTTCCTTTTTAAAGACAGCCACAACGCGAGCTAGGCGCCAATCATCAGGCAAGACTAAGTGGCGCAAGCATAAACGAAAGATGGCGGTCAAAATGTGCGATATCGGCTCGCCATAACGGCGCAAAAAAGCATTTGGAATTAGGTCTGGCCCTTCTGACGACTTTTCATTTATATCCAGCAGAAGTGCAAGAACGCCTTCTGAAGATATAAATTCAGGATTAATATCAGTCACATTCATGAACAGCTCGTTTGTTTCAGTCTGGGGAGAGAATACCGAATGGAAATACTCGTTCATTGTATTAGCAATGGTCCTCGGTTGAGTTATAAGGACGTTGTTTTGTTCAATTTGTTCCAAGGGTTTTTTACTGCCGCCCAGATAGCGCCAGAACTTTTGTGGTTGTGTTTCTATAAAATTTGGCAACGTGGTCAAAAAATATTTCTGTCTGGCTGTAGATAAACTTGCTGAAAGCTGTATTTTAAGACTCTGAGTGAGTTCAGCTCTAGGTGGTTTTGTTTTCTTGGCTCGTTTCAGTTTCCGCTTTACATGAACGATATTCCTGTCTACCCAGGGACTTGCTCGGTTTATTTTGATTTTTTTACGAGGGACATAGGTACGAATACAATCGAGGACCATCCTCTTAAATTCAAGCCATAGTGAGAGGAGATTTTCATTTGATTCGTTGTCGGCAAACGCCCAAAGCTCGTCTAAGATTGCCTGGTCGTCAGCACGGGCAAAGTTACTAATAACTTTTGCCTTGGGCTTCGCGTTTTTAGCACAGTTTTCAACGGAACAAGTAATAAAAACGAGCTTATGGTCCGATATACCCGCTTCTATGCAAACATCATGCTGTAACGTAGCTTTGCTGATAAAAACGAGATCCAAAATTGTGCCACCATCACCAGACGGACGGGTGACCTCCTTTACCACTTGGTCCAAGTCACATGCCATCGTCATGTCAAGAAGTGGGTTATCATCTGTTTGGGAAAGGTGGTCACTCGTCCAGTTGATAGATGGCATGTTAAAATCACCCGCCATAATAATATTGCCCAGATTTGTTGCTGTCATATAATCCAAAAGCATCGTTAGAAACTCAGGTGGGGAAGACGGTGGCCTGTATACTGCGCAAACTGTAAACACGTGACCCCAGAAAGTTACTTTCAGAAAGAGGCTTTCATGAGAATCAATCTGCGGAAGCAGAGCGACTGGGAACAATTTTTTAATATGACAGCAACTCCTCCTCCCCGAGAATAGCGGTCGCGACGGAATATTTGGTGCGAGCCAGGTACAATACAGTCGTCGCTGACACAATCGTGCAACCATGTTTCACTTATGACCGTCAGATGGGGATCATATTTGTACAAGAGATTTTCTAACTCAGCAGTTTTGTTTTCTATGCTTCGGGCATTCATATTTAGGATCCTTAGTTGTTTTGGTGCACCGCAAGCTTCCCGTCAAGGCTCGGCAGGTGTGACTTTGTTTGCAGATGCCATGTGCGCAGTACCCAGAAAGAGTTTAACACGAGTTGCACGAGTGCTCAAGGCAATGCGTTGTTGCCTAGTGTCATCCCAGGTATAACTTACACCATCGATCTTCAGCTTATCATAGATAAGCCAGACACTTTTGCCGTTTGCCTTGTCGGCTTTCGCGGATTGCCATGACAGTTTGCGCTTGCGTAGTGTGGATTTACTGAAATCGTTTTGGATGAATATATTATACCTTTGAGTTTGCTGGCACTACGTAGGATAGCTTCCTTCTCTAGGAAATTCTGGAAATATACGATCACTGGTCTATTTTCAACTTGCTTCCCGAGACGCTGAATTCTTGCAACAGATGCGTTGGGTTGTTTGAGTATTTTTGTGAACACATTATCGATGACTTGCGTACGCAACACTTGATTACTTTCATCAGCCTGGTCCTCAATATTATAGACAACAAGATCGGACCGTCGACTGCTGTCTTCAAGGTCAGTTAGTTTGCTTATCTGTTGCTCAACTACATTCTCAAGGAAAAGTACTTTATCCTGTAGTGTCTAAATTTGCGAAGATTTTTCGCGTACATCGTGTAATACCTTATCCGGTTCAGTCCAACGTATATTTAACAAAGTGATAGCATTTTCTGTGTCTGTCAGCCTACTTCGAATATCAGAAAGCTCTGTTATAATTGAAAGAAGGCTCTGTTATAATATACACGGAGTGAATGGTGATGAGTGAGGTGAAGCGTCCTTCAGCCCGTCCATGCTTCCGTCCGTCTGTGCGACTATCCGTGCATCCAACCAGGCGTCCGTCCATCTGTCCGTGCGTCCATCCGTCCGCACGGCCACACGTCCGTTCATCATCTAGACTGTCTGTCCGTCCGTCCGTGCGTCCATCTAGTGAACACTCCAAGTACCACCATCTCGCATCCGCTGTGGCACATACCCACTCTGAGCGTCCATCCATTTGTCCGTTCATCTGATAGTCTGTCTGTCCGGCCGTCCGTGTTGCGTCCATCTATGAACACTCCAAGTACCGCCATCTCGCATCCCGGTGGCTATACGTACGACAACGACAGAGGATGGACAGACCCACTAAGGAGCGGCCAATAAAAATTACCATGACGCCGGCGCACTACGAAAACCGTAGACATAAAAATTCAGTGCAATATACCTTCTCATCACAATTATCTGAAAAAGTTCAACCATTTTTAATAATATCAATATAAGGTACGCGATCGCTATCACAATCTTCCTTTTTTTCAGTTGATAAGCTTCAATGAGTTCTTTCTCGCATTTCGAGGCTGGGTACGTATAAAAGCGGGTGAGAACCACATATTCTTAGTAGGCAAGTCTTCTATCCTCAATATGAAAGATGTCTCACGTTCTTTCGGCGTCCCGACTGTCCTATGCCAACCTCAGCACAAGAAAATGGTATCTGATACATGCATGACATTTGTGTTTCATTAGGTGAATCAAGTGGCATGACGAGCGGTGCCAATGCTCAGGGCTTCCGGTTTTCAATAATTTCACTACACGGTGACAGCTTGCGTGACACTAAGAACAGGGCAACTTTTGACATTATTGAAACTAATGAAACTCGATGACTGGAACTCGAGGCCGATATGCCTCTGTTTTAGCTCAATTAGTGCAAAACACAGGGTTGTGCTGCTACGGTTGTTTAGTTACTAAAGTACTCGGCTGCTGACCCAATCGTCACAGGATCGAATGCCGGCTGCGGCAGCTGCATTTTCGATGGAGGCGGAAATGTTGTAGGCCCGTGTGCTCAGATTTGGTTGCACGTTGAAAAACCCTAGGTGGTCAAAATGTTCGAATCCTACTACTAAGGTGTCTCTCATAATCATATTTGGTTTTGGGACGGTAAACCCCACATATCAATCAATCGAAACTATTGTAATTTCACTCACCTGCTGTTTTCACTTTCACGAGCACCCGCATATCATAATTCCTTTTTTTCTGTTTGGTTTCGGCTCAACACTACAGCCTTTGCACGATGCCTCCCCAGGTGCCACCTAATCCTCTCCGTTATGTTGCAACTGTTGTCAGGGTATAAAAAGGTAATTATCGTATCAATATTTACACAAGCGCGTGATGTGCTACGCGTATAAAGAGCGTTTGGTTCACTGTGATGACGCATTTTACCTTGTGGAAGTGCTCAAAATCTCAGCAAGACGTGTTGATGAGCTAGTTAATTACTTTTAATAAATTGGTATAGCAAAAAAAGTGCTGGGACAAAGTGAAGACCCCTTTTTTCATAGCACATTGAGTTGGGCGAGTGGGTGCATAGCCCGGCGGCCCGTTCGCGAGCACTCTGAACAGCTTGGGTTTATTCCTTCTGTTCGGCGCTGCGCAAGAGCGCTCGCTGAGGAGCCATTTTCGAGTCATAGTCCGAGTGAAAGGAGGCCTGGCTCTCAAGAAGGTTAGCCTGATTCGTCTAGCCCAAGCCCTGGAGACGGCAGCAAATTTGTCCCCGGAAGAAACACTGGAGGGTATATCGTCTGCCCAAACATAACACAGAATATCGTTGTCTATCCATGCGTCCCGCAACGCGGGCGCCTAGGCGGCGCTGCGTCTCATCCGCCTTCGCTCGACTGAGTATTACGTTTCGGCCTACACAGCCGCATCTGACGATACCTGCGGCGGTATTATTCGAGGCGTCGACGTGAACATGGATGAGTGACGGTGGCGATGATCGTCCACCAGCACGACCCTAAAGCCATGGAGGTGCATCACATCAAGGAAACGACTACCGTTGTCGTTCTCTTCAGTGGTCTCAAAGTACACAACTATGGTGTGTGTGGTACCAGCATGCTACGGTGTACTTTGTACAGGAGACAGAGTGGCGTTTGTTATGAATGTGGAGCTCTCGGCCATCGTTCCTATGTCTGCCCGAAACCGACGAAGAAAGTGTGCCGCGGGTGTGTTGTCAACGATCCTGCGAACGATCACCAATGCCAGCCGACATGTGCCTTGAGCGGGGGAGGGGGGGGGGGAATTTAACAGCAGACAAGTCCTACCAGCATCCATTTCAAGTCCCCTAATTGGTAAGGCGACGAAGACGGCGTAGAAAGGCCGCCAAAAACGCAGGTAGCACCAAGAGGGTCTGACGTCACATCATTCGAGCGCGGCGCCAACCTCCAGGATTCATTCTTCCTCGCCAGCTGTTGAGAAGTGTCGCAGCCGCTCAGTGGGGACGCTCTCGCTCCAAGAGGCACGCCCACTCCAAAAGGCGCTCCCACTCCAAGGGACACTCCTAACTTGGCTACGCTTCTAAGAGCCTCCAGACCTCGACGGATCGTGCCAAGCCAAGCCCGGCGTAGCAGCCAACCCAGGTAACGCACGCGGCACTGCCAGAACAAAAAGAAGACCCTAAGATTGCAATCTTACTCCAAGAGAATGCTAGCTTAAAAGCGCAGCTTCAGCAGATGAGGGTCGAGTTCGAAGATCTCAAAAATACAGCACAGGCCCCAGCGCGGTTTTCGTCAGTGGAGCCTCGGCCGGCTAAGAGAAGAATAGGTACGGAAGGAGAGGTAGCGGCGGCTTCCGACTTGGACGTCTAGGGAGCAATCAAGTATCTACAAAAGGCGGTAGCACGGCAGGCGGAATGCTTTGACCCCGTAGCATGTAAAGTTGCCATGATCGAAAGCAAACTCGCTCCAGCATGGAACCTTTTTGTCTCGGTCACGCCTGTTTCACTTGTTCCCTCTGCGCGCCCCAGTACGCCAATTAATCAGGCTCCCGTCGATATGGACGTGAATTCGGCAAACCAGTAGCAGCAGCCATGGCTCCCAACGCAACTGAGTTCGTCATTTGCAGTGGAATTGCACGGGGTTAAAGGGACTGCTTACCGCTCCAAAATTTTTTTTCATTGTGGCGCCAATCACCAAAAGATCGCTAATCACGTTGGCGGCAACAAGCGTATTTTCGTGCCAAAAAAGTGAATCGTAATTTTAACTTGATGTTGAAAGTCGATAAAAAGTGACCACTAGCGTCACCCAACAGCGACTGCGGTCAATCATGACAACCTATTGGTAGGACGAGATTTCGTAGCACGTAGATTTATTTTGCTTAAAAACAAATGAGTCTAACTTGAATTTGTATTTACGTACTTGACGCCGCTTTGTATTCCACCAGAGACCGATTTTTTCTTTTTTTTTTCTCAAGTGTTCAAATAGGCGACCTGTGGCGCTGCCGGCGGTGTGTTCGCTTGCCTGCATGCCTGGCAAAAACGGCGGAGAAACGCGACCACGGCGTCCGCCGCTGCTCATGAGAAGAACAAAAAATTGCGTGTGTGCCTAAAATGACCACTGAGGTAATTCTTTTATCAGTAACCAAACTTGATGAAGCCTGCGAATACCGTACGCGGTTTCAGTTTTCGATTTTTACCGGCACCCACCAGTGTTGTCGGACTTCATCCCATCGATGTAGGGAGACATAATGCGTACAGGAAAATTCCGTTTTAAAAATTCTACGCACTTTGCAGAGAAAGCGCTGCAAGGTTACACGCTTCATACGGTATGTTTTTTATTTCGACACAAAACAGGAGAGCAATTAAGGACGGTCTGCAGTCCCTTTAAGGAAGCGTAAAGCCTTCCTTCAGCAATACATTGCTCATTTGGTGGTTCATCTGCATGTCATTGCTTCCCAAGAAACCATTGACGCGGTAGTTTCCATGCCCAGCTATCGATCTATATTGTTTAGGGGGGAGGTTCAACGTGGCCAGGCTGTCTTGGTTTTGAACAAATGCACGTTTTTAGAGTAAACGTTTGCGCTCGGCAGCTCTGCTTTGGAGGCTCAGCTGGTTGAAATCATTCCGAATAATTGGCGTAAGTGCAGCATATTCGTACTGAATGTATACAGCAGCCCTCAAAATCACAAGCAGGCGTTCTCCTCGGTGGTCGCAAAGGTTGCTACCCTTGCAGGCAAGTCACTGCTCGTAGCGATCGGTGACTTTAACGCATTTTACCCAGCCTGGGGTTATCCAAAGGCCACTGGTAAAGGGAAAAGCCTTGTTAAAGCTATGACGGACTGTTCCGTAAAGCTGGTCACGGACCTTCAGTTCCAAACCCGGTTAGGCCAATGGTTTCAAGAGACATCACTCCGGATCTGGCATACTTCAGAAATGCGGGGAAAGTTCAGTAGGTTAACTTGCAGCAAAGCCTGTGACGTGGCTTGGAGGATAGCCGCCGTGGTAGCTCAGTGGTAGAGCATCAAACTTGTTACTCGAAGGTCGCAGGTTTGGTTCCTGTCCTCGGCAAGTTATCATTTCACCCTTTCTTTCTTCACATTTACATTAAAATTCGGTCTAGTAACTTCACCTATACTTTCCTTGGCATTGTCTGTTAGATCTTATATATATATATATATATATATATATATATATATATATATATATATATATATATATATATATACGACTGACGTTTAGGTAAATATGTAATTGCACATCTAATTACACAGAATATTTTTTTTGCTTTTGTTTTGGAGTTCGCTCAATTGTGGAGTGTGTTTTCTATAAGCTTAAATGTAAGCATTTCGACTCGAATCTGCTGGTTACGGTAGAAGATTTAAGAAGTTGAGAAGTTCGTAGAGGGCCTGAGGTGTCAGGAACAATTTGATCACCTTCTCGGGATCTGTCTGTGTTTGTCATATAAGGATATCAATGTCTTGTTTTGCCATGGCTGCGGCTTTCCGTTTTCAACAATTTTCGAAAGCCGTGAACGTATACTGAGGAGATTGTTCCTACAGCATGGTTCAAGTTTGTTAGCCTGTGCAGAATGAGCCAGGATTTGCGCAAGGACCTCCTTCCGAAATTCTGTTACTATAACAGAAAAGCCGTCGAAATTGATCATACGGTAGGGCTGCTCAAAAGCTCGGCAAAACCGCCAAGTTGATATTCTGCCTTCCTCACGTCGTTCTCAAGTTGGCGTAATCTTAATGAGTGGGCGTCAAATTCTATTGCTGCCTGGCAAGACACACGTTAGCGCTCAGCGGCTGACTCCCACGTCGGGAACGCCCGGCTCAACGGGCCTTCTGAACGGAAACATTCACTTTTGCCTACGTAGCTGGCTAGACACTCTGAACACGGCAACTTGTCGATACTCATTGGTTTTGCTCGACCTTCAAACATGGTAGCTAGCGGGTGAGCAGCGAAGCGGGCTTGCGAACCACCTCGACCCATGATTTTTCAATAATCACGGAGAGCTCTTCATTGGCGCCCCGCGCATATCGAATGACAATGCGCTGGGCTGCCTTCAATTATTTTTTGCCAGTGGGGTGACCAAGGAGGGAAGGTTGTCGCCTATTGTGTCTTTCACTGGTCTGAATCAAAGAAAACAAAAGTCATCTATATGCACAACACTGGGTAATATCTTTGTCAGTCTTTACCTCTCGATGGGGCTTCACAAAAGTGTGGAAAAATAACGTTTCTGTTGATAAATGTAAAACCTTGTTGCTGAGATGTATTAAAAGTGGTAAGCCAACTGAAAAAAAATGTTAGGAGTGATTTATGCTGTTGTGTAACATAATTGAAAAAATGCTGTGAGTAAATATTGTGTTACTGTATTGCTTTCCGTCTCTAATACTCAGCTGTTGCTCCAGTAGTTCGTCACGTCCACTTCAGCACCAAGAACGTAACCCTACAATCTATGATGATTAATTTAATGTGAGCATTTAGTGTGGCAAAAGCCGCTCAATATCTCTATTGCTTTTCTGAATAGCTCTGGTATTGTGCAACTACACTATTCTTTGTATTAGGGCAGGCAAACTAGAGGGGCCTTGGTGACTCAGACTCAAAGCTGACAACGACTAATTTCATGAAATAGACCTACCTATACGGTGAACAGTTTAAAAAAGAAAAAAAGCAGGCTTATCAACAGAATGCCATTCTAATTCAATGATGCATTTCATTGTCGCTTCCCTTTGTAAAATTTACAAAGTAGACAACTTCGGGCGCTTTAGCTATATGTGAAGATTTGCGGACGGATTATATAGAATTACGAATGTTAAGGCTGAGCTAAAGGGGAAAAAAGCAGATTTAGCTGGCGAACACGAGATGAATGGGAAAGCAAGGGTGCTGGTGGCCTACCTCAGCTCCTTTCCTTGACCTCTTCCTCAGTTTATTTTGTCCTTTTTTTGCTATAATATACAGGGACAATAACAAAGACAGCCTATCGACTCATAATTCACGTAACAATAATATATATGGCTATGCTTTGCTTACACCTAGCTTGACGCATGTGTTCCGAGTTCGGAGTGGCCGTCGGCCAGGCTGGAAATGAAGTGAAAACACTCTGCTGTTGGAAATAAAATGCCACATGTATCAAGCGTGTATTTCACCTAGATTTTGATCCTACTCTCTTGTCGAAGCTGTGGGTGGATTGAAGGTGTAACACTGTACACGGTGGCACCAAACGTGAACATCAGTTTTCTTTTTCCTGGAAGGAAAAATAAAAGCATATCGCTGCCGGTAAAGACCTCACGTTAGCAAATAATAGAATATTATCAATCGATAACTGCTCTATACACGAGTACAAAATGTTCTGCATCACCTTTTTTTTCTCGGCTACAGCATGATTAGTGTTCCTGCGGTTGCCATGTTTACACATACATCAACAAGACCATTGCGAAAAAAAGATGGATTATCATTGAGAGAGAGAGAGAGAACATAAGGGGAAAGGCAGGACGTTTAACCAGGGCTCAGCTTAGATGGGCTACACTGCACTGGGGAAGGAGAGAGGGGGAATAAAGTTTATTAGGGAGGAGAAAAAAGGTCACTGACTGGGCCAACACGTAACAGTTTCACATCACAATCGATGAAACAGGCTGGTGTCTTTGAGAAAAAGCAACAGTGCTTTCGTTGCCTTTCGGTATGAGAATGGGCAGTGCCATTGTCCCAATACTTTCACGACAGTGAAATCACTACTGTCCAGTTCAATTAAAACGCTGCTCAGGTAAAGCCTCTTGTTTCTGCATACCAGGCAGTAACACAAGAGGTGTTCAATAGTCTCATCGACAGCGCAGTCGATGCAATCCGCGCTGTCGGCGATTCCAATCTTAATTGAGTAGGCAATGGTGAAGGCTACACCCAGACGCAGATGCCTCAACACCACACCTTCCTTCCTAGAATGACAAGAGGGTAGCCGCTGTCGTAGAGATGGGTCGAGAGAATATAGTCAATGATGAGCGAATTGTGATGATTGCCAATTCTGGAGTGTCATGTTCTGTACCAGCTTACTCCGGTCTAGCCGAGTCAATCCTAGATAAAGGTATGGAAACAGGGTTAATTTGTACGTGTGCATTTCTGGCTGCTTCATCGGCGAGGTCGTTGCCGGAGATACTGCAATGACTAGGTATGCACTAGAACACAACGTTGTGTCCTTGTTCGGTCGCATAGTGCAGCATTTCCCTGATCTCCCACACTACTTGTTCGTAGGACCCGCGACGAAGTTCCGACGAAACACATTGTAAAGTCGCCTTGGAGTCGCAGAATGCTGTCCATTAATTGGCCTTTTTTGCTTGCTATAATCAATGGCACCTTGCAGGGCAACAATTTCCGAACCAGTCGATGTGCTCACGTGACAAAGTTTGCACGTAATGTTGAAGTGTCGCGATGGGATGACGGTAACGCCGGTGAAGCTAGTCTGGGCGGTAGATCCATCCGTGTACACGTGGATTCTGTCGGCGTAGAAGGTGTGTAAGCAGTCCAGAGTTTCTTGCTTCAAGGCCAAAGTAGAAAGGAGTTTTCTATTTCTTACTTCTAGGACGGAAAGGCGCAGTCGGGTTGTCGTAGGCTCCGCATGGCGGACGGTGAACGCGCCAAGGTTATACAACCGGATGGTAGCAAAGCGCGGTGGAAACTGATGACCTTAGAAAACGACGCCTGTGGTCGTTCTGGCAGAAATGTCAAACGGCTCGATACCATTCATGAAATGTGCCGAATATGTGCTTTCAGCACGTCGGTTGTGACGTAGGTCGTAACCGGATGATCCCGAGCCAATATAACTGTTCCAGTGGTTGAGGTAGTTCATGTCAGGCCGACAAAAACACGTAGTGCCTGTTTTTGCACGCTCTGAAGTGTTCGAATGTCTAACTTGCAAGTTACAGTAGGCAAAGGAGAACTGTAGTGCGGTACACCAATAAAAAGTTCTTCGTACAACAGTAGCATGTAACTTAATGACGGACCCTATCTTTTGCCTGCGATGACTTTCAGGACGTGGGCAATAGATTGCAGGAGAGGTCGCGGTCAACAATTACACCTAGAAAACGTTGGCTACGTTTGTAAGAGATGGGCGGGCCATTAATGCTTATCGGGTAACTTGTCATCGCCTTGCGCGTGAAGGCCACCAGTGCACATTTTTCTATTGAAATTGTTACACCTTGTGTGCGAATATAGACAGATGCTGTCGATGCTGCCCTCTGTATCTTTGCTCAAACTTGTATGCGTGTCAATGCTGATGCCCAGACACAGAGGTCATCAGCGTATATTGAAACACTGACTGTTTCTGGGAGAGCTTCTGCCAGGCCAAGCAAGGCAACATTGAAAAGAACTGGGCTTAAAACACCCCCTTGCGGGACTCCACGACACGTGTAGTGGTCTGAGGTCAGACCATTTTCAGTATATACAAAAAAGGATCATAGTGTCAGGTAGCTTCTGATTAATAGAAACATTCGCCCTCTCAGCTCAATCAACAGAAGTGTGTCTAGAATAGCTTGATGGGAAACGTTGTCATTTACACCTTTCACATCAAGAAATAGCGCAAGTGCTAGTCGTTTCCTAAATTTCTGCTGTTCTACTAATGACACCAAATCGATAACGTTGTCAATCGATGAATGGCCTCGTCGAAATCCCACCATGGAAGTGTGGCAGCTTGGGCTAGTTGATTTTGCATGACAATAGTTACAGCGCGCGAACAAAATGACGACACAGAGACAAGAGGCACACGAAAGACACGTCTCTGTGTCATCGTTTTGTTCTCGCGCTATAACTATCGTCATCCCACCATGGAATCGGGGTAGAGGTTGTTCCATTCAAGGAACCATTCCAGGCGCGTGAGAATCATGCGCTTCATGAGTTTCCCAACGCAGCTGGCGAGAGATACAGGCTGGTATGATGTAAGCACCAGAGGATATTTTCCTGCTTTTAGAAGTGGCACAAGGCGGCTGCGTTTCCATTCTTGGGGTACGACGCCATCTCCCCATGACTGGTTAAATAAATTTTGCAGTTGTCATCTAGCTGTTTGGCTTAAGTGACGCAGAGCCGTAAACGTTATCCTATCGAGCCCTGGTGAAGAACACCTACACGGTGTCAGTGTAGCTTCTAGCTCTTCCATAGAAAATGGAGCCTCCATACTTACATCTCGTGGACCGGGCATATCACGAAAAAGAATATCCGAGAATGGGACTGTCTCGCCATTGATGTTCACGCGAAAATTCCCTGCAACGTCCATTTCACGGCGGTTTAGACGAAGTGCGAGAGCTTTGAGGGGACGATGTTGTGTGGCACCTGAGCGAAGACCCTGCAGAGTTCTTCATACATGAGAAAATGGCTTGAATGGGTCTATTGACTCGAAGAAAAATTTCCATCTTTGATCCTGTAGCTTGTTTATTCGGCGCTGTGTTTTTTCTGCATACGCCTTGGTAATCTCAGATCAAGAATTGACTTGGTACGCCTGTATCTTCTCTCAGCACATCTACATATCCCCCGAAGCCTTTCTAATTCGCTGTGAAGCTCCGTGCGCTTCTGTCAGTATGTGAGGGGCTGTTGCATGGTTACTTTCAATATTCTTAAGTGCAGTTGCATGAGTACTTTCAATCGCTGAGTGGCTAAGCACTGAAGTGAACTCGGTCGGTAGTGGCCTTGATGGCGAGTGAAAATGTCCGTGCGACACCGAGATCATAGGGCGGTTTGAAAGCAAGCCTGACTGCGTGCGTGAGTTTGAACCACACATGCTTCGAAAACATGAAGCTGCAGATGGCA
Source organism: Rhipicephalus annulatus (assembly GCA_013436015.1). Lineage (NCBI taxonomy): Eukaryota > Metazoa > Arthropoda > Arachnida > Ixodida > Ixodidae > Rhipicephalus > Rhipicephalus annulatus. The sequence continues at coordinate 82,827 of WOVY01009330.1, forward strand.
GCGTCATTTCGACAAGAACTAAGTGAAAACAAAAAATACACATCTTACACTTCGTGCTCATACTCTCCCGTCTAGCGTTCACAAAGTTATCGAGTATTACTTTAACATAACGCAAGGAGTAAGCGAGCATAGCTTAGGCAGCGCACAAAAAAAATGGTTCGACCGCAATGTCCTGTTCGTACCCAAGCATAATGCTTGATGCTCAGTGAACTCAAAACCCTGAAAACAGCATGGTTCTCTAGTATCCATACTGATACGGCAGCGCAGAAACTAGAAACAAAGGAACAAAAAACAAATCTGCTTCTTTTGATACACCAAGGGTGCGTCTATGACGGCCAGACATTTCGTGCGGATTGCTGCGACTTCTAGGGCACGTATGTCTAGGAAAACTGTCAGTTCATTGGCAGTCTTCATCGCCGAGATAACGCCGATGCACCACACTCTATTATCGGTGCAATGAGGTGAAGCGACAGTCACAGGGTGGGTGCACCGTTTTTATTATATTTTATTCATTGTTACTTGCCTGCATACGTCATAGCGGAACTTTTGAATCCTTTAAAGTCGATACACGTGGTGTCGTTTATGCGACCTAAGCCGCCGATGCCCAGAAAAGCTGGATATGTACAGACCTTGTACAGACCTTCTGCACGTCACGCGCCTCCAGGCTCCGCTCGGGTGTGACGAGTTCATGTGATGACGTCGTCTTTAGCACCTCGTTGTGATGTTCCAGTTAAGTTACTATGATGCCATCGTGGGGTCTTATATTTTCGAGGGCTGTGACGTCACGATGACATCACGGGATCACTACATCATCATGATTTTTGCATCATTTGCGCTGACACCGAAGGTGACTTTTCGTTCTTTATAAGACAACTAAGGTTTTCGCCTTAATAAGTGAAATCAACTGTCATCAGAAAACGCAACAATAGCGAGACGTGACGGAGAAAAAAAACATGCATGAAAAAATGGCAGCATATCCACGGAGTGAATGATGGAGAGTGGGGCGAAGAACTCGTCCGTCCATTCGTTCTTGCTTACGTCCGTCCATGCGTCCGTCAGTGTGACCGTCCATGCGTCCATCAGCCCGTCCCTGCGTGCGTCTGTTCGTGCGTCCGTCCCTGCGTTCGTCCATGCAGCCGCCCTTGCGTCCGTTCTTGCGTCCATCCATGCATCTGTCGATGTGTCCGTTCGTCCATCTATTCAACACTCCAAGTACCACCATCTCGCATCTTTTCATCATATATTCCCATATAGAAGCACCGCCATACAGCGGACATTCCAAGGACAAAACGAGAGGTGGCACACGCACACTTTCTTATGGCTTGCCCTTCGGGTCCACTTCCCACCTTTAACCACTCGAGTTCATGGTATATACCAGTTCAATGTATTCATGGCACTGCGGCCGAACGCTCGCTAAACCTTTCGAAAACCAAGGAGGTTACGCCCAGCGAGTATGACGTAGCAAACTTTTTTAGTCAGATAGTGCTCAATGTACATGTCAATGGCTGCTAATGGGAAATGAGAGGCGGAGAATTCGGCTTTTATTTCTTACGGCTTGCGCTTCGTATCTACTTTCCATTTTTAACCACCTCGAGTTCATTCATAGTATATACAAGGTCATTGTATTCATGGCACTGCGGCTCAATGCTCGCTAAACCTTTCTAAAGCTAAGGAGGTTACACCCAGCGAGTATAACGTAGCAACCCTTTCTTGTCAGATAAAGCTCAATGTACATGCCAATGGCTGCTCATGGCAATCGCAGCCTGCGCTTTAACTAAAAGCCAAATGCTCCTGTCTCTCATTCCCCATTAGCAGCCATTGACATGTACATTGAGCACTATTTTTTATTGTTCAACAACGCACAGAAGAAGTCTCTCACCAGCACCACCTTGTGGGTCAAAATGTTATACTTGTTACATACTACGGGGAATGAACGGGTGCCGCTATAAAAAGCTTCGCCCCTAAAACAATGACAGCACAGGGTAATTGATTGATTGATATGTGGGGTTTAACGTCCCAAAACCACTATATGATTATGAGAGACGCCGTAGTGGAGGGCTCCGGAAATTTAGACCACCTGGGGTTATTTACCGTGCACCCAAATCTGAGCACACGGGCCTACAACATTTCCGCCTCCATCGGAAATGCAGCCGCCGCAGCCGGGATTCGAACCCGCGCCCTGCGGGTCAGTAGCCGAGTACCTTAGCCACTAGACCACCGCGGCGGGGCGATAGCACAGGGTAGAATGGCATATTATCTTTTGTCTCTGCCCTATGCTTGTGGTTTGAATGTGGGCAGTTTCAATTTTAATTCAATGAAAACACTTGATTTCTTTAAAACAGTAACCCTCAGAAATGTCACGCAGATCGTCTACATTTTTACCGAATGAACGATGAGCAAAATGTGGAAACTACCCTGCGTTTTCTAAGAAAATCGCATTACCACCTTACTAGGCTAACCACGCCGAAAAATCTGTAAATTACCACACAAGTAGGGTAATCACCCTACGGTTGGCAGCACTGCTGCGTGAATTCATGAGATTAGAGCTCAGAAGGCGGATGCTGCACTGTTCCCGTGACGGTGCGACGCCGCTACTGTAGCAAACGATGGTTGTATCCTGGAGACGCCATGACCGCCATCCATGTTTTCTATTGTTACGGAAATGCGCCAGACTGACAGGAAATTCACACGCCCAGCAAAAAGAATGTGATCTTGCCTGGCGCATTCAGAAGCCCACAGTGCACCGCGGCTTGCCAACAACAAAAGGAAATAATAGCGGATATATCTTCTAGAAATCCGAGTCTTGCCCGACGGCTGACGCAACTCTATATGCCAGACGCTCGCTGCAATTTCTTATTTGTTCTTTGCTTGTCCGTGTCAGGAAAACGCGTCTCACGCTTCTCCGTCGAGAGAATCGCCGTTACCACGGGAACGGTGCGCACACAGCACCCGACGACGATCAAAGGGATCGTTCCCATGGAGTCGTGAATAGTGTCACTGGAGCGAGGTAAGTGGTTATGAATTCACCGCCGCAATTGACTGCTTACTAGAAAATATATGTTTACTATACATTAGGTAACACATTCGAATGGCTCATGGAAATTGGTAAAATGAAGCTAACAACGGGACGGACGGTTAAGAATGTTTAATGTTGGTGAGTGAACGAGAGTTACACTTTTGCAGCAATGATTTGTCGCAATACGGCTACGTTTCTGTATGAATTTACCAGTTGCTATAATCGTGGAAACAATTATGGTGGCACAAGGGTGATAAGCATGACGATAAAGATGATAAATATAAAATATACTACGCACCCACAATGAAGAATGCACCGAAAATGCTGCAGTTGGCTGAAAATCACGTCAACCATGCAAATTATTTACATAGATAGATAGATAGATAGATAGATAGATAGATAGATAGATAGATAGATAGATAGATAGATAGATAGATAGATAGATAGATAGATAGAATAGATAGATAGCTAGATAGATAGATAGATAGATAGATAGATAGATAGATAGATAGATAGATAGATAGATAGATAGATAGATAGATAGATAGATAGATAGATAGATAGATAGATAGATAGATAGATAGATAGATAGATAGATAGATAGATAGATAGCTAGATAGATAGATAGATAGATAGATAGATAGATAGATAGATAGATAGATACGCTCTAAGTCGCCAAAGTTTGCTAAGAAATGCTTCGCATTTAAGATCACTGCATCTACACGGAGTGTATGGTGATGAGTGAGGTGAAGTGTCCATCAGCCCTTCCATGCTTCCGTCCGTCTGCACGACTATCCGTGCATCCAACCATGATCCGTCCGTCTGTCCGTGCGTCCTTCCGTCCGCACGTCCGCACGTCCGTTCATCATCTAGTCTGTCTGTCCGTCCGACCGTGCGTCCATCTTGTGAACACTCCAACTACCACCATCTCGCATCCCCTGTGGCACATACCCACTCCGAGCGTCCATCCATTCGTCCGTCCGTCTGCTAGTCTGTCTGTCCGGCCGTCCGTGTTGCGTCCATCGATGAACACTCCAAGTACCGCCATCTCGCATTCCGGTGGCTATACGTATGACACCGACGGAAGATGGACAGACCCACTGAGGAGCGGCCAATAAAAATTACCATGACGCTGGCGCGCTTTGAAAACCGTAGACATAAAAATTCAGCGCAATATACCTTCTCATCACATTTAGCTGAAAATTTTCAACCATTTTTAATAATATCAGTATTGAAGGTACACGATCGTTAAAACAATCTTCCTTTTTTTCATTTGATAAGCTTCAATCAGTTCCTTCTCGCATTTTGAGGCTGGGTATGTGTAAAAGCGGGTGAGCAACCACATATTCTGAGTAGGCAAGTCTTCTATCCTCCATATGAAAGATGTCTCACGTTCTTTGGGCGCCCCGACTGTCCTATGCCAACTTTAGCACAAGAAAATGGTATCTGATACATGCATGATATTTGTGTTTCATTCGGTGAATCTAGTGGCATGGCGAGCGGTGCAGATGGTCGGGGCTTCCGGTTTTCAATCATTTCACTAAACGGTAACAGCTTGCGTGACACTAAGAACGGGGCAACTTTTGATATTTTTGAAAATAATAAAACTCGATAATTGAACCTCGATGCCGATATGCTTCTGTTTTAACTCAATTTGTGCAAAAGACAGGGTTGTCCCGCCACGGTTGTCTAGTGACTAAAGTACTCGGCTGCTGACCCTCAGGTCACGGGATCGAATGCCGGCTGCGGCGGCTGCATTTTCGATCGAGGCGGAAATGTAGGCCCGTGTGCTTGGATTCGGGTGCACGTTAAAGAACCGTAGGTGGTCAAAATTTTCAGATCCCTCCACTATGGCGTCTCTCATAAGAATGTGTTGGTTTCGGGACGTTAAACCCCACATATCAATCAATCGAAAATATTGTATTTTCGCTCACCTACTGTTTTCACTTTCACGGGCACCCGCATATCATATTTCCTTTTTTTTCTCTTTGGTTTCGGCTCAACACTGCAGCCTTTGCATGATGCCTCCCCAGGTGCCACCTAATCCTCTCCGTTATGTTGCAACTGTTGTCAGGGTATAAAAAGGTAATTATCGTAACAATATTTACACAAGCACTTGATGTGCTACACGTAACAAGAGCGTTTGGTTCACTGTGATGACATATTTTACCTTGTTGAAGGGCTCGTAATCTCAGCAAGGCGTGTTTATGAGCTAGTTAATTACTTTTATCAAATTGGTATAGCAAAAAAGCGCAAGGACAAAGTGAAGACCCCTTTTTTCATAGCACATTGAGTTGGGCAAGTGGGTGCATAGCCCGGCGGCCCGTTCGCGAGCACTCTGAACAGCCGGGGTTTATTCGTTGTGTTCGGCGCTGCGCAAGAGCGCTCGCTGAGGAGCCATAATTGAGTCGTAGTCCGACCGAAAGGAGGCCTGGCTACCAAGAAGGTTAGCCTGATTCGTCTAGCCCAAGCCCTGAAGACGGCAGCAAAACTGTCCACGGAAGAAACACTTGAGGATATATCGGCTGTCTGAACATAACTCGGAATATCTTTGTCTATCCCAGCGTACCGCAACGCGAGTGCCTAGGCGGCGCTGCGTCTCATTCGCCTTGGCTCGACTGAGTATCACGTTTCGGCCTACGCAGCCGCTTCTGACGATACCTGCGACGGTGTCATTCGAGGCGTCGACGTGAACATGGATGAGCGACAGTTAGCGGCGATGATCTTCAACCAGCGCAACCCTAAAGCCATGGATGTGCATCACATCAAGGAAACGACTACCGTTGTCGTTCTCTTCAGTGGTCTCAAAGTACCCAACTATGATATGTGTGGTACAAGCATGCTACGGTGTACTTTGTACAGGAGATAGACTGGCGTTTGTTATGGATGTGGAGCTCTCGGCCATCGTGCCGATGTCTGCCCGACACCAACGAAGAAAGTGTGCCGCGGGTGTGTTGTCAACGATCCTGCGAACGATCAGCAATGCCATCCGACATGTGCCTTGTGCGGGGTGAGAGGGGGGGGGGCAAATGTAACGGCTGACAAGTCCTACCAGCATCGATTTCAAGTCCCCTACTTGGTAAGGCGACGAAGGCGGCATAGGAAGGCCGCCAAAAAACGCAGGCAGCACCAAGAGGGTCTGACGTCACAAGATTCGAGCGCGGCACCAACCTCCAGGATGCGCTCTCCCTCGCCAGCTGTTAAAAAGAGTCGCAGCCGCTCAGTGGGGACGCTCTCGCTCCAAGAGGCACGCCCACTCCAAAAGGCGCTCCCACTCCAAGGGACACTCCTACTCTTGGCTACGCTTCTAAGAGCCTCCAGACCTCGGCGGATCGTGCCAAGCCAAGCCCGGCGTAGCAGCCAACACAGGTAACGCACGCGGCACTGCCAGAACAAAAAGAAGACCCTAGGATTGCAATCTTACTCCAAGAGAATGCTAGCTTAAAAGCGCAGCTTCAGCAGATGAGGGTCGAGTTCGAAGCTCTCAAAAATACAGCACAGGCCCCGGCGCGGTTTTCGTCAGTGGAGCCTTGGCCGGCTAAGAGAAGGACGTGTACGGAAGGATAGGTAGCGGCGTCTTCCGACTAGGACGTCTTGGGAGCAATCAAAGGTTTACAAAAGGCGGTAGCACGGCAGGCGGAATGCTTTGACCCCGTAGCATGTAAAGTTGCCATGATCGAAAGCAGACTCGCTCCAGCAGGGTACTCTTTTGTCTCGGTACGCCTGTTTCACTTATTCCCTCTGCGTGCCCCGGTACGCCAAATAATCAGGCTGCCGTCGATATGGACGTGCATTCGGCAAACCAGTAGCAGCAGCCATGGCTCCCAACGCAACTGAGCTCGTCATTTAACAGTGGAATTGCACGGGGTTAAATGGACTGCTTACCGCTCCAAAAATTTTTTCATTGTGGCGCCAATCGCCAAAACATCGCTCATCTCGTTGGCGGCAACAAGCGTGCTTTCGTGCCAAAAAAAGTGAATCGTAATTTTAACTTAATGAGGAAAGTCGATAGAAAGTGACCACTAGCGTCACGCAACAGAGACTGTGGTCAATCTTGGCAACCTATTGGTAGGACGATATTTCGTTGCACGTAGAAATTATTTGCTTAAAAACAAATAAGTCCAAAATGAATTTGTATTTATGCACTTGAGGCAGCTTTGTAATGCGACAGAGACCAATTTTTTCTTATTTTTTGACACGCGTTCAAATAGGCGCCCGGTGGCGCTGCCGGCGATGTGTTCGCTTGCTTGCATGCGTGGCTAAAACGGCGGAGAAAGGCGACTACGGCGTCCGCCGCCGCTCATGAGAAGAACAAGAAATTGTGTGTGTGTCTAAAATGACCACTGAGGTAATTCTTTTATCAGTAACCAAATTTGATGAAGCCTGCGAAAACCGTACGCGGTTTCAGTTTTCGATTTTTATCGGCACCCACCAGTGTTGTCGGCATTCTTCCCACCGATGTAAGGAGACATTATGCGGACAGGAAAATTCTATTTTAAAAATTCTACGCACTTTCCAGAGAAAGCGATGAAAGGTTAGACTCTTCATACGATGCGCTTTTTATTTCGACACAAAACGGAGAGCAATGAAGGATGGTGTGCAGTCTTTTATAGGAAGCGTAAGGCCTTCCTTCCACAGTACAATGCTTAATTGGTGGTTCGTCTGCATGTCATTGCTTCACAAGAAACCATTGACGCGCTGATTGCCATGCCCAGCTATCGATCTATATTGTTTAGGAGGGGAGGTTCAACGTGGCCTGGCTGTCTTGGTTTTGAATAAATGCACGTTTTTAGAGTAAACGTTTGCGCTCGGCAGCTCTACTCTGGAGGCTGAGCTGGTTGAAATCATTCCAAATAATTGGCGTAAGTGCAGCATATTTGTATTGAATGTTTACAGCAGCCCTCGAAATCACAAGCAGGTGTTCTCCACAGTTGTCGCAAAAGTGGCTACTCTTGCAGGCAAGTCACCGCTCGTAGCGATCGGTGACTTTAACGCACCTTACCCAGCCTGGGGTTATCCAAAGGCCACTGTTAAAGGGAAAAACCTTGTTAAAGCTATGACGAACTGTTCCTTAAAGCTAGTCATGGACCTTCAGTTCCCAACCCGGTTTGGCCATTCGGTTCAATGAGACACCACTCTGAATCTGGCATTCATCAGTAATGCGACGAGAGTTCTGTAGGTTAACTTGCAGCAAAGCCTGTGAAGTGGCTGGGAGGATAGCCGCCGTGGTAGCTCAGTGGTAGAGCATCAAATGCGTTACTCGAAGGTCGCAGGTTCGGTTCCTGTCCTCGCCAAGTTATCTTTTCACCCACTTTTCTTTCTTCACATTTACATTACAATTCGGTCTAATAACTTCCCCTATACTTTCCTTGGCATTATTGTCTGTTATATCACATTAATACTGGGTCATAACATGGAAAAACGAGCTCTTAAGTATACACTTCTTTCCCTTACTCATTACCGAGGATCTCGTACTGGCAGACTAGGTTCCTTAGGTTGTATACGAAGGACGATTGGTCAGCTGCCACTCGTAGTAGGTTGACGTGCTAAGTGACGCCCCACAGGCTCATAAAGATTGTGCCACACTCGCCGCCATGGTTACGAAGGGCGCTGACTGAAGCCTATGTGTAAATTAACATATACCCCCTAAAGTGGCTGGAAGGATAGCCGCCATGGTAGCTCAGTGGTAGAGCATGAATGAATCTAAACAACGGACGCTCTGCTGGTAATGAAGAAGACAAGGATGATCGGTGGCTGCAGTAGTAGCTCGCGCACGCCGCTCGCCACTAGCGAGACCTGCCTGATAAAGCACATTTTGCCAAGCTGCGTCTGAACCTTTCTCAACGTACAACACCTCTATTTTAGGTGGTGGAGGAGCCGGGGTTCCCATCAACCTGGAACTTCGCAATCATCAGACGCTACCCTCACCATTCACCATGACTGCTCCTGACCCTTCTCAAGCTGCTTTACCAACGACAGTCTACTATACTGGCATGCCTCGGCAACGCGACCCACCAATTTTTCGCGGCAACGACGAACAAGACATCGAGGACTGGCTCGTCGAGTACGAAATCGTAAGCGCTTCCAACAAGTGGAACGCCTGCGACCAGCTCACAAACGTGCGCTTTTACCTCGCTGATGTGGCCAGCCTCTGGTTCAAGAACCACCAAGGCGAAATCACCAACTAGTCCGCCTTCAAGATCACCATCGCCGCGGTCTTCGGTCGTCCCGCCATGCTCCGGCTTCGCGCGGAACAGCGTCTCCGTAGTCGAGTCCAGCGCAGGGACGAGACCTTTACAAGTTACATTGAAGATGTCTTGTCTCTTTGCAAGCGCGTCGAAGAATCTCTAACCGAACGCGTCAAAATCAAGCACATCATCAAAGGAGTTGACGACGATACCTTCCAGATGCTCGTCGCTAGGAATCCACAGACCGTCACCGATGTTGTCCAGCTCTGTCAGGAGTACGACGAATTGCGTAAGCAGCGTGTCTCGACGCGCAGGGTCGCTGAAGATACGGCTGAAGTTTCCGCCCTCGTGCATGACGTCGCTGCTGATCACACCGTCTTACTGCCATACATCAAACAATTCATTCGTGAGGAACTTGCGCGTCAGCTTTCTCTTGTGGCCGAAGCATCCGCGCCAGTGACCTCGTTAGACCCACGTCTAGGCCAGGTCATTGAGACCCAGGTGACGCAGGCACTGCCTCCATCGCCATCTGTCCCTACGCCGCTGACCTACGCTGCCGTCGTTACTAGACCCCCAGCCCCACCTGTCTCTGGTGCATACCGGGGCACCGGGTCCTCCTACCCTACGACGCTGCCTACATACACGGCACCCCATCCCGTTTCGCCCCCTGCACCTTCTGTCGTTAACCCATGGCGCACCCTGGATAATCGACCCATCTGTTTCGCATGCGGTTTCGTGGGAAATATAGCACGCTATTGTCGCCATCGCAACTTCCAGCCTCCAGACTATGGGAATTCTGCAAATTACCAGGCTGCCCAGAATCCCCAGCGACCATCTTCTATCACCGACTCATTATCCCCACGACGCCCTGTCGATTCTCGCCGGTCATTACCAGCCCGTTGCCGATCTGTCTCCCCGATGCTTCGGCACACGAGTCCCGCTCGAGAGGAAAACTGACAGCCGCAGTTCCGAAGGCAAGAATTGCGTCGTCGTTGAACTTTCTAAGACCTCCTCTTTGTCCGACCAACGAAATCGATGTGCTAGTAGAAGGTGTTGCTGTACGTGCACTTGTCGACACAGGTGCCGTCATTTCTGTAATTAGTGAAAAACTGTGTCGCGATTTGAGAAAAGTTACAACGCCGCTTACGAATCTTGCTCTGCGCACAGCCACCTCCCATTTCATTGCGCCGACAGCTCAGTGCACAGCACGCGTTCTTATTCAAGATGTTTGGTACGCCGTCAACTTTTTTGTTCTCCCAGGTTCATCTTACGACGTCATACTAGGATGGAATTTCCTTTCTACCCATCAGGCCCTCGTCGACTGCACTCGTGCTGAACTCACGTTGACGAATCCGTGCCTTGATATCGCACACCACAGTCCCTCGAAAGTGTTTCCCGCAGCTGACGTCCGCATCGCGCCGTTGTCCGCCGTCCTAGTGCCTGTGTTTTCCCCTGCTGCCGCTAACTCGACGCTCCTGTTCCAACCAACTATAGCTAGTGTGCAACACCGAACCATCGTCCTCCTGTTTGCCGTCATCAACTTTTCCAATGGTTCGGCGGTACTTTATGCGTGCAGCGTTTCTGCTTGTCCGTACATCCTGCTACGCGGTGAGTGCCTGGGAAGCCTCGAGACCTTAAATTGTATTTTCGAAGACCCGATCTATCCAGACAAGCCATTTTTACCGACTTGTGCCATTACACCCGCAACTGACGCTAATGAACCTATAGATGTATTCCACAAGTTCATTGATTGTAACCTCACGCCTGGGCAGCAGGAACAGCTGATCAAGCTCCTACAGCGTTTTCGAGCCTCGTTTGACCACAATCAGCCTTCCTTAGGTCGAGCATCATCTGTTGTTCACCGTATAGATACCGGTCAAGAGACGCCATTACTGCAGCGTCCATATCGTGTCTCAACTACCGAATGCCGTGCCATCAATGAACAGGTTGACGACATGCTAAAACGTGGCATAATCGAACCGTCAAGCAGTCCCTGGGCCTCTCCAGTTGTGTTGGTGAAGAAGAAGAACGGATCCATTAGATTTTGCGTGGACTACCGGCCTCTCAACCGAATCACGCGCAAGGATGTCTATTCGCTGCCACGCATTGACGATGCCTTGGACTGCCTACAGGGAGCCAATTTTTCTCTTCTTTAGATCTGCGCTCTGGATACTGGCAGGTACCCATGGCAGAGGCCGATCGTGAAAAAACTGCTTTCATCACGCCCGACGGGATTTACGAATTCACAGTCATGCCCTTCGGCCTCTGCAACGCGCCAGCTACTTTCGAGCGGATGATGGACTCTATCCTTGGAAGCCTCAAATGAAACGTTTGCCTTGGTTATTTAGATGACATTGTCGTCTTTTCAACTGATTTCGCAACCCATTTAACCCGCCTCGAGAAAGTCCTCGTGTGTATTTCTGCCGCGGGGCTGCAACTGAATCTGAAGAAGTGCAATTTCGCCGCTCGAAAGCTTACGATCCTTGGCCACGTGGTTTCAAAAGACGGCATTCTTCCTGACCCTGCCAAACTTAAAGCCGTTTCAGCGTTTCCCAAACTGACCACCATGAAAGAGCTCCGAAGCTTCATAGGCCTTTGCTCTCACTTCCGGCGCTTCGTCCGCTATTTCGCGACGATCATCGCTCCTTTGACCTAGCTCCTCACCGACTCTAGAGACCTTTCAGCCTGGTCTGCCACCTGTGACGACTCTTTCAATGAACTGCGCCGCCTCCTCACGTCGCCGCCTATTCTGCGACACTGCGACCCATCGGCACCCACAGAGATCCACACCGACGCTAGTGGTGTCGGGTAAGGCGCTATTCTTGCACAGAAGAAAGACGGCTTCCAAGAGTACGTGGTTGCCTACGCAAGCCGAACTCTTAGCAAAGCCGAAACCAGCTATTCTGTCACCGAAAAGGAATGCCTCGCCATTATTTGGGCGATAAAGAAATTTCGACCTTACGTGTACGGGCGCCCTTTTGACGTCGTGACTGACCACCACGCCCTCTGCTGGTTGTCGTCACTGAAGGATCCAAGCGGTCGCCTCGCCCGATGGGCATTACGCCTCCAAGAATATAATATTCGCGTGGTCTATCGCTCCGGCCGGAAACATTCGGACGCAGACGCCCTATCCCGTTCGCCTCTACCCCCTGGCCCGGACTGCTGTGAAAGTCTAACCTGTGATGCCACTGCCGTCACGATCGCCGACATGCCATCTGAGCAACGGAAGGACCCTTGGGTTGCTTCGATTCTAGACATCCTGGCTGGGCGGATGGCTTCCCCCCCTTCTCGCACGTTGCCTCGGCAAGTCGAGCACTTCGCCACTCTTGACGACGTGCTGTACCGACGCAACTACGCACCCGGTGGACGTCAGTGGCTACTCGTGATTCCACGTCATCTGCGATCCGAAATTTGTTCCACGTTTCATGATGACCCCTAATGTGGCACGCAGGTTTTCTGAAGACTTATTCTCGCATACGTCTCCAATATAACTGGCATGGCATGTACCGTTTTATACGACAATACTTTCGGGCCTGCTCGACGTGCTAGAGACGAAAAACTCCCCCTTGTCACGCCAGCGGTACCTTGCTACCCTTACCATGCCCATCCCGACCATTCGACCGCGTCGGCACCGATATCTATGGTCCCCTTCCCAACACTGCTGTCGGTAACCGCTGGATCATAGTTGCCGTCGACCATCTCACGCGGTATGCCGAAACTTGATCCCTTCCCTCGTCTACCGCAAAAGACCTTGCGACTTTCGTTCTTCACAACATGGTATTACGTCATGGAGCACCTCGGGAGTTACTGAGCGATCGTGGTCGCGTATTCTTGTCAGACGTCATCACAGCATTGCTGCGTGAGTGCCACGTCGTTCACCGCACTACAAGCGCCTATCATCTTTTGACCAATGGAATGACAGAGCGCTTCAACCGCACCCTTGGTGACATGCTGTCTATGTATATCTCGTCAGACCACTCCAATTGGGACCGAGTGCTCCCGTTTATCACGTTCGCTAATAATACCGCCATTCAAAACACTACTGGGTTCTCTTCTTTTTTCCTCCTTTACGGACGCGAACCTTCTTGCACTATGGACACCATTCTTTCGCACAAACCTGACTCCTCAGAGTCCACGACTTTGTCTCAAGCCGCTACATATGCTGAAGAATGCCGCCAACTGGCAAGATCATTCACAACCCAAGACCAAGGACGCAAAAGCACCACCATGACGCATCAAATAGCACTACTTCCTACGATCCAGGTTCACTCGTCTGGCTGCATGTCCCTTCTGCTACACCTGGCCTTTCTACCAAGTTGGTCCCCAAGTATCACGGCCCATATCGTGCGCTACAAAAAACGTCACCGGTGAATTACCTCATCGAGGCACTGGAACCATCTTCTGACCAACGTCGTCGTGGCCAGGAAATTGTCCACGTCTCGAGACTTAAGCCCTGCTACGACCCTCCTGTGTTTACTTGTCCATAGGTCGCCAGGATAACTCCTTATTTTGCGGGGAGTAATTGTAATGAATCTAAATAACGGACGCTCTGCTGGTAATAAAAAAGACGAGGATGATCGGTGGCTGCAGTAGTAGCTCGCGCACGCCGCTCGCCATTAGCCAGTTCTGCCTGATAAAGCACATTTTGCCAAGCTGCGTCTTAACCTTTCTCGACGTACAACACCTCTATTTTAATATATTTATATATATAGGACTAAAAAACTATTTATTGGTGACGTTTCGATCGGAGACTGATCCTCATCAGACCTGAACGTTTGCACTTACTTTTTTAGAGGCGTATACTTATTCTTCCTTAATTCTACGGCAACCGAAGCCAGACTCTTTATAATCTACGTATATATATATATATATATATATATATATATATATATATATATATATATATATATATATATATATATATATATATATATATATATATATATATATATATATATATATATATTTATATATATATATATATACACTACGTTTAAATAAATATGTAATCGCACATCTAATTACACAGAATATGTTTTTCTTTTGTTTTTATTTTGGAGGTCGCTAATTTTTGGAGGGTGTTTTCTATAAGCTTAAATGTAAGCATTTCGACTCAAATCTGCTCGTTACGGTGGAAGATTTCAGAAGTTGAGAAGTTTCTAGAGGGCCTGAGGTGTCAGGAACAATTTGATCACTTCCTCAGGATCTGTCTGTGCTTGTCACAAAAGGATATCAATGTCTTGCTTTGCCAAGGCTGCGGTGTTCCGTTTTCAACATTTTTCGGAAGCCGTGAACGTATACTAAGCAGATTGTTCCTAAAGCATGGTTCAAGTTTGTTAGCGTGTTCAGAATGTGCCAGGATTTGCGCAAGGACCTCCTTCAAACATTCTGTTACTAGAATAGAAAAGCCGTCGAAATTGATCATATGGTCGGGTTGCTCAAAAGCTCGGCAAAAGCGCCGCATTGCACTTCTGCCTTCTTCACGTCGTTCTCAAGTTGGCGTAATCTTAATGAGTGGGCGCGAAAAATTTATTGCTGCCCGGCAAGACGCACGTTAGCGCTCAGCGGCTGACTCCCACGTCGGGAACGCCAGACTCAATGGGCCTTCTGAACGGAAGCTTTCACTTTTGCCTACGCAGCTGGCTAGACACTCTGAACACCGCAACTTGTAGATACTCATTCGTGTTGCTCCTTCCTTCGACCATGGTAGCAAGCGGGTGAGCATCGAAGCGGGCTTGCGAACCACCTCGACCTATGATTTTTCAATAATCGCGGAGAGCTCTTCATTGGCGCCCCGCGCATATCGGATGACAATGCGCTGGGCTGCCTTCAATAATTTTTTGCCACTGGGGTGACCAAGAAGGGAAGGTTGTCGCCTATTGTGTCTTTCACTGGTCTGAATCAAAGAAAACAAAAGTCATCTATATGCACAACACTGGGTAAGATCTTTGTCAGTCTTCACCTCTCGATGGGGCTTCACAAAAGTGTTGAAAAATAATGTTTCTGTTGATAAATGTAAAACCTTGTTGCTGAGATATATTAAAAGTGGTAAGCCAACTGAAAAAAAATGTTAGGAGTGATTTATGCTGTTGTGTAACATAACTGAAAAAATGCTGTGAGTAAATATTGTGTTACTGTATTGCTTTCCGTCTCTAATACTCAGCTGTTGCTCCAGTAGTTCGTCACGTCCACCTCAGCACCAAGAACGTAAGCCTACCATCTGTGATGAATAATTTATTATGAGCATTTAGTGTGGCAAAAACCGCTTAATATCTCTATTTCTTTTCTAAATAGCTCTGGTATTGTGCAACTACACTATTCTTTGTATTAGGGCAGGCAAATTAGAGGGGCCTTGGTGACTCAGACTCAAGCTGACAACGACTAGTTTCATGAAATAGACCTACCTATACGGTGAACAGTTTAAAAAAGAAAAAAAAGCAGGCTTATCAACAGAATGCCATTCTAATTCAATGATGCATTTCATTGTCGCTTCCCTTTGTAAAATTTACAAAGTAGACCACTTCGGGCGCTTTAGCTCTATGCGAAGATTTGCGGACGGATTATATAGAATTACGAATGTTAAGGCTGAGCTAAAGGGGAAAAAGCAGATTTAGCTGGCGAACACAAGATGAATGGGAAAGCAAGGGTGCTGGTGGCCTACCTCAGCTCCTTTCCTTGACCTCTTCCTCAGTTTCTTTTGTCCTTTTTTGCTATAATATACAGGGACAATAATAAAGACAGCCTATCGACTCATAATTCACGTAACAATAACATATATGGCTATGCTTTGCTTACACCTAGCTTGACGCATGTGTTGCGAGTTCGGAGTGGCCGTCGGCCAGGCTGGAAATGAAGTGAAAACACTCTGCTGTTGGAAATAAAATGCCACATGTATCAAGCGTGTATTTCACCTAGATTTTGATCCTACTCTCTTGTCCAAGCTGTGGGTGGATTGAAGGTGTAACACTGTACACGATGGCACCAAACGTGAACATCAGTTTTCTTTCTCCTGGAAGGAAAAATAAAAGCATATCGCTGCCGGTAATGACCTCACGTTAGCAAATATATTATCAATTGATAACTGCTGTATACACGTGTACAAAATGTTTACATCACTTTTTTTCTCGGCTACAGCATGATTAGTGTTCCTGCCGTTGCCATGTTTACACATACATCAACGAGACCGTTGAGAAAAAAGATGGATTATCATTGAGAGAGAGAGAGAAGATAAAGGGAAAGGCAGGAAGGTTAACCAGGGCTGAGCCGCGATGGGCTACACTGCACTGGGGAAGGGGAGAGGGGGAATAAAGTTTATTAAGGAGCAGAAAAAAGGTCACTGACTGGGCCAACACGTAACAGTTTCACATCACAAACGATGAAACAGGCTGGTGTCTTTGAGAAAAAGCAACAGTGCTTTCGTTGCCTTTCGGTATGAGAATGGGCAATGCCATTGTATCAATACTTTCACGACAGTGAATTCACTACTGTCCAGTTCATTTAAAACGCTGCTCAGGTAAAGCCTCTTGTTTCTGCATACCAGGCAGTAACATAAGAGGTGTTCAATAGTCTCATCGACAGCGCAGTCGATGCGATCCGCGCTGTCGGCGATTCCAATCTTAATTGAGTAGGCAATGGTGAAGGCTACACCCAGACGCAGGTGCCACAACACCACACCTTCCTCCCTATAAAAACAAGAGGGTAGCAGCAGTCGTAGAGATGGGTCGAGAGAATATTGTCAATGATGAGCGAATTGTGATGATTGCCACTTCTGGAGTGTCATGTTCTGTACCAGCTTACTCCGGCATCTAGCCGAGTCAATCCTAGATAAAGGTACGGAAACAGGGTTAATTTGTACTTGTGCATTTCTGGATGCTTCATCTGCGAGGTCGTTGCCGGAGATACCGCAATGACTTGGTATGCACTGGAACACAACGTTGTGTCCTTGTTCCGTCGCATAGTGCAGCATTTCCCTGATCTCCCACACTACTTGTTCGTAGGACCCGCGACCAAGTGCCGACGAAACTTATTGTAGAGCCGCCTTAGAGTCGCAGAATGCTGTCCAATAATTGGCCTTTTTTGCTTGATAATATCAATGGCACCTTGCAGGGCAACAATTTCCGAACCAGTCGATGTGCTCAGGTAACTAAGTTTGTGTGTAATGTTGAAGTGTCGCGATGGGATGAAGGTAGCGCCGGTGAAGCTAGTCTGGGCGGTAGATCCATCCGTGTATACCTGGATTCTGTCAGCGTAGAAGGTGTGTAAGCAGTCCAGAATTGCTTCTTCAAGGCCAAAGTAGAAAGGAGTTTTCTATTTCTTACTTCTAGGACGGAAAGGCGCAGTCGGGTTGTCGTAGGCTCCGCATGGCGGACGGTGAACGCGCCAAGTGTATACAACCGGATGGTAGCAAAGCGCGGTGGAAGCTGATGACCTTAGAAAACGACATCTGTGGTCGTTCTGGCAGAAATGTCAAACGGCTTGATACCATTCATGAAATGTGCCGAATATGTGCTCTCAGCACGTCGGTTGTAACGTAGGTAGTAACCGGATGATCCCGAGCCAATATAACTGTTCCAGGGGTTGAGGTAGTTCGTGTCAGGCCGACAGAAACACGTAGTGCCTGTGCTTGCACGCTCTGAAGTGTTCGAATGTCTAACTTGCAAGTTACAGTAGGCAGAGGAGAACTGTAGTGCGGTAAACCAATAAAAAGTGCTTGGTACAACAATAGCATGTAAGTTAATGACGGACCCCATCTTTTGCCGGCGATGACTTTCAGGACGTGAGCAATAGATTGCAGGAGAGGTCGCGGACAACAATTACACCTAGAAAACGTTGGCTACGTTTGTAAGAGATGGGCGGGCCATTAATGCTTATCGGGTAACTTGTCATCGTCTTGCGCGTGAAGGCCACCAGTGAACATTTTTCTGTTGAAATATTTAGACCTTGCGTGCGAAGATAGACAGATGCTTGCGATGCTGCCCTATGTGTCCTTGCTCAAACTTGTATGCGTGTCAATGCTGATGCCCAATCACAGATGTCATCAGCGTATATTGAAACACTGACTCTTTCTGAGAGAGCTTCTGCCAGGCCAAGAAAGGCAACATTGAAAAGAACTGGGCTTAAAACACCCCCTTGCGCGACGCCACGACACGTGTAGTGGTCTGAGGTCAGACCATCTTCAGTATATACAAAAAAGGATCATAGTGTCGGGTAGCTTCTGATTAATAGAAACATTCGCCCTCTCAGCTCAATTAACAGCAGTTTGTCTAGAATAGCTTGATGGGAAACTATGTCATATACACCTTTCACATCAAGAAATAGCGCAAGTGCTAGTCGTTTCCTAAATTTCTGCTGTTCTACTGATGACACCAAATCGATAACGTTGTCAATCGACGAACGGCCTCGTCGAAATCCCACCATGGAAGTGTGGCAGCTTGGGCTTGTTGGTATGGCATGACGATAGTTACAGCGCGCGAACAAAATGACGACACAGAGACAAGAGGCACACGAAAGACACGTCAATGTGTCGTCGTTGTGTTCTCGCTCTATAACTATCGTCATCCCACCATGGAGTCGAGGTAGAGGTTAAGACATTCAAGGAACCATTCCAGGCGCGTGAGAATCATGCGCTTCATGAGTTTCCCAACGCAGCTGGCGAGAGATACAGGCCGGTATAATGTAAGCATCAGAGGGTATTTTCCTGCTTTTAGAAGTGGCACAAGGCGGCTGCGTTTCCATTCTTGGGGTACGACGCCATCTCCCCATGACTGGTTAAATAAATTTAGCAGTTGTCATCTTGCTGTTTGGCCTAAGTGACGCAGAGCCGTAAACGTTATCCCATCGGGCCCTGGTGAAGAACACCTACACGGTATCAGTGCAGCTTCTAGCTCTTCCATAGAAAATTGAGCCTCCATACTTACAACTCGTGGACCGGACATATCACATAAAAGCATATCGGAGAATGGGACTGTCCCGCCATTGATGTTAACGCGAAAATCCCCTGCAACGTCCATTTCACGGCAGTTTAGACGAAGTACGAGAGCTTTGAGGGGACGATGTTGCATGGCGCCTGAGCGAAGACCCTGCAGAGCTCTTCATACATGAGAAAATGGCTTGAGTGGATCTATTGACTCGCAAAAAAAATTTCATCTTTGATCCTGTAGCTTGTTTATTCGGCGCTGTGTTTTTTCTGCATACACCTTGCTAACCTGAGATCAAGAATTGACCTGGTACGCCTGTATCTTCTCTCAGCACATCTACATATCCCCCGAAGCATTTATAATTCACTGTGAAACTCCGTGCGCTTCTGTCAGTATGTGAGGTGCTGTTGCATGGTTACTTTCAATATTCTTAAGTGCAGTTGCATCAGTACTTTCAATCGCTGAGTGGCTAAGCACTGAAGTGAACTCGGTCGGTAGTGGCCTTGATGGCAAGTGAAAATGTCCGTGCGACACCGAGATCATAGGGCGGTTTGAAAGCAAGCCTGACTGCGTGCGTGAGTTTGAACCACACATGCTTCGAAAACATGAAGCTGCAGATGGCAGCGTCATTTCGACAAGAACTAAATGAAAACAAAAAATACACATCTTACACTTTGTGCTCATACTCTCCCGTCTAGCGTTCACAAAGTTATCGAGTATTACTTTAACATAACGCAAGGAGTAAGCGAGCATAGCTTAGGTAGCGCACAAAAAAAATGGTTCGACCGCAATGTCCTGTTCGTACCCAAGCATAATGCTTGATGCTCAGTGAACTCAAAACCCTGAAAGCAGCATGCTTCTCTAGTATCCATACTGATACGGCAGCGCAGAAACTAGAAACAAAGAAAGAAACAACAAATCTGCTTCTTTTGATACACCAAGGGTGCGTCTATGACGGCCAGACATTTCGTGCGGATTGCTGCGACTTCTATGGCAAGGTATGTCTAGGAAAACTGTCAAATCATTGGCAGACTTCATCGCCGAGATAACAGCGATGCGCCACACTCTCTTATCAATGCAATAAGGTGAAGTGACAGTCACAGGGTGTGTGCACTGTTTTTATTATATTTTATTCATTGTTACTTACCTGCATAATGCATAGCGGAACTTTTGAATCCTTTAAAGTCGATACTTCGCGTGGTGTCGTTCATGCGACCTAAGCCGCTGATGCCCAGAAAAGCTGGATATGTACAGACCTTGTACAGACCTTCTGCACGTCACGCGCCTCCAGGTTCCGCTCGGGTGTGACGAGTTCATGTGATGACGTCGTCATTTAGCACCTCGTTGTGATGTTCCAGTGAAGTTACTATGATGCCATCGTGGGGTCTTACATTTTCGAGGGCTGTGACGTCACGATGACATCACGGGATCACTACATCATCATGATTTTTGCATCACTTGCGCTGACACCGAAGGTGACTTTTCGTTCTTTATAAGACAACTAAGGTTTTCGCCTTAATAAGTGAAACCAACTGTCATCAGAAAACGCAACAACAGTGAGACGTGACGGACAAAAAAAACATGCATGAAAAAAATGTCAGCATATCCACGGAGTGAATGATGGAGAGTTGGGCGAAGAATTCGTCCGTCCATTCGTTCTTGCTTACGTCCGTCCATGCGTCCGTCAGTGTGACCGTCCATGCGTCCATCAGCCCGTCCCTGCGTGCGTCTGTTCATGCGTCCGTCCCTGCGTTCGTCCATGCAGCCGCCCCTGCGTCCGTTCATGCGTCCATCCATGCATCTGTCGATGTGTCCGTTCGTCCATCTATTCAACACTCCAAGTAACGGAATCTCGCATCTTCTCATCATATATTCCCATATAGAATCCTCGCCATCCAGCGGACATTCCAAGGACAAAACGAGAAGTGGCACACGCACACTTTCTTACGGCTTGCCCTTCAGGTCCACTTCCCACTTTTAACCACCTCTAGTTCATGGTATATACCAGTTCACTGTATTCGTGGCACTGCGGCCGAACGCTCGCTAACTCTTTCGAAAAACAAGGAGGTTACGCCCAGCGAGTATGGCGTAGCAAACTTTTTCAGTCAGGTAGTGCTCAATGTACATGCCAATGGCTGCTAATGGGAAATGAGAGGCGGAGAATTCGGCTTTTACTTTCTTACGGCTTGCGCTTCGTATCTACTTTCTATTTTTAACCACCTCGAGTTCATTCATGGTATATACAAGGTTATTGTATTCATGGCACTGCGGCTCAATGCGCGCTAAACCTTTCTAAAGCTAAGGAGGTTACACCCAACGAGTATAACGTAGCAACCCTTTCTTGTCAGATAGTGCTCAATGTACATGCCAATGGCTGCTAATGGTGATCGCAGCCTGCACGTTAACTAAAAGCCAAATGCTCCTGTCTCTCATTCCCCATTAGCAGCCATTGACATGTACATTGAGCACTATTTTTTATTGTTCAACAACGCACAGAAGAAGTCTCTCACCAGCACCACCTTGTAGGTCAAAATGTTATACTTGTTACATACTATGGGGAACGAACGGGTGCCGCTAAAAAAGCTTCGCCTCTAAAACAATGATAGCACAGGGTAGTATGGCATATTATCTTTTGTCTCTGCCTATGCTTGTGGTTTGAATGTGGGCAGTTCCAATTTTAGTTCAATGAAAACTCTTGATTTCTTTAAAACAGTAACCCTCAGAAATGTCACGCGGATCGTCTACATTTTTACCTAATCAACGATGAGCAAAATGTGGAAACTACCCTACGTTTTCTAAGAAAATTGCATTACCACCTTACTAGGCTAACCGCGCCGATAAATCTCTAAATTACCACACAAGTAGGGTAATCACCCTACGGTTGGCAGCACTGCTGCGTGGGAGCATGAGATTAGAGCTCAGAAGGCGGATGCTGCACTGTTCCCGTGACGGTGCGACGCTGCTACTGTAGCAAACGATGGTTGTATCCTGGAGACACCATGACCGCCATCCATGTTTTTTATTGTTACGGAAATGCCCCAGACTGACAGGAAATTCACATGCCAACCAAAAAGAATATTATCCTGCCGGGCGCACTGTGAAGCCCACAGTGCACCGCGACTTGCCAACAACGAAAAGAAATAATAGCGGATATATCTTCTGGAAATACGAGTCTTGCCCGACGGCCCACGCAACTCTATATGCCAGACGCTCGCTGCAATTTCTTATTTGTTCTTTGCTTGTCCGTGTCAGGAGAACGCGTCTCACGCTTCTCCATCGAGAGAATCGCCGTTACCACGGGAACGGTGCGCACACAGCACCCGACGACGATCAAAGGGATCGTTCCCATGGAGTCGTGAATAGTGTCACTGGAGCCAGGCAC
This sequence comes from Rhipicephalus annulatus, assembly GCA_013436015.1. Taxonomy (NCBI): domain Eukaryota; kingdom Metazoa; phylum Arthropoda; class Arachnida; order Ixodida; family Ixodidae; genus Rhipicephalus; species Rhipicephalus annulatus. Next base: position 105,330 of record WOVY01009330.1, read on the forward strand.
GTGGTGATGAATTCGCCGCCGCAATTGACTGCTTACTAGAAAATATATATTTTGTAATCATTAAGGTAACACATTCGAATGGCTAATGGAAATTGGTAAAATGAAGCTAACAACGGGACGGATGGTTTAGAATGTTTAATGTTGGTGAGTGAACGAGAGTTACACTTTTGCAGCAATTATGTGTCGCAATACGGCTACGTTTCTGTATGAATTTACCAGTCGCTATAATCGTGGAAACAATTATGGTGGCACAGGGGGATAAGCCTGACGATGATGATGATAAATATAAAATATACTACGCACCCACAATGAAGCATGCACCGAAAATGCTGCAGTTGGCTGAAAATCACGTCAACCGTGCAAATGATTTAGATAGATAGATACATAGAAAGAAAGATAGATAGATAGATAGATAGATAGATAGATACATAGAAAGAAAGAAAGATAGATAGATAGATAGATAGATAGATAGATAGATAGATAGATAGATAGATAGATAGATAGATAGATAGATAGATAGATAGATAGATAGATAGATAGATAGATAGATAGATAGATAGATAGATAGATAGATAGATAGACAGAGACAGACAGACAGACAGACAGACAGACAGACAGACAGACAGACAGACAGACAGACAGATAGATAGATAGATAGATAGATAGATAGATAGATAGATAGATAGATAGATAGATAGATAGATAGATAGATAGATAGATAGATAGATAGATAGATAGATAGATAGATAGATAGATAGATAGATACGCTCTAAGTCGCCAAAGTTTGCTAAGAAATGCTTCGCATTTAAGATCACTGCGTCTACACGGAGTGAATGGTGATGAGTGAGGTGAAGTGTCCATCAGCCCGTCCATGCTTCCGTCCGTCTGCACGACTATCCGTGCATCCAATCATGATCCGTCTGTCTGTCCGTGCGTCCATCCGTCCGCACGTCCGCACGTCCGTTCATCATCTAGTCTGTCTGTCCGTCCGTCCGTGCGTCCATCTGGTGAACAATCCAAGTACCACCATCTCGCATCCCCTGTGGCACATACCTACTTCGAGCGTCCATCCATTCGTCCGTCCGTCTGCTAGTCTGTCTGTCCGGCCGTCCGTGATGCGTCCATCGATGAACACTCCAAGTACCGCCATCTCGCATCCCGGTGGCTATACGTATGACACCGACGGAGGATGAACAGACCCACTGAGGAGCGGCTAATAAATATTACCATGACGCTGGCGCGCTTTGAAAACCGTAGACATAAAAAAATTGCCCGCAGCTTCCCTCGGGGGAACACTGAGGAGGATGCGGAGCATATAATTGGTTAACGGGGTGTTAAAGTGCGACTTACTTGGGTCGATGGCTACATTAGTTAACGTGGTTGTGAAATGGGGTGTTAAATTGCGACTTACTTGGGTCGATGGCTAAATTGGTTAACGTGGTTGTAGGAGGGGGTGTTAAATGAGTGAACACGTACACACGTATGCGAAAGGGCGGCGCTGGTCGAAGGGACGTCGATCATTGTGTTTGTGGATTCGTTGGAATTCATTTCACCGCGACCTTGGACGTCGACGCGCCGTACAAACCAACCGACGAGCGGCAACTGAGCGAGCGAGCGCCGACCTTGAGTATATATACAGCGCGACGGCGCATGCGCTGTCAGCTGTCGAATGTTCTCGAAGGAGAAGCGCGCGCGCGGCAAAGATGGCGACGGCGCGACGGCGCATGCGCTGTCAGCTGTCGAATGTTCTCGAAGGAGAAGTGCGCGCGGCCCAGATGGTGGGCGACGGTGCGACGGCGCATGCGCGTGCGTCAGCTGTCGAATGTTCGAGAAGCGGTGCGGACGGCGCAGACGGCGCACTACAAGGCGCGAGTATAAGATGCTTCCGCATCTAAAATTCAGCGCAATATACCTTCTCATCACATTTATCTCAAAAAGTTCAACCATTTTTAATAATATCAATATGGAAGGTACACGATCGTTAAAACAATCTTCCTTTTTTTTCATTTGATAAGCTTCAATCAGTTCCTTCTCGCATTTTGAGGCTGGGTACGTGTAAAAGCGGGTGAGCAACCACATATTCTGAGTAGGCAAGTCTTCTATCCTCCATATGAAAGATGTCTCACGTTCTTTGGGCGCCCCGACTGTCCTATGCCAACTTTAGCACAAGAAAATGGTATCTGATACATGCATGATATTTGTGTTTCATTCGGTGAATCTAGTGGCATGGCGAGCGGTGCAGATAGTCGGGGCTTCCGGTTTTCAATCATTTCACTAAACGGTAACAGCTTGCGTGACACTAAGAACGGGCAACTTTTGATATTTTTGAAAATAATAAAACTCGATGATTGAACCTCGATGCCGATATGCTTCTGTTTTCACTCAATTTGTGCAAAAGACAGGGTTGTCCCGCCACGGTTGTCTAGTGACTAAAGTACTCGGCTGCTGACCCTCAGGTCACGGGATCGACTGCCGGCTGCGGCGGCTGCATTTTCGATCGAGGCGGAATTGTTGTAGGCCCGTGTGCTCAGATTCAGGTGCACGTTAAAGAACCCTAGGTGGTCAAAATTTTCAGATCCCTCCACTATGGCGTCTCTCATAAGAATGTGTTCGTTTCAGGACGTTAAACCCCACATATCAATCAATCGAAAATATTGTATTTTCACTCACCTGCTGTTTTCACTTTCACGGGCACCCGCATATCATATTTCCTTTTTTTCACTTAGGTTTCGGCTCAACACTGCAGCCTTTGCATGATGCCTCCCCAGGTGCCACCTAATCCTCTCCGTTATGTTGCAACTGTTGTCAGGGTATAAAAAGGTAATTATCGTAACAATATTTACACAAGCGCTTGATGTGCTACGCGTAACAAGAGCGTTTGGTTCACTGTGATGACACATTTTACCTTGTTGAAGTGCTCATAATCTCAGCAAAGCGTGCTCATGAGCTAGTTAATTACTTTTATTAAATTGGTATAGCAAAAAAGCGCAAGGACAAAGTGAAGACCCCTTTTTTCATAGCACAATGAGTTGGGCGAGTGGGTGCATAGCCCGGCGGCCCGTTCCCGAGCACTCTGAACAGCCTGGGTTTATTCGTTGTGTTCGGCGCTGCGCAAGAGCGCTCGTTGAGGAGCCATATTCGAGTCGTAGTCCGACCGAAAGGAGGCCTGGCTACCAAGAAGGTTAGCCTGATTCGTCTAGACCAAGCCCTGAAGACGGCAGCAAAACTGTTCACGGAAGAAACACTTGAGGATATAACGGCTGTCTGAACATAACTCAGAATATCTTTGTCTATCCCCGCGTACCGCAAGGCGAGTGCCTAGGCGGCGCTGCGTCTCATCCGCCTTGGCTCGACTGAGTATCACGTTTCGGCCTACGCAGCCGCTTCTGATGATACCTGCGACGATGTCATTCGAGGCGTTGACGTGAACGTGGATGAGTGACAGTTGGCGGCAGTAATCGTCAACCAGCGCAACCCTAAAGCCATGGATGTCCATCGCATCAAGGAAACGACTACCGTTGTCGTTCTCTTCAGTGGTCTTAAAGTACCCAACTATGTTATGTGTGGTACAAGCATGCTACGGTGTACTTTGTACAGGAGACAGACTGGTGTTTGTTATGAATGTGGAGATCTCGGCTATCGTTCCGATGTCTGCCCGACACCGACTAAGAAAGTGTGCCTCGGGTGTGTTGTCAACGATCCTGCGAACGATCAGCAATACCAGCCGACATGTGCCTTGTGCGGGGGTAGGGGGGCAAATATAACGGCTGCCAAGTCCTACCAGCATGTATTTCAAGTCCCCTTCTTGATAAGGCGACGAAGACGGCGTAGAAAGGCCACCTAAAAACGAAGGCAGCACCAAAAGGATCTGACGTCACAAGATTCGAGCGCGGCACCAACCTCCAGGATGCGCTCTCCCTCGCCAGCTTTTGAGAATAGTCGCAGCCGCTCAGTGGGGACACTCTCGCTCCAAGAGGCACGCCCAATCCAAAAAGCGCTCCCAATCAAAGGGACACCTACTCTTTGCTACGCTTCTAAGAGCCTCGCAAGACCTGGGCGGATCGTGCCAAGCCAAGCCCGGCGTAGCAGCCAACACAGGTAACGCACGTGGCACTGCCAGAACAAAAAGAAGACCCTAGGATTGAAATCTTACTCCAAGAGAATGCTAGCTTAAAAGCGCAGCTTCAGCAGATGAGGGTCGAGTTCGAAGCTCTCAAAAATACAGCACAGGCCCCACAGCGGTTTTCGTCAGTGGAGCCTCGGCCGGCTAAGAGAAGAATAGGTACGGATGGAGAGGTAGCGGCGGCTTCCAACTTGGACGTCTAGGAAGCAATCAAGGATCTACAAAAGGCGGTAGCACGGCAGGCGGAATGCTTTGACCCCGTAGCATGTAAAGTTGCCATGATCGAAAGCAAACTCGCTCCAGCAGGGTACTCTTTTGTCTCGGTACGCCTGTTTCACTTATTCCCTCTGCGTGCCCCTGTACGCCAAATAATCAGGCTGCCGTCGATATGGACGTGAAGTCGGCAAACCAGTAGCAGCAGCCATGGCTCCCAACGCAACTGAGTTCGTCATTTGGCAGTGGAATTGCACGGGGTTAAAGGGACTGCTTACCACTCCAAAAACTTTTTTCATTCTGGCGCCAATCGCCAAAAGATCGCTAATCATGTTGGCGGCAACAAGAGTGCTTTCGTTCCAAAAAAAAAGTGAATCGTAATTTTAACTTGATGTTCAAATTCGATAAAAAGTGACCACTAGCGTCACCCAACAGCGACTGTGGTCAATCTTGACAACCTATTGGTAGGACGAGATTTCGTAGCACGTAGATTTATTTTGCTTAAAAACAAATGAGTCTAACTTGACTTTGTATTTATGCACTTGACGCCGCTTTGTATTCCACCAGAGACCGATTTTTTTTTTCTTTTTTTTCTCAAGTGTTCAAATAGGCACCCGGTGGCGCTGCCGGCGGTGTGTTCGCTTGCCTGCATGCCTGGCAAAAAACGGCGGAGAAACGCGACTACGGCGTCCGCCGCTGCTCATGAGAAGAACAAAAAATTGCGTGTGTGCCTAAAATGAGCACTGAGGTAATTCTTTTATCAGTAACCAAACTTGATGAAGCCTGCGAATACCGTACGCGGTTTCAGTTTTCGATTTTTACCGGCACCCACCAGTGTTGTCGGCATTCATCCCATCGATGTAGGGAGACATAATGCGGACAGGAAAATTCCGTTTTAAAAATTCTACGCACTTTCCAGAGAAAGCGATGAAAGGTTAGACTCTTCATACGGTATGCTTTTTATTTCGACACAAAACAGGAGAGCAATGAAGGACGGTGTGCAGTCCCTTTAACGAAGCGTAAAGGCTTCCTTCAGCAATACATTGCTTCTTTGGTGGTTCATGTTCATGTCATTGATTCCCAAGAAACCATTGACGCGGTAGTTTCCATGCCCAGCTATCGATCTATATTGTTTAAGGGGGGAGGTTCAACGTGGCCTGGCTGTCTTGGTTTTGAACAAATGCACGATTTTAGAGTAAACGTTTGCGCTCGGCAGCTCTACTCTGGAGGCTGAGCTTGTTGAAATCCTTTCCGAATAATTGGCGTAAGTGCAGCATATTCGTACTGAATGTTTACAGCAGCCCTCGAAATCACAAGCAGGCGTTCTCCTCGGTGGTCGCAAAAGTGGCTACTCTTGCAGGCAAGTCACCGCTCGTAGCGATCGGTGACTTTAACGCACCTTACCCCGCCTGGGGTTATCCAAAGGCCACTGTTAAAGGGAAAAACCTTGTTAAAGCTATGACGAACTGTTCCTTAAAGCTAGTCATGGACCTTCAGTTGCAACCCGGTTGGGCCATTCGGTTTAATGAGACACCACTCCGAATCTGGCATTAATCAGAAATGCGACGAGAGTTCTGTAGGTTAAGTTGCAGCAAAGCCTGTGAAGTGGCTGGGAGGATCGCCGCCGTGGTAGCTCAGTGGTAGAGCATCAAACGCGTTACTCGAAGGTCGCAGGTTCGGTTCCTGTCCTCGCCAAGTTATCTTTTCGCCCACTTTTCTTTCTTCACACTTACATTACAATTCGGTCTAATAAGTTCCCCTTTACTTTTCTAGGCATTATTGTCTGTTATATCTCATTAATACTGGGTCATAACATGAAAAAACGAGCTCTTAAGTATACACTTCTTTCCCTTACTCATTACCGAGGATTTCGTACTGGCAGACTAGGTTCCTTAGGTTGTATACGAGGGACGATTGGTCAGCTGCCACTCGTAATAGGTTGACGTGCTACGTGACGCCCTACAGGCTCATAAAGAGTGTGCCACACTCGCCGCCATGGTTACGAAGGGCGCTGACTGAAGCCTATGTTTAAATTAACATATATACCCCATAAAGTAGCTGGAAAGATAGCCACCATGGTAGCTCAGTGGTAGAGCATTGAACGCGTTACTTGAAGGTTGCAGGTTCGGTTGCTGCCCACGGCAAGTTATCTTTTCACCCTTTTTTCTTTCTTCACATTTACATTACCATTCGGTCTAGTAACTTCCCCTATACTTTCCTGGGCAATAATGTCTGTTAGATCTTATATATATATATATATATATATATATATATATATATATATATATATATATATATTGTAATGAATGTAAATAACGGGCGCTCTGCTGGTAATGAAGAAGACGAAGATAATCGGTGGCTGCAGTAGTAGCTCGCGCACGCCGCTCGCCATTAGCCAGACCTGCCTGATAAAGCACATTTTGCCAAGCTGCGTCTGAACCTTTCTCAACGTACAACACCTCTATTTTAAGTGGTGGAGGAGCCGGGGTTCCCATCAACCTGGAACTTCGCAATCGGACGCTACCCTCACCGTTCACCATGACTGCTCCTGGCCCTTTTCAAGCTGCCTTACCAACGACAGTCTACTGTACTGGCGTGCCTAGGGAACGCGACTCACCAATATTTTGCGGCAACGACGAACAAGACATCGAGGACTGGCTCGTCGAGTACGAAATCGTAAGCGCTTACAACAAGTGGAACGCCTGCGACCAGCTCACAAACGTGCGCTTTTACCTCGCTGATGTGGCCAGCCTCTGGTTCAAGAACCACGAAGGCGAAATTACCAACTAGTCCGCCTTCAAGATCACCATCGCCGTGGTATTCGGTCGTCCCGCCATGCGCCGGCTTCGCGCGGAACAGCGTCTCCGTAGTCGAACCAGCGCAGGGACGAGACCTTTACAAGTTACATTGAAGATGTCTTGTCTCTTTGCAAGCGCGTCGATGAATCTCTAACCGAACGCGACAAAATCAAGCACATCATCAAAGGAGTTGACGACGATACCTTCCAGATGCTCGTCGCTAGGAATCCACAGACCGTCACCGATGTTGTCCAGCTCTGTCAGGAGTACGACGAATTGCGTAAGCAGCGTGTCTCGACGCGCAGGGCCGCTGAAGATACGGCTGAAGTTTCCGCCCTCGTGCACGACGTCGCTGCTGATCACACCGTCTTACTGCCCCACATCAAACAATTCATTCGTGAGGAAGTTGCGCGTCACCTTTCTCTTGTGGCCGAAGCAACCGCGCCAGTGACCTCGTTAGACCCACGTCTACGCCAGGTCATTGAGACACAGGTCACGCAGGCACTGCCTCCATCGCCATCTGTCCCTACGCCGCTGACCTACGCTGCCGTCGTTACTAGACCCCCAGCCCCACCTGTCTCTGGTGCATACCGGGGCACCGGGTCCTCCTACCCTACGACGCTGCCTACATACACGGCACCCCATCCCGTTTCGCTCCCTGCACCTTCTGTCGTTAACCCATGGCGCACCCTGGATAATCGACCAATCTGTTTCGCATGCGGTTTCGTGGGACATATAGCACGCTATTGTCGCCATCGCAACTTCCAGCCTCCAGACCATGGGAATTCTGCAAATTACCAGGTGGCCCAGAATCCCCAGCGACCATCTTCTCCTATCACGGACTCATTCTCCCCACGACGCCCTGTCGATTCTCGCCGGTCATTACCACCCCGTTGCCGATCTGTCTCCCCGATGCTTCGGCACACGAGCCCCGCTCAAGCGGAAAACTGACAGCCGCAGTTCCGAAGGCAAGAATTGCGTCGTCGTCGAACTTTCTAAGACCTCCTCTTTGTCCAACCAATGAAATTGATGTGCTAGTAGAAGGTGTTGCTGTAAGTGCACTTGTCGACACAGGTGCCGTCGTTTCTGTAATTAGTAAAAAACTGTGTCGCGATTTGAGAAAAGTTACAACGCCGCTTACGAATCTTGCTCTGCGCACAGCCACCTCCCATTTCATTGCGCCGACAGCTCAGTGCACAGCACGCGTTCTTATTCAAGATGTTTGGTACGCCGTCAACTTTTTTGTTCTCCCAGGTTCATCTTACGACGTCATACTAGGATGGAATTTCCTTTCTACCCATCAGGCCCTCGTCGACTGCACTCGTGCTGAACTCACGTTGACGAATCCGTGCCTTGATATCGAACACCACAGTCCCTCGAAAGTGTTTGCCGCAGCTGACGTCCGCATCGCGCCGTTGTCCGCCGTCCTAGTGCCTGTGTTTTCCCCTGCTGCCGCTAACTCGACGCTCCTGTTCCAACCAACTATAGCTAGTGTGCAACACCGAACCATCGTCCTCCTGTTTGCCGTCATCAACTTTTCCAATGGTTCGGCGGTACTTTATGCGTGCAACGTTTCTGCTTGTCCGTACATCCTGCTACGCGGTGAGTGCCTGGGAAGCCTCGAGACCTTAAATTGTATTTTCGAAGACCCGATCTATCCAGACAAGCCATTTTTACCGACTTGTGCCATTACACCCGCAACTGACGCTAATGAACCTATAGATGTATTCCGCAAGTTCATTGATTGTAACCTCACGCCTGGGCAGCAGGAACAGCTGATCAAGCTCCTACAGCGTTTTCGAGCCTCGTTTGACCACAATCAGCCTTCCTTAGGTCGAGCATCATCTGTTGTTCACCGTATAGATACCGGTCAAGAGACGCCATTACTGCAGCGTCCATATCGTGTCTCAACTACCGAATGCCGTGCCATCAATGAACAGGTTGACGACATGCTAAAACGTGGCATAATCGAACCGTCAAGCAGTCCCTGGGCCTCTCCAGTTGTGTTGGTGAAGAAGAAGAACGGATCCATTAGATTTTGCGTGGACTACCGGCCTCTCAACCGAATCACGCGCAAGGATGTCTATTCGCTGCCACGCATTGACGATGCCTTGGACTGCCTACAGGGAGCCAATTTTTCTCTTCTTTAGATCTGCGCTCTGGATACTGGCAGGTACCCATGGCAGAGGCCGATCGTGAAAAAACTGCTTTCATCATGCCCGACGGGATTTACGAATTCACAGTCATGCCCTTCGGCCTCTGCAACGCGCCAGCTACTTTCAAGCGGATGGTGGACTCTATCCTTCGAAGCCTCAAATGGAACGTTTGCCTTTGTGATTTAGATAACATTGTCGTCTTTTCAACTGATTTCGCAACCCATTTAACCCGCCTCGAGAAAGTCCTCGCGTGTATTTCTGCCGCGGGGCTGCAACTGAATCTGGAGAAGTGCAATTTCGCCGCTCGAAAGCTTACGATCCTTGGCCACGTGGTTTTAAAAGACGGCATTCTTCCTGACCCTGCCAAACTTACAGCCGTTTCAGCGTTTCCCAAACTGACCACCATGAAAGAGATCCGAAGCTTCATAGGCCTTTGCTCTCACTTCCGGCGCTTCGTCCGCAATTTCGCGACGACCATCGCTCCTTTGACCAAGCTCCTCACCGACTCTAGAGATCTTTCAGCCTGGTCTGCCACCTGTGACGACTCTTTCAATGAACTGCGCCGCCTCCTCACGTCTCCGCCTATTCTGCGACACTACGACCCATCGGCATCCACAGAGATCCACACCGACGCTAGTGGTGTCTGGCTAGACGCTATTCTTGCACAGAAGAAAGACGGCTTCCAAGCGTACGTGGTTGCCTACGCAAGCCGAACTCTTAGCAAAGCCGAAACCAACTATTCTGTCACCGAAAAGGAATGCCTCGCTATTATTTGGGCGATAGAGAACTTTCGACCTTACTTATACGGGCGCCCTTCTGACGTCGTGACTGACCACCACGCCCTCTGCTGGTTGTCGTCACTGAAGGATCCAAGCGGTCGCCTCGCCCGATGGGCATTACGCCTCCAAGAATATAATATTCGCGTGGTCTATCGCTCCGGCCGGAAACATTCGGACGCAGACGCCCTATCGCGTTCGCCTCTACCCCCTGGCCCGGACTGCTGCGAAAGTCTAACCTGTGATGCCACTGCCGTCACGATCGCCGACATGCCATCTGAGCAACGCAAGGACCCTTGGGTTGTTTCGATTCTAGACATCCTGGCTGGGCGGATGGCTTCCCCCCTTCTCGCACGTTGCGTCGGCAAGTCGAGCACTTCGCCACTCGCGACGACGTGCTGTACCGACGCAACTACGCACCCGGTGGACGTCAGTGGCTACTCGTGATTCCACGTCATCTGCGATCCGAAATTTGTTCCACGTTTCATGACGACCCCCAATGTGGCCACGCAGGTTTCCTGAAGACTTATTCTCGCATACGTCTCCAATATAACTGGCGTGGCATGTACCGTTTTATACGACAATACGTTCGGGCCTGCTCGACGTGCTAGAGACGAAAAGCTCCCCCTTGTCACGCCAGCGGTACCTTGCTACCCTTACCATGCCCATCCCGACCATTCGACCGCGTCGGCACCGATATCTATGGTCCCCTTCCCAACACTGCTGACGGTAACCGCTGGATCATAGTTGCCGTCGACCATCTCACGCGGTATGCCGAAACTTCATCCCTTCCCTCGTCTACCGCAAAAGACCTTGCGACTTTCGTTCTTCACAACATCGTATTACGTCATGGAGCACCTAGGGAGTTACTGAGCGATCGTGGTCGCGTATTCTTGTCAGACGTCATCACAGCATTGCTGCGTGAGTGCCACGTCGTTCACCGCACTACAAGCGCCTATCATCCCCAGACCAATGGAATGACAGAGCGCTTCAACCGCACCCTTGGTGACACGCTATCTATGTATATCTCGTCAGACCACTCCAATTGGGACCGAGTGCTCCCGTTTATCACGTTCGCTTATAATACCGCCATTCAAAGCACTACTGGGTTCTCTTTTTTTTCCTTCTTTATGGACGCGAACCTTCTTGCACTATGGACACCATTCTTTCGTACAAACTTGACACCTCAGAGTCCACGACTTTGTCTCAAGCCGCTACATACGCTGAAGAATGCCGCCAACTGGCAAGATCATTCACAACCCAAGACCAAGGATGCCAAAAGCACCACCATGACGGATCAAATAACACTACTTCCTACGATCCAGGTTCACTCGTCTGGCTGCAAGTCCCTTCTGCTACACCTGGCCTTTCTACCAAGTTGGTCCCCAAGTATCACGCCTCATATCGTGCGCTACAAATAACGTCACCGGTGAATTACCTCATCGAGGCACTGGAACCATCTTCTGACCAACGTCGTCGTGGCCAGGAAATTGTCCACGTCTCGAGACTTAAGCCCTGCTACGACCCTCCTGTGTTTACTTGTCCATTGGTCGCCAGGGTAACTCCTTATTTTGCGGGGAGTAATTGTAATGAATCTAAATATCGGACGCTCTGCTGGTAATGAAAAAGACGAGGATGATCGGTGGCTGCAGTAGTAGCTCGCGCACGCCGCTCGCCATTAGCCAGACCTGCCTGATAAAGCACATTTTGCCAAGCTGCGTCTTAACGTTTCTCGACGTACAACACCTCCATTTTAATATATTTATATATATATATATATAGGAAAAATAAGAATACGCCTCTAAAAAAGTGTAAAGTAAGTGCAAACGTTCAGGCCTGATGAAGATCAGTCTCCGATCGAAACGTCACCAATAAACAGTTTTTTAGAGGCGTATACTTATTTTTCCTTAATTCTACGGCAACCGAAGCCAGACTCTTTATATACTACGTATATATATATGTGACGCTATGATGAATGGGTGACATGGCCTGGCTCATACCCAATGTTTATTCCATTCTCACTTCTTCCTCCTCTACTCCTCCTAAACATCCCTGCCTTCTTACGTCACAAGATTCCCCCTCCCCCCGAAAAAATGCGTGAGCTACAAACTATGAAGCATGAACAAGTGGTGTCTAAACATAGGGAAAAATATCACAAAATAGAGTAGTTCCATGTAACACGGCAGTTCCATGCACTTGCACAAAAACATTCACAGGGAAGGCAGTCCAGTGAGATCTAGGAGGCCTCAGGTGGGCGAGGTTGGCTGTTGCGTTCTGGAGAGCATGACTATGCATTCGACGTGGAAAATTATGATGACACAGCCTGGATAGTAGCGAAAAACGAACAAAGTTGGGAGTCCTCGTAGCGTTGGAAGGTTGGATGTCTAATGCGTTGGATTCCGAATCGTGGCTGCGACAGACGCTTTGCTTCTAAAATGCGTGCTTCTTGACGGATTGTAAATGGCGTGATGCCTGCGGGCTGGCGGTATGCAAGAAGTGCTTCTGAATCTTTCTTGGCGTTTTCCGTGGTGTTGCGGTCTGTGTAACTGCAGGCACAGGGAGCGTCTCTGGCGACTTTCCTTTGTGCGAGAAAATTTTACGTCTTGGAATACTTTTTGGTTTAGAGATCTTATTTTCTGCTGTTCTTCAATTGAAGAGTGTGCTTCCGTTGAATTTTGCGTTCGTCGATGCCTTCGTTGCAGTCTATTTTGTTGTCGCATAAGGTTGCGCGCTTGGCTATGCTTGCTTTGCTGATGCTGCTCAGGAGATGGCTGTAGTGGCAAGCCTTCCGGAATGGGACAATCATTTACTTTGAGGTTTGACGCGTCCTGTAGACAGCTGATGCATGGTGAACAGGTTTTTTGCTTATCGGGCATGGTTGGTGGTGCGCCATCATTGCTAGCCTGCTCTTCAGAGGCTTCTGTGACGTGGTTGACTACGGACGCTTCGGAAGGACAACTGTGTACGAGGTTTGATGTATGATTTGCTTCTGAATTGGTTCGATTCTTGGATTGGTGACCACTGCATGAGGGTACCACATGTGACGTCGCATCACCAGGTTGAAAATGCTAATTTTGGCAAGTCTGCGGTGCCGTGAAAATGAACTCTTGCGACAAAAAACATTCAGAGTTGACAGATAGTTCATCAGGGACTTCTTCATCGCGGCTTACTATGAGTGGTTCTTGCGCCTGGTAGCATGCGACGTTCGATGCGTCTGAACCTTCTGTGTTTGGAGTTTCTGAGGGCTGCGCACTGGACGGCAACACCGCAACAGGGGTAGTTCGGTAAGGTTTGAGTTGCGAATGGCCCTCTTTATGTGCAACTAACAATGCGAGCTGTTCTGGCGAATGAATGTGGGTGGTAAGTCCAGGGCTTGGCGTGGCATCATCCGAGCTCCGCATCTCTATTCCAACCATTGTGAGCGTGCTAGATGTGAGATGGACATTGTGAGTCACGAAAGAGCCAAGCGATGGAAATTCAGGAGGTGGGCCAAGTCTGCGAGATGGGGAGTAAGCTGCTTCAATGCGTGAAGACTGATTTTCACTCTTTGAGTCATCTTGGCGTTGTTTGGTATTTTCCCCATGTGTCAGCTGGTCTACCATGAACAAGGCGTCCTTATGGCACGAATAGTGACCGTTAGGAGCCTTTGAAGAGCTGCGTCCTAGAAAACCAGGTGGTGGACCATGTATGCAAGACGAAGCATGAAAGGCATCAGTAGTGTGAGCGAGGTCTCGTGTCGTATGTTGGTGCCACGACTTTGGAAATGCTGACTTTCGTGTACAAGGAAGCTGCGCTTGACGGTTGCGATTTCCCAATATACGCATGGCCTTCTGTAAGTAAACGCATGTGCCACTTCGTTTCGAGGCACTTGTCGATTCACGCTGGACTTTCGTATGCTTGAGGACTGCTTAGGAAATTGACGATAGCGTGCAGTTGTCTCTAGATGGTTGGCAATGTGTAAGTCTTGGTCATAGTCATTAAAACGGGTAATCATCTTCTCTTTGATTTTTTGCCATGACTCGTCGTTCTCGAATATGTGAATTAGGTAAAATTTGAATGCCTCACCGGTGACGTAGTCGCTGAAGTTTGTAACCATCTCCCATTCCGACCAAGATGCAGCGGTAGCGTGGAGTTCGAACAGGTTGAACCAGTCCTGTACGGGTCCGCCGTCCACTGATCCGGTGTACTTGGGGATGTCGAGGTCAGCCGATGGTTCTGTCATGGTGCTGGTCGTTGTCCTCCTAGGCGATGATTCGGTAGTCAATGTACGGTCAGGGCGTCTTCTGGGAAACTGCGTCGATGATGAGTGAGTGATGAAGGGCAGGCAGGTCTCCATCCTATCGACTTGTGTGACGCTATGATGAATGGGTGACATGGCCTGGCTCATACCCAATGTTTATTCCATTCTCACTTCTTCCTCCTCTACTTCTCCTAACCATCCCTGCCTTCTTACGTCATATATATATATATATATATATATATATATATATATATATATATATATATATATATATATTACTAAATAAATATGTAATCGCACATCTAATTACACAGAATGTTTTTCTTTTGCTTTTCTTTTGGAGGTCGCTAAATTGTGGAGAGTGTTTTCTATAAGCTTAAATGTAAGCGTTTCGACTCAAATCTGTTCGTTAAGGTAGAAGATTTCAGAAGTTGAGAAGTTTGTAGAGGGCCTGAGGTGTCAGGAACAATTTGATCACTTCCTCGGGATCTGTCTGCGTTTGTCACAAAAGGATATCAATGTCTTGCTTTGCCAAGGCTGCGGTGTTCCGTTTTCAACATTTTTCGGAAGCCGTGAACGTATAATGAGGAGATTGTTCCTAAAGTATGGTTCAAGTTTGTTAGCGCGTTCAGAATGTGCCAGGATTTGCGCAAGGACCTCCTTCCAAAATTCTGTTACTGGAATAGAAAAGCCGTCGAAATTGATCATATGGTCGGGCTGCTCAAAAGCTCGGCAAAAGCGCCGCGTTGCACTTCTGCCTTCATCACGTCGTTCTCAAGTTGGCGTAACCTTAATGAGGAGGCGCGGAATTTTATTGCTGCCCGGCAAGACACACGTTAGCGCTCAGCGGCTGACTCCCACGTCGAGAACGCCAGGCTCAGCGGGCCTTCTGAACGGAAACATTCACTTTTGCCTACGTAGCTGGCTAGACACTCTGAACACGGCAACTTGTAGACTACTCATTGGTGTTGCTCCTTCCTTCAGCCATGGTAGCGAGCGGCTGAGCATCGAAGCGGGCTTGTGAACCACCTCAACCCATGACTTTTCAATAATCGCAGAGAGCTCTTCATTGGTGCCCCGCGCACATCGGATGACAATGCGCTGGGCTGCTTTCAATTATTTTTTGCCAGTGGGGTGAACAGGGAGGGAAGGTTGTCACCTATTGTGTCTTTCACTGGTCTGAATCAAAGAAAACAAAAGTCATCTATATGCACAATGCTGGGTAATATCTTTGTCAGTTTTTACCTCTCAATGGGGCTTCACAAAAGTGTGGAAAAATAACGTTTCTGTTGATAAATGTAAAACCTTGTTGCTGAGATGTATTAAAAGTGGTAAGCCAACTGATAAAAATGTTAGGAGTGATTTATGCTGTTGTGTACCATAACTGAAAAAAATGCTGTGAGTAAATATTGTGTTACTGTATTGCTTTCCGTCTCTAATACTCAGCTGTTGCTCCAGTAGTTCGTCAAGTCCACTTCAGCACCAAGAACGTAACCCTACAATCTATGATGAATAATTTAATGTGAGCATTTAGTGTGGCAAAAGCCGCTTAATATCTCTATTGCTTTCCGCAATAGCTCTGGTATTGTGCAACTACACTAGTCTTCTTATTAGGGCAGGCAAATTAGAGGGGCTTTGGTGACTCAGACTCAAAAGCTGACAATGACTGATTCAATGAAATAGACCTACCTATACGATGAACAGTTTAAAAAAGGAAAAAAGCAGGCTTTTCAACAGAATGCCATTCTAATTCAATGATGCGTTTCATTGTCGCTTCCCTTTGTAAAATTTACAAACTAGACCACTTCGGGCGCTTTAGCTCTCTGCGAAGAATCGCGGATTATATAGAATTACGAATGTTAAGGCTGAGCTAAAGGGGAAAAAAAGCAGATTTACCTGGCGAACACGAGATGAATGGGAAAGCAACGGTGCTGGTGGCCTACCTCAGCTCCTTTTTTGACCTCTTCCTCAGTTTCTTTTGTCCTTTTTTGCTATATTATACAGGGACAATAATAAAGACAGCCTATTGACTCATAATTCACGTAACAATAATATATATGGCTATGCTTTGCTTACACCTAGCTTGACGCATGTGTTCCGAGTTCGGAGTGGCCGTCGGCCAGGCTGGAAATGAAGTGAAAACACTCTGCTGTTGGAAATAAAATGCCACATGTATCAAGCGTGTATTTCACCTAGATTTTGATCCTACTCTCTTGTCCAAGCTGTGGGTGGATTGAAGGTGTAACACTGTACACGATGGCACCAAACGTGAACATCAGTTTTCTTTCTCCTGGAAGGAAAAATAAAAGCATATCGCTGCCGGTAATGACCTCACGTTAGCAACTAATGGAATATTATCAATTGATAACTGCTGTATACACGTGTACAAAATGTTCTACATCACTTTTTTTTCTCGGCTACAGCATGATTATTGTTCCTGCCGTTGCCATGTTTACAAATACATCTACGAGACCATTGAGAAAAAAGATGGATTATCATTGAGAGAGAGAGAGAGAAGATAAAAGGAAAGGCAGGAAGGTTAACCAGGGCTGAGCCGCGATGGGCTCCACTGCAATGGGGAAGGGGAGAGGGGGAATAAAGTTTATTAAGGAGGAGAAAAAAGGTCACTGACTGGGCCAACACGAAACAGTTTCACATCACAATCGATGAAACAGGCTGGTGTCTTTGAGAAAAAGCAACAGTGCTTTCGTTGCCTTTCGGTATGAGAATGGGCAGTGCCATTGTCCCAATACTTTCACGACAGTGAAATCACTACTGTCAAGTTCAATTAAAACGCTGCTCAGGTAAAGTCTCATGTTTCTGCATACCAGGCAGTAACATAAGAGGTGTTCAATAGTCTCATCGACAGCGCAGTCGATGCGATCCGCGCTGTCGGCGATTCCAATCTTAATTGAGTAGGCAATGGTGAAGGCTACACCCAGACGCAGACGCCTCAACACCACACCTTCCTCCCTAGAAAAACAAGAGGGTAGCCGCAGTCGTAGAGATGGGTCGAGAGAATATAGTCAATGATGAGCGAATTGTGATGATTGCCACTTCTGGAGTGTCATGTTCTGTACCAGCTTACTCCGGCATCTAGCCGAGTCAATCCTAGATAAAGGTACGGAAACAGGGTTAATTTGTACTTGTGCATTTCTGGCTGCTTCATCTGCGAGGTCGTTGCCGGAGATACCGCAATGACTTGGTATGCACTAGAACACAACGTTGTGTCCATGTTCGGTCGCATAGTGCAGCATTTCCCTGATCTCCCACACTACTTGTTCGTAGGACCCGCGACGAAGTGCCGACGAAACACATTGTAGAGTCGCCTTGGAGTCGCAGAATATACTGTCCGGTAATTGGCCTTTTTTGCTTGATATAATCAATGGCACCTTGCAGGGCAACAATTTCCGAACCAGTCTATGTGCTCACGTGACAAAGTTTGTACGTAATGTTTAAGTGTCGCGATGGGATGAAGGTAGCGCCGGTGAAGCTAGTCTGGGCGGTAGATCCATCCGTGTATACCTGGATTCTGTCAGCGTAGAAGGTGTGTAAGCAGTCCAGAGTTGCTTGCTTCAAGGCCAAGGTAGAAAGGAGTTTTCTATTTCTTATTTCTAGGACGGAAAGGCGCAGTCGGGTTGTCGTAGGCTCCGCATGGCGGACGGTGAACGCGCCAAGTGTATACAACCGGATGGTAGCAAAGCGCGGTGGAAGCTGATGACCTTAGAAAACGACACCTGTGGTCGTTCTGGCAGAAATGTCAAACGGCTTGATACCATTCATGAAATGTGCCGAATATGTGCTCTCAGCACGTCGGTTGTGACGTGGGTCGTAACCGGATGATCCCGAGCCAATATAACTGTTCCAGTGGTTAAGGTAGTTCGTGGTAGGCCGAGACAAACACGTAGTGCCTGTGCTTGCACGCTCTGAAGTGTTCGAATGTCTAACTTGCAAGTTACAGTAGGCAGAGGAGAACTGTAGTGCGGTAAACCAATAAAAAGTGCTTGGTACAACAGTAGCATGTAAGTTAATGACGGACCCCATCTTTTGCCTGCGATGACTTTCAGGACGTGGGCAATAGATTGCAGGAGAGGTCGCGGTCAACAATTACACCTAGAAAACGTTGGCTACGTTTGTAAGAGATGGGCGGGCCATTAATGCTTATCGGGTAACTTGTCATCGCCTTGCGCGTGAAGGCCACCAGTGCACATTTTTCTATTGAAATTGATACACCTTGTGTGCGAATATAGACAGATGCTGTCGATGCTGCCCTCTGTATCTTTGCTCAAACTTGTATGCGTGTCAATGCTGATGCCCAGACACAGAGGTCATCAGCGTATATTGAAACACTGACTGTTTCTGGGAGAGCTTCTGCCAGGCCAAGCAAGGCAACATTGAAAAGAACTGGGCTTAAAACACCCCCTTGCGGGACGCCACGACACGTGTAGTGGTCTGACGTCAGGCCATCTTCAGTATATACAAAAAAGGATCATCGTGTTAGGTAGCTTCTGAATAATCGAAACATTCGCCCTCTCAGTTTAATTAACAGCAGCGTGTCTAGTATAGCTTGATGGGAAACGTTGTCATAAACACCTTTCACATCAAGAAACAGCGCACGTGCTAGTCGTTTCCTAAATTTCTGCTGTTCTACTGATGACACCAAATCTATGACGTTGTCAATCAAAGAACAGCCTCGTCGAAATCCCACCATGGAGTCGGGGTAGAGGTTGTGCCATTCAAGGAACCATTTTAGGTGCGTGAGAAATATGCGCTCCATGAGTTTTCCAACGCAGCTGGCGAGAGATACAGGCCGGTATGATGTAAGCATCAGAGGGTATTTTCCTGCTTTTAGATGTGGCACAAGGCGGCTGCGTTCCATTCTTGAGGTACGACGCCATCTTCCCTGACCGATTAAATAAATTTAGCAGTTGTCGTCTAGCTGTTTGGCCTAAGTGACGCAGAGCCATACACGTTATCCCATCGGGCCCTGCTTATATCTCGTGGACCCGGGATATCACATAAAAGCATATAGGAGAATAGGACTGTCCCGCCGTTGATGTTCACGCAAAAATCCTCTGCAACGTCCATTTCACGGCGGTTTAGACGAAGCGTGAGAGCCTTGAAGGGACGACGTTGCATGGAACCTGAGCGAAAACTCTGCAGACTTCTCCATACATGAAAAATGGCTTGAGTGGCTCTAATGACTCAGAGAAAATTTTCCATCATTGATCCTGTAGCTTGTTTATTCGGCGCGGTGTTTTTTCTGCATACACCTTGCTAATCTGAGATGAAGAATCCACTTGGTACGCCTGTATCTTCTCTCAGCACGTCTACATAACCCCCGAAGCCTTTCTAATTCGCTGTGAAGCTCCGTGCGCTTCTGTCAGTATGTGAAGCGGCGCGTACAATTTTGCATTGCATCTGCAATTACTTCTAACTCACACGAGGAATGAGTTCTGCACGGGACCTCCACTCGATCTTTATAAAGTGTCAAGTCTATATACCGAGTGACCGGCGAGGACAAAGTCTCTTGGCCATCAATGCTGACATAAGTCGGAATGTGATCACTACCATGGGTTTCAATATCTGTAAACCACCGCACTTTTGAACTTTGGCGACACGACACCAGTGTCAGGTCGCAGCGGCTACTGCTTGTCGTTTTTCGCAGGTATGTCGGGCTACCATCACTCAGAATGCGCAGGTTGTGGTCTGACAGAAACGATATCAGTGAGCGCCCCTCCGAGTTTATCCTCAAGCTTCCCTATATTGGGTGATGTACATTGAAATCACCTGTTTTAATGCAAGGACCTGGAATAGATGTCATGATGTCTGTTAATTTCGTACAATCAAATGGACTTGCAGGAGATATATATACGCCAATTAGTGTAAAAGAAAATTACTGCTTCTTCAGAGTATGCACACGTACTGGTTCTCGTCATCTGGCGGTACAGCATGGGCGAAATAATTAAGGTATTTGCCAATGTAAACAATCACTTTGCTGCTTCTTCCCTTCGTGGTTGAAGCGAAAGGCTCGTATCCTGATATTCTTATAGTCGATGAGTTCGGCTCACGGATTACCATTATCTGGAAACGGTTTTTAAACACGAACTGCCAGAAATTCGATATCCGAGACCTCAGGCTTCTCACATTCCATTGAAATATGAAGGCTTTTCGAATATCCTCTGCAAACAATAGCTGTTACCATTGACAAGTCATGGTTCTGTTGTTATTCTTGTTACGCAATTAACTTATGAAGGCTTGCTAGAACCGGGCTGATGGCATCCAGCAGCTGCAGCGCGCTTCATGCTATTGGTGTTTGCATACTCTCCTCGAACACACGAATGGTACTCACGAGGGAGCTGACCATGGCGACTATTTGTTTATCCTCCTCTGTTGGTTTTGAGAATTCGGACGAGGAGTGCTTCATTGCTGAAATCTGATGGCGCTCCAATCTAATATAGGCAATAATTATGGTGCATTCACTCTAAAATCGCAAAATCAAGCTCTGAATTCTGACAGCATCCGGGCGCGAGATGAAGCACTATGTACTTGAGATGTACACTGAAATAAACAGTGTGCGTTTAAAACTGTTTTTTGAGTTAAACATGTTAGCCCTTACATGGTATGCCAAGGAATATCCATTCCTTGGTTGCTTTATTGGCGGACAGGTCTTCAACATATATATCAACGTGGAGCTCGTTGCACATTCGACCATTTATTGCATAAAGTACTTGTACTGTGCGCAACTGCACTAAGAAATTTCTTGTCACATGTCGCAATGAAATCTCGCCAGATGAAGTGTCGCAAAAATAGTTTATTTGTATTTTTAATATATGAAGGCTATTGAAATGTGCCAACAACATAGTTAAAGACACGATCGTTCTAAGTGTAGCAAATCTTTTGTCAAACACGCGATGCTGCATAATCTGGAGTTACGAAGCTTGTTAATTCAATGCTGTCAGGTTGTAGTGCAAAAAAAAAAATCAGGGGCACGCTGTCTCTTCAAGCAGTCAGTATTTGAAGTACAGTTTACGGAACTATGCTGGGTACCTTTTAAAATAGGACGCCTGCAATGATATGCTAGCAAATGAGACACTAACACTAAATTACAAAAAGTCCTACGAAAGCCGCTCCTTCATCTTACACTGTAACTGTGCTGTCCGTCCCGAGCTTCTGGTGTTTTTTTTATGGAACTATGCTTAGCTGCCTATGTACATTGACGCAAAGAATAAACGCTACGAAGAAAGAAGAAAGCGAAAGAGCTCCCACAAGGGATAACTGAACAGTATAATCTCGGAGCGTTTACTATGTGGTTGCCAAGCATATTCCTTTCCAACCACATGACTAATGCACTGAACATACTACTTATTATTACTATTTATTTACAGTTACTGCAACCACCATTTGGTTCAGCAGGGTGGAACATAAACTTAGTTTTGACAAAAACATTGCGAAAAACGTGATGCAGAAAAGTAAGAAGAGCTACAGTCGGTACCGAAACCACTTTGGTAGCTTCTGTAAGAGTTGACTAATTTGTTTTAAAGACTTTCCTGGGTACTTTCGAAGCAAAACTTTTGGTCTGTCTGTCCTTCTGTTTGTCTGTACATTGGTCTGTTTGTCCATTGTTAACGGTACCCTAAACGGCACCAAAGTGACCAAACGATACTCAAAACGGCCGACCCCACCCACAGCGCCCACCAATATTCCCCGAGGTCCAGCGTTCATACTTGTGTGATTGTCAATTAAAAAGCAATAATTGCGCATATCTGAGGCAACATAAAACCACGTCAATATTATGTATGTGTATTTTTGCTAGAAATGACATACATAAGTAGTTTTAAAGATCGTAGTCTTTATGACGCTGCGCTGGCCATGCAAGCGCTTGCACGAAACGGCAAGTGTTTCCAACGCTTTGCTAAGACGTCACGGTGGTGGAACCTACCCATCGCCTTGCGTAATACACCTTATCACCTCAGAGACAGGCGCGCCTGACGCGCGCCCCCTTTTCCAGGATAACTGTCAGATAGCGCTCATGTCTCACGCGTGACGTGCGCTCGTTCGCCTCCGCTGCACGGTCGAGGCACTCTAACGCAGCGCCTTCAGGATATCAGTCACCAATTTTCTTGCGCAGAGCATCAACTAAACGTTTTGTTCTCCCTCTCCAGACACAAGACTATCGTCTTTCTATGACATTTGCGGCGTAACATGCAGATACCGGGTCAATTTTCTTAAGTGTATTTCATCCTTCAGCCCCACCTAAGTATTCGGAAGCAGAATTAATCGCGTAATGTACGCGAAAATGCGTGCGCACAATGCGGTCAAGTATACAAAAGTATTTCAGGAGATATCTTCGCGCTATTGAAATCACTTAAATTGTACGCGCTCCATTGTGTCTTTTCGATACATTGTTGCAAAAAAAAATTTAGCCTTTGTAATCAAATGTTTGCTGGCAATGCGAGAATGTACTTATGTGCAGTACACTCTACACCAAGACGCAATTGGTGCCCATCGTGCTCAATATAGGAGGAAAAAAGAAGAGAATAGGTGGTTTGACATGACACTTTTCAAGCCCAGTCATAAAAAAATGAAACTGGGGCATACTGGGAATCTATCAACAGCATGAAGCACGAGAGGGATCGACGTTTGGTGAAGAGTGTAGAAAGAATGCGAAAATGTCGCACTACAGGGGGACTGCACAGTGCTGCCAAATAACTTGTGCGTGCCTCTCAGGAGTGAACACTAGTATTACAATCACTTCATACTTTCTAAGGTTACGAAGCGGTGGCCCCAGTTTTATGTGAAGCCAGCGGTCGCCACCAGAGGCGCAGCTGTGCTTCAGAGGGTAGAGAATGCAGCTATACCTGTGTTGGTGTGTGGGACAACCTTAGTATGTTAACTTTCTAAACTTCTGCTACGGCC
Source organism: Rhipicephalus annulatus (assembly GCA_013436015.1). Taxonomy (NCBI): domain Eukaryota; kingdom Metazoa; phylum Arthropoda; class Arachnida; order Ixodida; family Ixodidae; genus Rhipicephalus; species Rhipicephalus annulatus. The sequence goes on from WOVY01009330.1 coordinate 128,555, forward strand.
ACATTACTTTTCAGGTAGTCACTTTTAACACACAACATGCGATAATGAGTGCCTAGGGGCGTCATGAGTCCTAAATATAGCACTCCGGCGAAAAAAAGTAGCCACTGAGATAGAGCAGATCCTCGTGGTTCAAGCTAAAAGACACACAAATTGTGGATTTAAAGCGCCGTAATCATTATATTATTAGGACAATATAGGCAAAAAACAAAAGAAACGTCTGCGCTGCGCCGAATGCTGCCCTCGGTCACGTATCGCATTGCACGTGGCCGCCGCTCTTTCGTCGAAGTTCATTGTCTTCGTTTCTTTATTTGGCCCCCTTCCCGCCCCCACCCCTTTTTTTGTACCATCCAACCATCGCTTAATGTCCGTCGTAGTCACCGATAGCCTGTTCAAGCGACCTTCGTGAGTAAGAAGCCTCCGCTGAATCGTTTAACTTACATTTGAGAGCACTCAAAGCGCCGCGCGTTAGGCGGCAATCACGCGATATTATTTGAATTTTGCACACTTTAAACAAACACTGGAAAAAAATTACCAGCGTTGTTATCGTGCAATAACTTGAAATTTTCATTGTTTCTGGATAAGAGCTACAAGTCTTGTACTGAAAATTTTATTCTGGAGCTAGTATTTAAAAAGTTAATTGAGCAATCTTTGTTATTTACCGTGCTTGGCAAATAAAAAATTTCTGACGTGCTACATACACCTAAGAGCAATACTGCTCTAGCGGGAGACGCGTAGCACTCATTTTTTTATTTTTATTGCCTGCTGCTTTTTAGCTGAAACACCCTGTATAGCGCAAAACGACCTTTTCGCTTGCCCCCCTCGCCCCCCTCCTTCCAGATCAAGGTGTACTCCCCTTTTAGGGGCGAAGCTCCTTAAGACGTGGGTCTGTCCATCCCTTGTTTGTATGTATGTATGTATGTATGTATGTATGTATGTATGTATGTATGTATCTTGTAGGGTTTAACGTCCCAAAAACACCATATGATTATGAGAGACGCCGTAGTGGAGGGCTCCGGAAATTTCGACCACCTGGGGTTCTTCAACGTGCACCCAAATCTGAGTACACGGGCCTACAACATTTCCACCTCCATCGAAAATGCAGCCGCCACAGCCGGGATTTGATCCCACGACCTGCGGGTCAGCAGCCGAGTGCCTTAGCCACTAGACCACTGTGGCGGGGCGTATGTATGTATGTATGTATGTATAGTGTGTGTATGTGTGTGTATGTAGCCACCAGCGGCACATACCCACTCTAGAGCGGGCATGTGCCACAGAGGATGCGAGATGGGAGATGGTGGTACTTGGAGTGTTCACTAGATGGACGCATGGACGGACGGATGTATAGACGTGCGGACGTTCGGACGGATGGATGCACGAACAGACAGACAGACAGATGGATGGACGGACTCACGGAGGACGCATGCACAGATGGATGGACGCATGGACGGACGCACGGATGGTCGCGCGGACGGACGGAAGCAAGAACGAACGGATGAATGGAAGCGCGGACGGGCTGACGGATGCTTCGCCCCACTTATCATTATTCCCTCCGTGTATATGCTGTGACTTTTTTTTAATTTCTGGCTGCACCCCTGGCAACGGCAAAAACCTGTCGAGAATGTCCATATAATTGCTATCTCATTAAAACCACAATGAATTTTGCCTTCGAGTTGACTTAGGCGTATGCATAAGGTACCCTACGGGATTTTTTTTTTTTGTGCCATTCTGTTCAGAGGACACGGTAGGGGGTTTTTGGGATATAGACAGAACGCCCTAGCCACATAAAATATTACTGCAAAAGAAAACTGAAGTTTGTTCAATTGTGTAGTTTCAGCACAGAGATGAGTGCCGAAAGAGGTTGGCTTAGTGATACTAGCTATATGGCGTCATGATATATGGCGTCACGTTCAGCAGTATAATCGGTTGTGAAGAAAAACAACCTTTTTTTATCCTTGGAGTTATCTTAGGAAAATGCAGTTAGAACTGTGTGAGTCTCTCGCGGTGTACGTCGCAGCGTTTGTCTGCCGTATCTCCTGAAAACCATGTAGGTGTATTTATATTGTTATTTCATGACGTACAATTTTATTCAACCAGTATTCTGTTTATTTGCTACAGAAATAATCTCTGAACAAGTTTTTCTATACTGCTCAACAGCACGACACCATTATTTTTGCATCATCAACTGAAATAGGGAGTGCTTCTAAGATGATTGCCTCCATGCAATTTGCAGTGAACCTAAATATTTCTACCTCTTCGCAAGAGCATCAGAATAATTTTTCATGCTTTTGAATGTAAATTTAACTTGCTTCTCCTCCATAACTTGAAATTATCTGCTCCAGATTGCTCCAAAATGAAAAATTTTGTTGTTCCAAAAATTGATCCAGATAGGAAGATCGCGCCTCGGTAACATCACTGCAATCATCTTTAGCGGTGATAGCGCACCTAAAGAAATCCAAACTAATATCTGGTTATAGACGTGTGCATGTGGGGGGGGGGGCGGAAAGCCAGCCCCATACATTGATATGATAGGGGGCGCTACGACGAACCTTCACCCTCCCCCTCCCCATCCGCACTTCCCCCTGAAGAGGAACCCTGCGCTCGCCTATGTAAGTACTTGGTCGTTAATGCACACTACTTAGGTGCGTAATTAGCTCCGTTCCCGGCAGGTTCTCGGTTTGTATGTACATATTAACGAGGTTTCACTGTAACGATCGTACTTTGAGTGCTTTTGTGTGTGCGTCTGTGCGCTGCAATGAACTACATGTAGCAGTTAGCTTGGTGCAACATCTTTCACTATGCACGAAATTTACACAGTGCCGACCAAGGTAAAAAATATATTCATAGAATATTCGCAATATGTCACTCCTGTACATAATCCCACTTTGTTGTTTAGCTTTTGTGCTTATTTTGCGGGCTTACTACTTCTGCATAAATGAATATGTAAGTGCAGGAGCATTAAGCTAAACTCAAGCTTCATTCTCTTCCTTTGTGTGTGTCATGGAAAGCCCGTGCGAGCTCCAAACACAGAGGTAGCTGCTCCAAAAGCACATCCTACCGGCTCCAATGGCTCCTCCTGAATAATGAAATGCATTCCCACCACTGCGTTAATGGTTTTTAGCTGAATCTGCTGCTTTGGCGAGTTTGTTCATGATTAAAATAGATTTACTGGCGAAAAAAAAAGACAGAACAGTCAGTGAAGGAAACACACACAGTGCTTTGTGCGTGTTTTCTTCCTTGTGTGCGTGTTTCCTTCCTGAATATTTCATCTTTTTTTGCCCTGGTAAGTCTATGATAATTATTTTTGTTACTTAATCGCGTCAAGGCTAGTTCAGCTGCTAGAAAGTATTTTTGTCATGGCGCGGAGTTTATGCGAAAATGGCAGGAGCCTAACTGCCACAGAAGTTTTGATGAAAATGAATAGTGTTAAAAAAGACCCTCTATTGAGTTATTGCTTTCAGCTGAATGCGAGGTAGCTTTGTTCAAGGTCGCTTTTTGCACGAACCATGGACGTTGCAATATTCATACTTGAAGTTGGTGCTGACCGGCAGCTTCACGTGAAATACAGCGCAGGAGGGTGGGAGGAGAAGGCTAGAAATAGAAAAAAAAAGAAAAGTGAGCCCCGCAACTTTTTGCATCAGGGTGGGACACTTTAGCAGTAGCTCACAAGGGAATGGATTGGGATAGAGAACGACGTGAAGTTTGAGTGAAAAGTAAGAGTGCGAGGACGGGGCACAGATTGGGGAGAGCTACGCTGGTGGCAGGGGATCACGGCCGACGCCACCGTTAGGCACGAAATCCACCGAGCAAGTCCATGAGGGAACCAGCCTAGAGTTACCACGACCACCCTGGTGGTAAAAGCACGCACTTCTCAGCTGCTCCCGCAGACGATAGTGGTGGCTGGTAGATGCGTTGCGTGCACGCATCGCCGTTACAAAGCCAACGGGCGCTGGCAGTACTGCTGTGTATTCAAGTGCAGCAATATATAAAAAGAGGGAGGATGTATAGAGGAAAGAGAGGACGTAGAAAGATGAGGCGGCGTTACATCCAAATGGTCAGGCGAGCTAAAATCTGCTCTCGCTCTCCTGTCTAGTACTGTCAGGCTTGTTTTTAAACCGAATGGCTCCTGTCTGCTACATATATTCGGTGGCGAAGACCACCACCAGTGGAAACAAGGGCCAAACAGTCGAGGTTAAACGACGTTTTGCCGGAAATACAAAGAGCATATTATGCAACATATGGCATATGTAAACCTTTTTTTATTTTAATCTGGACCGCTGAGCGTTGAGTCGTGTACTTAGGACTAAGTTTTCATGCGTCCATCTCTCTAACCACCAAAACTCCATCTTAAGATACGATAGACAGGTAGGTTTTTTTTTTTGTAAACAGTTGCGTGTAAAGGAAAGCTGCCTTGTCCACCAGACTTGTGCGGGACCACGTTCACCTACGCCTCTCAGCTGTTATAAAAGATTCTCTCGTGGTGAACACTCGATGCCAATATGCCTCTGTTTTAACTCAATTTGTGCAAAAGACACGAATCTCGTTACGAACACAGCAGCGGATTACTTGAAGCTTAGCTTTCTGGAGTCAGCCGATGTGGTAAGCGTTTTTCTCACTGGCTGCCGGTCCTAAGTAATATCGGAATTTATTCCTTGCTAAAGAATTATAAAATGCCTCCAAATTTTTACTCGTTTGCCACATTTTAAGTTATTTCGCTTGACTGTGTCGGCCTAAAATGAAGGTGTCTGTTCAACATCGATAATTGCTTGGCTTTATTGTGCCAAACAAGATATTATTTTGAGGTACGCTGTAGTGAGCGTATCAACATTGTGACCGCTTGGGGTTCTGAAATGCGCACATATATCTTTCGCACATATATTTACACCCCCATCGAAGTGCGGCCACCGTGGTCTCTAACCTATTTTGCGCCCTCAAGAATAGCAGCCACGCGACACCACGCGTGCTATGCTGTCACGGTGGTTTGCTTGATCAACGTCCCTGCGTATACATAGCGCGGACAGAGCATCAAATCGATGCTAGAAAAAAGAAATTGACGAAGCTACCACTTACTCTCCCTTTGTTTTGTTTTACTGCAGATTTTGGCAGCGTGGTATCGTCGCAGCACGGAATTATCAATGGCCGCATGTCAGCTAGCACTAGCATTAGCCCTAAACCCAGCACGCAACCAATAAATGAGGACGAGAGAGCTGCCATCATGGCACAGCACTGTCCCTTCAATATGCATAGACGCAGCCCGCTTTGCAGGGATTCTCTCCCTTTTTAGTGTTTTTATGTGAGAGTAGCCTTCAGACAACGTTATTTTTCTAAACCACAGTGTGGTATTACTGGTGCAATGGCTTTTCGAACTGTTCATTCCAAAATGAAGCACGGCAGCGGCGCACGTGCGAGCTCTCCGAGTGGTTCACTGCGGCCGGTCGTCTGGGCGCGTGCAGCTGAGTTGTGTCACAACTCTCCGCCAGGTGCTCATAGATAAACATACTTACATAAACAGCGGGCACTACAGTAGGGCCCTGCGGCTCAGCTACTGCGTTGCTTTTAGCGTCACCAGTGGTTTGTCAGACCCGATTATGTCTTCAGCATAAATAAAATAACAAAACTTTCTCCTTCCGACGCTCGGATTTGAACCCGCAACCTCATGCTCTGAAAGCGAGTGTCTTTACCCCTTGGCTACACACTAACGCTTCCCCGAAGGGACTACATGCACAAAAAACACATCTAAACCACATGAATATGCCTCAATCATATGTTACTGTTTTCTGTTGTAAGGCATCAAGCGTCATCAGCGGTACATGATGTAGAGCGGAAATAGAAAATTGCACCAATTATTAAAATTTCTTTGGAAAAAAATTGATGCCAAACTTGGGTATTCATTGTCCTCCTGAAGAGGCTATTACATGTCTTAAAAAAAGGAGTAAAAGTGAGGATGGCTACGCCATCTAGCGATTGATCAGACCCTTTCTTGGTGGGCCGCGAAAAGGCTCCAGTGGCCGCTCATTATATAGTATATTTCTCTATGAGGAGCTCTTTTTCGGTGCGCCACCTATCCAGCGCTGGTCCCCCATAGGCCTCCCAACCTCGGCCAGGGGCGCTGCGCTGCGCGCGTTTGGCCGGCCGTCTTTCAAGCAAACCCAGGTCGCTCGGTACCCCGCCCGCTCCCGCCTTCTGCCTGCGCTCTCTGAGCACGTCCTAGCGCTCTGCATGCGCTGTTGTATGGTCGCTCTGCTCGTGCAGCGTCACCTGTGACTTGCTCCAAAAGTTTAAAAATATTGTAAAAACGTTTTTGTGGTATGAATCCCACCAGAACCGAGAGCGACTCATTACCAACCTTCGCGGGACCAAGCAAGTCAAACACGATGTCTTTGAGCGATTGCTATGTGCATGTCAATGGTGAACAGCCACCTTTCTATGACATTGAAAGCGAGGTGACGGCGCGAATTTTCTTTGTACATTACCAGTAAAACGCGCATTCGTTGTGGCAGTCGTAACTTTTTTTTTTTTCTTCAAACAGTCGTGTCTTCTCGGAGCTGTCGGCAACCCACGACCACGCTTTCATGTAAGTTTGCATATAGCGTTTGGATTTTGACTGCTTATTAGTAGCCATGTTTGTAGCGCTGTTTTAAATTTGTTAAGGGTATCAACGTGCGAAGAGACTAAACTTGCGTCTGCGCTGTTGAGTCCCTGGCGTCATTGCAATTTCAGACTCATAAGAGTTTTACTTTTGCCGAACTTTTCGTCGGCTTGTTTTGAAATGAGAGCGCACTACTTAGACGTGGACAGAAAGACAGGGACAAGCGCTTACTACCAAGTGAAAGTTTATTCGGAAAACTATGAAATATTTACTACCAAATGAAACAGCGTCATGGCACATACGACAAGACCAAATCATGGACCAAAATAACAGAACCAATAAAAGGTCTATTTACGTCAGCCCCGCCTTACCAACGCCTATACTGTGCCTTAGTGTGTCTTTCTGTCCGCGTCTAAGTAGTGCGCTCTCATTTCAAAACAATAATATATCACCAACTCGCCCAGTTAACCATATTGACAAATTACGTTTCACCGGATGTGAACAACATCGTATCGCAAGTTAATTGCCTCCTTGTATTTTTTACTGCTCCTTTCAAAACATGATGATAATGTATTTTATGCCCACTTCAACTATACATGTTTACTATAGCTCATGTTTCATTTCGAATGTTATGCGTGCCATTGATCACGCAGCGTGTTCACCGATTCGAATGTCGCTTTGGTTTTTTGGCAGCTCGCTTGGATGCATGAGCAGTCGTTAGTATGAAGGTGAGTGAGTACTTGTGAGTGTCAGCGGACGTGAGAGAGCACTCAGTATGAGTAGTCGTGAGTATAAACGTGAGTGAGCACACGTGAGGGTGATCGGGTAGGCGTGAGTATGAACGTGAATGAGTACACATGAGTGCGAGTAGTCGTGAGCGTGAATGTGAATGAATACTTTTGAATAAGAGTAGTCGTGAGTGTGAATGTGAGTGTGTACTCATGAGCGTGAGTAGTTATGCCGCACAGAGAGACGCGGCTGTGGCTACAGAAGCAGTGAGTGGTCGTGATGCGGAAGTGCCCTAATGACGCTGACATTATTAGCGGCAGTTGACTGCACAAGCGGTTTGAAGCCAGCCAGCCAGCCCCCCCCCCCCCCCTCACACACACACACACCAAATTTTTATTGTGATATAGTGTCAGCTCAATAACAGAGGTTTCAAGTTGGAAGGAAACGAGATTGAGAACTAGTATTCAGAAATCAAGATTTGACTTTACTTCAAAAAGTAATCGTCACTCGTGCAGCGGATTGCGATCAGCTAGCGTGTAGAAAACGATGCCGGATACGCCAAACATCGCGCGGTTGGCGTTTTGATGATGCGCTGTGCGAGCGCACTGTGTGTCCTGGGGCCGCGGCGCACCAAGCGTCGGGGCCTGTCTCGGCGTGGCGGCGTCTGCAGTGACGGCACCTCCCCTCTGTCTCTCCGAGTGCGCTGCTTGTTTCGTAGTACTGCGTTCGAGGAAGTGTTAGCAGGGTACGGAGATACGGAACGCAAACAGGGTACGAGACTACGGTACCGCTCCTCCTCTCTCGCTCATTGTGCTTTCGCCGCTTTCAACTCCGGTGAAAGCACCCAACAACGCGAAGGGCTTAATTTACTGTGCAAGGGGTCATGCCTTATCGTTGCCTGTAAACCTGTCGATTTCGCTACTAATCGGGGTGGGTACTTTAATAAAATACTACACGAGTGCTCGTACAGCCACCTTCGCGTATCTCGTTATCAGACCTATTCCAGTACGCACTTCAAGTACAACCAGCTGGAAAGGAGGAGCGCTCAGTGCCGTGCCGTATTTGCGTACCGTATTTGTGCAACATGCATAGCTAAGGTGTAGCAAACCGTGCCTATCCCCCCCCCCTCCGATTTCTTTTCGCCTTATTATATAGATAGGAGAATGATAATTTTAAGGGGTGCCCCCCTCCCCCCCCCCAAAAAAAAAATTCTGCCTACGCGCCTGGTAACGAGTTTTACCTCTCTAATGTGCACATCCTCGGTACGGTCGCGCTGTATTGTAGGCGGAGGCTCCGTGTTTGAAGTGATGCTTGGAGGTTGGCGTATACATGGAGCTGCTGAGACGGACAACTTGCGCCAAGAGATGACACATACGCGCGTTTCTTAATCCAATGGCAGCTCGCACACGCGAGGCTTTTGAGGACGCCCATCTAAAACTGTCTGTCGACGAGTTGAGACCGATTTGCATGTCCTTTTACTCGCTCTGTTAGTATGAGTGATGCGATCTTTTATCAAGGGCGATTGTTTGTTGACTGCATATTTTGTCTTAGCTGTTGAAGGCGCAATATGTCGCTTTGATATGCAGTTTTCTGTGAGCCCTAATGACCTTTGCAGTGGTATATTCGAGGCGCAGCGTAGGTCCGCTCACGCTGACGTTGAAAAAATCAGTACTGGTTTTTGAAAGTAATGACCTTTGTTTATTATAAACCAAATTGAGGCGCAGATATAGTACGACGTTTAGAGCACAGCTCGCACAGCGCCTTAAATTGAAGTGATTTTTCAGTGGTCCTTTCATACTGACGCACAGCACGTGCCAATTACAAGACGAGGTTCCCTCCTTTTTGTTCATTAAAATGAACGTTCGGAGATGAAGTGTTGAACGTGGATGCGACAATAAAATTGCGATTTTCAAGAAAAATATATACACGTTCGAATTCTAGTTGATTTCGATTACTCCTTCAAAGAAGATGCTCATCAAGTTTGGTTGTTACCTTTCTGAGACGATTGAGTGCATTAACTGGGGAAAGCGTCTCTGAAAGCTATTTTGAAGAAGTGGCCACTGCGCGGGCAAAGAGGCCGAACGCGAATGCCGTTTTACATTTTCGCACATTTTATCTACACGTAACATTTCCTATGGACACTGAGCAATAGAGGATAAACAAAAATAATTTATGTAGGCATATTCCTAGCCTTGGCGACTGCGGAGTCACTGGAAAATTGGAAACTGACGCTTGAATCGGCGAAAACTAATCTCGTAACAAATCTTTATGCAACAATGCATTAGTGAGATTTCATAAAGGCACCTGCTTTCGCGCCGATTCTCAAGAATGCAGGGGCCCTTATCTGAAAGGTAATGTTACCGCTGCTTAGAGAGTCAGATTACTTTTGCCGGTAACTCTATTGAGTTGGTCAAATGAAACACATTGGAGTGGGAAGTGATCCTTCAGTCTCATCTATTCAACTGACTCGCGCTAGCTTTGCGCAACTATCGTTAAAAATAGCGAAGTATTCATTGTGAGAAAGCCCGATGACAGTTTCCGCTGTGCCCAGTCACTGCAAAGAGAGTGACGGAGAGAGAGAGAAAGAGCTCAATTTCTAATTAACAATATTTTAACAAAACTCACCCGATTAACAGACCAGGCTATTCGGCACGGTAAAATATGAAGTGCGAAAAAATTGTCTGAGATTTTGAATGAAGCAGTTAAGGTAGGCTTCGCTTACATAAATGTTGTGAGCATAGTCAACTAAAAAGTGCGAATGCGATGTGCGTGTCAAAATCTGCGAAAGGCACGGCAGAAATCGGCAAGAAGTTTCCATATTTATTTATGATCGTTGTGGATAAATGATAACGTGGTGATAGCTGGAGGCGTTAGACTTGTGACTTGCTCTGTTGCCTTTCCTAATCACCTTGAGAAGCCATGAAAAATGAAGTGTGTAAAAGAAGACGTGACAATGTGGCGACGAAATGGAAGTGTAAAAGCGGTTTTCTAAATATTTAAGAATATAAGGAGTTTACATTGACGCAATAAAAAGCAATAACAAAACAACAAGTACAAATAGGCATGGCAAGCATATGCGTTGTCATGATTCATTACCGTGTGAAACACGAGTGGGAAATGGTAGTTTTGGAACATGCTATCCGGTAACAAACTTGCTGGGCACATTGATGTGGAATTCTTTTAAACAAGAATGGAGATTTTTTGAGGCTCTTTATTATTAACCCTTTTTGGTCCGTTGGCTTTTCTAACCAATGGGAGTGTAGTGCGTCGCTGTCAAGGCGAATGGCTCATATGACTTTTCTCGCGTGAATCGCCAGGCAACATACCATGGCGCATACACTACGCGGAATCACGCCAAGCCTAAAACAGGTCACCGGCTAAAAAGCGAATTTTTTTCTGTTTCAGCAATATTTTTCTTCCGCCATTCTGCAATCCCCCTCCCCCATCCTGATTTAGAGTCTTTTGGATATGATCACTTCACATATAGCTATGAATCACCGTGCATACCACGCACGGAGCCACCTTCACTCACTCTATGCTATTACTACGCAGAACGTCACCACAGATGCAGACAAACCCCAAAATAGCAACCAGAAGTGAGCACAAAAATGTGCACGGTGGACGTGCCGGCAGCACGTGCCGTCGATATTGTGGTTAGCGCCTCGTTTCGAAGATACACGCTCGTGTCTTTCTGCCCCGCTGTTCCTGTCCCTTCTCTACGGCTCTTGGTACGTGACAAACTGGTGGAGGTGCGGGGTAATCTATGCACCGTACCCCTCCACATACCAGGAACACAAGCGTCGTACCGGTGGTCACTCCTGTGCACCGCGCCAGCAGAAGGATCCGAGGGCAATCCCCTCAGTTTGGACTGCTCGCAAACAACATGGCAGCTCCGACCAGCCATGCCGACACCAACCCAACCGATACGAACGGCACAACGCCGCTCCATTGCACCTTACTCACACCGCGAACGCCAAATCCTTTTCATGGCACTGCACTTGAGGATGTGGAAGATTGGCTTGTTCATTACGAGTTCGTTGCCGTGCACAACCAGTGGGACGACGCAGACAAACTGGGACACGTCTATTTCAGTCTTTTGGACGGCGCACGTGTCTGGTACGAGAACCGGGCAGGTATTCTTACATCATGGGAAGACTTCAAACGCCGACTTCTTGCGACATATGCAAGCCCTGACCGTCGGGAGAGAGCTGAGCGCGATCTGCAGTCCCGCATACAACTACCAAATGAAGGGGTTGCGATGTATGTCGAGGAAATGACGCGCCTCTTCCACCGAGCTGACCCCGGCATGCCAGAAGAAAAGAAGGTACGGTACCTCATGCGCGGGGTGAAAGAGCAACTTTTCGGTGGGCTTGTACGCAGTCCACCCAAGACTGTGTCAGAATTCCTCACGGAAGCTGTCACCATCGAAAGCACCCTTAGGCACCGGGCCCCGTCATACGAGCGGCACGTCAATGCTTCAACTACGGACTACTTTGGAGCTTTCGGTGGCCAAATGGATTTTTTCCGAGAGCTCATACGTTCAGTCATCCGCGAAGAACTCCAGAAGCTGTCAGTGCCCTCGCAGCCCCCTACCTCTTCGTTCTCCAGCGTTGTCCGAGATGAAGTCCAGCATGCTTTAAGAGAACCATCTTGCATGCGGGATTATCAACCACCCGGTGACTTCCCCCGCATGTCGTATGCTCAAGCTTTGCAGCAACCTGTAACACCCGCAATCCCGCATCCCACCGTGGCCCCAGCCATGCTGCAGACGGTCCAAGCGGCGCCATATTACCGCGCACCTCGCCCGATCCCGCGAAAATCAGACGTCTGGCGTGCGCCTGATCGACGTCCTCTCTGCTTCCACTGTGGCGAAGCTGGGCATCTTTACCGACACTGTTCTTACCGGCAACTTGGACTACGCGGATTTTCGACGAACTCACCACCACCCAGGTTCGGTCAGCGGCCCCCTGATATTGAAGAGTATGTGGCTCAACAGCGCGGAACTTCGTCATCCTTTCACCAGTCACGCTCCCCGTCGCCGCGGCGTTTTTCTCCTAATCGCCGCACCTATTCGAGCGTGGCGCAGGGTCGGTCCCCCAGTCCGCGCCGGGAAAACTAACCACAGCGACCTTCGGGGGCGAGGCCGCTCATACTGGACAAGCTCAAGGCCTCCTACCGACGCTTCCGCAAACTGAAGATTCCCCGACGACGACGACACCAGCTGGTTCCGAAAAGGTTTCATTAGATATTCCAGTGCTGCTCGACGGTCGCAAAGTCACTGCTTTAGTTGACACGGGTGCGGATTTTTCTATAATAAGTGAAAAACAGGCTGCTCTTCTAAAGAAAGTGACGATGCCTTGGAACCTCAAGCCAATTCGTACTGCTGGCGGGCACATCGTCATGCCACTCGGCGTTTGCACAGCACGAATACAGATTCGTGGTTCAACCTTTGTTATCAGCTTGAGCGTTCTCCGTCAGTGTTCTCGAGACCTGATCATTGGCATGGACTTCCTGAGGGAGCACGGTGCTATCATCGACATTCGACAACGCCTCGTCACGTTCTCAACAAAAAGCGCCACACCAGAGCATCATCCCGACCACGATCGAGTATGGCTGCGGGTAACTGACGATGCTGTGACGATACCACCGCGCTCAAGTGTTATGGTTCAAGTGGCTGGTAACAAATCAGCACACGGTGAAATGGGGGCGGAGAGCAATCGATCCCTGCTCTTTTCCCAAAGTGTCTGCGTAGCACGAAGCCTAGTAGACCTTCAGGATGGCCATTGCGAGGTACTTGTTACGAACTTCAGCTACGAGCGCCGACACCTTTTCCCTGGTACTGTCATCGCCTATGCCTACCCAGTAACTAATGTGACTGAGTGTTTTGCTTCCGAGGCAACCGATAATACCGAAGCACCTCTCCGGGGCGTCGACATAAATCCAGCGCTTCCTGACGAAAACAAAAGAAGGCTTAACGACCTGTTGATAGAATTCCACGCCTGTTTTGCACGTTCATCGAGAATCCGCCAAACATCGATTACCAAACACCGTATTATCACCTACGGCGAGCGCACCCTATACGGCAACAGCCTTACCGCGTTTCACCAACCGAACGACGCGCGATTCAAAAGCAAGTGAAGGAAATGCTTCAAGACGGTGTAATACATCCATCAAGTAGCCCTTGGTCATCGCCAGTGGTCCTTGTAAAGAAGAAGGATGGTACACTTCGCTTTTGTGTCGATTATAGGAAGCTGAATAACGTCACAAAGAAAGACGTGTACCCGTTGCCTCGAGTGGACGATTCTCTTGACAGGCTGAGGCGAGCAAAGTACTTTTCCTCAATCGACCTCAAAAGTGGTTATTGGCAAATTGAAGTCGATGAACGTGACCGCGAAAAAACGGCTTTTGTAACTCCTGACGGCCTGTATGAGTTCCGAGTGCTCCCATTCGGCCTCTGTTCCGCTCCGGCCACATTCCAACGAATGATGGATACCGTTCTCGCTGACCTCAAGTGGAAAAGTTGCCTCGTCTATCTAGATGATGTCGTCGTCTTTTCAAAAACGTTTGACGAGCACCTTCATCGCCTTCGGAGTGTTTTTAAAGCCATACTATCCGCTGACCTTACCCTCAAGCCAGAGAAGTGCCATTTCGGCTACAATGAACTGAAGTTCCTCGGTCACGTTGTGAGCGCTGCAGGCGTTCGGCCCGATCCCGAGAAGACTGCCGCTGTGGCCTCTTTTCCAGCTCCGACAGACAAAAAAGTCTTCGGCGATTTCTGGGGCTCTGCGCCTACTATCGCCGTTTTATTGAAAACTTCTCTAAGGTTGCGGAGCCTCTCATCAGACTTACGCGTGACGACACCCCATTTCAGTGGACTGACGAACAAGCGACTGCCTTTGCGGAACTGCAACATCGATTGTGTTCCCCTCCTTTACTCGGTCATTTCGATGAGGACGCTGACACAGAGGTGCGCACTGACGCAAGCAACATTGGTCTCGGAGCTATCCTGCTGCAAACACAAGATGGGATTGAACGTGTGATTGCCTACGCGAGCCGAACTCTATCACGTGCCGAAACGAACTATTCAACGTCAGAGAAGGAATGTCTCGCGGTAATATGGGCGATTACAAAGTTCAGGCCTTATCTATATGGGCGCCCATTCAAAGTTGTGAGTGATCACCACGCTTTATGTTGGTTGGCTAACCTTCGAGACCCCTCTGGGCGATTAGCACGATGGAGTCTGCGACTTCAGGAGTTCGATATCACCATTGTATACAAGTCGGGTAGAAAGCATGAAGACGCCGACACGCTATCACGAGCACCTCTGGAGTCCGATCATACAGCTGTAGAAGACGACAGCACCTTCCTGGGGACTCTCAGTGGGGCGGACCTCCTCAGTAAGCAACGAGCGGACCCCGAGTTAAGACCCATCATCGATCATTTAGAAGGCAGCACCGCGTCTGTTCCTCGTCCCCTTTCCCGTACGTTGCCGTCATTTTGCTTACGACACGACATATTATACAAGAAAAACACTGGTGTTGGCAGCAGATCTTATCTTCTAGTCGTCCCTCATGACCTTCGTGATGACATCCTATTAGCCTGCCACGATGAGCCGACATCCGGCCACCTGGGATACTCACGGACACTCGACCGGGTTCGAAAGCTATATTTCTGGCCAAAACTCGCAGCTTGTGTCAAACGCTACGTGAAAGGATGCCGCGAATGCCAGCGTCGCAAGTCACCACCTGTGAAGCCTGCAGGCCTCTTACAACCCATCGATCCACCGCGTACGCCGTTTGACCAAGTTGGGATTGACCTTCTTGAACCGTTTCCTATGTCTCACTCCGGAAACAAGTGGATCATCGTCGCAACTGATTACTTGACGCGTTATGCTGAAACGAAGCCATTGCCACGCGGTACAGCATCTGAAGTCGCCCAGTTTTTCATGCACCACATTGTGCTTCGTCACGGTGCCCCGTCATTCATCATCACTGACCGAGGGACAGCGTTTACGGCGAAACTGTTGGACGACATCTTCAAGCTCAGTTACACGAACCACCGCAAGACAACCGCATACCACCCCCAGAGTAACGGCTTAACAGAAAGGCTGAACAAAACGCTGGCGGACATGATTTCTATGTACGTGGATGTGCAGCATAAAACGTGGGACGAAATCCTGCCATACGTAACGTTTGCGTACAACACCGCAACCCAGGAAACGACAAAGTTCGCACCCTTCCGCCTCGTTTACGGTAGAGACGTGCAAACCATGCTAGACGCTATGATTCCTTGTGACATCGACCAGCACGAGCTACTAACTCCCGATGTCGACGATTACATTCAGCGTGCAGAGGAAGCACGTCAACTAGCTCGCGTGCACATAAGATCGCAGCAATGTGAAGACGCCCGAAGGTACAATATCCACCACCGACAAGTCTCCTACCAACCTGGCGACCAAGTGTGGGTTTGGACTCCTGCTAGACGGCGAGGTCTGAGCGAAAAACTCCTGAGCAAGTACTTCGGACCCTACAAAGTATTACGGCGGTTGAACGAGGTCAATTATGAAGTTATTCCAGACGGAGGCTCGGCAACGACACAGCGCCACTCACCACGAACAGAGATTCTGCATGTCGTCCGCCTAAAACCTTATATTACGCGGTGATACTCGTCTTATTATGCCCGGGCAGCAAACATTTTCGTTTTTTTACATTGCCCGTTGGGTCTCGAACGAACTGTGAACTCTGTTAATGGTTTTTTTTTTCGCTTATGACCAACCTCAGACAATTTTTTTTTGCACCTGCATATGCCCTGTGCACTATAGCTACCGTTTCTCTTTTTTTTCCCCTTACCGACCCTGCTGTCCCCTTGTGTATGAGCATCGGGTCGATGCTCTAATGGGAGGGGGAATAATGCCACCTAGAGTTGTGAGCCGGCAAGCCCTAGCGAGCCGAAAAGGGCAAGGAGAACGAAGAAGAAGTGTGGTTAGCGCCTCGTTTCGAAGATACACGCTCGTGTCTTTCTGCCCCGCTGTTCCTGTCCCTTCTCTACGGCTCTTGGTACGTGACAATATATTGTATAATCAGAGTGCTTCGACTTCCTTAGTAGGCGTGACCACTTTAATAAATTTCTCGCATACATGCTGGCGATGCCCCACTAAACCTGCACCTCGAGCTATATCGTCTATTTTAATGAAAATCCATAATATTCATTTAATACGCCGAATTGTTTTATACGCTGGCTATTTTTGCCACCTTTGCGTATAATGAGTGCACGCTGCACAGTGATTATCAACGCAAACGTTATGAGGGGGTTACAAGAAACCACATCTAAAGGCAACGTATTGTCCTTTCAGCAGTGCAGACATAATCTTCAATAAGCGTACGATCACCCTTGATAATTTATTTTGTCATTCACATAACATGCACCAGTACAAAAATTTACATATCGGTGTCAACTCGTTAATTAGTTTGATTTGGCTGTCCGCGACAACCCTGCTTACGCAGTCTGCCAGTGAATGTTACCCACGTGCACATATCCGTGAATAAGGCCCCTGCAATCGTCCCTCCCAGCGCGAAGCCAACGAGCCCTCCGCGTGAGCGGAACCCACAGAGGAAGGAGAGAGAGCTCCAAAGATGCGCACATTTTCGCGAACGCAAAACTGCCGTACACGCAACGCACTACACCAGAAAGGCGAGGCAGAGAGGAAGCGCCGTCTCCATTGTCACGCCGACGCGACGGTGAGCTCCAGCGCCCGCCTGCCCCGCTAGTGCAGTGAGACGGGGCTTGGGGCAGTGGAAGCAGCGGAACGACCGCGTCATATTTCATAGCCGCGTCTTTGGTGACGTTCTGACGGGCGACCATAGCAGTGGTGGTGTAGTCGCCGTAGTACTGAAGCTGTCGAGAGCGTCTCTATTTGGCGCGTGCACGTCGTAGCTTACGAAAGCGAGTAACTACGCGTTTCGTCTGCTTCAAGGTGAAAGAATAAGTTAGGTGATGAGACTGTGTCCGGCGGCGCGTCCAGATTGTGTTCGCCGCCTGGGCTGTTTCCGCTAGATGCGACAGATGGAGGGTGGACTATTAGTCGTGGGTGTTGTGAGACGAAGGGAATCTACAACAAACTTGGATAAGAATAGACGAGGAAGGCATTATCAGCTTGGTTAGTGATCATAAACGCATAACATTACAAATAGGATATAAAACTAAAAATTCGAACATGAGATCTAGGTTTGGAAGCTCGTACTTAAATCACACGCAAATCAAGAGCCAAAGACAAAGTAGGAAAGCCACCACACAAAGACTGGGAGTATAGTGAACTGTTACACGTAATTACAGTGTACTAGAAGGCATAGAGTTTCTCAATATTCACTAGAGGGAACTGTGGCGCTAGTGTCTATGGGAGCTGCAACACACGGTGCTTCAGCGAGCATGGGAATGATGGGTAGTACACACATTTGTCTAATTTTCGTACTTCTGGCCTGCTTCTGGCTCCGTGTGTGTCCGTGTAGCTTGAAGCTGTTTTTTCATGAAAACATAAATTAGCAAATGTTCACCGTTTGCGGTTCACAACCTTATTCTTTTAGGCTTACCATTTCAAACCAAGTCACTAAGTTGAAAAGGGTTTGTTTTTTTTCTTTCAAAACAAAACTGAAACACAGCAATAAACGAAGCCGCAAATACGATTCGCCGCCCGCAAGTACGAAGACTAGGCAAATGTGTGTACTACCCATCATTCCCTTGGTCGCTGAACGATAGCAGCGCCAGAGTGCCCTCTAGTTAATTTTGGGAAACTCTATGCTAGAAGGGGGCAGTGGAGTGAACGAGGCGGCCGCGCCGCATCTCGGCTGATTCTCCGGCGGGTGACAGTATACGGCGGCGCTGTTGTCCCATGGTACTGAAGATCTCAGGAGCGTCAGCATTGGGAGCGCGTGCGTCTGATCCTGCAAAAGCGTCTAATTTCTGATTTTCAGCGCGTTTAATGCCTTTCTGGGCCTTTATCAGTGGACGCACCTGCTATGCGCCATGGTGCACGAGTGAATATGAAGGCACGCTGGAATTGCGTCGATACATTCACTGTTTTGAAGAGCCTGCCCACCCACACACAAAGAAAAGAAAATGTCAATCATAATTTGCACGGATCTGCCTAGCTTATCACTCAAGCAGCGCTTTGAGCTGCGTTACATCATAAGTGACTACTGGCGAACTACATAGAGAGAAGTATCAATACTGCTAATAAATGATACGCTCGTTTTGTCGGCAGTCTCTACGATATGCAGAGCACAGTGTTCCTTATATGAGCCTCCATGCGCTCGATCGTTTCACGAGAAACCCGAGTGTAAGTAACGCTGTTACGACATTTATATCGGTGACGACTCAATTTGATCATGCCAGTTTTGCGGAAGATAATAACTATTGCTTCCTGAAAGGCTCATTACATATTGAACATATTAGAAAAACACAAGCGTTATAAAAACTGCCAATTGTATATATAGCCTGTCTGCTAATCTGCGTAAATTAATTGTAACCAGTTCTCATTTTGTATCGACAGCTTAAATTGTGCTGCTTTCAAAATAATTTATTGGCGTGACGCCATTGCAAGCCAGCAAATTCATGACGATCTTTTGTATTATAATGATACTTTTATTATTAAGTGTCAAAAGTGTAGGCAGACAGTTGTGCATCTTGTTTTGAGAAATGTAACTTCTATATGTACCCACTAAACACACACACATGATATATATATATATCGTGTGTGTGTGTGTGTGTGTGTGTGTGTGTGTGTGTGTGTGTGTGTGTGTGTGTGTGTGTGTGTGTGTGTGTGTGTGTGTGTGTGTGTGTGTGTGTGTGTGTGTGTGTGTGTGTGTGTGTGTGTGTGTGTGTGTGTGTGTGTGTGTGTGTGTGTGTGTGTGTCAACAAGTACACGCATTTAAGCAACACGCCACAGCTCCATTAACAATGTCTATAATGCAGTGCCCCTTAGCACAGCTGCTATTTTTAGGTGGTGTATTTCTCGTCTGACTACGTTAGACTTGAACTTGTTTTAGGATGTCATACTGTCGAAAAGGTAAAATTTACAATGCGCATTCCTACAGAGACACGCTGTATTCAGCTTCGTCAACTGTAAACCTTCGGTGCAAAGCTAGCACCCAAAATTTTTTTGATGGGGGGTGTGCAGCAGAACGACTAGCTTTTGCAATTGGTGATCGCTGTAAATGTGTGTAAATATTTTAGTATACACTAAAAAGTTAAATTACGACCAAATTTCATTGTGTAGGGGGCTCAGGTTCCCTCCCTCTCCCCTCACTACTAACTGCCTCCTGGTTCTGCGTGCGTTTGAAACGGTATTTTTTTTATTTTCACAGCTTTCTGAGCGCAGCTACCTTCGAATATATCGACTCAGTTATTCTGTATGTTGTAGACGCGTCACCAATTAAAAAAAGAGTCTAGACAGAAGAAATCATTATAAGACACCCTCTTTCTGAATTATTTTCGATCTCTCAAGGGCTCTTTGGAGCTCAAGTTCAGCAAATTGGCCTGTCATACTTCAAGGGCTACGGCATATGTGCTAGACATGAATGATGGGCGGGTAAGAAGAAATCAGAATTAAGAAATCGTGACCGAAGAGCCGAAACGCATAGCAGTTCCTGCACGCGGCTCTTTCAGTACTATTCGACTGCAGCGCCGCCGCTACGGGCAACGCGGAAGGGATCAGGCGGCGAGGCGCGGTCTCGACACTCAACACTTTTAGTACACTCTAACGTAATGACTAGGGAGATGAAAAAAGAGAAGAAAACTACGTGGTGGAAAGGAAAGAAAAAGCGAATGTGTTGGTGGAACAGAGAAATCTGGGAAGCGATCGAGAAGCGACGCGAGGCATTACGGGATCACAGGCAGACTAAAAGAGAGCAGTGGCCGCAGGATGAAGTCAAGCAAATATGGGATATATATTTCGAAAAAAGACATTGTGCAGAAATTAGTCCAGGCAAAAATTAAAGCTGAAAGTGGACGCTGGGTGACAGATATTCGCGAAAAAAAGGCCGCACCTAGAATATTTTGGAGCCACCTTAGAGCGTTAGGTAGGAAGTCTGTCACTATGCAACAACATATCGTAGATAAAGAAGGAAATAAATTGGAAGGGTACAAAGCACTAGGTTATATCCGAAAGGTAACTGCAGATTCGTTAAAAAGGTCGGCCAGGGGACTTTCCCAGGGAGTAAAAGTATGAAAAAGAGTGCAACCGAGGAAGAGCTACTACATGAGAATTTCAATTGGAAGAAGGCCAAAGGAAAAATGCCAAAGCACATTACTCCTCGCTAAGCAAAAGTTAGCCGAGATGGGAGTTTCTCCAACACATGAGCCCACAAAACTCCCCTGCCCCAATTATTTACTCCCTGGTAGGGAGTGACCTCGGCACATGTCGTCGTAAAACGCCCCCTGGTTAATGACAGAGTTTATGAATGACATGACCTTGTTAAACTCCCCAGGGAGTTTCAAATCACGTGGTTACAAGCTCCCTATGGGAGTTTTAAAAACCCTTTTTGGACGTGACGTGCGTGTGTGTGTGTCTGTTTGTGTGTATGTACGAGCGTATGTTTGCACGTTGGTGTGAAGCACCAGTGCTTTGTGGGGCTGACCGTGTAAGCATTGTGTGGCTGACCGTGGGAGCAACTTATAAGTATAGTGAAGAATTGCAACGACCGGTTGGTGTTTACTGTGAACATTTCAATATATTTCGCATCGTAGAACCACGCTGGACATCGGTCCGATTCCTCACAAAACGCCGCGAATGCCGCGCTTCAAAGGGGTGAGTTACAAAAAAATTCGAAGAATAATTTAATGGTAACAAAAGTAAGTTGTTACGATCATCAGCGATTGCTCCTGGAGTTTCAGCGCAAAACTTCGGAGCGGTCCGAAGAAGGCTTCACTCAACCGTGTACGGCAGGCTGACCGGCAACCGGTGTGAGAGTTGCGCCGGTGATGCACTCATCCCGTCCCCGCCGATGGTGGATTCTCAAAGTGTGACCGGTATTTCACCGGCTGCAACATCTAAGCGGTAGGAAGGCCTCGCTACGCCGTCGGTATCAAGCCGGCATCGTATCGAGCTCGCACTACGCGTCGGCCGCTGTGGCAAGCGCTACGAGCTAGCACCGACCACCAGCGAGGCAAAGAATGTGTTTCACGAAAAATAAAGGCTGCTGGGATGAATAACAGTCTTCTGCCCCTTGCGACCGCAGCTGTCAAATAACTAACTCGAAGGTGAGCGCCGAACGAGGCGGAAGCGCACAGAAACAGCGTACGGCATGCATGCATGCCCATGCAATGCATGCGAGCAACGGGAACAGCGATTGCGAACCGTCTCGTTCGTTTAGGTCTACCGCTCCGTAGCTTAAACTGCGTGGATAGCGGACACATATTTTTGTTCATGGGAAAAATAACGAGACGTAAACTGCACACCAGCAAGCATTTTGTGATCGCCAGCTGTCATTCATCGAATCACCGTGTTGTACTCGTGAGTGAGGCCTAGTCGTCGAACGCGGTAGCGACGGTTCGCGCGGCGGTCTATTTCGGTTCATCGCTGGAGCTGCTGAATGTGCCTTCTTAATGTGTTAATTCAAGGCCACGTGGGCTTTGTGTATGATTCAGTGCATTTTATGGATCCACAAACAGTACTGCTAATGCAAATTCAGTCCTCACGACAGAGCGCCAACTGATAAAACTTTTTGGCTACAGTTAAAGAATATTTAATATTAGGCAGGCTTAAGATAAAAGGTATGTGTGTTGAAATGTTTACGTCAGGCAACCACAACTTCATACCTACGCCGTGCATGTTCATTGTTCAATTATTAGCAAAAAAAGGGTCCTTTCAGGATTACATGGGAGGTCAAAAAAATGTGGTGCCTATATTGCCTATATATACCCGGTGACTGAATCGTACGTGTGCACTGCGGGTGGCAAGCTGTGGTGAGAGTGGGTGTTGTAATATTACGTGAACGTTGTGAGCAAGTTTGTGTACTGTAGTCATTGTTGTGTGCTTCGAACGTAATGCAATTAAATTTATGCTTGCGCATGGTATGGCTGCTGACGTAACTTTTTTCTCGGTTGAAGCACAAAATTTACTCTCATACTGACCTGAACAGTTCCCCGATCGATGTAAATAAAAACCCCCCTGGCACCATGCGAAAACCCGCTACTGATGGGAGTAAAATTTTACTCCCTCCGGACGGTGTTTATAAAACTCCCATCGGGGCGTGCGCTAGAGGACAAGGTCATTTACTCCCATCTCGACTTATTTCTGTTTACAGTAGATGGGGTTCCTATTCGCCTCATTAAAGAACAATAGACATAGCACCAAAGAAATCCGTAAAACGTGCTTACATGAGAAGGAAATACCAGACACTTGGCGGAAACGTAGAATGAACTTAAATCTATAAAGGCAAGAGAGAAAAGGTAACATTCAAGCATGCAGGCCGCTAACTATTACATCTGTGTTATACAGGTTGGCGATGCAAGCAGTAAACATAAAAATAGAAACGTGGGCAGAGCAAAATAACAGTTTGGGAGAACCTCACAATGGATTAGGAATTGACAAGCGGTTAGATGATAACCTGTTTGTTCTTACTGAATGTATAAAAACATCAAAAATAGAAAAATACCCTTATGCATAGCTTATCTGGACATCATTGGGGCGTATGACAACGTTAATCAGAAAATTTTGTGGGACCTATTCAAGGAAGTGGGCATAGGTTACGACTGCATACAGCTTTTCAGCGAAATATACCCAGAAAGCACAGTTTGCATACAATGGGAAGGAACAAGTAGTAATGACAGCGTTGAAATTAGCAAGGGCTGAGACAGAGATGTCCTTTGTCCCCGCTGTTATTCATGCTGTAAATGATGAGGTTTAAAAAAGCGCTGGAGGGTAGCAACACTGGGATTATTCTGTCACACAAAGAGGCTGGTGCGATGGCTGAGCAGAAGCTTCCAGGTCTATATTACGCAGACGATTTAAGGCCTTCACCTTAACTAACGGTGTTGTGTCATAAGTACCGTAGTAGGAAGTGCGCCTGTAATGTTGCAAGAAGTTTACGGTGAAGCACCAGAGACATCCAAAAACGATAAAACCTGGCTTGATTATATCAAGTTCTGCAAACTAATTATAATCACGTGAATATAATGAACGTAAAAAAACATGGCTGCATCAGAGAAATAGTATGCACATTGATTTTTGTTTAACAACTTTTAAGTTTTCTTGGTCCATGTAGGCCTAGACGATTGACATGTTCGGTTTAAGGTCCCAAAACCACCATATGATTATGAGAGATGACGTAGTGGAGAGCTCCGGAAATTTCGACCACCTGGGGTTCTTTAACGTGCACCCAAATCTGAGCACATGGCCTACAAAATTTTTACCCATATCGAAAATGCCGCCGCCGCCGCAGCCGGAATTTGATCCCGCGACCTGCGGGTCAGCAGCTGAGTACCTTAGCCACTAGACCACCACGGCAGGTTATATAGGCATAGATGAGGCAGCTCGAAAAATGACAACCACATTTAAAACAAGAAATTACTTTTCCCACGTGATGAGGAGCTGGGTCGGTAGCGCATAGACCCACTCTATCAATGTGGCGTTCAGATGCATTCTCCTCTTCACGTGCAGGAGGCCCGTCACCACTGAAGTCGAAGCGCTGCCTTTTGCATGCTTGCCTGTTGATTCATCATCACCGTGCTGAGGAGTCACTCTCTCTATGCGCAATAAATTTGACGTACTTTCAGCGGTCGGGTCAGGCGCTTCAGAAGCAGTTGAACCTTTCGGCCCCCATCGCTGTAGAGTTGGCAGTAGAGCCAGCCGTATTCACAGAGATTACTGTGCTTTTCGCTGCACGGTCAGGTATATCGGGCAGCCTTGGTAAAATGGCATGCACCGCATCCGCAGTCAGCACAGGTTTCTCTGGTGCGTCCAACAGTTCGTGTAATTGCTTTGTATTTTTCATGATATGTGGAAAAGATTGCTTCTTCCGGACATGCTTCGCGCACATGCATGGTCAGTAGGCTGCAAGACTCTTGCAGCTCTGGGGATTGCCCGTGGCCACTTGTGCGCGTGGCCAAGCGCTCTGGTTCACGCGCAGCCATGAAAAGCGACACACGCTCTGGTGAAGCTTCCGATACCCCGGCTTGCCATTCGGGACAAAACGCTACTTGCCCATTTTGAGGCGCCGCCAGCGACAAGGCCACTCACACATTCTCGGAGTCATATGCAGCGTCGAGGTATACGTGCACTGATTCACAAAGTGCGAATCAGCATAACAAATGCACTGGCAGTGCTCACAGGCACAAGGCAACTTGTTTTTAATAACAAAATCCCATGCATACAAAGCTTTTAGCGAAGATGTTTTTTTCGCGCAAATACCTGACACACCATACAGTAGCGCCATCTCAAATCGCTCGACGGAAACTACTCCAAAATCAAGGTCATCGGCAAATACAATCTGCCCGTGCTCTCTCCTTATGCGGAGCGGCGAGTGTCAGCACCTAACTTATTCTTACACCATGTGCATTACTGCGCCTTCAATGGTGTCTCAACGCATGCTACTTGTCATAGAGAAAAAAAAAATCGCAGCACATCCACGGAGTGATTGATGATGAGTGAAGTGAAGTGTCCATCCATCCGTCCCTCTATGTGTCCGCCTGTTCGTGCATGCATCCATGAGTCTGATCGCGTTCGAGAATGCAGACGGCACGCAGGTAACCCCGACGAGATGCAAGGCAAGGAAGCCGAGCGCAAGTGTCTTCAACATGCCCGCCGCTCTGCTTAGTCTATGCCCCACCAACGATCCGCCACGTGCAGCGACTATCCAGAAGACAGAGAGGCACTTGTTCTCCGCGCACTCAGGTAAAGCGCGCATAGTAGCCAATCGGAGAGTAGCGGCACTTCAGAGAGTAGTGACAGAGTAACACCATCTAGGAAGTGAAACGAGAAATAGTCATCGATTTTCTTTGCCTTGTTTTTTTTCTTGTCTGTTCTTCTCTCAGTTACGCGTGACCTGTGAAAAGGTTGGACTAAATGGAGCTTCGCCCCTAAAATAAATCTACAGGTGCGTTGAAATTGTGCCGAGTCATTCCCTGTTTGAGGACCGTGCTGGTTCTCAAAGAATGCTACAATTAGATTTCGCATAGATACAACTAGCCGCTCCCCACCCCGCTGTTCTAGTGGCTAAGGTACTCGGCTGCGGCGACTGCATTTTTGATGGAGGCGAAAATGCTGCAGGCCCGTGTGCTTAACGGCCAACTCCAGCGATTTTTCGAGGTCAGTGTATATTGATGAAATTCACTGGGTAGGTTCACTTGCACGTTTGCGACATTCATGCCGAATTGCAGGCTTGAGAGTTCCGCAAATTTCTTAAAAAGGAATTTTATAGCTTGCCTCGAAACGCTCACCTCGCTTGCCAGAATTAATGGCAACATGGTGTGTTACGTTGAGATTTGCCTGACGGAAGTGACGAACTCCTGTGCCACTGCAGCGTCTGCTTGTCGGCTATGGATTGGGTGGGTTTGGCCGGCGCTTCCTTGGTTGAGCGTGTGATTTCCTTTTCGCGTTGGTGGACGTGCGATAGGTGCCAAGTGGTGTTGCGTTGTGAGCCACACACGATTTTGTGTATTTATATATTCTATTGTACATCGACGTTTTTTTGTATTTTTCCTCAATAGTAATTATATGGACACTCTGACATGTTTTCTCCGTTTCCATCATTCTCCGTATGAAGTCGATGTAGCGCAGCGCTAGTGGTAGCCAGCTGGCAGCATGAAAAGAGTACGACCGCCAATGGCTCGTGGCGAGAGGCACTTAAAACGTTCGGGTGCTTTTGGCTTTTACCGACTCTTTTTAGTAACCGGCTTTTTTATAATTTGTTGCTGTGATGAATTTGTCTTTAACGGCAAGCATAATCGCGTTTTGCCACCATAAGTCAAATCAACGCGCTGAATTCTGTGCCCTCATTCTTGGCACTAAAAGAAAAAAAAACATTTGTGAAAAACATTGTTTTTTTTTTTCAAATCGGGGCGGGGGGGGGGGGGGGTTCCAAACGCAAGCTTAAACATCGGCATTGCGGTCTCGTAATGTCTTGTAGTGGCCGAACAGACGAGGATAGGGTTTCTTACTAAGGTGAGAGTCTCAAAGGGAAAGCACACATGCTCCCGAAATTTCGCATCATCAAAACAACTAGCAACAAAATTGATTTGCGTGAAAGCAACTCGCTTACGTCTTGACACGTCAACGGACATGACGGTGCAGCTGGCTACCACGAAAGCGTGGATCAAAGCTTGGCCTTGCTAGCTACCACATTCTTTGTACAGGAATGCCAAAACGCTTTGTCTTTTTTACGTCTGTACCGCCTTTAATCTACTGTTGCATAAGCCACGTGCCCTCGGAGCTCGTAGATCTCTATCGCGTCGCCGCGATCACGGTTTTGTGCGCGGCGGTTGCGGCAAATGATAGTTTTGTTTTCAATCCACGTGCCTTGAAAACTAAGTTGTTTCATGCTATCTATGATCGCAACTGCCTCGGTTTTGTCCGCAGAGTTTGCGGAAAGGAGCGTTGCTCTGACTGGTTGAGCGCTGGCCACACGCACACTTTCGGAGTTCTGTCAGTAACGTCGTCGCCATACACGATCGTGTCGAACGACCGCGGTTTCGTCCACACCGGTTGTGGCAATGACAATCACGCGCACTGTAGAAGACAGTGCGTGCGCTGGTAGCCCGCGTACTTTCGAAGCTCTGAGCAGGCTGCTCTTGATCAGCCTTCGTTCGACGGTTTCGGTACTGAAGTTCATATCTCACGCCGTGATTAGCAGAAGTGTTCGGAGCATTCGAATTTTGGCCAAACGCACACATGAATTTGGCTGGGGAATTTCACGAATTTGTATCTGCCGCTGTTTCGCATCACTCTCTACTGTATGTTTAATCCTCTCAAATTCATTTATAATGAAATGCGGTGAGCACGCAAAAAGCCTGGAACGGACTAACCTGCATGTTTTGTCAATGCGGCCAGATCTCGCCCACAAATGTTGATTTCCGAGAGATTTTCATGGCAACCGTACACACGTACGGGAGAACCGGTCAAAATCCGGGAGTCTCCCGGACAATGCGGGAGACTTGTCAGGGTCATGGGCATGAGCAGGGGAGGGTGAACCTGAGTGAGTACTTACTAGAGTTAGTGGGCTCGAGTATGCACGCGAATAGCAATGGGCATGGGGTGTGAGTATACGTGAGTGAGTGACTATAATAATTCTGGGCCTTAACGTTCCAAAACCAGCATATGATAAGAGATGTCCGGAAATTTAGACCACCTTGGGTTCTTTAAATGTGCGTATAAAAATCACACAGGCCTCAAGCATTTTCGCTTGCCCCGCCGCGGTGGTCTAGTGGCTAAGGTACTCGGCTGCTGACCCGCAGGTCGCGGGTTCGATTCCCGGCTGCAGCGGCTGCATTTCCGATGGAGGCGGAAATGTTGTAGGCCCGTGTACTCAGATTTGGGTGCACGTTAAGGAACCCCAGGTGGTCGAAATTTCCGGAGCCCTCCACTACGGCGTCTCTCATAATCAAATGGTGGTTTTGGGACGTTACACCCCACAAATCAATCAATCAAGCATTTTCGCTTCCATGGAAAATGCAGCCGCCGCGGCCGGAGTGACTGCCTATGAGTGTGAGTAGGCCTGAGTTTAACACAAGATAATGCCCACGAGTGTGAGTATGCGTGAGTATGAAAGTGAGTGTCTATATGAGTGTAAGTAGGCGTGAGTAGGAACGTGAGCGGTTGATTATGAGTTTATCGTGAGTGTGAACGTGAGTGAGCACTCATTAAGTATAGTAGGCATGAGTATGAACATTAGGTAATACTCATGTGAGTATGAGTAGATGTCTGTGATCTTTAGCGACCAGCGGTTATCTTGCCTTTATGCTACGTGCCCTGCGACATTTCTTCTTGATTTCAACTATGATGTCCTAGCACCCGTTTGTTTCCTGACACATCTTGCTCTCTTCTTGTCCCTTAAGGTTACACGTGTCATATTTCTTCCTATTGCTCACTGCGTCGTCCTCAAGTTGAACCCTCTTTGTGATCCTCCAGGTTTCTGCTCCATAGTGTTGTAAGTACAGGTAAAATGCAACTCTTGAGGGATAGTGGCTATATATCATTCATGGTTTGAGAATGCTTGCCGAATGTGCTCCATCCCGGCCTTTTTTTTTTTTTTCCAGTTACTTGAATCTCGTGGTTCAGTTCCACACTTACTACCTGTCATAAGTAGACGTATTGTTTTACACCTTCAAGTGCACTAATACCTATCCGGAGCGCTGTTCTCTTCCGAGGCCGTTGTAAATTGCTTTCGCCTTCTGCAAATTAATTTTCCAGATTTCTAGAGAATGCAAGTGGGTTAAGGGGAGACAGAAAGTTAGAGGGACAGCTAAGATTATGACGTTTTCGGGTGTAAAGTGGCAGCAGCAAGCACAGGATCGAGTTGACTGGCGGAATATGGGAGATGAGCTTTTGTCCTGCAGTGGGGCGTAGCCAGGCTGCTGCTGCTGATGAGTAGATGTGAGTGTGAAAGTGCGTATGAGTGTGGGAAGGTGTGAGTGTGAACGTGAGTGAGTTCCTATGTGTGTGAGTAGGCGTGAGTGTGATCGTGAGTTATTATGACTGTGAGTAGGTGTCAGTATGAATGAGAGGGCCTGCGAGTGTGAGTAAATGTGAGTATACACGTGAATGAGTACGAAGACTGCAAAAATTTTGTTCACTGAGTATGCGCGAGTAGTCACTCGAAATGTCAACCTATAAGCAGAAAACAGGAGGACTTCAAAAGGGCGAGGAGGCAGAGAGGAGGTCGTGTGCGCAGTGGTGAGCACAGTGGATGACAGTACTTTCCCAAGATCAAGAGCCTTTAGAACTATAGCCTGATACTTCACAGATAATTTAATTGCAGAACTAGACAGAAACACTGCAGCTGTTAAAGGGGCCCTGTAACACCTTTTGGGCTTGGTCAAAAAACACTGCCGATCGGTTGTAGAGGCTCCTGAGAATACGCGAGCCAAGTATTATAGCGCAGCACACGGCCTGGAATTCACAATGAATTATCAGTCAGCTAAAAATTGCGTTCTCTGGGCAAGTGACGTAGGACGGACATAAATCACTAGTAGAAGGTCATCTATCAGCCATTGGCTGATTTGAACATAGCGCGCTTGGTCGTTACAAGGATCGCCGCAAAAGGCCGCGACTTGTCCACGCGCGCGCGATCATACTGAAAAGCCACGCATTCAAAGAAAAAAAGTGCTCATGGTCACAAGGCGCGCATAACGTGTTTACTTTGCCCATGCCATCCCTCTGTGCTTAGCTTCCACACTCTTAAAAAATATGGAGTAAACAGGGTGTCTTTTTGTCGCACAACAATAATCGTTATCAGGCTTGCGTGCGCTTTCTTTCTTGAAAACTCGGCGCTGGCCACTTTCCTATCGAGAATTCAACGTAACCCTGATAATGGGCATGTCGATCGTGACCGGAATGTACCGGGCGCAGGGCGATCACGCAAGGATGGAACGCAATATAGATGACGATTATTGTTGTGGGACAAAAAGACACCCTTTCTACTCGCTTTTTTTTTTTTTTTAGAGTGCAGCGCTTTCGTCAGAACGCGAAGAGAATGCGACAAATCTTTAACTCTGCTCGTACTGGACGGATTCTTAAAATTTTCACTGCGTTGAAATCGCGAGGCAATAAGCTATTTGGCTGAATTCATTCTATGGTTACTTGAAAACGTGTTTCAAGGCCCCTTTAAAGATCGCCACAAGTGACAACACATGAAGCTTCAGGTGACAACACATGAAACACATGAAGCTCACGTCGTTTGTCACCCGCAGTATCAGTACATTCTAGTACACTGTAGTATCAGCTATGGCTGTAGATGGTGCGATCGTCGGACTCAAAAAATATGCTGAGTGCAACGCGTGCCGATCACACAGGGCCAATACATTTGGCTGCCGCACGGCGCGCAGAGTCGTCGGGCAGGTCGGCGCTTGTATGGCAATACTATACAAGACAGACAGAACAAGTTAAAAGAGCACAATGTTTATTTACAGCAGCTTTTGGCACAGACTCGTCTGTATGATACGCACTAGACACACACACGCACACTCACATACAAAAACGTGCGGAGGGGAACGCAGGAGAAAGAAAGAAAGTACAAGTGATGTATTCTTACAGGGATATCACAACGTTGGGACATAAGTACACTGGGAGATGAGGGGGAAATGAACGTCGTTCAAACACTGCGCACGCTTCGCAGCAACAAGCATTGAATGACCAAAGCGCGAAATGACAGAGAAACGGACGTCGAATGCACTTTTACGTCGCATATTGTTTTTGTGTCCACCAGGCGTGTTCGGAGCGTCATTCACAATTAAAAGAAATTTATATTGTAGATTGCAGGAGGAAATAATGATTGTACAATCCTCTAAATAATGGCCAAACGACAGACGTATGAAACACCCTCAACTTCAACCTGGCTCTCATTCTCACGATGCAACATGCTCAGAAAGTTACACATACCAGGATTCACCGAGTGCAGCACGACCAAGAGGCGGTCATTTGAAGAGCCACCCGAGCAAGAACAATGGCTTGTCGGAAGAGGAGATAACCGCATCTCTTTTTCGGTAAATGTGAAAGAAGCGAACGGACATTTCTTACCGCGGGTTGTCAATTGAATGGGCAGTGGCGAGCGTATATAGCAATGTAGTGTAGGAAATTAACCACCGAACAATGGAGAGACTTGAACAGACGAATTGCAGTCTCGACGACAGCACCACTTCGAATCATTGCATAATAGCGAAAGGAGCAGCTTTGTGACGCTGGCAGCGCCCACGAATCAACACCGGCGACACATTTTCCCGCAACTATCCGACTTCAGGTGTGGCAGCTTCAGTCGCCCATGAGCTAGTCATGTGCGCTATCATGATGATGTATGCGCGCCAAGGCAAGGTGTCATTCCTAACATTATAGTTTCGTTGTCGTCTGCCCAGCACAGTTAATTAAATAAAGGGGTGATGAACATGTACGTGTCACATTAGGTGGTCATCCAATAACGTCAACGCGAAGGGGAGGATACCGTGTGTCGCGTGGAAAACACGAGGACCGATTGGTCGGCATGGGCGATAAAAGTGATTTCCTTTACAGTGTGATTGTGCTTCTAGCGCAACCCCCACAATGTAGACAAGTAGGACGTTTGAATTAAAAAGAACGAGGGAAGATACAAGAAAGGCAGAGAGAACAAATCGCAGACCAGGCCGAATCCGCACAGGCTGAGAGCGGAATGTGAACATGGTTACTGTTACCAGCCCAAGCGACAACACATTTCAGCTACGTCAAACGAGCCTGTAGGACTCCCTCCAATGTTTGTGACCGAAACAGCATGCATGAACAAGTCTCGTACAAGCAAACGTCTCCAAATCGACTGCTTCAGATGGCAGCAATCGAGCGTTGTCTGTTTTGGAGCAGAGCCATTACATGACTCAAGTGGAATTTGGCTGCGATTGCGAATGCCATCTGCCACTGAACCAGGCGTGCCGACTTGTCTGCGTAAATAGTAGGTGCTTCATAAACCAGCCTTTGGTTGCACCACAAACGGCAAGATCCACAAACTCGCACATACAGCGAACCGAGACTACATACGAGCACATAGACCAGTTGAATTGTTGTTCGCTGTCATGGTAGAAACATTGCCTGCTAAAGCACTGACGGCCTCTACAATGCTGATTGCACCGCAAGCCATGTGCACAAACCAAACCATGAAGGTTTAAATGCGCGGCCGTGCTTGGAGGAATTCTTTCATTTTAAGACTTCTCGTATCATCCCTATGCGACCTAGTCATGCATAAACCGTGCAATCCAATCGACACACTGCCAAGGTTGCCTTCAACGTGACCTAGCCACTATGAAAATTACAAACGCTGCAGATTCTGGAAAGGTGAAAAAAAATTGAAGAAAAACACTGCCTGATGAATGCCTAGGTGAACAGTTTGGCAGACAGAAAATTGTACTAATTAAGTGATGAAAACTTTGAACATAATTTCACTTATGATGCACCTGCAGTAAGGCTGCCACTCATATGCTCACAGTATTTTTACGTTTTTGTGAAGGCAAGTTGGGTGCTCAAAGCGCAGCCGCCGACCAATACGCAGGCACTACGGCCAGACTTCTTGCCAGACTCCGTCTCGTTAGCTTCGTGCAGCATTAGGAACACCATGACCTCAACGTAATAGTGTCCAAAGAAAACAGACTGTGAAAACATCCAATGCATACGCGGATTCCCACGCTGAGCGAGTGACAGGGCACACAATCCTTCACACAGTGCACTAGTGACCAAAATGCGTCTGTGCAGGTTTTGACCTCAGTATGGATAGTGCACAAGGAAGGCCATTGTTGTCATCATGTGAAATATTAGCATGTCTCTAGACAGCAGTGCTAATCAAATAGGTATGCCTGCCGAGAAACGCAATCGTACCATATTTCGCAGCTCTGGTCAGATCAGGCCTCGTCAGATAACGAACACTTAGCTGCAATTGACAAACTACTGAGACGGAGTCACAATGAAACTCCACAGTGCAGACCACTGATTATTTTGGAAAAAACATGGGGGCATTTTGCAGGGAGCAACTTTTGGCTGCTTCTACATGTTACATTGATTAGTGACAGGCCTGTAGCAAACTGGCCTTTTGTAATGTGCATCTCTTGTGTGATGGTTGCCGGCATCACGCCGCGGGCAAAACGAGTGCAAAACCGGTTGCTATAGCTTGCCTTCGTGTCGCGGATAGCCCAAACTTGTGCTACACACAGGAAGAAAAAAAATATAGAAAAGGGGAGGAGGTAGGTGAGGACCTGTATTGACTTCTTCAGTCAGCCACAGCGGGACCATATTGAACCACACAACGCGTTCGCTCCTACCACGCATACACAAACAACGCTTCACTCTACGAGGCAGGTCATTCGCGAGCTTCTGAAAGCCCCTGCTTAAATCTTTGCACATCAAAACTAACCACTGTCCGGCCGCGGCGCAAACTATATGTGCCTCTGACTGCGCTCCTCTTTCAGAAGACCGGTCAACAAACACTGGCGTCGTAAAGAAAGAAAACGCAGCCCAAAATAAAGTGTTCGCGAAGCACATTTGCCAACAACAATTCCCCCGCTGTATTTTACGCAGGCCGGCAACCAACTTAAACCTAGCTAGCAGACGACACTTCCAAAACTTCCCCGTTCAAGCGCCGAACCACATACAGCAGTCCTGAAGCCACACTTCACAGAAAACAGCGAACTAATGATGTCGCAGTAAAGTAACATCCGTGGGAACATCATCGTTCCGTCATCACTCGGTGCGCTGGCAAGTGGGCTGGCTGCTCTCGTTCCTCAGAAGCAATCGAACTAGTGAGCGGCGAGACACTGTCCCAGTTCCAGCAGCAATGCACACACACACACAGGCGTACGCACGAGTGACAGCTATGGCTGGCGTATGTCGCCGAAGGTCACCCCTCCTGCTTCCGAGCACGACACAGCGCGGGCGACCTGCGTTTCCGCCACTGCTGAAAAGATTCGACACTTGCAGTGTTACTGTACACCGCCGCGCATATGGCACCACCACGAGCATTAAGCATGGTTGGCACAAATCTTCCCTGGCAGACACCCGACAAGTTTGCGCACAAAGGAACCTAAGATTACACCGCTGTTCATCATACTCAAATCCGAGCAGGGAAATTTTGTATCCAGTTGTCGAGGTGTTGCCGATACCTTCGGCCATAATGTATTCAGCAACATTCCCCAATGATTTTTCGAAGAGCATGCCAATGAGGTTGTACAGTGAAATATACATTTCTGCCAAGAAAACAGACATCACAGCTTCAGAAGTCTCCTTCATTTGCCGATAAAAATCGGCATGCCGACCAATTGAAATAATGCATCCTCCAAGAGGTAATCACGATTCACAAGACAAACTTCCAATGAAAGACCACTGTATTCAATGTTTCTGCCCTTTTAGGGAGTGTACACTGCACTGAATGTACTTTTTTTTCCTGAAGAGCGGGTGCCTCTAGTTTCAATGTAGCACTGGCAAAAGTTCACTTGCTTATTCGTATGTTTGGTACGCAAATGCCTTTTTCAGTGCACTGTCAACCACATGAACACAAGTTATGTACCAACAAGCACTACTTTGTGCAAAGTTCTTTTTGGGCCCCAAAGAGGGCACACACCCAAAGTTGGGGATGGGCCAAGGATCGGGCAGCTAGCAGAAATGCATTTTATGGTGATAGAAAAATAAATAGCCAAGATGTGTAAAACAGAAACTCTCGCCAACAATTCAGAACAAAGATTTACAAAAAAAGAGTGAAAAAAGCAAATATATATACACTAATTATTTTCAACCCTGAAAATTATATCAAAAAGGAAAGACACTACTGTCCTGGCCATTTCCAACCGTAAGATATATCCTAATGGCAACGACACTAATGTCGATACCCAAAAGTGTAAAACAGACATTAACAAATCTAGTTTTTAAAAGCAAGAGCATCAAAAAGCTTTTTATTTAGAATACTCTATTCTATTCTCATTAATTCTATTTTACTATACAAATAATGAAATCACACCAGACCTGTGCAAGAATAGAAAACGATGAAACATGGCAACATGACCTTAAATGTGAAACCTCAAGAGATTATGAAAGTTGGGAATGAGCCATTCGGGAGGAGAACAAAAAAAAAGGCAGGTACTAAAGGCCAGAAGAATGTCATTGAGGATTTGATGAAATCACGACATATTGGAAATTTCATAAACCTAACTGTGGTGGCATAAGCCAGTGATGGCAGTACAGACATAATTGAATTGGCTGTTTTATACTTTGGTACAACCCTCAAATGTCAGGTGCCTATATTGATTTTTAAACATATTGATTTAAAAAAACTATGAGTGAGAAAATGAAGAAGAGGAACACTACCAAGACAAGCGAATTTAAGGAAGCTTTAACTTAAAGAACTGAAAGCAGACCTAAAAGCATTCCCAGGGAGCCTGCACAATGCATGGATATATTGTCTCTATAGCTGTTTCAAAAGTGGGAGCGAAATGTTGAATGGGAAGAAAACGGAAATTTACTAGTTGTATAGACATCTATATCAGGGACAAAAAAGGGGGGAAGAATGACGCAAGAAGCTTCGTATTTTTTTCCTTTGCCCTTTCTTTTACATTAGCAGGGAATTGAAGGGTCGCATTTATTCCTTGGCTAATGGGCTTGTGCAATGATGTAGTTATGAGTTTCTTGCCTGAATCTCAGCAACAGCTTCCCAATTAGAGCAATATCTTCATTGAATTATCTTACAAGTATCGGTGATCTCCAAGCGCAAACAATACTTCTGGAACTTGGGGTCATTCCAACTTTGATTAGCATTGGAACTGTCGCATCAGGGATGCAAACAATCATCTCTTATGCTAAGCAGCAGCGCCAAAACTTGGGGGCCATCAAGAGGAAGCCAACTAAATAGATGAGATGCCATACCATAGCTTCAGCTAGTTGGAATGACAAAGCGAAGGAAACGCCGGAATTTCACTGTCCACGCTACTTCCACAAACTGTACCTGCCAGTGCATGTCCAACAGATGCACGTTTTAGCTTATGCCTTTTTTTCTGTTGATGTGAGACTACAGGCAGGGATGAAAAGTAGGTTGAAATGAATCAGCTGATCGAACATTTGGCTAACACAGAGCACCTGAGAAACCCTCGAGCACAGGATTGGACTGAATAAAAACAGACTACCTTCACAGACGGACCTATAAGCATCCAACAATCTGGAAGTGGAACCAAACTGCAATAAGTCCTTCGATGTGTTCTCAGCTAGTCGTCTTTGCACCTGTGTTTTCAAGTGTGGACCCAAATTCTTCTTGTTACGCTTTACAATTCCTCATCTGCATAAAAAGCCTTATTATGCAAAAGAGTGATAGAAAAGAAATTGATGCCATGAAAATGTTAACCAGCATAAGGGAACCTGCATAAAAACAAACGTCCTACCAAGGACGATGACATGCCAGTTAGGCTTATCAACTCAACACACACATAGGAAACAAGTAATAAACAAGGGAGTGAGAAAACATGAGCAGCGAGGTAGCAAACCACCCAGCGCTTGACCCCATCCCCCCGTAGAGGTGTGTAAGCAGACTTGCTTGTGTCCATACAGTGAGCTTGTTATTCATGGCAAGTTATACCTTGAATTGGATAAAAGAAAATTGTTGGTAGGTATAACTAGAGCCGCCAGCATATACATATGCAGTGGCTTGAAAGCTGGACTCGAGGAGAATGCACACACTTGGATTCAAGCTGAAAAAAGCATCCTTCTATCACTTTGTATGGAGGCCTTAGTGCCAAAGACTGACCCCCAGCACTTCTAGGTTGAATGAAACAAGAATCTAAGAAATGCAATGGCAAGATGTGCAAAAGAAATAGGCACTTCTTTTCAGTTTTTTTAAGGACCCCTGACACCAAATTTGGAAACTCGAGACGCCGGTGTTGTTCAATAGTCCTGCATTTAAAGCCACCTCTGAACGATTATTAGTGGCCATCGTAGCCTAAAATATATTTTAATTTGGTTTTTAAGTAGGGGGGCATGCTTTTCAAAGTGTTCAGGTGCAATCATCCTTTTCTGTGGTTTTGTAGACAGGGACTGCCCTTGTGACATTGCAGGGTCAACATTTGCAGGGCGCGCAAAACCACCCGACTGGCGCCCGGTGAGGACTATTGTTTGCCACCCCGCTTGCTCTGTTGTTGGGCTGCTCTCAAGGTGGTTTTGGCTGCTTATACAAGAAAGCTTTTTCTTTTTTTATTTTGAGGGGGACACGCTCAAAGCACCCACATCGTTTTATTCTTCACCACACGCAGGTCTCAGGCGCTGCTTCACTGTGGGGCTCTTGTTTATTACGGTATTTAGGCGGGGATTTCGAACTGATGCAAAATCGTTCTGAATGCATTAATTATAGAATGCGTTAGAGCATTTACGATATAATTTTGCCATTACCAGACACAAAGCTACAAATTACTGTAAAAAACTCGCAATCAAAACTTTCACTGTCAGGGGTCCTTTAACAAGCTTCTCTCTCTCTCCCACACATGCATGTACCCATTGAAAATGCTGGCGATAGCCAATGACACACCAGGCTAGTGCATCGTTGAACATTACACATGTGATTGTGACAAGAAGGTGAATAAAGTCCATTTAAATAAAGAAAAGGAGATAAGACACCTATAAGCCTTATTTTGTTTAGCTTGACTGCTGACAAAAGAAAGCCATGAATCAGATGTGGAAAGTGGTAGAAACAACAGCATAAGGGAGACAATTTTACACACCATCTTTGCATGCCGCAATTCGCATTACACCAGAGGGCACATTCAACAGTTCTTAATGAGAAAGTAAATATGCCTAACAAAGCAAACATTACAAGCCCATTTGACACCTTCAGATATCTGCAATAAACATTTCTACAAATTCGACTGTACACAAAACATGACTAAACATGTCACTTAGTGTCCACACAGCACGATATATAAAAACCACACGCCATCCAACATGCACTCTAAGCAGGCAGGTCACGGGATAATTTGTACATGCAACTGGCACAACATGAGTGACAAGCAGAGGGGTATGCATTCATTCTAGGTCTTGATCAAAGTACATAAATTATACTGCACAGGTGTCACCGAAAAAAGGGAGAAAAAAAGTAGGCATGAATATAGGAAGCTATCTGGTAAAAAAAAGATGACATAACGAAGTCTGTACAAGACAAATGTATTATAACTTCTCTGTCACACAAGATTCCAGTCATGTCCAGCCCAGTCCCCCATCCCCCTGAAAAAAATAGTGAAATGTAGCACACAAACTTTCTCATGAATGCTTATATACAGAAGGTAAAAAAAAACTGAATGCACCAATGTTTGGGGTGAAATAGCCACAAAGAAAATAGTACAAGCACAGAAAATGCAGGCAGCTTGTATGCTCCTGCACACTTCGTCTAGCTCCACTGAAACCCAAATTTTTGCTGTGTTCAACTCTTGAAACCAATGCTCTGTCAGAAATAATAAATGCTAATGTATTTCAAAGAGCCTAAAGTGAAAGGCCAATGCACTGCTGCCCGGCAAATGAAATATTGCTGCCTTATTTTTAAATGCCAGTTACGAGAACTGAAGGCATACCCAGAGCCTCTAACTTAAACACACAAATGTGACTAAATTTCTGCTATGAAATTATAATTAGCCAATCATATCTTGTGCATGAACTGTTTAGTACTATCACACATTGTGATAATGAAACTGCTTTGCAAACCTCCCCTTTCAGTGTAATGTAGGCAGGGAACACCTCACCACCTAAACAACACAGCTTGATGGGACCGGCTCGTAGTTGGGCACTCTTTGAACGAAATGCCCAAGTGACACAGGAGAATCAACACTACTAAATGTGTGTAGGACCTCACACACCCCAATCTAAATTCATGCTACACAGGCACTATTGATGATATTCAACACTGCAATAATAGAAGATAAAGCAGTAAACTTTTTTGCACTAATATTTAAAAAAAAGCTACTGAAAGTCTTAATATCAATATTTAATGCCAAGCTATCTTTAGTCTACTCTAAAATGTGTTTACTGGTGGCCAGCAGTAATACTAAATAGCAAGAATATGCACTATATGCCTTCTGGTAGCTGATTAAGTCAAGGGCAGAACTCCATTTAGGCATTATCTAGTATATTCATGTGGCACCATTTATTACCCTTAAACTAAATGGTAAAAACAGCTAATAAATTTTTCCGCTGGTAATGCACACTTTTTTTTTTAAGTGGTATGTGACATCCGACAGTCAAGTAAACAGTAGATGAAACTGCCCCTAAACTAGAGGAAAAAAAAGAACAAGCTCCTGAGCAATGCCAGCGCTTTGTATACTTGCTGGTACTTATTCTGTGTTCATGCTCAGGCACAATACTTTGTCGCAGTCAAATGTTAACGACAAAAAAGGCAGCAAAAACTAAACATAACTATACCACCCTAGAGCTGCTCATCATTATTAGTGACAATATACTACTACCAGCACTGTGTTCAAGAATTGAAAAATAACTAAGCGGGCTGAAATTCAATGCTTACTCTCTTCTTACAGAAACAAACACATGCACACAACACACACTAACATTTACATACACAAAAGAGGGACACTAACACATTCGTACACAAAGGAGGGATGGGAGGTTCAGTCAAGTTTAAATGCCATGGGCCAGGTGACCAAAATATGTTCCACTTGAGATCACATGTTTGTCTAGTCTCTTTGATCTTGTATCCTTAGTGCCTTCTAGCAGTAACAAATTCAGCCTTGCAGTATATTCTAGCACAATGCTACAAATTAAGCTTGCCTTAAATCAAATAATGAGAGCCAAAGGTGAATAAAGGTATTTGCAGTTATGCAAAGCTAATAAGAACTAAAACTGAACTTAAAACAAAGCTGAAATAGAATTACCTCGGCACCCAATGAATTAAATATTGAGATCTACAATTACGGCCCTTCATTGTTTTACAGTGGCACAAACATGATGAACAACCACTCGAAATCCATATCTGTATCTACATCTCATATGTACGTCATAACATAAAACTTATTGCCTGGATATAATAATCATCAGCTTCAACGAAAGCTACGTGTGTTGCATAGGGTGCCCGCAGGGAAGACATAATAAAACAAGGCAGCTATATGTGCTGTTTGCAATGCAGAAAGGTCAAGTAAGGTGTGCGTATAAAATGCATGTCTTAGCCGAATGACATGCACCAGAGACACATTTACAAGGCCAAAAACAAGCATAATCAACAATAACCCACACAGTGAATTATGGTATCAGTCCTAGTGTGTTTTCTACACTGGCTTTTCCTCTCGATGCAAGAAAGCAACAAATTCATTAAACAACAATATAAAAAGGAAAAGAAAAATGCTATCATAAAGAAAGAACCCCAAATAGATTGCCAAAAGCAGCAAACACCAAACACAAATTTACCTCAAAATCACGTAGCACATGGTTAACAATAAAAAATATTGTCATCTGAAAGGCTTACAGACAGCAAAAATACATTGCTACAAAAGAAGAAAAAAAAAGCAGCATAGGTAAACTAAGCAAAAATAGGATCATCAATATAAAAGCTTAAGAAAACAATGCCAAACACACAATTGACCTTGACAACAAAATTTAATACTAGCAGCTAGGGTAAAGTGTGTAGTTCGCATTGAAAGCTCAAACAGAGCAAAGTTACAAAAACATGGAGGCAGCAAAACAATCATAAAACAGTCAATAGTGCAAAAAGCAGAGGCTCAGGCCCTCTTAACTTTTACAATGGTAATTAACTGCTCATGACAGACCTTGAATACCCTGGCCCATGGGCATTGTACAAAGCCAAAATAAAGCATAAAAAGTGAAAGAAGAATGACCATATGAAGGAATTATTTTTCTTTTCATATGAATAAATTATTTTTCTTTCAAATCGAATTCAATCTGCCAGTCAAAACAATAAAAATTTTGACACTTCAGCCAAGACAAAGAAAAAAACATGCAGGTGTTGACCACATTTATCACAAGTGAAGTCAGTCAAGCACGAACAGCCATGCAATGTGTGAAGAATGTAATTATACCATAGCAGTTCTTATTACATCCTCCAACCTTCATCACTTTACTTCAGGCTTTATTTTACTAAGCCCTGGCAATGGTGTCAATAAACATTAGGCAGGTAGACTTTAGATCCATAAATAAATGGTCACTTTAACCGCAATGGGTGAAATTATCATTGAAACAAATTTTATTTTGCTTCAGCATTTTCTAAATGTTCTGACAAGTGATTTTTCTAAATATTAAAAGGACACTAAAGCAGATGACTAAACCAGTTTTGGACTAATAAACTCCTCCAGTCATCGTTATACCAGTACATTCTCGTGTTTCTGTTCTGCAGTGCCACACTCATACAATTTTCCATTTCCGCCCATTTGTGCGCAGTAATAAATTGTGTGAGCCCAAAGGTGGTAGTGCCTGACATCTCTTGCATTTTACCGTAGGTGTACTTCTCTTGCGTTTCTCATTCTATTTTTTTTTTTATCGCCACAAAACATCCTCTGTTAGGAGCATGAGTGTATAGCGCTTGGTGCACCTCTGCAGAGAAATGGGGTGGCCTGTAGACTTTGTACTTCAGATGAGGGTAATTCTGCGTAGCACGGGGCCCCTTTCCTTGTTGTTTGCCACCAGCTGAGGCTCCATAGTTGTCAGAATTTTTTTTTTTTTGTCTGCCATTGTGTTCTCTAAGACGTGCTTCGCATACAGTTGTAAGGGTGCGTCTTTTACGAGTGCTCTTTCTTCAGAATGAACCGGCAATCTGTTGCAGCTCTCATCTGTTGATTTCCATTCTACCCATAGCTCTTCTTGCTTTGAGTGGTCATGTTCAACAAACAAGGGCACATCTAAACATCCTAATATAATTATAACAGTCATTATAAAGAAAAACAAAGAAGGTGTTCAATACTAGTCACCT
The DNA here is from genome assembly GCA_013436015.1 of Rhipicephalus annulatus. Classification (NCBI taxonomy): domain Eukaryota; kingdom Metazoa; phylum Arthropoda; class Arachnida; order Ixodida; family Ixodidae; genus Rhipicephalus; species Rhipicephalus annulatus. Next base: position 170,474 of record WOVY01009330.1, read on the forward strand.
CAAACAAAACTCAGCAATGAAAGCGTTAATTGCTCTTGGACAACCCTACTGCTTTTTGTTTTTTGTTTTTTTTTTGTCACAAGATTTTCATTACAAGAGAAAATAAAGGGCCAAGTTCCATTTTTTAAACCTCACTAGAATGTTTTGTAACATATTTCAATGTTTGTTTTTTCATTTCCACCAAATTTTCTCAGCAAAACTCCCTTAATTTTGCAATGTCAAGATTTGCAATGAAAAGCCTCCGGCTTTCAAGAGCACAACATAATTAACTTTAACTGATAAAAAAATTATGCAGGCCCCGGCATATGTCATCGAATTTGATGATGTCATGGCAAGTTGGTACACAAACTTGAAGGCGATGCCAGTAACTGCATTGTATTTTTGTACATTTCCCGGCTTACTAAGCGGTTTCTTGCGGCAACGGTTGTCTTTTTGGTATCTCAGCAAATTTTTTTTTAGTGTCCCTTCAAAACTGAGAACTTATCAAGATCTTGTAAATAATATGAATGTAATATCCAAGAATACTTTACACAGGTAGAAGCTATCATGTGTCCATGAATAAAAAAAATCACTGCTCATCATAGTGTGTACATAAAAGGCAATGGCTCAACACCGGCCTTGCATATGAGTTGTGCACTCTTTCCTTTGCAGCATTTGCATCTGTTGTACATTACATAAGAGATATTTCTGTGACGCTCACTGTGTAGCCCACAAGATGAAGTAAGCACCACTGCTGCTGCTGCAAAGAGGCGGCTTTTGTGCGTTAGGAAGATACTGTAAGGTCAACAGCAAAAAGCCAAGGATATGGAGTAACATAATCCCACTGCTTGCTACAGTGATTAGTTTGCTACCCATATTGGACATGCACGCCATTTCAACTAATCATCGAAATCAGAAATGAACATATCAGTAGACACAAGGTAGAATACTCACTTGTTTCAGCAGAAAGGAATCCCGCATGACAAAAAAAAAAATCTCAGTGACCATACTTTGCTTTGACAGATTGCACTCACTCCCCATACTTCATAAGCACATCACTGAGAAGAGGTGCACAAACCATCCCATCTCAATTCAATATTGTTTGATTCTAAAATGGAGGACAACACACAGAAAAAAAAAAGCAAGAGCAAACACTACAGGCTACCAAGAGAAGCAGAAATACCACAGTTGCACAGCCATCAAGTCAGAAAAGCATCACATGGTAGATTACCCAGTCAGTGCAACGTCATTGGTCTACACATGAGATCACTGAGCCCTACAACTTGTGTTGTTGTGCCAATACCAGCACACATATCTGGCCTCCCCTTGCAACTCACTTTGATGGAGTAGTGAAGCTGGACAGATGTAGTGCAAGAATGTAAGTTGCATATATCCTGACGGGTCTAGAATTGACTATGCAAGTCGATAATCCATAAAGCAAAACACTGGGCAGAACTGAATACAAACTTATGTTTCATTGTATGCCAATTACAATAATATTTTGTAACACCTACAAGAGGTTAGTCTGCTACTTTGTACAGTTCTTATTCAAATCTACAGTCAGTTCAATTATTGTAGCCCTGTACAAAGTTTCTACATATACACATATATACAGGGTGTGAACCTATCTCATAAGACTTGATAAACGCACATAAGCACTTCTTTTAATTCACACCGGTAAAAAAAACACAGCTTTCAAAAACAAGCGCTAAGGATCACTGGCGAAATCTCCAGCTGTCAGGTATCATTCACTGGTTTGTGCGACTATGGTGCAATTTATCGTAAATTCTCTGCACATCAAAATTTTCAAAAGAAGGCCTCACAATTTTGAGGATTGAAGTGTAAAACACTGCACATTCCAGCAGCACGTTTGTTCACCTAAAAAGTATGCGTGTCTGATCTTTTTTTTTTTAACACATATAAAAAAAAAGATTTTCAGCAACTATGCATTATCTCCACAAAGTTGATAACCTACTTCCCACTAGTTTTGCATTAGTTATTATTAGGCTTGTGCGAACAATGAATTTTAGGTTCGAAGCGAATTCGAAGCAAAAAGCGATTGCGGTCGAATAATAATTTCGAATCAAGATCGAATAGTATGCATCCCATGTTGTAAAGAAAAGGCATATTCGTCCTGATCTAACAAACCTGCACAATGTATAATTTTTTTATCTAAACAAGGCCTGTGCAAATTCCTTTTCGGTTCAAAAAAAGAGGAAACAACTTTAAATAGTATAGCAGGATTTGACTTTCGGTAGTATGCAAGGGATAACCTATAAAATAAGTTACGTGTTAGGTAAAGGGGAGAACGAAGAGACAACACCCTTGCTGCAGGCCTGCTGTTCTTATTTTGACATTTTCTTTCTCTGCTGCGTGCCAACTTCCCGCGCGCCAGAACCTCGATGTCGATCTTTGTCATTACAATTGGCCATGACTGCAAGCGCAAGCAGTTCTGGTGGCCTGTCTTGGCCTCACTGCGACTTGGCTAACAGATTTGCCATAAGTGTGCCTGGTAGGCGGCACTGGCTATTTCATAGTGGCCGGCACTGGCAACCGCAGGTCTCCAACGTGCGGTGGTCTGGCTTGGAATGCTGCCGATGAAGAAGGCTCTGGTTTGTGGCACTGACTGTGTCGCTGTGGTCACACGGTTGAGCTGGCCGTATGCAGTTTGCACTCCCACATATGATATAATTTGTGCTGCTCTTCCATGTTTATGCCTCAAGTCTGATACCGACTAGAGGAAGGATGCGAATGAGCTCTGACCTATCTGCACACCCCGCCAAAACTGACACGGGTGTCCAAAGCTACATCGGTTGCGGTGCTTCTCGCTCTGAACTTGTTTACATCCGGTCGATCAGCGACAGATGCCGTGTGAGAAAGCTCTACGTTGTCGTTCACGCAGTCTAGAGGCAACAGTCACGGTCCAAATGAAGTGGTTCTTCTGATGAACGAACTCACATACCAGAGGTCAGGGCTGGCGGATATCACCTGCTTCTGGCTAGGGCTTGTGGGTGCTATTTTTGTCTGATGTTGCGGGAGTCACGAAATCCGAAAAGTGTGGCATAGAGCCCTACCTGCAGCTGGTATCGCTGTCGAGCGTGTCTCCAGGGGGCTCCTAGGAAGAGAAAGGCAATCTAAGTTCTTCCCCTTACAAACTCTTTCTCCAAAATACGGCAGGTCGGTGGAGGGTAAAGCTGCACCATCACGATGATATCCTTCCCAGGCTAGGGTGAGGTGAGCTGTAAGGGTGGTGAGTCGCAGAGCTCCCATCCACGGTAGAGTCTGGGGCGACAGGGATAGAGTCGGAGGCATGGAAAAGTGGCTGAAGCACATACGTTAACCTGGCACACCATTCTAGCCAAGGTTGTTGTCCGACGCCTTTGTAGTTGTGCCAGGCTTTGGCAGCATTGCAAGGGCGGTTGATGGCCACCAGTCATTTTGGATGGTCTGGCCAGGCATTGCGGGTGCCGAGAGCATTTAATGTTTCAATCCACAGGATAGCATCGTCTTGAAATCCACAGAACTCCAGCAGTTCCAATGCAAGCACTGATAGCCACGTGGACTGCAATTCGGAAGTTCGGAGGTTCGCAAGGCGAAATGGTCTAGCTCTTGGGCTAGCAAGGACATCATCAGCATGATCTTAGTGGCTGGGTCGGGTGAGGAAGCAGGGGCGACAGCTACGGAGATGGCGGGCGTCCTGGTACTCATGCCGGTGGTTGAAACACCACAGTTTGAAAGCACCAAGCTCTGAAGTTGCCTGCCCAAGTGCACGGCTTCAATGATAATTTTCACAGAATCGTTGAGTGAGCCACCTGAAGAAACCTTGCCGGTGAAACAGTGAAACTTGGTCATTCTCAATCTCTGAGTGTGATTTCAGAACAGGCTTGAACCAATTACTTAAGAAATTGCCATTTCAAGCGGCATGGAGCAGCAATTATCTTTTGTAGCAGTTTGGAGCTGTTTGGAGCAATCAGAGCAGCAGTTCCATCACTGCAATCAGCGTGGCGATGTTATCAATCAGTCAAGGGTGATGAAAATCCTGTTGAGTTACTGAGAGGGCCTGGACTTCCAGACAGGGTTTATAGTGCAGGCAAGGAAGCGGGTGACGAAGAGGCTTGGGCGTTGTCCTTGCCAAACGGTTCTTTCTGCAGTAGCCAGCTTGCAGTTTCTATGCCCGAGCAAGCGAGGATGGCGTTTCTGGAATGTCAGCCCCACAAGGCCGAAGACTGAAAAGACGAGCACAGGCGGTTTATGCCTTAAGACTTCATTTCCAATGGCTGCACCATTGTAGTTTAAGAAGAGAGAACTAAGAGACAATGCCCTTACTGCAAGCTGGCTGTTCTTATTCTGACTTCCTCTTTCTCTGATTCATGCCTAGAGCCCGGGCGCCAGAACCTCGATGTCAATCTTCATCACTACATACATTTTAAAATTTACAACACAGAGCACATTAGCCAGTATAATATCTGTCACATGGCCAGCGCCAAACTCTGGTAAACTCCATCAATGCAAAACTCCTCTAGGGAGTTCGACAAAGATGGAGTTACGCCGGCAATTTTTCAAGCTTTGGACAGAAGCTGCAAGAACCCATTAGGTGCCACAGCACGTTCTCCGCATGCAAGATTTCGAGTCTAATACATCTGAAAATATTTTCAATCATACATGTGATTATATGAACTGTACATTATTTACACCGAAACAAGAAAAAAATATTTTGGCTTTTATCACAAAATGCGTACACCTGCAAGCAAGTCTGCAGCAATGTTGAAAAAAATAATGGCGACACGGTACGTCTGTTTTGTTACGTATTTTTTCTACGTACACCTATTGTCCTACACCTGCAAGTTGTCACAGAGCTCTTTGAAGTTGCGCTACCACATAGACAACAATCTTATTTTACAATACCGGATGAGCACGGGACTTGATTTCAGTACACAAAGCCCTTGCTGTGGATGAGTCACACAACTGTTCGCATGTGGTGCTGCCACATCTATCGCTGTCGATGAAGAAGGAAGAAAACCCACGTCAATCACTGCTATAAATTTCGGCAGTGTTGAAGAAGAATAAAGAGCATAATAATAAGAAACAAACAATTTACAGAGGTGCACACACCATCGTGCATAGGATGGCTGGTACGGATTCAGAGAAATGTTTTCAAAATGGCGACATGGCGGCTTTTGGCAAGGATCGGTGTGTATAGTATGTACAATTGTACATGTATTTCATTTTCTTTAAATGCGCATTATGAGCAGATTATGCAGTGAAAAAACTTGTAATAGATGTACGGTTTATTACTGTGTTGACTGAGGCTGTTGTGTTTGCAATTTTTTTCGTTAACTACAGATTAGTGAAGACGAGAGTACTCCCTTCCGCCGCTAAAGCAGATCGCCAAACTCCCTTTATGAATAGTTTTGTTCAACTACCTTGACATAAGGAAGACCGTGCCATATGGACTGCATCTCCATTGTCGTGAAAATGAGGGAGTTAAACGGAGTTTGCGAGCACCCGTGTGACAGAGGTACAAGAAGCTTTCAAACTTAAAACATTGATTGATATGTGGGGTTTAACGACTCAAAACCACTATATGATACTTAAAAAAATGCTCCCCTCCCTTCTCAAAGAGAGTCATGAGGAAATGAGAATGCATTTCTTGCGTCGAGAGACGCGTTGCCGTCAGACATTCACCTTCACTGACTTCTGCCATCGCCTTGAGAGGCGCCCAGCCAACAAACCGGTGAGTGAGGCGCGCGCGGACGGGAGTGGGATGCAGGGAGGAGAGAGAGAGCAGTGAGAGAAGGAGCAGCGAAGCACTGCACCTACCCTCTCCTACTCTCTCTCACACCACATGCTCTGGTAGCTAGAGGCGAGGGTAAGCATACAAGCCCGCAGCTGTTCCACATGCTCCGGGTGCTAGGGGCAAGGATAAGTGCGCAAGCTCCCAGCTGTTGCTATGTGAAAGAATGTGAGAGCGGAGAGATAACACCTGCCGGCGCGTGGACACCGCCCAGAACAACACCTGATGCCTGACATAGCCCGACTAAGAAATGCATTCACATTTAAAAATGACTCCATGCAAGGGTAATGTGTTCATTTTACCTTGAACTGACGCTTTGTGGCAGTGCAGATTTTCCCTGAATAGGTGTTTTCACGGCTTAGCACCCTTTCACTGAGTGAAATCACCTTTACAAAGGTTACATACAAATTAACACAAATAAATAGGTGCTTTCCTGGCTTAACACCCCACCACTGCATTGAAAACACCATTAAAGGGGGTTACACGCGAACTTGAGAGACACCAAATTGAAAGCTATTTTTTGCGAAGTATGAATAGCGTTCATTATGGAGAAATTATTCTATTTCAAGCGCAAGAAGTGTCTAAAGGCTCAACGGCGCGTTCTGCGCGATGCCAAATTGACAATATTTTGAAGTGTTCAGCAAGCTTCTAGGCCACACCTCGGGCACTGAGTGACTATGAGCGAGCAACGATGACGTCGACAATTTTAGTGTTGTCATCGTGGTGCCTACTTGTGGTAGTCTGGCAGTGACGCCATGCTGCCTGGCAACAGCTTCACTTGTTTTGTTTTGTTTGGTTCATGCAGAGAGTCTGAATCCTGCATTTTCGTTGTGCTGCTTCTGGTGATTTGTAGTGGAGTCGCGAGTGCGAATGTGATTATTCGAAGCTATTATCATCGCAAACAAGTAACATGCACGCAGTGTTCATATACATGTATTGTGACATGTCTCAGCAGCCAGTGCGGCACAAGCATGAGTCTCCAGCTGCCTCCTCATCACTGCTCGGTCCAGTGTCAGTTTCAAAATCACTGCTCCGAAGAGGATCAAACCGAAAATGATTTGCCGCGTCATGAATCGCAGTAATTCCTTATTTTCCTCAGTGTTTTTATCATTGCTTATGAATGCTCATGATGATGGCGACGACGATAGGGGTGGCGAACACATGCCTACACGTGCGGGCCGAGCAGACAAAATATCAGCTGCAACTCCAGTCACTATTTTATGTGGTCACATGATCAAATCGGGTGTGACCGTGAGAGATTACCGCTTGGCAGCGCTGAAAATTGGCGGGCTTTGCACCCATTTTAAACTGGGTTCGATACTGGTCATACTAATCACTATTACATACCCATTAATCTGTCTCTCTGTTGCATTATCACTACCAATCGTTACTAGGGGATCAATAACTACATGTTGACGCAAAAACACGACTTACGTAAATTTGATGTTACTGCTCCTTTAACACCTATTGGTTCATTTTGAATACTTCGCAATTTTCAAAATTTTTAATTCAAATCAAAACGAATTTTAATAGTGTGATACTTGTTTGAATGCTCGAACCATTTGAATATTCGCACAAGCCTAGTTAACATACACAAATATAAAACATTTCTGAACATAGAACTGTGGAAGTTTGGCGTTAGCCCATGGTAAATGGAGTCATCTGTAATATTTTAATGTGATCAGCACTCCAATAAATATAACTCTTGATCAGAATCTTGCTTCAACTCTCCTCGATGGCTAAGCTTTTAAAGGATAGACAAAATGTAAAGTGGCTGCAGATCTATATAAGTATTACGCATTTAATTCTCAATTAAACTCACACATCTATTACCCAACACTAGTGCCTGATTTCTCAAGTTGTTCTACATAATTAAATACACAAACACTATGATGCTTTGACAATAAACTGCTAACTTCATGGCCTTCTTCAATATTTACATATATTTTCCACTAAGTGCAACATTCCTTCAATATATTCTAGATATTCTCACTGACAAAAGATGTTTCAGTATTCTTCAAGCCCAAATGGCTTTCATAAAAATCTACTTATAGCTTGTGCGTGTGTATAAATATATACACTTATACATACATCTGTCCAGGGACTCAAACTAACCACAACTATAATTAATACACTGGGGAGGGGGGGGGGTAAAAAAGACAGGTAAAAAATCTGGGCTCAGTGACCACAATTCATTGAATAAGCAAGGTTTCTACTCACCAAATATGCTACAGGCAAAGACAAGTTGCCTGACAACATAGCCACTTCCTTTACCCAAACAACTCGTACATTGGGGGGGGGGGGGGGGGGGGGGGGGTTAAAAAAAGACAGGTAAAAAAGCTAGGCTCAGTGACCACAATTCATCAAATAAGCAAGTTTTTTACTCAGCAAATATGCTACAGGCAAAGACAAGATGCCTGACAACATAGCCACTCAAGTATGCCTTCACTAACAGGTGCTTGAAAAATCAGGTGGAGCATTGGTAACAACTGCAATGGAGCACAAAGCAAAAGAAAATTGTGAGGCCCAATATTAGAATGCAAAATAAGCTTCTTCTAGTTCATAATAATAGGCATCAGATGACCGGACAGGTGTGAAGCGAACAGTAGTGTTCCCTTCTGGGTCTCACATTTACCCAATCTTCTATGCAATCTAATTACTTCCAATGACAAGGCAGAGCAACTTTTGTAAAGAGGTCACCAAAGTGACCAGCCATCTCCGATTGAACACTGCCTTATCCTCATAGAAGGCTATGCCACACCAAGAGCTGAATGCCAGGTCAATGCCATTTGAACATAGTGTCGCTCCATTACCGCATATTCTTTATGAAGGAAATAAAACTTTTAAAGTACTATCACAAAAACAATCTGCACTAGCGATGTTGGAGCATTGCCAGGTACTTAACTATGACCAAAACTTTACCTGCCTGCACAATTAATGGCTTAGTTCATTACCATAAAAACAACAAAGTTTAGAGCTCACAGTCTTCTAAACAGAAATAATTATAAGTGGAATTCATTCCCTAAAAAAAGGCTGTCAAAAAGACTAATGAGCACGCACACACTAACAAAAAACATACGCTGTTCAGGAGGTGTATATTGCCACAGGAGTTTCGGCTGCCCAAAACTCCTCTCCCAAACGCGTTCACTTTACCACATGGCAATCACACACTTGCCATTGATAAAAATATAAGATGCATTAACATTGTCAAAAAAATATTCCCTAATAAAAAGTGGTGCTAGTTTACACAGTGCGTTCTGTCAGCAGCTTCATGCAAAAATGCTAACCCCATTAAAGCTTTCTTGCCACGTGCCACAGCCAATAGTCGTTATCCCTGTCAACCACAAAAATTAGCCGTAAGCGAGACCTAAATAATACAAATTACACACTGTGCAAGCCTTTCTCTTCTTTCCTCGGCCTGATGATAAAACTAGTCGCAAAAAGACCTGCCTCCACAAAGGCAAAAATGTCTGGTCAACAATTGAATAAATACAGAACTTTGCAGCAGCGAAAAACACTGCCAACTTCATGTACAAGATACATGCACGAATATAAACAACACATTATACACAAGTATGTGGGTAAGAGAGAGAGAACAATGCCAATGGTGTAGAGGGGTGGTGAAAGAATGAGGGGGGGGGGGGGGGTTGCTTGTGCCCGTGGTGGCACCCTCGAAGTCACGAGGCGGGTGTGGAGGTGAGTTGTGGGACGTCACAGGTGCGTGATGGGTGTAGAGAACCGAACCTAGATGTGGGTCGCCTCCTGCGTGTCCCAATCATCGTCGTCTGTGGTGTCACTATCAGAGCCTGGCCCGCCATCAATATCACTGTTGGGGTCATCACCTCCAGCACCTGGGGGGCACAGGTGGCTTGGGGATACAAATTTGAGTGACACCTGGAGAGAAAATTGAAAAAAGAAGAAAGACAAAGCTACCGTAAATCAATCAACCATCAGTATATAATATCGGTGTCACATGGGCATTTTTAATCGCAATCAGTGCCTATCCGGATTAACCATGATCCGGATTATGTGCTGCTTACGGTCATATTTCATCACGATCAGGTGCGATTGAAATTAAAACAAACGCAATCCTCGAATCGCGATCTGGCTGAGAGATTTCACAGTAGTCTGCACCCCCTGGCCGAGATTGTTGAAAGCAAAATAAACAAGAAAATCAAGCCTAGTTCAGTGAAAACACATTGAAACAGCTAGATGTTTATAAAAAAAGTAAATTCTAATCTATTTGAACTGGAACATTTAGGATTTTAGGAACATTTAGGAATTTTAGGATTCATATCGACTGCCTGTAGTTACGAGAAAAGCAAACTATAAGCAGCCGACAGTTGTCTTCCGCGCTTAGTTCAACTCTCGCACTGTTGAAGCAGTTAGAGCACCTCGAAGCAAAGTGATTATGAGTGTCGCCAGTCTTTCGACTTCATCGCAACAAACGTGCACATCGTGGTCGAATGAAGAGACCTTCACAGCAATTGAACGCTAGCAGGACCGACAAGAAGACTTGAGGCGCCAGAAGTGAAACTCTGCCATATACAACAAGATTAACACTTAGCTGCCACTGGATGGCTACAAGCGGGGGTCATCAGAAATGAAAGCAAAGATTAAGAATCTTACAAAGCAACACAGGCAAGTGTAAGAAAAATTCTATATAGTGATGGATTTTTAAATTACTATTGTAGTGGCACGCAAAGTTTTTGACGTTTGAGCAGTTCTTGCATGAATAACATTGCTGATAAAGGGCTCTACAGAAATATCATAACCAGAGTTTTTTCAATGACATGTTTTACTGGGCGCAAGTGCCACCTGGTGTATTTCATCTGACTCAAGCTCGAACTGAATCAGCTTGGGCTGTGTAGCAGCAGTCATGAAGTTGATCGCAATCAAGTAAACTGATCCGGATCACCCTGACCTATCCTTTGCATAATCTTTTTTAAATGCTGCATCTCGCTATATCGCATTCTTTCGGTCATTTTTACAATATTTGCATGATATCACAGTTTTCCACTAACTTGTAACAGTACAAAACGCTGTATGTCATTAGTTGGCATCGCTTCGAGGTTTCACGATGCTGTCGTGCGCCTCGTGCGATTAAAAAAGTGCAAGTGACACCGGTATTACTCCTTCAGTTATTCCAGTAGAGTATTAGTAATCTAACCTACAAACTTCACGGGCTGCCAGACTCAATTTATTATTATTATTATTATTATTATTTTTTTTAGGCAGCCCCCAGAATACCTTTTCAAGTATTCTCTGTATGACCTAACTCATTGAGTTTGTTGCATCACAAATCTCTTGCAAATACTTGTTTTTAATTTGTCATGTATGAGCATAACTACAGGAATTAGCAAGTCCTGTCTCTCTTCTTTCCTATGAGTGCACTAGAAGCTAGACAGAGAGAGATGACAAAGGGGTAGGAAGCCACATCAGTGAGCACCGCTGTCTTGAGCAATTCAGACTGCTGCCATGTTGCCGCACTTCACGGTGCCACATCAAGAATGGCTGCTGTGCTCAAGTGCAGCCAAGCTTCGTGAGAACTTGGTGCACAGTAGCTTCTTCCTGCGTCGATTTCACCAGACAAAAGTTGCCAAATCTAGATAGTGCACTTTAATGTGGTTTCAAGTGAATAAAACACAAGCGATCTCTGCTAAGGCATCTAAAATGTGAGGCACCAAGAAGAAAACAAACAAGCACTAGAACATGGGTTCTCAAACTGGAAACTTTCCAAGGAACCCAAGCAATCCATGAAGGGTATTTTAGGGTTGCTTGAGTGGTTAGAATAAACGCAACCTGCTCCTATTATTTCACTCCTATGAGCCCATAATTTAATTACTTAGACAAGAACCTTTGCACTGCATTTTGCATTTATTAAAGTCAATGCACGCCACATGTGTACATTAGGGGCGTGATGATAGCAAGAGACACACGTGCTAGGAGCACTAAAGACTTGTCGTCTAGTGCGCCCCATGAAACTGGTGCGATTTGAGGGCCGAGTGCATGGATTGCCGGGAATTCATGCTCATGAATCACATTGAACACATGCGAGAATCAATTCAGTAATTCTGCATATCTTGACAGAGAAGGTGATATTGCATGTTCAAACCTGATCAAACCATATTAACAGGCACTTCAGCACTTCATTCATGGCTCACGGTGTGCCGGCATTTACGCGGCAGTCTTTATACATGCTGACTTGCCCCTGCACTGTCAGTTTTGAAATCAAAACGCGCAATGGGTGCTTTGATACATGCAAGAGGCACTGCTTGTTGCCGGCTGTGGGCTACACGAACATTTAGGCACAGAGAACATTAAAACTTAGCTTTACCACAGCTGTATCAGTTGATGACCATTCCACAGTACGACAGCATGCCTTGTTTTGTTTTGTTTTGCAAAAATTAAAATTACGTTCTATACATCCACCCATTTGTTTGCGTAAGCACATTGGTTACGTTGTATCGTCTAAAACGAACCACTCCACAGCTATTCATTGATGCTTGTTAGCTGACACATGGCGATAACAATAACACCGAATTGGGTGATGACCCACGGTATGCATGTCGCAGAATATGGAACCACCAAGCAAAAAGTAGGGCGCAATATAATATGCAAAGGTTCCAGCATGCTCTCCCATTCCACCACTTCCAAAACAAGAAGAGCATTGAGGTGTACCCTTGCCTCTCCCCCCCACCCTTCAGCCACTCCTAGAAAAGATACTGTTTCACTTTGCTGGCCATTCCCTATCGCATCTAACACAATTAGAAAAATGTGATTACAAAAACAGTGAGCCAATAGCCCTGGCAACCAACAAACACGGTAGCAGATTTAAAGTAATGTCTCTGTCTTCCTTTGCAGCAGCAGTGAAATTCGTTTTATGTAATGGAAGTTCAGTGACATGATCATGGCTCATAAAAATATCCGAGTGATAAGTATTATTTTGCGGTTCAGACCAAATCCTATCAACCTGCAATGAGCTAAAGTATAGTTGAGCTGACAGAAATTAACCCTGCAACATTTGACAGAAACAGGTGCTGCGCTCACTGTCCAGAAGACATTGCAACCACATGCGAGTGTGGGAACCTTAATGCGGCCATGCACATTGTGCCTCAGTTTTAGAGAGTTATGAGCATTGCCCATTAGAAGTGCATCATATCCTCCGAGGTGGTGCACATAGATCTAAGAGGCCTTAGTGCACCTTTGTGTGCCTTCTCTTTCAGATTACAGGTGACACTGATATCTCGAGTTTCTTTTTTTTTTTTTTAGCACACTTCGCGCTCTTGCGCTTAGCCTTGTATTATATTCACAAACGCCTGCCACGTCAAAACAAGCCATGTCGTCGCAATAAGAGATCCCATGAAAGGTTGACGAGGACTGGAAGAGGTCGGGCTAGGCAAAGGAGCAAACCTTGCAAGGATAGCTTGGTGGGCTAGTAGGTATTGCATCATGAAAGGCTAGAACGCACATAGGCACGAACGAAGAAGACACAAGACATAAAATGCTGATCCAGCGATAAGTCGTGTGTGTTCTTTTTTCGTCCCCATCTACGTGCGCTGTAGCCTTTCATAAACATTTCAAAGTCGACATGCGCGATTGTTGGAGATTCATACATTCGCCCACTCTCCCAATTTGTCTAGTAGGCTCCTGAATTTCAAGCAAATCGCTGATTGTATGAGCACAGCCATAAACCCCCCCACCCCCCCCCCTCCAAAAAAAAGAACAACCCCAATGCGAAGAGAGAATACATTAGAATCTTGGTGGCAAAAATCTCAAGACTGAGTGAAAATATTCGTATAACCAGAAATTTAGTGTCACTAAAAAACTAGCAAAGTACACAAAACATTTATTTTCAAAGAAAGAACTGGCATATGCCTTTCGGGGACACATGCAAGTGAACTGATACGGGACGGCAAAGCTGGTTGCCATGAATGTGCTCGCCAAAGCTTCGCTTGAGGTCTAAGTAAAACGAAATGCCTAAGTGTGCTCTACCATAGTCATATTCAAACGGTAGGAAGACTGATATGCTTTGTGCCTTTATATGACTTTATTGCTTTTAGCTTACCACTGTGTACCTTCAGAGCTGTTAAGTCACAAATCATTAACAATCACACTTTGCTGCTAAGCAATTGCATATGTGCCTTTAAACCTATGTCGTTACAATCTATGATGGAGACTATCACTGTTTTGTTCGCCAAGCAGCATTGCTTTGACTCTAGTGTTGCACGCATGTGTTCTTTTTGAAGTTCCATCCTTGCCATACATGATTATGTCGACAGCAACTGCAATTTCATGCACACTGGCTGCAGCAAACGATAGATCCATTTTATCGAGATGCTATTGTAATTATTGTGTAATGAAGAGGAATGTCCCCTACTGCAGCGACATCGACACGTTGGCGCGAACTAGGACTGCCTGGTTGCTACTGCGACGCTACTCGTATACCCGGCCACCTCTTGCTGCTTCTATCCTGACACTGCTACCGCTTTTGACCTTGCATTTACAGTAAATTTTGGTAAACAGTGCTGCGGTTTTCCGCAGCCCTCGAATGGCGTAGTTGAAAGCTGTCGTCCGTCATGCCTGACAATGCTGTCTTCACACCCTCAACGGCTTCGCCGCGCAGGGGCTGTCCCGGTGTCCAGCTCTTGCGAGAACCCGACATCTTCAGCGACACCAACGAGAAACACGTTGAAAATTGGTTGGAATCCTATGAACGAGCCCCAACAAATGGGACGATTTCATGAAGCTCGATACCGTGATGTATTATTTAGCGGATGTCGCCAAGCTGTGGTACGGAAACTCTGAGGCAGATATCCCCACTTGAATACCTTCAAAACCTGCATCGCAGTTGTTTTTCGAACTCGAAAGGACATTTACCCCTTACCGAGAATCGACAATGCCCTTGACTGCCTCCAAGGTGCGGAGTTCTCTTCTAATGACTTACGGAACGGCTACTGGCAAGTTCCTCTGGCACCTGAAGATCAGCCTAAGACGGCTTTAGTCAGACCTGATGGTCGTTACAAATTCTGTGTCATGCCTTTTGGTCTTTGCAACGTGCCTGCAACATTCGAGCGGGTGATGGACAATCTTCTGCGTGGCCTGAAGTGGAAAACATGCCGGTGCTACTTGGATGACATGGTTATATTTTCACCAGATTTTTCCAAGCATCTCCGCAGGCTAGATGAAGTACTGCAGTGCTCAACTGACCCCGGCCTTCAGCTCAACCTGAAAAAACGCTGCTTCGGCGCAAGTCAGCTCACCGTCCTCGGCCATGTTGTCTCTAAAGACGGTATTCTTCCTGACACCGCCAAGCTTCGGGCAATTGCAGGTTCCCTAAACCTACGTTTCTGAAGGAACTGCGCAGTTTTCTTGGTTTCTGCTCGTATTTTCGCCGTTTTATTCTGAATTTTGCGATGATCACCGCCCCTTTGAATGAACTTCTACGGAGTGACTCAAAAAGTTGCGCTTGGTCACCCACCTGTGACGATGCCTTCAAAAAGTTGCGCCGCCTGTTAACTTCGCTGCCAATCTTGCGTCACTTCGCTTAACTGCTCCGACTGAGGTACACACCGATGCCAGCGGTGTTGGACCCGGCGCCGTGCTCGCGCAGCGCCAATCAGGGTTCCAAGAGTACGTAGTCACATACGCAAGCCGTATTCTCACCAAAGCAGAGAACTATTCCGTGACAGAGGAGTGTCTGGCAATTATTTGAGCTCTAGGTAAAATTAGACCGTACCTATATGGTGACCCGTTCGATGTAGTCACCAATCACCATGCGCTTTGTTGGTTATCCACATTGAAAAACGCCTCCTGCTGTTTAGCTCCGTGGGCTTTCCTGTTACAGGAGTTCGACATGCGTGTTGTCTACAGGTCTGGCCATGTCACACTGATGCCGACGCCCTATCACGTTCGCCTGCCTCCTCTGGAATCTCTGCATGTTTATCGGCCGTGGACGAAACGGTTACGTTCCCAGCGAACTGCGACATGGCGTCTGAGCAACGCAAGGATGACTGGATCAGCGCTTTTCTGCGATTCCTTTCAGACCCGTCAACTTCTCCATCTTCTCAAACAATGCGCCGTCGAGCGGCTCACTTTGAGACCCGCAATGGCCTCCTTTCTCGCAGGAATCAGAAGTCCGACTGCCGAAAGTGGTTACTGGTCATACTTCGCCATCTTAGTGCTGCAATATGTTCAGCTTTACACGTTGACTCTCAGCGCGCACATGCGGGCGTCTTCAAAACATACGCTCGACTTTTCTCCCGGTTTTACTGGCAAGGCATGTACACCTTTGTGCGCAAGTACATTCAGTCATGCCTGCACTGCCAACGACGCAAAGCTCTCCCTCATCACACCTCTGGTTCGATCCAGCCAATCCCTTGCAAAGCCAGGCCTTTCGAGTGCGTCGGAATCGATTTGTACAGGCCTCTTCCATTTAAGGCTTCCGGAAACCGCTTGATCGTTGTAGCTGTCGACTACTTGACGCGATACGCAGACACAGCTGCTTTGCCTGCAGCCACAGCACGCGACATATCATCTTATCTCCTGCGGAACTTCACTCTGTCATGGTGCACCGCGTGAACTTCTCAGCGACAGAGGACGTGTGTTCCTCTCTAAAGTCATCAACGCACTCCTTGCCGAATGCCATATCATTAATCGGACTACCACCACCTACCATCTGCAAACGAATGACTTGACGGAAAGGTTCAACCGTACCCTAGGCAACATGATATCTAAGTATGTAGCCTCAGACCACTCCGATTGGTACCTCATTCTGCCTTTTGTGATGTACGCATATAACACTGCTCCACGGGCGACTACGGGCTTTTCGCCATTTTTCCTCTTATATCGCCGACAGCCTTCCACCACACTAGATACCATTCTGCCATACCACGCCGATTCCTCCGAGTCTATGCCCATCTCTGAAGCTGCCCCCTGCACCGAGGAATGCCATAAGCTCGCCCATTCATTCACAACCATCGACCAATGGAGACGAAAATCTTGGCGTGACGATAACCATCTACACCCTAACTTTGTTCCGGGCACCCTTGTGCGGCTTTGGGTTTCTGCTGCCCTTAGTCATTTTTTCGAAGCTTGTTTTACAATACCAGGGACCCTACCACGTTGTCTTGCAGACTTCACCTATTAACTACACAGTCGAACCCGTTATACCATCCACAGACCAGCGCTTTCGCGGTCGTGAAACCTTTCACGTACAGCGGTTGAAACCGTATTACGACGCGCTCGTACTATCTTCTCCACAAGTCGCCAGGATGGCTTCTTTTCTGACGGGGGACGAATCATAATAAGAGGAGTGCTCACTACTGCAGCGACATCGACACATTGGCACGCGAGCTAGGACTGCCTGGTTGCTGCTTCTATCCCGATGCTGTAACCGCTTTTGGCCTTGCATTTACAATATAGTTGTAACAACAAAGGACACTGGCATCACAATATTCTGGCTTTCATCTATTACAAGAAAAGAGCTTTGGTCACTTTCATCACAGTACTGTGGCGTCGTGTAGAAAAGTACTGGTATTATGAAGAGGATATTAGCTGTTGCAGGCCACAGAACATTTGGTCCCTTCAGGTAAGTTGCGTTTTTTTTTGCCAAATTTTTCGTTTTTATTTGCTTTTAGAAGTTTGTTTTTTCTACTTTCACAACAAAAACAAAGCTCACGATTGTAATTAAGCTCGAAGCAGGTTAAAATCACTTTCAATGAGCACAAGATGACTACTATAAACTGAATGGATCTCAATGTCTAGAGCCCCTAGACAATCGCCTGGCTACTTGCCATTGCATTTCACATGAGGATTTACCTAAAGCCGCATGTTCAAAATAACAATGATTGCTAAGCTCTCATGATGAAAGAAATCGCATCAGAAAACATATCTTTCCTGTACAGATGAGTTTTGACTTATACCTTCAAAATGCGTTTTTCTCGAGAGCCATTTCTGGGCAACTTCTTGAGTTTAGACATCATGTTTTCGGTACTTCTGATGGCCAGGTCAAGATGAAATCTTGCCCATATATTCCTTAGGATGTGAAAGGTGGAAGTATCTCCTTGGTAATGCATGAATTGTTATTATGAACTTATAAAGCAAGCAATCAGTATGGGCTGAGGGTTCTAAGAACTCTCACATTACAATTTTTCTGGACCATTAAAATGTCTCATGTACACTTTCTTGATAGTTAATTGCATTCTACAGTTGGTATGGAGCAATATAAGCCATTTATGGCTCAGAACCATAAAAGTTTAATGGCATAAAAAGTTTGTCCGAAACAAACTGTATTTGCAGAAGTACAAAAATGCCCAACTACCTAGAGCAGCTCGAGGGCCCCGTCATCATCCTGCTTCCATTTACTCTCCCCCCCCCCACCCTTTAAATGATTATTTCCATTCTTTAATGAATCAATCAAGTTGCTTACCTACCTACCTACACATTGTTATGGCACAACATAAAAACTGCGTAATTTACTATAAAACTAATTACATGTTTCAAATAAGCATAAAAATCTTTATATACAGCAAAAAGCTTCATTGCCCTAGGCTACAGAATAACGACACCTTTTTTCAATCGCATCTCCCCTTAATTACCAGATTTACTCGTGTAATCCTCACCCCCCCTCCCGTTGCAGTTGGGTGGGTTCATGACAATGGTTTCAAGGTGACTAGTCCCGGCAGATGACTTGAATATCGATTTTCAGAAAATAACTGCACAGCAAAAGGAACTGTACAGAACTATTTATTGAAAGCAATGCTTTTTCTAATGTAATAAGGGCGCCTAAAAAAATATGTGGTAACTCATTCACTCTGACATTTTTGTCATAAGTCTGGATGATATAGGTGTAGCTTGTCAGGTGTAGCAGGCGCACATATCGGGGATCACGGGTCCATGATGTCAGAATAATATGTATGCACTGCTACCAGGAAAGACAGCTCGGATATAGTTATAAAAAACATGACTAAGCGTTCTCTTAAAGCTTTCAAAAGGAAATTGTCAGAATAGGATTGGTCAAATATTTATGGCATTAAATATTCTGAACTAGCCTATGATTGTTTTTTGTGAATGTTCAAATCTATCTATAATAATTGTTTTCTAGACAGAACTTCAAAATCTTGCCACAATAGCAATAAAAAAAAAACATGAATAACGAAACAATTAATGAAAGAGATATGCAAAAAACAAATTATTCGGTTATCTTTAACCACAGAAAGTGAGGAATCTTTTAGTAATTTTAAAGTATAAAGAAACAAGGTAAACAGCCAATTAAAGAGTGAGAAACAAAAATATTTAAATAACTTTTTCAACTGCAAGGTAATTAAGAAATCATTCTTAGCATGAAAACGACTGAACAGCTTTCTTGGGTCAAACAAATACATTACCAAAGATTTCTATAAATTGCAATGTAATGTCAGGAGTGGAAATGTCAAATATATTCAATAATTATTTTGTATTCCTCACAAGTCAAGCCCATGACTATAACTACACAAAATTTCTGAGTAACAGGCAAAAAGGAAGCTCTTTTCTGGCTCCTACATCGGCAGACGAAACAATTCATGTGTTTAGATCTATGAAAAACAGCAACTACAGTGACGTTGAATTTCAGATTCATCCTGTTAAGCATGTCCTTGAGATCATTGCCCCTGCACTGGAACATGTTTTAATGTTTGCGCTGATGGAGTTTTTCCAAAGGAATTACAAGTGGCTAAGGTCATTGTTCTACATGAAAGCAGGGACAGGAATGTGCTTTTCCTATGCCGACCTATATCCATCTTACCAGCATTTTCAAAGGGTCTAGAAAAGTTCAATCACGTTTGCATGACTTCTTTTCTTAATAAGCATAAAATAATAACACCGTCGCAGTTTGGTTTTCTGAAACGACTTTTTACAGAACAAGCTCCTTTGACACAAAACGAGAAAATACTTGATGCCTTTGAACGCGAGCAATGTGTAGTGGGCATTTTTGACGATTCCTCGAAAGCATTCGACCTCATCAGCCATGTAACTATGAACAAAAAGCTCAGTTACTATGGTTTCCGTGGTGTATTCTTTGGATTACTCCACTCTTACCTTTTCTGCTGCCAGCAGAAAACGATAGTAAACACCCATTCTTCTGACTTGAAATCTCTAAACTAAGGTCACAAGAAAGCATCCTAGGCCCACTCTTGTTATACCTGTATATTAATGACCCCGTAAACATTGAAAATTCTGTTGACTGTCATTTATACTGATTATAGTACCATATTATTTACATAAAGAAACCCAAATGATGCACTTCTGAAGGGAAACAAAGTACTAAAATGATCAGCCTGGTCTGCTGCTAATTCCCTTGTAGTAAACACTTAAGACAAAAGCCAATCGTTTTATATTGAAGAATTGTAAAATTGATACATAAGTTGTGCTGCAGTTTCAGGATTTACATATTCATTTAATACCTACAGTTAAGTGTCTAGGTGTTCTTTCAAAGAGCGCATGTCATGGGATCCTCACGTAAAATCTACGGAAACCAAATTAGCTCAAGTGGCCAGTATATTGTGCAAGGTGCAATCAACACAAAACGATGCGATGACGTACTTGTTGCAAGCCTTGCCTCCTCGCTGGTCAGAAAGGGGGTTTCGGAAAAATCACACTCCGCTACGTCATGGTCGTCACTTCAGCGTTAATTAGCTTTAGCTGATGCTCAGCACATCCACTTCCCAGAACTGTGAAGCTTCTGATTTACAACTCTTTATTTCTCTCAGTTTTAAGTTACTGTTACATAGTATGAGGTACTACAGCTGCTTCTTATATGAATAAATTAGACATTATACAAGATAACCATTTGAGCAATTGTGGATGTTTATACGAAAGTAATTCAGAACCATTTTTCCGAGAATTGCATTTCCTCTCATTTCCGGAACTATGTGAACGTATCCTCATGAAACACTATGAATCAGAAGTCAGAAAAAAATACCCGTTTCTTAAGAGCATTGCCTACTTGTCACTAAACGTACATACACATGACATACACGTGACACCAGATTTCGGAAAATGTGGGAAGTTCCGCATTGCAGAACTATTTATGCGTAACAAAGGTTGTGCATACACTTACCACGTCTCCTAAATAAATAAGTTTTGTAGCGTGTGCATCTTATCAACTTTCACTTTTTGTGCTTTATGTACTTTCTGATGCATTTTGCTTTTTTTTTCAGATTGTTTTAGGTGCAGAGTTTTGCACATAAAGCTTAGTTTGTATAATTTATTTAGGTTATTGACTTGATTCAATAGTTCTTCCATATTGACTATTTTCACTTTTGTAAAAACATTATATTGTGTAAATTGGGAATTTTTAATTTCTTGTTTGTACATTGTTTTTTTTACTTGCACTGCTGTACTGCATTATGTTACTTGCTACGTACTGCTGTCTGTCCAATGCTATGGCCAGTAGACGCTTTCAAGCCATTTTAGAGGCTTTTTGTCCACTGCCTACAACATCACTGTGTGCACTATCTTGATGTTGAAAATAAGCTGAAACTGAAACTCATAAATGAAAACACAATCCAGCTTTCTTTTGTACCGTGCTTATACTCCATGTTTTCTAGTAATACGAATTACAGACGATACGAATATTTTTTGGGACCCCATGAGATTTGTATCATCGAGGTTTTACTGTGTAGACGTTTCGCCAGTCCCTGGCAACATTGTAAGTTCACCGAAAAAGCACCCCTGGATAATTCCAGTTTAGCTTGCTTTTGCGTGGTTTCAGTCTTTGTTGCTGGCCGCGGCTGCTAGTGTTCTGATGTTTTATGCACGTAAAATTATTCCGATTAAGCGCTTGCAAGTTGGGCACAGCTGTGTCAAGCCAGCATGCAGTCAGAAAGTCTGAACTAATTTTATATGCTAGTCAAACTGTTCTTTTTTCTAGCCGATGACAACAGAAATGGCGCCTGCATTGCAGCGATCACGCGACAAAACTGGTGCGCGTAGGTTTGTTCTGCCCACTTCATTAGAAGCAATGTAAAGCACAGTGCAGACTAATGACACAGAGGCAATACTCAGGCTTTAAACTATAGTCGAAGGCCCCCGGTTACCGGGAACACATCTGTCGCTCTCATCTTCCACCCGTGGCAGATAAGTCGACTGACGCCTGAAATGGGTAGCAAAACGTGAAAGCTAACCCTGAAAATTCATCACCAAGGTGTTCTTTTAGAGTTTGAGTGATATCGATGATTTGTACAGTTAGAAACAACGTGGGACATGAAGTAGCCGTGCTCAACATGAATCACCGCGCAGTGTACGTCGCGGTGTCCACATTTCGTTGTCGTTGCATTTGATTTTTTTTTTTTTAAGGTGACGCCGGTGAGTGGGACTCTCATCTGTGCAAGCAAATGACTCATTGCCTGTCTCTCTGTTGCTAATAAACATTGCCACATTCTAGCTAATTTATCTTTCGGTGTGAACATGGATGGTTAGGTGGGTTCAACTTGAAAGTTTGATCCATGAATAGCTTACTCGTTAGTAAACTATAGTAGTTCGCGTGACTCAGCCGCAGTTGGCATCACCACATAATCAGTACATTTTATAATTCCTCAGTCACACTAGCTCTTCAAATCACGAGCGATTCCGATCACCGCTGATCTCTATAAAAAGTGCCCGGTATGACATAGGCACAGAAATAAGCGTTTTATCCTGATGTCGTATGCTTAGACGAATACACAAATATGTTCGGGGTTCGAAAGAAGGAAGGTCATCAGTTCTAGGTGAAAAGCTGAATTGTAAATCGGACAACTCTTCTCCTGCATGTCAACAACATAGGTATGGTGGCTATTGTGGGTACACTTTTATAGACAGGTGTGCGCTGTCAATTCCCTGTCTGCATCTTCAAAGCGCATATATATCATCGACATAAAGAGCCAATTTAAGTTTGCTGAGAAACTTCTCCTGCAGTTTATGCATTTTCTGTTTGTATAGGCACGCCCACTGTCAAAGGTAACACGTAGCAGGGGGTCACGTTCATCGCAATTCCACGATGAATATTTTATGCCACGCCTGTCGGCCACGTGAGCCATTACCTGCAGCAGAGGCCGCGCCTGTACCTGTCATGCGCTACGTCAAGCCCCTTCATGTAGCCCTTAGACGTGGCTCCAAGCACAGTGAAAGAAATGCGTCAGGGATAATAGAGCAGCAAACTCAAACACACCCCAAAAACACCGCAGATATCATTCAAAATACATTACCGGAAATGTCACACCAGAAGTCTGCTAGGGTAGGTCGTTTGGCATGAGCCAGTTTGTTTACAAACACCGAAACCGCCTATAGAAAAAGAGCTTTGTTATACTGAAGTTAAACATACATAGTGTTCCATGGGCATAAATTTATTTTAAAAAAAGTAAATACCTCTTGAAATTCAGAATTTTTTTTCATCACATTGAGGTTCAACAGCCTTCAGCCTCATGTCACCTCACATTTTCGTGCCTAATTCAAGTCACATCCAAATTCACTAGAGAAAATCCGGCCAATGTATTGCACAGCATGTACAACTTCTAGACTTATGCAAGTAGCAAATTTTACGTTTGAAGTGAATAGTGATTGGTGCAAATATTTTCTAATCGAATTCAAATAGTTTATATCACACATTATAAAGAAAAATGTGCATATTAGTCATAACCCAACTACTCTGCACAATATTTTTTCTAATTAATACAAGGCACAAGCAAATGTCGTTCCATTTGGTACAAGGAAAGTAGAAACAGCTTTGAAAAGACTTTTGGTAGAATGCAAGTGAAAGTCGGTAAAATATGCTACATTTTAAAATTTACGATACTAGGAGCATAAAAGACAGTATAATAAGACTTTAAACTTTGAAAAATGGAAGCATTGATGCCAGGGAAATATACTGATCAACCTCGGAGTAGGGCTTCGCAGCAGTGTAGATTTTATCTCTAAGGGTGTACTCACAATACAGCACCTCTCTAACGCAGTGAAACCATCTTTACAGAGGGATTAACCCTTTAATTGATTTTTAAAGACGATACAGTCTTTCTTGGGAACCTTCGACGCAAAAATTTTGATCTGTCTGTCTGTACAATTGTCTGTTTGTCCACTCTTAAAGCGTCAGGTACTTGAAAAAGCCTACCCCATCCGCAGCGCCCACCGATGTTGCTCAAGGTTGAGCGTTAATGCTTGAGCAAGTGTCAATTAAAAAGCAATTATTGCGCATGTCTGGGGCACCACAACAACACGTATATATTCTGCATGTGTGTCTTTTACTAGAAACGGCATACATAAGTAATTTTAAGGACCGTAGCGCTTATCACGCTGCGCTGACCATGCAGCGCTTGCACGGAATGGGGAGTGTTTTTTACGCTTTGCTTAGACGAGACAGTGGTGGCACCTACCCATCGCCTTGCGTTCTACACCTTATCACCTCTGAGATGGGCGCGCACACCCGTCTCAAAGCCATGCGCTTTGTTTTCTAAGAAAACTGCCAGATGGCGCTCATGTCTCACATGTGGCGTGACAATACGCTCATTCGCTTCCGCTGCGTGCTCGAGGCACTCTAACACAGCGCCTCCAGAATACCACTCACTGATTTTCTTGCGCAGAACATCAAATAAATGTCTTGCTCACTCTCTCCACACGCAAGACTATCATCTTTCGGCGACATTTGCAGAAACATGCAGATACAGGGCCAATTTTTTTTTAATTTCCATTCAAAAAGTGCCAATTTTTTATTGCTGAATTCGAATCTGATTGCGCTATAAAAAGTAGGTAGCCGATGTTGAAAAAAATATTTTCATCACATACTTAGTCAAATCAACAGAATAAGCTTTATTTCTGAACAATACATAGGAAACTAGCGACTCTGCTGCTAATGGAATTTAAAAACGTGGTGTATTTCACAGTGCCTGCATTACTGCTGATGTCTGGACTGAGTCAAACGCCTTCTTGTAATCTATGAAAGCTATGTATAGGGGTTGATTGTATTCACCGCATTTCTCTATTACCCAATTGATAGTATGAATATGGTCTATTGTGAAGTAGCTGGTACCAAATCCTGCTTGGTTCTTTGGTTTATTGAACTCTTATATCACCTGAATTCTATTAGCTATTATTTTGTGAATAGTTTGTAAAGAACAGACAGGAAGCTGGTCGGCTTGTAATTTTTCAAGTGTGTGACATCTTTTTTCTTTTGGATTGAGATGATGTTGACGTTCTTCCAAGATTCTGGTGCCAATCCTGTCAAGAAACACTTAGTATATAAGGTGGCTCATTAATTTCTCTGCCATCTTTCAAGAGGTCCATTGTTACCTTATTCTTACCAGCGGCTTTGCCTCTTTGCATTCTTTCTAGGGCTTTCCTTACTTCCCCTGTCGTTACTGGTAGGATGTCGAATTCCTATGGTCTATTATTGTTTCTCACATCATCCTGGCTTTTTTTAGTTCTGTACAGCTCTCTGTAGTAGAACTTCTCTGCTATCTCTATTATCCTATCTATATTGGTTATTGCATTGCCTCCCTTGTTCCTCAATGCATACATTCGATTTTTGCCATTGCACAAGTCTGCCTTTGCAGCTTTTATGCTTCTGCCGCTTTTTACAGCCTGCTCAATTCTTTCGATATCATAGTACCTCTTGATGTCGGCCACCTTACTCCTACTGATCAACTTCGAAATCTCCACTAGTTTTATTTTGACGATTGCATTTGAGGCTTTCATCGTTTGTTCTCTTAATAAGATTTTTCGTCTCCCGAGATAGTTTGCCAGTTTCCTGTCTAGTGACTGCACCTCCAATTTCAATTGCACAGTCTTTGATGATACTAGTAAGATTATCATCCATTGTGTCAACTCTAATGTCGGTTATTTCATTTAGTGCCTCTAATCGATTCTGAAGTGAAACTCTGTATTTCTGTATTTTTCCTCTCACAGCCAGTTGAATAATTGGCTTCTTGTGTATCAGTTTCTGTCATTGCTTTTTTAAATCCAGGTAAATACGAGCTCTTACCATTCTATGGTCACAGCATCTGATCTTGCCAACTACTACTACATCCTGTACAATGCCTGGGTGTGCACACAGAATAAATTCCATTTCATATTTAGCTTTTCCATTAGGACTTCGCCACGTCCACTTCCAGTTAGCCCGTTTCCTGAAGAAGGTATTCAAGATCAGTAAATTATAACGTTTTGCGAACTCAAACTCCCCTCTGGCATTTGTCAATCTGATGGCATATTTCCCCACTGCATGGTCTCCGGCCTGTTTCTTGCCTACTTTGGCATTAAAGTCACCCATCACCAATTAACTGTGCCTTTGCTTTATTAATTGCTGATTCTATGGCTTCATAGAAGGGTTCCACCAAATGATCACGATTAGATGTAGACACGTACGCTTGTACCGCCATCATCGTTCACCTTTTGTTAAACTTAATTATGATACTTGCCACCCTCTCACTGATGCTAGAGTATTCCTCTATGTTGTCAGCAATAGTCTTGTATGTAAGAAACCCCACCCCTACTTCTTTTCTGTCAACTAATCCACAGTAGCATAGGACATATCTGTTCTTCGGCACTGTATAAGCCTCCCTTGTCCTCTTAGATTCGCTGAGCCCTATCACATCCAATTTCACATCCTCTATTCCCTGAATAGCACAGCTAGACAAGCCTCACTAGATAGCGTTCTCACTAGAGAAGGTAGCCAAGTTCAGATTCCAGAAATTCTCAGCACTCTCCGCGGCGCCACAGGTCTGACAGCCACCTCAAACAGTTGCTTTGCAGCTGCTGGGGACTGAGGGCCAAGGGCTGATTGGTACTTTCATTAGAGAAGTAGCAGCCAAGTACTACATCAGGCTGGCCAATCCTGCACTGGTGAGGAAGTGGATTACTGGCAGGTGGTCGCCATTGAGGCCGCACCCCAGACCTTTTTTTTTTTCTTTTTAACCATTCGCTTCTCTCACGTTTTAAGTAAATATACGATTTGCAATGCTCGGGCATCTGCATTTGAATGAATTTAGTCATGGCACGCTAGGCTGCTGCACTATTTCTAAGTAGGGGTTCTATTGCACTTTCTTAGCAATGTAGAATACCACCTGACCGCCTATGAACTCCCAACTTCACCTGACTCATAGCTCGCCTCACCTTGTTTTCTCAACTGTTTGAAAATCTATTTTTGCTAAAAAAGAGAAATAGAAAATAAAACACCCTGCGCGGTTTCAAACTTTTGACCTTGCAAGCTTTGCCCAGATTTGTGCTTTGGATGACACTCCTTCTCACACGTTTGTTCTCTCCTAAATTTTCCATGTCTCACTCCATACTGACATTGTTGGCTTCAGAGTGTCTGCAATGTAAGAGTTTTGCTGATTTTGAGTGGTTGCCCCCCTACTTTGACGTTTCCTGTCAACTGACGAGTTGCGCGCGCCTCTTTTGCGGTTAGTCGTCTTCTTCCACGTGATTCTTGTATTAAGAGTATAGGTCGTGGGTGGTTGGAGTGCATGAAAATTAAGTGCAAAAATTTTCTAACTGCTGAAGAATAGACAGGTGTTGCCTTTAAGGCTGTATCTTATATTGCTAACGTTTTGGGGTGGTAAAAAAAATCTGGTAAATAGACATAGAAGTAGACAGTGGCCCTCAGACGAGAGTTAGATATATGTATTACTTGGCACAAACTTCCTTGGCACAAAAGTAGCACTACGTACAAGGTTTCTGGCCCGCTGTTTCAACAATCAACGTCGACTTAGTAGTTGCCTTTAGTGTCGTTTTAATGTTCCCTTAGTTTAGATAAGCATTTATACAGAAGCAGCAAGCTCACCAAGTAAGCACAAAAAATAAATAAAAGTAGGACTATGTACAAAACCGGTGACATGAGATACTGAAAGATATTCTCTAAATATGTTTTTTACCTTGGTCAGCGCTCTGTAAATTTCGTCCATAGTGAAGGATATTGCACCAAGCTAGAGGCTGCATGAAGTTCATAGCAGCAAACACACACGCATGCACGCACGCACGCATTCAAAGCTCGTTACAGTATACACTCTGTGCGGGACCTATATGGGGCGCCTTGAAAGGCGTGCGCAGCGCCACTTGTGGTGTGGCGGGTGCGCAACGTTGAGAGTCGTAGCAGACAGCAGCACCTCATAGCTTTGATAGCTATAATGGTACAAGTGCCTGTGGCCGGCGGGTTAGTGCGTGCTTCGTGCAGAATTTTAAGATATAGCAGGGGGATAATCTTCTGCGATGCCACCGTGAATAAATGGGAAAACCTTCATGAAGGCGGCCACATTTTTTGCATTAGTGAGCGCTTTGCAGCCCGTCGCCAGGAATGAAGGCTAAACGCGTGTCAGGTGTGCGTAATGCATGAGGCTTGATGCATAACTATTGCGGCAAGCTGTCATTCTTTCAAACTTAGATTATTATCGGTGCTTGCCCACTACCCGCGTCCTTGCAAAATACTCGGAGAGTTTAGAAATATCGATGGCTCCACGGCCACTCGCCGTGGAAACTAGCGTGCTCGTTTGTTGCGGCGTCGTGCCACTGTGATTTTCAGCCACTGAGTCTCGCGAAGTGCTTTGCTTGAAATTGTCGCGGCATCACCGTCACTCATTAATCATAGTCTTTACCTCGCCGCTCGCGCAGCTCATGCTAAGAGTTTGAGGCCCGAGCGAGAAAGAGAACACGAGCAGATTTAGTCCAGAGAGGACGGCGCATGACCCGTTCCGTATTTCGCTACACCTTGTAGAGTGCCGACGGCGATGGCACGGTCACTTCAGCTACCGTCACGTGTCTCTCATTCACTATAACCTCTTGCGTTTTTATGTTGCTTTCCGAGACAAACACCGATATGCACATCCTTCGCTATAGCATTCACAAAGCATCGTTTCTTACCATGTATAAGTTCTGCTATACTCTACGCCCTGCATCATTTTTTTTCTAACATGCAGATTGTTTTACAGTCAAAGCAAAAGGCTTTTGAATGAACCAAATCCGAAAGATGGGATTCAATTCATTACTTCCGGCGGTTATTTCCTTCGGAGCTACAGCACTTGGTTTCAGACACAGGGGCATTTTGGATGCCATATGCAATTTGCTATGCGATACGAAACGAATTGAATTGTAAGGTTATGTAAGTGAAACTTATTCTTCAACGACATTACACTTTTTTCATGAATTAAGCTAATAAGTCATTTAGAAAAATGACCTATTGCTAGAGATTTTGAAATTTACAAACAAAATCATTTATATAACAAGGCACCGCCATTTAATTGCTGAGCCCCCATGGTGCCTTGTGCCAATTTACTAAGGACCATCCAACCAACTGACGTACTAGCTTGATCCTATCGAGTGCGCATACGCCGATTTGTGGCTACTTGTGTTTACGGTAAAATGCTACTTAACTCAGTTCGCCTCTTCACTGATAGACCATCAACTCAGGAAAGCACTAATTGACCTCGCATTGCATTCCTAAAAACTGCAAACGGTACACGGAGAGGTAGTAATTATTAAGGTCTATATCAACGTCCCGTCAGCCTTGATCTGAAATCTTGCATGTTTCTTTTCTCACCAGCTCTGTGGCAGCAAGAACATCACACAAGATCATCGCGTTTGCAGAGGGTGTCTCAGACCAATTCAAGCACGCATCGGCAGAATGCGAGAAAGCAGAGGAAATGGGAACTAAACGCTTTTTACGTCCCACAGCGGTGATTCACTTCTTTCGCTGCCCAATAAAGCAAGGTCAAGTCGAGAAACTCCGAAACTTCGTTCCCAGAGGACACGGCGTGTACCTGTTGGTACAGTCGACTACGCAGCAGTGCATGATTCAGATAAACTACGTGCTAGTGAACGTTGGGGGAGAGTTGTGTTCTGCTCGGTCTCTCAACGTTTTTCTTCTCTGACGGCTGCGCGGCGGCGTGCTAGTCTCAGTGCATGGAGTCTATAACCTCTGCATGAAGTTCATAGCAGCACACACATATGCACATGCGCTGGTGCGTATTCAAAGCCTATTACAGAATAACCTCGTTAATATGTACATTCCCACAAAGAACCTTCCGGAAACGCGGCCAACTATGCACTAAACGTAGTGTGCATTAAACAGACACTGAAGCAGTTTTGCATTTGCATTCCCGAATTTATTGTGAATTCGATATCTGCGACCTCTTTTTTTTGCAATTTTCGATTAAACAACGGCACTATAAGCGAGCAAACTTTCATCGAGAAAACCCCCTCCCCCCTCTGCGCACGCGGAGGGCAGGGGCAGAGTGTGGAAGAGATAGACACGTGGGGAGGTGAAATCATCGAAGTGAGCCGCCGGTCTACTTGCGTCGCTCAGTCAGCTCAGCTTGTTTACTTCGGGATGGTGTCTTGTTTCTGGTGCGATCTGCTGCCTAGCAAAACATTAGTACTGCCAGTTCGTAATGTTTTCTTGCCATTGCATCATTCTCTTCTTCTGATTAGAGATTTTGGCCACCTGACTCTCACTAGCTGTGTCTGTGCAGAGTCGAAATAGACTATCAATGCCGAATGACTGCGTGGCATATTGCTACCGCAGCACTTTCAGTCATGATCAGGTTGCGTTTCACAAATTTTCTTGTGATCACAAGATGGCTGCAAAATGGGCCGCTGAAGTTAAAAGAAAAACTTCAAACCTGCAAAAATGTCGCTGTGATTAACGATCAAGTGTGTGCGACTAAACACCGACGCTGTTCTTTCTGTGTTTTGACACCCATGAACCGGATCTGAGGGGGCTCTGGCAGCCACCACAAATTGCCTTCGTGAAAAGAAAAACTGAAGGAAGGCTGTAAGACTACTAATGTGCCATAGGAGCGCATAGTTAGTTGGTGAGCATGCATTGTACTGTGCTGTGCTGCTTCGCTTCCGCGACACTCACTTCGAATCTCTAAAGAACACGGGGATCACGAGCCATTACGCAGACATAATTCATTGTAGTTTCACTCGATCAGGGACCCAATAAGCCACCGAGCTGTCCCTGTTGCAGGGACAGCTCGCGATCACGCCTTTAAAAAATATCATACCTGCCAAGTTCAAGGATTCTGAATACGGGAGATTTCCGCAACAGGGGGATATTATTTGTCCCTATTTTTTTGTTTCAGCACAAAAAAACAAGAACAAACAAACAAAAAACATCACGATAAACAAAAGGGGGTGAGGTAGGGGGTCTCAATCACAAGTGCAAACATTATGTTGCGGTCTTATAGTGGCTTGGAGTGGCCGAACACATGAGAGTACGGTTTCCCACTAAGGTAAGAGTCTCTAAGGATTAACACAACTATAAGAATCTATTTCCGTCAGAAAAACTCGCGCATGTCTTCCTGGGACACACATGAATGGACGGGATGGCACAGCTGGTGGCCACAAAAGTGCGAGTCAAAGCTTTGCTCACTTCTAGATTCTTTTGACAGGAATGCCGAAACGCATCTGGCCTCTCTTTTAATGTATTTAGTGCCTTTAATTTATTGCTGCGTTAGCCGTAAGCCCTTGGAGCTCGTAGATTGCTATCGCGTCGCCGCGATCGCGATTTTGTGCACAGCAGTTGCAGCAAACGGTAGTTCCGTTTTCAATCCCGGTGCGCTTGGCTGCATACGCACCTTAAAAACTAACTTGTTTTATGCCATCTATGACCGTATCTGCTGTAGTTTTGTCCGCAGAGTTTGCAGAAAGCAGCCTTGCTTTGACTGGTTGGGCATTGGATGCGCACACACTTTCAGGGTTCTGTCAGTGATTGTGTCATGATTGATTGATACATGATTGTGTCAAGAACGACCGCGGTTTAGTCCACAGCAGTTGTGGCAAAGACAATCACATGCACTGTAGAAGACAGTGCGTGCCCAGGTCACACGCGTACTTTCGAAACTTCCAGTACCTGGCTCTCTGCCTTCGTTTGATGGTTTTCATACTAAAGTTTGTATCACCCGCAGCGATTACCTAATGTATTCGGAACATTCGAATTTAGGCCCAATGGGCATAGTGAAATTTTACTGGGGAATTTCACGAATTCGTATCTGCCACGGTTTCACATCACTGAGATTCTATTGCACATTTAAATGAACACCTCTTTAATTCATTTATAATAAAATGGGGTAGGTTTGAAAAGCCTGGAGCGGATTGAGCTGCATTTTTATGAATGTGGCCAGATCATGCGCAGAAATTTCGATTACAAACGGCAGATACGGTCGAAATGCGGAAGTCTCCTGGACTATTCGAGAGACTTGGCAGGTATGGAATATTTATCAAGGCCAGTCTTAATCGCCAAAGAAAGAGACCTTGTAACACGGGCGCTTTATTTCGATTCCGTCTTGGATAATACTTTTCAGTCAAAATCCAGAATCATCTATGCATCGACGCGACAATCACTCATACGATGATCAAGACAACATTTAATTGCTACGGTAACATTCGATCGCTGCCGAATGCCACCACATAAAGCAATATCGTAGTCCAAGCTGTCCGCGTAGCAGCGCGGTAGCACACTGCCTCATCGCATGCTTCTTGCCTGCTGCAAAGGGCAATACTGATTGCATCAACAATGGTGCATCCTGAGCAACGAAATCCACGAACAGCGGATATTTCCACACGATGCCTGCGCATAGCGCAGACTGTGCCCATACGCGGTTAAATGCGAGCGCCAATGCTGCTGTTCTTTATCAGATTTATTATCTATGATTGAACGTATCATTTGTATCAGTTTACTACAGTGAAATTAAGCACTGACATGCATCTTATATGTACCATTCTGCGTTTCCAACACGGGTGAAGGTTGCTGGTTCAGACTCTCTTTACTGTGCCACATCATCAGAGCTGGCAATGTCCTTGGTCTTCACTCTTACATTGGCGACCGGCTCGAACATGTACAGATATACAGCGAACTTGTTACGAATCCCCGAGTACAACTACCCAATTTCAACGGATAAGCTTGGCATTGCCCGCCGCTGAGTACAGTAAGCTATTCTTACCTTCCTGTCAATGATGTCATGGAGCTTCAACCAATCATAGCGGCAGCGAGATTCGTAATGGCGGCCATGGCACCTGTTGCTTGTTTTCGGCAAAATAAAGTTAAGTGCACTGGTTCATGAGAATTTTCGACTTGAATTTAGAGTTTGCCACACAAAATTACGTATCATGACACCATTACCTCGTTTTTTTTTTTTTTCTTCAAGTGTTCCGGTGTCCCTCTAACCACCATGTACTAAGCGTGCGCAGGGTTCCCCATCCGGGCGATGAGGGGGGGTAGGTTCATCGCAGCGCTCCACTCCCTATAATGTCAATGTATGGGGCTGACTTTGCATCCCCCTCCTTATTATGTCTATGTAAGGGGCTTGCTTTGCGTTCCCTCTGCCCCCCTCCCATCCGTGGACACCCCTATGACCAAGTACCAATTTGCATTTCTTCACGTACACCATCACCGTTAACGCAGGAATAAATACAGTGCCATAGCAAATATTGTCTTAAGTGCCCACCATAAAGTCATGATTCTCTTCTTGCTAATGTTCAGAAATGGTTGGCTTTCTCACACAATCCTTCAATGGTACGCAGTGGCGACACCAAAGAGCATTTCGAAACTACTGCAGAGTCCGCGATACGCTTCCAACACAGCGACTGACGCAGCGGCGAAACGGGGACACTCGGCTGTCCGTGATTTATGTGTACCGCGATCTTCTACTTAACGAAAACAGACAGTTTCTTTGAGACGTGACATGGTCGCAGGAAGCCGATCATTTACTGCTTAGTTGCTCACAGCACTTAGCCTACTTGGTATACACCCTGTGCCGAACCGCTTTTGTGCACACTCTGCTTGAAATTTCGCATATATGCGATGAGGAGCCTCTTCCGTTAAGGAGACAATGCGATCTTTCTGCAAGCGATGATCTAGCGGTCCTGGCAGCAGAAGGAGGCACGTTGTGGCTGTCCCCTTATGAAAGCGTGTGCTACGCTTGCTCTCTCGATGCCTGTGATCCACAATGCTCAACTCCGCAAGAGCGAGCTGCTTTCGTCTCTGCAAAACGGTGCACGTTGAGCATGGTCCCGCACAATGATTGAGGCGGCAGCAATCGGGGCTTCAGCGCTGGTTATTAAAAGCGTGCACTAGGCCTAAAGCGGCACTGTGCCACACAGGTCACTTTTTGTCGGTGACAAGTCATACTGGCGTACTTTTCGGTCCCCACCACATGGCCTTCGTTCTTTGCCAATCGTTACCAGGGAAGGCACCACCGCAATCGTGCAGAAGGCGGAATAATTGATCGGCCGATTCAGTAGCTTTTGCACACAGCGCAAGTGTACAAGATGGTAACCACCACGTGATATCCACTCACAATGCATGGTGCCAACATTACTTCCAGTTCCAAAACCACCTTATGGCGCAGCAATTTTGCAAATTAGACAAAACAGACCATTTAGGAGCAGTATTTCAAACTAATTTCCAGTTGGTGCAGGTTGGCGCAGGTTTATCGCCACTGCACTAAAAAAAGCTATGTATTCGAAGAAAAAAAAAAGAAAGTTCTCAAGGTCACGAGGTGCGCATGAAGTATTTTCTTTACCCATGCCACCCACCTCTTTGCTTAGCTTCCAGTGTTTTCGTTGGGACGAGAGAAGAGAGAACGCGATTGCAGCATGCGACAAATTTTTGTAACTCCGCTCATACGGGACGGACTCTTAAAATTTTTGCGGCGTTAATTTGTGAGGCAATAAGCTGTTTAGTGAATCCATTCCATGGAGACTTGAGAAAGTGTTTCAGGGCCCCTTTAAGTATGTCTATGAGCTAAACAAATGTGACTGCTCTCAAGAATTCTTTTGTGAGGCACTACGTCCAGTCACCATGAGCGGAAAAACTACCAGAAAACAACTATATCTGTGAAGTGGTGTCCCAGTTTTTGCCCTTCTGGAGATCACTACCGATATGTTTCTCAAATTTGGACATCAAATTTGGATCAAATCCTGCCTCAAAAATTACCCATATATAAGAGATATGCACAAGACCTTTAAAAAAAAATAGCACACATTTTGTTCAAACTAGTTGCAGACTGGTTTGTGAATTGCCATAAAACATTCAAACTAGTTGCAGACTGGTTTTTGAATTGCCATAAAACATTATTTATCCGAATCAGAATGAAACCAGAGTATGTTGAACCAAAACTCAAGGAGTATTCTCTACAGTTTAGCACCCATCATACATTCATAAACTTTTATTCATTCATTGATCTTACAGCAAACAATTTGGTAATTCCTACTTTGCCTACACAACTGTGTGCAAAATTAAGTTTAGAGTTTACATATCCTGAACTTCAAGAGATACCGAAGAAAATTTTGAAAATATTATGAAAACACTGAAATTCGGCTGGGACAATACAACTCTTCCTAAAGACAGAGCTTATTTCGCATACTTGCAAGCAGATAGCCGTGTATTTAGTGCATTGTGAGCACGTGGCACCTGCACGCCAGTGCGCTTGTAGGTTAATGTGACGTCACATTCACCAGCAAAAGGTGGGCAACCGGTGCGCTTTCTTCCGCCCAACGGCTTCCTTTTCTCGACCTCTTGTGTGCACAGCGTGCACAGCACTTTTTTCCACAGCGTCCACGCAGAAGCAAGTGGCTGGGGCAGCTGCATGCAGCTGCGGTGGCGGCCTGTGATGTCGATTTCTGAGCAATTTCGCAGTGAGCATGGTTCGCGTGTCAATATCCGGTGGGTGTCACCTAACTTCGTGTATAGCTTACGGCGTGGCCGCTAGACGCACGCCAATGTGCGAAAAACCCATTGAATTCATTATTTTCTGCTAGTCTCTGCTTGAAATGAAGGTTGTGTCGACACACTTCAGCACACAATCTTTCAACCGGGCCATTTATCTCAGCAGCGAAAATTTTGTTCAGTATCCCTGTAAATAAATATTGATAACTGTACAACGATTTACTTTTTCGTAACCATTAGTATAGCCCTACTTGCTTCGTATCATCAAATTATACACTCTCACTAGCCCAAAATAATGCAGGAAGTGCACACCTTGAAGTCTTTACTGAATTTGCTATGAGTCTTGTCCTTGTATGCCTTGTCAAGGTCGTCCTTGCAGAGAACTAACATCCTCATCTCCTCTTCTCCCCCATTGTGAACCCTGCAACAGGAAACATAGTTTAACATCGGCAACACAAAAATAAGAAAATTCTTAGCACAGTTATAATTACCCATCCAAAGTCAAATTATTTATTACTTGTTCAAAATAGCAAAAAAGAAGGAACATGGAACTAAAGTTCCAAGCAAAACACAGCCATGCCCATTTTATCTGACAAGTGTCTCATTAGTATCTTGGTGAATGTTTAAAAAGATGAAGACATGAAAAATATGAACAGAAGAGTATGTGGCACGAACAGCTATCGACCTTCAACTTCAATCCACAGAAGTTAATAAAATATAATGCTATAAATTGTACAGATCAAAACGAATATGTGGTAGAACAGAAAAATGCTAGTACCCGCCACTTATAGGGTGCCCTGCGACACGACCAAGTAATCATCGAATCACTTCAATAAGAGTTTAATGCCTCACAAATGGACTGCCGCAAAAAGTTTCAAAATCCACCAAGTATGAGTGGCATTACAGGGATATGTTGCATACTGTAGGGGCTTCCTCACAGGGGGTGGATGACAAGGAGGCAAGAAACTACGCCATTTTATCAGTGCACACCATGGCTTTGAGCACTTTTTCCTTTATGCGTTCAAACGTGCAGGCACGTGGAAACATCCCGCGACGGCCTCAGTAACAATGCATCTTGCAATGCTGAAACCAGCAGCCAATAGTCGTGGACTTTGTGTTTATGGTGCAACCATTTGGGTTTACGGCATCATTTGTCAAGAGAAGAGCAACCATTTGTTAGCTTTTTTTTAGTTGACTGAGAATTCATTGCCATTACAAGCTCTGTGAACTGCTTCAATATTTGGCTCCCGTGTTCCCAGGAGCCTTGGCTATCCATAGGCAGCCTTTTCCGAGAATGCTGAAGTGTTGCAAGCACCTTTTAATTGGCGTTGCTTTTTAATGAAACAGCCAGAAATGTTTTTTTTTTTTTTTCAGCACAGGCATCCATGCTTCTGCATGCGTCATTCAGTTCTGATATCTGAATGATGCATATGGAAGCTGCTCTGCAGCCCATATTCAAAGGAGCAGCTAACACATCAGTTTGCCTACACAATGAAAGCTTGGTCATAGTAAAAAAATAAAAGCCAAGAAAAAGCAAGCTATATAAAAGTTACTAAAATGTTTCAAATTTTAACCCAAAAAGTGAAACATTATGAAAACTTAGAAAGTACATTACAAGTTTAATTAGGGTAAAGCGAGGTGTATAGTGCCTGAAGGCACTTAAACAAAGTTCCCTCAACGATCACAAGCAGTAGTGGTCATAGCATGATGAGGAGCACCGGAAACACGCATGCTTGCACCAAACATTCCATATTGCTCTTTAATACTAATGTGATGGCGTTTAAAAGCTTGTTACAGAAAAATTACAGCATCAGCATCATGGTCATCTATCATGAGCAAAAAATCTGTGCTATTCATAAGCGAGACCTCCATATAGATGCAAATAAAGAAGTAAAAATCCTTAGTTTGAGTAGGAATTAAACTCAGGACTTCAGCATAGCAAGCAGGTGATCCACACCAGAGCCATGCCCATGGTCAAAAGTGTTTCAGAAAAAAACATTATGTCACTGAATGAGATGAGTGCCCGTAACGCATGTAATTTTGCATGGTATAACCGTAGAATCTCACCATGTGTCAATGTCAAAACACATGAATTGCACAAATGGTTGTTTAAAGGCTTACAAATTATAATGCGTACAGGCAAAATTATCAGCAACAGCATCAACATGTGCGCCAGCCTATGTGCACGTTCTGCCTTACAGACATGTAGCAGGTGCTTCGCACATTTGCAGAAGAATCGTGGAAACTGGACACTTTGCTGCCGTACTCAAAGTATATGCATAATATGCATACCTGCCAAGTTGAAGAAGCCTGAATCCTGCCTGAAGGTCTTCGCAAGGGGGGGGGGGGGGGGCATGCTGAATAATTTTTTCTATTTTTTTTTGTGCCGAAAGAAAAAAAAACATCGCGAGAACAAGAGGAGAGGGTAGTCCCTATTGCAAGCGCAAACATCAATATTGTGGTCTTATAATGGCTTGGAGTGCTCGAATCGACGAGGGTGGGGTTTCCCACTAAGGTGAGAGTCTCAAAAAGGGAGCACAAATGCTCCCGAAATTTAGAGTCATCGAATGAACTAGCAAAACTCATTTCCGTAAAAAAAAAAAAAAAAAGCTCGCATATGCCTTCCTGGAACACAGGTGAACAGGCGGGATGCCACAGCTGGCTGCCATGAAAGCGCAGGTCTATGCTTTGCTCCCTACTAGGTTCTATCGGCAGGAACGCAAAAACAGGTCTAGCCTTTTTTACATCTTTCCTGCCTTTATCGACTACTGCGTTAGCCGCATGCCCTCAGAGCTCTTAGATCGCTATCGCGTCGCAAGGACCGTGGTTTTGTGTTTTGTGCGCGATGGTTGCGCATATGCCTTCAAAGCTACGTTGTTTTGTACCATCTATGATCATATGTGCTGCTGTTTTGTCCAGAGAGATGGGGGAAGGCAGCATTGCTGTGACTGGTAGAGTGTTGGAGAGCACACTTTCGGAGTTCTGTCAATTACGTCATCGCCGTACATGATCATGCCAAGAATGACTGCAGTTTTGTTCACAGCGGTTGTGGCAACGACAACCACACCCACTATAAAATAAAGTGTGTGCGCTGGTCGCACACGTACTTCCGAAGCTTGGAGCACGCTGCTCTTGGCCTTCGTTCGAGGGTTTTGGAACTGAAGTTCATATCACCCGCCGCGATTAGGAAAAGTGTTTAGAACATTTCAATTTTGAACTAACAGACACAGGGAAATTTGGCTGGAGAATTTCATAAATTCGTATCTGCCGCATTTCACAACACTGAGATTCTACTACATGTTTCGATGAACACATCTTAAATTCATTTATATTAAAATGCAGTGAGTTCGCAAAAAGCCTGGAGCAGATTGACCTGCATTTTTGTCAATGTGGCGCAGATTGACCTGCATTTTTGTCAATGTGGCCATATCATGCACAGAAATTTAGATTTCTGGGAAATTCTCATGACCGTACAAACGAAAACGTCGAAATCTGGGAGTCTCCCTGACAATCCTGGAGACTTGGCAGGTATGTATGTGCAATCTGTAATAGTTCGAAAAAGTCAATTTACATGCAGACAGACATGCCTTTTCTTGCAGCCCAGCGCGACAGTGTTCTAGTTTTGAAGGCAAAGCTCAAGCGTCTTCAAATTTTTAAAACAATGCCACGGCCCTATATCCCAACAGATCACGCGATATCAGGCACTGACCAATTAGTGAAGCTACCAGTTTTCTCGGCAGTTGGTCTGCAAACTGCCGGATCTTGTTTCCTACATTCATAGAAAGACGACAAGCATTGAGACATATTGGTAGGATTGTGAGGCTGTTGGTCTCGCATCCACAGACGTGACTGCCAGCGCGGGCTGAGCTAAGGAGATCACAAGATATCAGACACTGACCAACCAGTGAAGCTACTAGTTTTCTCGGCAGCTGGTGTGCAAACTGCCGGAGCTTGTTTCCTACATTCATATAAAGACTACAAGCATTGAGATTGGGAGGATTGGGAGGCTGTTGGCCTTGCATCCACCGAGGTGACTGCCAGCGCGGGCTGACCTAAGGTTGTGAACCGAGAGAGCCACATAAGCCTACAGTCACTGCATCAGTCTATGCTCATTCATGACATTTGTGCAGCCGCCATGAGTACAATCAAGACAAAAACTTGTGCTTCCGTCATAAACACAAACAGACAAATGCTAGTGCTGTATGAATTGAGTGGGCTGTGATTGTGCCAGCACCCTTCCTGGCAGTACTACTGGTAGCTGCATATAGGTAGTTTCTTCAGGCGATGCAGCAACATGGGCTGCTCTCACTTCTGAAGTGATGCCCATCAAGAGTTGTGCCACTCACTAAAATAGGCAGCAGACAATTGGAGGCACATTTTTGTTAGTCATCGCTGATAAAATGTGCGCAGTTCTCTTTCAGCACTAGTAAGTTCCACATGCTGGCAAAATGATAGTTGAAGATGTCTATTGTGATAGCCAAGCGTGTGCAATAATGCTCTTATGCAAACCCCCGCAAAGAGAATTACAGATAGAGAAAAGGGAAACGGTGTTCATTGGCACTCAGGGCATAAACTACACAGGTAACGAGTGCAGTGTTGTGTGCATAAGTTATATATGGGAGGATGGCATCCTATGTCTTGCATTTGATGCCGACGGACGTAGTAGATTGCCAACATATTGGCAATGCTTTTATTCAGGTGCTCTACAAGAGCATTCATATATGAATGGTAGATACTAGCTCTAA
The DNA here is from genome assembly GCA_013436015.1 of Rhipicephalus annulatus. Taxonomy (NCBI): domain Eukaryota; kingdom Metazoa; phylum Arthropoda; class Arachnida; order Ixodida; family Ixodidae; genus Rhipicephalus; species Rhipicephalus annulatus. The sequence continues at coordinate 210,657 of WOVY01009330.1, forward strand.
TATAAGGCATTCTCACCGTTGATAAGAGGCCTTGGGTTACCATGTTGTAGCAAGATGGTATCCATGAAGAATTTCACTACCTTGTCCCACTATCTTTCGTTTCAGCATAGTGGGTACGGTAGTCATTAGCCATGACTTATTAAGCCACAATAGAGTTTCAGCAAGTTACAGAAATACTGCATGCAAACACTGGAAGGCGGTACGGTAGCGTTGATCCTTTCTTGCTTGTTGTGCTTTTGCCACTTGCCGCTCAATCGACAGTGGGTCCCCCGAACGACAGACGTCCCGTAAACAATGCGTTGGCGGCTGACAGACAACAATGAGGCATGATACCCCCCACCCCCCCCCCCAGTTAATTTTGAAAAAGCTGTTGTGGTGTCCGAGTGCCTTTGCCAGTAAAAGGTCGGCGACCAAGAAGGAGGAGCGGTATCATAATAAGGTACCATATTTCTGCACCGTATTTTCGGTAACTTGCCAAAATTTTTTATTGCTGAATGTCAACAATAGAACGCACCCAAGTACAATGATTCAAACTGACTGGGATTGTGGGCAAGGCGGTTGGTAGACTGATCAGCTGCAAGAACATTCCCGTCACCCGGCCATGGGACGAGGTTGCGCAAGATGGTTCGCGCTGAGTGTAATAGCCAAGTGCGACACTTCCGAGACTGCGCGGAGGTGGCCTGCCTGTGTCCTAGAATGGGCTGCTTAAATAAACATGGATCTGTTGCAACAGTGGACTGTCCACATGAAAAGACTCACTGAGCTACTGTGGAACAATTTGCATGGAAGTCTCCAGGCTGCCAAGAAGTTCAGGCCTGCTGACGGAAAACCCCTGCTGCTAGGAAATGTGCGCTTGGATGACCGTGAGGAAAAAGTACTCGGCCTTGGCCCTAAATACTGTCTAAACAACCCTTCGCAAACTGTAGAACAGTTAGCCTTGATGCGGAAAGTTGCACGTTTTGTCGCGGATGTACAGAGGGATTTTGTTTGATGATGATGATGTAGTTGCTAAGTTCAGAGTGGCGAGCGGGAGGGAGGGCTCCTTAAGCTCAATATCCGCTGCCTTCGATGCGAAGGAAGCATGATTACTTGTGTCTGACAAAGGCCACTTCCTGATCCTGGAAGAGTCCATGTCCGCGGAGAAAGCGTGGCCAGCAGTGGCAAAGAATTTCAAAGAAGCTGAGATGACACCGAAAAATGCCAAAAAACGGTCACTTGACCTGTGCAGCAAGCACAATTCGTAAAGTTTGGCAGCAGCTCTAAAACAGTCAACGCAGCTGACGTTATTTTTCGCAGCGAAAATGCAGAAGCTGGGGGTTTCCTTTCGCTCTATTGTTTCAAAGGGTGGCACATGGCAACTGGCAATGTCAGGTTTTTTGCAGAAACACCTGGATGCTTTGATCATGCATGATTCGTTTTCCATAAGCGATTCCGGGGAAGTTGTTTCATTTTTGTCTACCGTAGAGTTCTCCGCATGCACGGCTGTAAGTATTGATGTGGAAGACCTTTTCTACTCCCTTCGACATGACTTATTGATGCAACGTGTGAAAGAATGCATCGTTGAAGATAACGATGAAGTAGAATTCAGGAATGCCTCTGGTAACATGATGGAGGCCTTTTTAAAATTGTTAAGCTTCTACCTTTGTAACACCATTGTGGGCTTTAAGAATAAGGTTTTTGTGCAAAAGTCGTGGGTATGCATAGGGTGATGGGTTGCCCCCGTGCTTAGTAGCATTTTTTGAACAAGATTGACAGGGACTTGGAAGTAGATTGCAGGACATAACCATTAGAATATTTCGGTATGTCAACTATTTTGAGCTTTCGACAAGAAGTGTAGAAATCGAGTCATTTATGGATGAGGTATTACAAACTTTTTAACCAATGAGGTAGTGGTTTCAACTTCACCTGTGAAGAGCTAGTTGACAACACATTACAATTTCCCGATTTATTTCTGCATTTTTCATCACAGCAAGTTTGCTCGAAGTACACACGGCGGTCAACTAAACCGCTCTTGAGCCACCGTTCCTTCCACTCAAAGCTGGCAAAGAATGCCATTGCTTTGTTGTGTCTTAAATCCGCTGTCAACAAATCTCGCACGCATTTCACTATGAGCAACTTTCAAGAGCGGATGGATTGTCTAAAAAACATAGCCTTTCCCATCTCGCTGATACGTACCATTTGCCAGCCCCTTGTCAAACAGATAAAAGGTATCGATGCACGCAGCCAGAATACAATTTATAATAATGAAATATCTTTTACGCCACACATGTACGCGCTCTCACATCAGCTCAAGAACACAGCCCAGCAGTTTGGCCTGAGGTTGTTTTTTTCTGCTAATAACAAGCTAGACAGACTGCTTGATGGTCGGCAACAAGCTTGCAAATGTCAAGACGTGCGGTTGCTTCATTAACCACAAAGTTGGATTCATGTTGTGTAGGGCCAACGTCATCTATTTCATCCCTCTGTCGTGTGGTCGTTTCTACGTTGGCCAGGCAGGCCGATGTTTAAACATACGTCTTAGAGAACATCAGTCTTCCTTGCAGGGGAGACCCCTAACGCACCTGGCCATGCACTGTGCCGAGTGCCAGTGTGAAGAGCAATTCTCCGCGGCGGAGATCTTGTTTAGACACTACGATCGCACGACACGAGAACTTGCCGAGGCTTACCATATTAACGCGAGCGCTCATAAGTGCATTAGCAATCCTTATTGGACAAGCAATCTTATTGCAATTATTGCAATTAGCAATCCTTATTGGTTTTCTGACTCAAAACCAGCGTTACAGTGCCTGATATCAGTTCTCCGACGCAGATGCCACGACCAGTTGACCTACCAAACCACCTTTTAATACAAAAAGGCCATGACATCGTCTTTCAGTGGTTACCTGGGCATAGTGATATAGGCGGCAATGATTCTGCAGATCATGCTGCTCGCACATCACATAAAGAAGCGAACAGCGTTCCGATTCCGCTTTCAAGAGCGGATGCGGCGAGGCAGATTCGTCAACTGGCCCGCAGTCTCACACTGACTGAGTGGAACACACCAAGCATACGACGTACAAGACTGCACGAGCTCGACCCTTCACTACAACTCCGGCCTCCACCCGGCCTACATCGACGTGCAGCTTCGCTTCTCTATCGCCTTTGACTGGGAGTTGCTTTCACGAAAGCTTATACCACGTTAATCGGAATTACTGACAGTGCGGCGTGCGATGTTTGCGGCACCGACGAAAATATCGAACACCTGCTGTGCCATTGTCCTCGATTTGCCTCAGATAGACAAGTACTTGCCAACACGATGCGGCGACTGGATGATCGGCTTCTTTCTGTGCAGGTGCTATTACAGCAACGTCCACATGCCTCGACAGCCCACAAGGCAGTGAAAGCCCTGCTGTGTTTCCTGAGAAAGACAGGCTTGTGTGAACGCCTCTGACATGTGGTAGAGTTCTACACGCTGCAGAGAAATTACTGTCAGTCTCTCCCCCACCTTTTTTTCCCTCTCTTCCCTCTTTCTCGTCTTTCTTGTCCCCTTCCCTAATCCCCCAGTGTAGGGTAGCCAACCGGATGTCTTTCTGGTTAACCTCCCTGCCTTCTCCCTTTTTGTTGCTTCCTCCTCCTTTTTCGACAACGAAGTCACACTACTCAAAGAAAGGGGGTAGACCAGTGAGAAGGGGGGTGCAGGAGGTGTATTCTTCGTTTGCTTTATTTCCTTTTGTTCCGCCCACGATGCGCATACGCGAGATTTAGTCAAGCACCAATTGTAGGTGTTATATGAGTAAGCGCTTGTGGTGTACACTTTCTTGTCTGTGTCTTTTTCGCCCTACATTCATGCCCTAATGCAAGAACCCCGCTGGTTGGTTGTGGAGACATGTCACTGACAGTTATAGGAAGTTTTATGCAGTGGGCTCTTAAATGTGTGCCTAAATCTAAACACACGCGGGCCTCAAGCATGTTTGTTTTATTGAAAATGCGGCAACCGTGGCCTGTATTACGCACGGCATAATAATTCCACATTATAAACAAAGGATCAAGTACCTACAGGCTCCAAACTTTGTGTACCTCTAATAGATGCAGTAGTGAGTCATTTAAAGCAATATAAAAGACAGCATGTAAAAAAAGATTATACCTTTTGTTGCCCACTTGTTCAGAACAGCTGGCACTGACATTAATCAAATCTCACCTGCGACATTTTCGCATGTTTGTTGTTGTCTGCATGTATTGCTTGTAAAGAGATCTTGCATTAGTCTGTGCTTTTGCTCTTCTAAAAGCAAGAGAAAAAGAAAGAGCAAAATTTTATTTACATAAGTGACATTATATATATATATATATATATATATATATATATAGGAAACAAGTCTATACTTAAGGACTCATTTTTCTGTGTTTTGACGCACTGATATTGAGATCTAACAGACACTAATGCCAAGGAAAGTATAGGGGAAGTTATTAGACCGAATTGTAATGTTAATGAGAAGAAAGAAAAGTGGTGGAAACGAAAACTTGCCGTGAGCAGGAACCGAACCTGCCACGCCATATACATATGGGAGCAGCTGTGTATAACAGTTTCTCGCAGACAGCATGGTAGGCAGACTAACCACACATTTTATATCCAAATATTTTCCCCAACAAACACTGAAAGTTCATCATATTACAAAATTTTGCATAAAGTGTGCCCAAATAATGACCTGAAACAGTTGTTTTTTGCTTGCACATATTCTTTATTATTTATTACAGTGCACTAAATTTGAGTTCTATCACTTGCCCAGTTTTTAACACTATCAGAAAAAAAAAGGAATGAGCAACAGAAGAAAAAAGTAGGGTATACTCAGCTGACGCAACAACCCGTGTAATAATGTTCGAAGACTATCTGCCTTTCAATTTATTGATTGATTTGTGGGGTTTAACGTCCCAAAACCACTATATGATTATGAGAGACGCCGTAGTGGAGGGCTCCGGAAATTTAGACCACCTGGGGTTCTTTAACGTGCACCCAAATCTGAGCACACGGGCCTACAACATTTCCGCCTCCATCGGAAATGCAGCCACCGCAGCCGGGAATCGAACCCGCGACCTACGGGTCAGCAGCCGAGTACCTTAGCCACTAGACCACCGCGGCGGGGCTATCTGCCTTTCAAGGTGCTGCAATAGATTTAACAAATTTCACTAGAGCAGTACAGACAGTAATTGCTCAAGAGTCACCTCTAGCAATATTTGCCAAAAAAAGCATTACATTCAGTTATGTACCTGATATCACCTTCACTTGACTATTTATCTATTACCACTAGTAATCCTTAATATTTCTTTAATGCAAACTAGCAGACCATTTTCATATGCTCAATCAATAATGGTGCTCCACAATGCACCAAATTTTCTGGACACCTATTGAAATATTTTAATGACCTTCCAGAATGTAGCTCGTCTTCAGCTTTACTCTGCAGATATGTTACACGGATGAGGCTTCAGCGGACCACAGGTCAGGAAACTCACTCATGAGTCTTCTCACTCAAACTCAGATCAAGCTGCGAATCCAAGTTCGATTGAGTCCAGGCGAGTTACATTTTGGCGAGTTTGAGTCCAAGTGGATGCGGCGGAAGAAAATTTTCGTGAGAGTGAGTTCGGCTTACTAAATTTCGGTGAGTGTGAGTTTGAGTCCATAGCGCAAGATGTAGTTCTTCAACGAGTTGAGTTCCACCTTTTTTTTTGCCAACCTATCAACATGATAAGGTCTTTTAGCAGAATAAAGTTTAGGTAGCCTCATTATGACACTCTCGCAATTAAAAAGCTCAAGTCTTGCTTAGCGACTTGTATAGGGACTGGGAACAGGGTGAGTCTTCACCATAGGTCATCAGAAAATGTGAAGCTCAGACTCAATCAGGAAATCATTTTGCCTCTAGGGCTCACTCGGACTCACTCAACAAAGTTTTTCTCAACTGGACTGACTCAGACTCCCATTCAATGAACTTTTTTTCTCAACCTGACTCACTCGGACTCAAACTCAACAAAATATTACTCCCCTAAACTCCGTGAGACCTCAGACTCGTGGCTCGATTTGAATCTGAGTGAGTCAACTCACGAGTTTGCTTACCTGTGGTTTTGACTGGTGGTTCATTTTTTCGGAGGCAACAAGAAAGTAATGGCAGGCTACTGCTGGCAAAGGTGGAGGTCGCAGCTACTGGACTGGATAGTGGCTACAATTCTTGCCGAAATGTAACGTGGAACCAAGACCAAGCAGGCATTCCCCCTTAAGGCAAATTTTTGTTCAAATTTCTTCATTCAATGACCTTTTTAGCCCTTCAGAAGTTGTACCCTCAAGGGAAGTTGTATTTAGAGGCATATTTATGTATCCAATGTTTATACCTAATTTGTATTCTAAACTACCATGACATTAACATTATGGTTAATAAATGAAAATTTGGAAAGTTCGTTTTGATTAGTGGTACATAAAATGTGGTGGGAATAACAAAGACTGAGATGAAACACACAGAACAAGCGCTGAACTTCCAACATTTTGTACACAAAAATAGCTTTCTTCAAAATCAACAAAAGATGTCATCCTAGTGATCATAAAGCTTCATACCAGACTAAGGCTGCATATAACTAAAAATGTCATATGCAAACATAATGGCGATGCATGGCTTCCAAATCAAATATGACACGATGGGCATGCTTAGACCTTTGCAATTTAGCTTTATAGAAGGGACACAGTTGTTTGGCTGATGCACGAGCTCCCTCGTTCGTATGCATTGTCTACTGGCTTATACGCCCGCCCGATTCTCTTGCTTGGAACAGCACCTTCAAAGACCAGCATTCACAGATAATGTCCACAAATTCGCAGCGTCACTACTTTGGGAAGCTCTACCAAAGAAAGCGTTCTATTTGAAGTGCCACTGCATGCCATGAAGAAAATATGAGTTTGGTGATACAGTCGACTCCCGATAATTCAAAGTCACTTAATTGGAATTTTTTGTTAATTAGAAGTCAACAAGTGATCCCATTAATTTTGCGTGCATGCCTTTATGAAAAAATGCTTGATAATTTGAAGTTAAAGCTTTGTATTGTTGGTTAATTAGAAGTTCTTCAGTCAAAAGCCTCGAGGTGAACATAATTTTTCAATAAAATAGGGAATTTTTCATGTGCCAGGACCACCAAGACAGCTGTCAGATCGCGCTATTGTCGCCATTGCCACTGCCCGTAGCGCAACGGTACATGAAACGGCCATCTTGTTCAGGCAACGCGGAGGCATCGCGTTAATCGCATTGGCTAATTTAGGTATTTTGTTATAATGTGTCGAGTGCTTCAGCCACACGCTGGGTTGAAGTCTGGTTGAACAGCCTGACTGAACGCTGGTGGAAAAAAGACGCTCAAACACATAGGCAGCGCTCTGTATGTGTTTGTGTGTTCTGCTCCGTCCGCGTCCAGTTGCACTGTACAAACATAGCATGATAAGCTAACTAATCCACCAATGCACCATTAGTTATTCCGTGCATTTCAACAGCTAATTTTGAGTGTCGTGGTGGTGGCGTTTGATAATGGCAACTCGCATCCCGTACCGAACAGTTGACCTGGCAAAGAAAGTGGAAAGCCTTGAAAGGAGTTGACCAGGGAGGCACCCCCAAGCAACACATAGTAGAAGGGTACAGCGTTAAGCCTAACTAGCTCTCGAATTTCATCAAGTGCAAAAAGGTGAACTTGATGACGATAGTTTTGAAGGCGTTCTTAGTGACGTCCATTTTGAAATATTCATTGACAAGGACAGCGATGTCGATACATGCGGTCCACTAACGAACAGAAAAATTGTGCAGGCGGTTCGCCTGTTTGTATACAAGAACCTAGAAACAAACCGCCACCGAGAACTCCCGATATGGCTGTGGGTCTTGCTCTTGTGCTGTGGTTTTTATGTTTTGTCGTTAAAGAACCTCAGGTGGTTGAAATTTCCGGAACCCTCCACTACGGCGTCTCTCATAATCATATGGTGGTTTTAGGGCGTTAAACCCCACATATCAATCAACCAATTTTTATGTTTTGTTGAAGAAGACAATGCTGAAGCAGTTCAACATGTTTAGTGCTTGGAAAACTTGCTAGCCACAGCCAGGTTCGGCAAGAGAATTTTTTAAAAGAACTGACAGGTTTGAAGCAATAAAAGTGCAGTTTATGTGTATTTGCTTAAATGGAAGTTTGTTTATTTTCAAGTTTGTTACGGTTCCCGTAAACTTCGTATTAACAGAAGTCAGCTGTATCTCAACTTTGCTTGCAGTCCATTGATTGATTGATTTATATATGGGTTTTAACATCCCAAAACCATCATATGATTATGAGAGACACCGTAGTGGATGGCTCCGAAAATTCGACCACCTAATGTTATTCCTTATTCACCCAAATCTGAGCCCACGGGCCTACAGCATTTTCCCCTTCGTCGAAAATGCAGCCGCCGCAGCCAAGACTCAAAGAGAGAGTTTCTACCGAAAATGCAGCCGTCGCAGCCAAGACTCGAAGTGAGAGTTTCCGCTATGGCAGTGAGACTCACCTTCTGAAGGCATGGTAGTCAAATCAAATCAGTCTGGACATAATGGAGACTTCATTTTCTTCAACATGTCGAACAGTGAACAGATTAGAAAAATACAGTATAATACATTTCAGACAGCCCCTTTCAGACAGCCCCATTTCAAAAAAAAAATTTACAAGTGGTTCTAGTGAGGGGCTTTGACCTGGCTTGACAGTTTTTCTTTTGCTTTCAAACTACGTTGCAAGGTTTACTGAATCAGTGGGCACTACTGCAACTTTACGGCTCCAGAGAGATTTTCACAGTGGTGCACCCACCCTAATAATGGCGCCAAGCTGTGTAGTTTCTAATTCTGGGAGGAGGCAAATACTATATGTATACACATGATGGCAATAGTACTGATGAAGCTATAGAATCTGAAGTCTTGCAGGAAGTTTACACAAAAACAGAAATTTGCAGGATATTTAAAGAAGAACTGACACCTTTTTTTCGGAGGCGAGTTTACTCTGCCATACAAATATCCTGTATACAGAGACAGCTCTGAGCAAGTGTGACACTTAGAAAATGCTGTTAAGATATTTTATTTTGATATTAAAGTCAAGTTTCTCGTGGCGCACCTACCGGCATCGACACTAACTTGACGTCAGGCTGTACTAATCCTGGTGGCTTCAAACACCAGTCTGGCAAGTTGTGATGACATCAAGCACCAAAAAACAAGAAATCGCAGCTTGCCGGTCGCAGTCTCGATAGTCTGCTCGCGCCATATGGTCACTAGGGGCTTTTAGCTTCTACGGAAACTTCTTTATGTTACCATGTTACCGGATATCGAATAGAATCTGCGCCCCGATCTTTACAAAACGTAAACCTTTACGTAATGTAAGCTACCTGCCGGGTAGACTCTGTTTGCAACCCTATCTCGCAAATCCACTTTCGTTCGTAGGAATTTGCAATATCCACATTGCGGAGACTCCAGCCATCGAATTAAAATAAGCCAAAGTGCAAGTGCCAATAGCAATAACATTGTTTCAGCCGGATTATAATAAAGCTATAATGGCCTAGAACGTCAAAATCATGAAGCCTTCAGTGACTGGATAGGTGGCGTCGTCTAGCGGGGCCGAAATAAACCAGGAAATCACCAAGTTGTTATTGCAAAAACATCGTGCGTTGTACGTCTGGCATAAAAACCGTGCAGCGGCGTTATTAGATATGAGCTACCATTTTGATTATCTTCAGCTCAAAAACATTACGTATAAGCCAACATGTTTATCACTGTGGTTGCACAAAATGTAACAAGATGCCGACACCATCAAGGCGGTAACCTCGTATTTCTTCACTCTTTTGCGCATACAATGATACTGTACACAATAAAGAAATGTCTTGTAATTCTGATGAAACGGTGATTCAATCCTTTTAGAGTTAAGGATAGTTAAAATGCAGTTAGCATCACCATTTATGGAGTGCGAAAATGTAAAGGCATATGTTTGCGTATGTACGTAAACGCTCTGCCTGGCCCTGGCGGCGAGCTCCGAAAAACTTGAGGAGAGGTGTGGGAGAGGGCGCAGGCAAGTCAGTTGTGTTTCGCGAAACGCACGGAACGCGTTCTGGAGTCAGTGCGGAGAACTTTGGCGCCATCTCGCAGCTTGGCGAGCTAAAACGAGACGCTCGCTGTGCGAAGTTGCCGTTCAGGATGGATGAAGCGGCCCGACAGAAGCATCAGTGAGGTCTGAAGTATCGTGTTGTGGGCTACCACTACAATGCAGACAACACCAAGAGACGCTCTCCACGTGTAAAGCTGTATCGGTTCCCCAGCAAGTCACAGCTGGTGAACACAGCCGCGTTCACGAAAGATAGAGCAAGCATGACACAAAAGTATAAAAAAAAAATGCGAGTACATCAATTTGACTCGCTGTGGTTAAAGCTCAGCTTGCTGCTTCGTGGAGAAGTCAGTGGGTCATGCTCCCGCGGTACGAAGGACATGACTAACACTTCTCGGACATTTTAATGCCATGGCCGTATAGCTTTAGTTTTTTGGCACGCCGCAAATGTTTGCACATGACAGTACACGGCTGCTGCTCCTAGATACCACATCAAAATAACAATTATAAGGTTTTCATAAATGTCAATCCAGCATATTGACAAAGTATCCGGCTGCATGTTGGCAAAATCAGAGTTACTTCGAGGCATACCTCGTACACGGTATTGTCACGGACCTGAGAAATGCATTTCACAGTGACTCGAGCGTCCTCGTCTTCTGCAGTCTGCTCTACATCAGAAACTTGACGAACGAGCTTTGCTATTTTCATTAGATTCGCTTCTCTGGAGTGCTTGTCCAGCTCAGAGATCTTCATGAAGCCGCAATGCAGGCGGTATACTGTGAGGAGACTTAAACGCACCGTGCGCACTGTGTTGTACATACGGTATCAAACTACGGTGTCATGCGCGAACTGTCATTGCGCATGCGCCAGGTTTTTTTTATTGTATTCGTTTTTACTTTTCCCTTTCCACTTTTGCTTATATACATGCATGCAATCAACGCTTTCTGGGTTGTTCCCGGCTGACACGGAATCGTCGTCTCCGTTCGTTCAGAGAGGCGTCAGACTTACGCCGCTATGCAAAAGTGGCGACGAGCCAAGAAAACACCCACGCCGTCAAGCAGGAACTCGAAGCTAAGCATCCAGTGACAGCCGTATCGCTGACAACGATGGCCTCCAACATGCTTCCGAACTTCGACGACACCACAGATAAGTGGAAGCCGTACCTCTTCAAAGTTGAGGTGTATTTTGAAGCGAATGCTATTTCGGATTCCACAAAGAAGAGGGCACTTCTAGTAGCTGCACTTAGCACATCGACGATACAAATCCTGCTGGGAAAGATAGCACCCGCAAAGCCCAACACCTTGAGTTATAACGACGTAGTCAAGGTGTTAAATGAACACTACGACCCGAAGCGTAATGAAATCTCTGAAAGCTTCCAGTTTTTCAACTGTTGCCATCAGGAGGGGCAATCCATTCAGGATTTTGTTGTCGCAATCCGACGCATCGCAGACAGTTGAAATTTCGGAAGCTCCCTGAACAGGCTACTTCGTGACCGAATTGTCTGTGGCGTACGTTCAAGTGCTGTACAGGAGCAACTTCTGGCAAAGACAAATTTAATTCTGGAGGACGCTAAGTTGATAGCGATGGCCGCTGAAACTGCCAAAAAGACGCCAGGACAATGTCGGTGGACGTACCACCTGTTCTCAAAGTGGGAGCGAATCACAAGCTACCATCGCGATCAAGCATGGGTAGTTCAGAGCTATTGGAGTGTAGTAGGTGTGGCAGTACTAGGCATGACAGCAATAGCTGCAGATGAAAAAATGCACGATGCTACGCTTGCGGCTTAAAGAGCACCTGGCTAAAGCATGTCGTAGTCGCATTGGTAAAGATGCTGCCGCCCGTCGACGTGTCCCTCATGCGAAAGTTTTGGCCGTAGAAGAGGCTACTTCAGAAGAAGACACCAGCAATAGTGTTCAAATCTGGATGCTAGCATTAGCGCGGAAGAATTCACTTGAGCCGCCGCTAAGACGAACGTTTAGATGGGGAGGCGTGAACTTATCAATGGAAGTTGACACAGGTTCACCAGTTTGTGTCATATCATGACAGCTTTTTGAGAAACATCGCAAACGCTGGCCCAGCTTGAAGCCTTCGCACACCAAGCTATCCTGCTACAGCAGCGGAAGGTTGCCAGTGATGGGCGAGCTACAACTTCGTGCGAGTTACCGCGACGTTTCTGTTGACTGCTCGCTTGTGGCTCTAGATCGCCTTCGACCAAGTTTGTTTGGCCGTGACCTGCTCAAACTTCTGGGACAAGCTGGCACCCCAGTACTGCGAGTGGCACAGGAAGGCGAGGCGACGGCTGTTTAAGCGGACCACCTAACGTCACTGCCCTGCGCAACGCCTACGAGAATGTTTTTTTCGGAAACCTTGGGGTTGATCAAGGGACTACCAGCCAGCCTCCTGCTGAAGGATGATGCTGTTTCCAAATTCTGTAAAACAAGACCCATTATATATGCTTGTGTGCCAAAGTGTCGCAAAAACTGGACCGGTTAACGTCGCTAGGTATAATATCACCAGTCAAGCATTCTAATTGGGCGACACCTATTGTGCCCGTTCTGAAGAAAGATGGCTCGGTCAGAATATGTGGAGACTTTAAAGCCACTCTCAATCCTGCTTGTGCCACAGAGCAGTACCCGCTTCCGGTAATTCAAGATATTTTTGCCTCATTAGGAGGAGGTCAGTTGTTCAGTACTCTCAACTTGCGGGATGCATATAATCAGGTGGTTCTGGATGAGGTCTCTCGGAAGCTTTGCGTTATTAATACTCATAAAGGCCTGTTCTGTTACAATAGGCTTCCTTTGGGCATTTCATCCGCCCCAGCGATCTTTCAAAGAAAAATTGACACGATACTGTCTGGCCTACCTAGCGTTCAGGCTTACTTGGACGACGTTCTGGTCTCTGAAACAGTGGGCGATCGCGGAGCGAGATTACAAAGTGTGTCGGGATGGTTCCAAGAGCACAGCGTGAAGCTCAGGTACGATAAGTGCAAGTTTAGCTAGCCATCGATAACTTATCTTTGGCATCGTATTGATCAAGGTGGTCTTCACCCAACTGAGGAGAATGTAGAGGCTATCGTAAATACGCCCAGTCCCGAAAACCTGAACGAGCTACGTTCGTTACTTGGAACGATAACATTTTATTTTAAGTTTTTGCCGAACATGTCAGACACGTTGTTTCCATTGTACCAACTGTTGGGAAAAAAAAGCGCGATGGCAGTGGAAGTCGTCTCAGAAATCTGCATTTTGCAAGGCAAAGCTATGTCTTAAAGACGCCGAGGTATTGGTGCATTTTGACCCACTGAGACAACTCAAGTTAGAATGTGATGCATCCGCTTGCGGTATAGGCGCCATTCTTTTTCACACAATTGAAGGCACTAACAGGCCAGTTGGATTCCGGTCAAAAACTCTGACAAAAGCGGAAAGGAATTATTCTCGATTAGGACGAGAAGCGCTGGCACTGGTTTTTGGAGTTACTAAATTTCGGGATTATCACTTAGGTCGAGAATTCGTTCTGGTTACGCGATCAAAAGCCCCTTCTGGGACTGCTGTGACCCAACCGCAAGACGCCTGCCATGGCCGCAGCTCGCATCCAACAGTGGGCCCTGTACTAACCGCCGATGACTCAATCTTAGCTTGTGTAAAACAATACGTGTTGCACGGATGGCCGAAAGGCGCAGGACGGCCTCCCTTCCTTAGTTCCTTTTGCTGATCGTCAGTTGGAGCTATATTTGGCACACGAACTCGTCTACTGGGGACATCATGTCGTCATACTTGTCACAGCACGGAAGCGTTTATTAAAATTACTGAATGAGACGCACCAAGGCTCTTCGGCAATGAAAACAGTGGCGCGATCATTGTTTTGGTGGCCTGGAATGGATTGTGACATAGAGTTAACGGCAGCGCAACGTAACAGTTGCAATCCAAATTTGCCTATGCCTCCAGCGGTCCCACCTTTAAACTGGCTGAAAACACAAGAAAGATGGTCGCGGGTGCACGTAGACTTTGCAGGGCCAATTGAAGGCAAAATGGTTTTCGTGGCAGTCGATTCTCACACGAAATGGATAGAAGTGGTGCCACTGAACCTTGCTACTTCGGCAACCACCATTAAAATTGCCTGCGCGACATGTTTAGCCATTTTGGAATGCCAAGAACCCTGGTGTCCGACAATGAAACTCAGTTCACCAGTAACAAGTTTGCCATTTTTGTTGACAGAAACAACATTACACACCTAAGAACCGCCCCTTTTCAGCTCCAGTCAAATGGGGCGGCGGAGAGGACAGTCAGGACGATCAAGGACGGACTGCGCAAGATGAAAGGCGGGACGCTCGAGCATAACCTCACTCGTTTGCTGTTCAATTACAAAAGGGCTTAGCAGAAAACCGAAAAGTCTCCGGCTGAAATGTTGATGGGGTACCAGATTGATTGATATGTGGGGTTTAACGTCCCAAAACCACCATATGATTATGAGAAACGCCGTAGTGGAGGGCTCCGGAAATTTCTAACGTGCATCCAAATCTGAGCACACGGGCCTACAAAATTTCCGCCTCCACCGGAAATGCAGCTGCCGCAGCCGGGATTCGAACCTGCGACCTGCAGGTCAGCAGCCGAGTACCTTAGCCACTAGACTAGGCGGGGTGCTGGGGTACCAGATACGGTCACGACTGGACACCTGCTTTCCTACGTCGGCAGGGCCCAATGCAAACGAGGAAAGTGACAAGTTGTTGCCCCCAGTGAACTGTGATGTGCATGCTCGCAACTATGGGCTTAATGGTAAATAGATACCAGGGAGAGTAACAGCCACATCGGGAGGACGGATGGTCACAATGTAAACTCCGCAAGCAAGCGTTCGGAGGAACATCTATCAAGTTCGATCAAGTGAGCCACGTGCTCGAAGAAAAAATTAGAAGAAAGTGCTCCAGGTTATGACGCACACTGACAGAAGGACACACCGCATCTCCCTGCCCCATTGTCATTGCCCTCCATGCATCGCTTTCACCATGCACGAAATGAGTGAAAAAGCACTTGAAGCGTGCAGGGATAAAAAGCCTTGCAACTCCATTTATACTTGATAGACCCCAATGAAAAACGCCAAGCCTGTGTGGACTGCACAGCACAGTCACAGCAAAAGCTAGAAGAGCGGCATTTGAAAGCCTTTTCTAAACACTCTTTCCGTAACTGCTGAAAGCACACTTGCTGGGTACCAACTACGCCATAAATAATCATAATTTTCGTGCAGTAAGCCAGCATTCACTATGCTATCCTTCCTCATTCTTCAGAGAAATGAGGTATCTGCTGCACACTTCCTAGGAGCTTTCTGCAGTTTTTTTATGCAGTGGCTGATGACAACGAATAATTATGCCTTAAGTGGGCATGCGCCACAGTTAATAGGTAAATCAAGAACAAGTTTTCTAATGGGTCAGAGTATTACACGACTCACTCGTTATGCAATTCGCATTGTGTGTCACCTGGTTGTTCTCCTTTGATGTTCTAAAATGCTTTATTACTCATATTAACGAGGTTCTTTTCCGGACATCGAGACTGCGTAAAGGCAGTTTAGAAACTATTTCGAAGCATCAGCGAGGTTAAGTGGTAGAATACTGGGCTAGCACGCAGCGGACCCGGGTACAAATCCTATCGTGTACTTGTAGTTTCTTTATATTTAGAGAGTTTTTATTGCGATAGCAGTTCTGAATCGCGAGTGCGAGACGTTAGCCACTGAGCCACGAAGGAGCACCTCTTTTAATGTTCAAACAGCAAGCTATTTATATTTACTACTTACCACTAATGATGGGCATCTTGGGGGAACTATTGTGTTTTTAGCATTACCAGCGAGATGGCGTAATGAGTGCAATGGTGCGCTTTTATCTCCCACGCGTACTTTGACCTGCGGAGAGGAGACACTCACACGTGCAATCGCTTATCTCGTGGTGGGGACATTCATATGCCTTGGGCTTTCACCGGAACCATTTTGTTGTAGTTACCGGGCACACAAAGGTCACTGCACTCTTCGCACAGTCTCTTTTTGCGAAATGGCCGTGCGTTTCAGAAACAGCAAAGTAAAAACTGAGACGCTTGTTCGCGTGCACAGTGAAGTAAAAATTGAGATGCTTATTCGTGTGCATGTGTACCTGCGAGTACGTTTCATGCGTCATTTGTGCGTGACAAACGTGGGGCACGTTTCGATCTGCTTGTCATTCTTCACGTGACGTTCCAATTTGTTGTTATTGCATTCATTGCTACGCCTTTGCGGCTTAAGCTGCGACCTTTTCTTCCTATTTCTTACGATACTGGTTACGGACACCTGCGGTGGAAACAGCAGACAACTACGGCGCCGCGCGTAAGGAGTGTTTTGATATCATAATAGCTATCGTTATAGAATTTTTGCGGCAGTCGACTTGCAATCCAGTAAGCACTTTCATTCAACCCATTAGACGATTACCTCGAAACGTGTTGCCGGGTGTCTTTATGCACCTTTGCTATTTCAGGTTACCCTAATTCTAGGTGAACCAGAAGAAAGCACACATCATGCCACTCGCTAGCTCATCCAGCCTTGTACCCAAAGCAGATTGAGTAGTTCAAAATGAAACAACGCAGGGAACACAAAAACTGCCTATACACTCTGCTATGCTGTCGGTGCAACCACCCAACCAGGGTAAAGGAGACACTGGCTGCGCTGCTCATAAAGCCACAACACAGCACCTGTGGCTCACATGTTTGTATGATTTGCATCGGCATGGCAACGCATTTACAAAAGCTATAATTTGTGCATCATACATTATGCATTTTGCCAGGGAATATGGCAAGCTCACATCACACTGAAATTTGCACCAGCCACAACTGTACAACATGGTTTTTACTGTAAAATAGGGAAACTGTCAGACCTTACTCAATACATGGAAATATTAGGCTTGTTGCAACTCATAGCACAGCAGAACGTCGTTTAAAGTTGGTGAAAAAAAAAAAGATAACATGGCGATAAATATACTATCAAGAGAAACTGTACAATCTGAATTCACTAAAAATTTGCACAGTTTAACTTAATAGCAATATCGTCAACATGAGTACCAGAAGATTGTACGGAGCGGGAACATATCGATGAGGCTCCAGTGTATTAAAATAGTTATGCATTGAAACAATAGGTTTCTCACAGAAGACCTTTCAAATATTTTTCAATATGAACACTAACTTAATATAAAGTTAGTGAAATAAGACCTCATGGGAATAATAAAACATTCAAATTGTGCAATATATTACAATAAATGGAAAACCAACCCAGCCGAGAGGCAGTTCTCCGCAACATAACATGCCCAGAAAGTTCTCTCACCTGAGTTCTGCGGGCACTGCTGCTCCTCCCCCTGCGACACCATTGGGGTGTGAGTGTGTGTCCCCTCGCCCAACATTGCTGCCACCAGTGCTACTACTGCAGCTTGGGGGTACAAAGAAGGTATTGAACCAGAACTGGAACATCTTTTCCTGCATGGGCATAAAATTAAAAGGTAATATAAAAGCTGAATGTACTTCAGCTCGAGAACTGGCGCACACTTACTCTAGCCAAATATCCTTTGCAAACTGAACAAAAAAGCAAGAGGGAGAAGATAGTAAGCCATATCACACTGCCCATAAATTTTGCTTTTATCTTTATAGGAGAGATACATGAAAATTTTATTACACAAACACCTATACAATACCATACCTAAGTACAATAAATTATTACTTATAGCTGAACAAATATATCATTTGGTGGTATGCTTTATTTAAATGGTGTATTCCCCTATCAGAGTGAAACTGAATGAATGGGATTAGACAAGATATTCGATATAGTGAAGTTGATATTTATTTTTTGCACATCTTAAAATACATAAGATAATACCACAAGTATTGAGTTTGGCTCTGCTTCAGTCAAAGTAGAAACATAAGCCATGTTAACAACAACAGGGTATAACAAACTAAATGCCCTTGAAAGCCCCACAAAAAATGCATGCATTTGAAACATCCATTAAATGAACTCAAATTTATTTGTAAATGCGTATAATGAAATAAAATAATCTCTGAAACAAACAGAAAAATCCTCACACATTCAAACCGACAGTACTACTTTGGGGGCCATTTGGTGCAGAAATTTAAACCTCGTCATATCACTCATGTGTACATATCTTCTATAAATGTGGTGCCTTTACAGCCAATGAGAACGTCGGCTCTGGCTCCAAGGGCAGTATTCTACACCCACGCAGCCCGCTTGCACAAGTGCAACGATTAACAAGTAAAAGGACAGCACAAAAAGACTGCTAGGACAATCCACAACAACGTGATGACCCAGCTAAAGTGAAAATAGAAAAAAATCTGTTCAGCCTGTTGTTGCACCCACCCAACAACGTAACATGGATGTAGTGGTCTGCTGTCGACCACAACGCACTGTCGACCACCATGGTGGGATGCTTTCGCATCTCACCATGGTTGTCCATAGGGGGAGATGGTGTGTAATTTTTGGGGAAGTGGGGAGAGGGGAGGGCAGGGTGCCTGGCCAAACAACCCCCTCCTCTCGCCCCCACAATCTCCTCCTCTTGGATCGACCGCTGACAGGGGTAGCAGTAATGCTGAAAACTGAAATGGTCCTATGTCGTGCCAAGAAGCAGACTAGCGAACTTGGCACAGTTGGAGCAAGCTGTACCTGAATGTGTGCAGCTAGGTGCAGTGGTTTGGAATTGTAGCAAAGTGGGCGCAGTTGGTTCACCACCAATGTTCATGCATGCAATTGCGTCTGTGTGTATACCGTAAACTTTCTAGCAAGTGCCCCCACCCATTAGAGCGCCACCCTCCCCCCAACTTCTCTGGCAATTATATATCCCCACCATTTCGGGAAAGTGACTCCCCCCCTCCCTCTTCCTTACACGGTTCCATGACAACGCGCCGAGGCAATAGTGGCCTGCCGCATCCAGTTCACAAAAAAGGTTTCCGTGAATTTTTTTACAAAAATTGTGCTTTCTTTTTTTTTTTTGAGGTCCTGCTGACAGCCATGAATCCAATCCAATAAGATTCTGCTTTGCACTGCAGCCTTATTGCTTCGTGCCATTTGTTGCTTTGTGTTTGCGGTGAAAGGTCAGCCATGCCCACAGTCCTACACAGTGGCAATGAAAATAGAGGTTAATGGCATCAAGAAAACAGAAACAACGGGCACCAGACGTCTCGACATTTCAAGATCCACCAGAAGTGGATATGGGAATGGGAGACGAGTTTTGATAACCTGTTGCAGCTAAACTACAGGAAGGCAAAACTTCGACCGAAGCTCAGTAATGGTGCACCAGCGTTCACTAAATGTGTAGACGATGCGCTCTTCAAGTACCTTGAGCATGAAAGAAGTGCAGGATGTGCTGTCAGCAACCGAATTCTTTTACAAGGCCCAAACTTCGACGACGTGCAACGCTTACTAGTGTTGTACCAGGTGCCAATACATAAGACACAAGCCACCACAAATGCCTTTAGGACACCAACGTGCTTTGCATGCCTGCGGGGTGCACGAGCATCCTGCAGCTTGCCGACGTGCATTGGAATGAGCCATTCAAGTCCACCTTGCTGCGTTTGTGGGAGCAGTACATTCGTGAGGAAGCACAAACACCGAAAACAAACTTGAAGGAACCCGAGGAGACAGTGGCACGGTCCTTTAAGGGATGCAGCATTAGTAACGAGCTCAATGGCTTGGAGGACAGCAACCTGCAAAACGAACTGGCCGATGTCGGAACTGAGGTGCCAGAAGACTTCGGCGGACTTCAAGTAGAATGCTGTGACCTGTTTTTTGCAACTGAGTCTTTCGATGGTTTTGAAAGCAATTAAAAGCTACAACAAATCCTGGGCCCAAGTAAAGTTCTCTAATAATATGTTATTCTATGCATGCACAATTTGTTTTTTGTTTTCTGGCGCAAAAATTTTGCCGCCATCTTGAATTTGGGTGCTGTTCCGAGTTAAGCCCCCCTCCCCTTGCTGGATTTTGAATTTGTTGAGGGAGGAGGGGGGCGCTTGCTCGGAATTTCACAGTATATATGCAAGCAAAATTGTGAAAAATAGGGGAGGTTTGGAACGCTATCATCTGCCCTCGGCTACGCCCCTGCCCCATTTATACAGTGCAGCTTTGAGATTTCTTCACAAAATTTAAGAAACCTCTCTACCAGGAGCACCTGTTGATAATCCTGACCATAGAATGGCTTTAAAACAAGCACTCTGCATGACCTCTTTAGGTAGATTAGAATGAACAGTGCTTAGCCATTTTTATAACAAAAAAAGAACAGCAGTCTGTTCAAGCACACACTGGTACTGTTTACTTGAATTATTGCAAACAAACAAGTAAAAGGCTGCCATCATACGAAAAAATTGGCAGATCCCACGTACAGTGGGAATCGATGATATGTGAAGCACGAATGAAGACATGTCATTTTAAAATCAGCACAACGTTACGAGGCGGATGTATATTATGTCGTACATGACTTTCATGTCATCATTATCAAGTTTGAATGTGTCACTTGCCTTCGTCTATTCAAGTCCCATAATACCAAATTCTGTTTATGTGAAGCTAGTGAAACGGCTGCGAGCGCATCATAAGTGTGACATGTAGTCATGTTCTTACATGACACTCATCTCATGATTGTCATGTTTGCACTAGACAAATACCTCTGAATCCATTCACGTGACGTAATACCAATTTTGGTATATGTGAAGCTAGCGAGACGGCCGTGACCGCATCCTGAGCATGGCATCTAGCCTTGTTGTTACATCACATGCATCTCATGATTATCATCATGTTAGGACGTGTCATTTACCTTCATCGTCCATTCGCGTCATGCAATACCAAATTTGGTATATGCGAAGCTAGTGAAACGACCCAGAGCGCTCCATAAGCATGACGTGTAGTCAAGACTTACATGACATTCATATCATGATTACCACGTTAGGGTCTGCCACTTGTGCTCACCATGCAGTCATGTCATACCATACCAGGTTTGAACATGTCATGTGAACGAAACCACTGCAAGAACAGCAACACCATGAAATGTAAATCATGACATACATGTCATGACTTTCATGTTAAGTATTCACTATTGCTTGTCATACAGTCATGTTATGCCATAAGAATTTTGGTATCGATGCCATTATTGAAGCGACCAGGAGAGCTAAAAGTCGTAGGCGAGCGGGCGGGCGGATGGATGGATGGATGGATGCATGGATGGATGGATGGATGGATGGATGGATGGATGGATACGCTCAAAGTCACCGAAGTTCGCTAAGAAATGCTTCACATTTAAAAACCTGTAATTGTGTGAACTATCACCTTGCCAACTTCACAACAGTTAGGGATTACATTTACTTCCATTAATAATATTAATTAGGTAGTAGCAGTTGTTGGAACCTTAATTTACACAGTACGGTGTAATTGACATTGCTTGACAAGAGTGCCTCTCACCCAAGGCGGTTATACTAAATCTTCTGGAGTGGCGGAGGAGCTCCATGGCTGAAGCCTACGCACCGCCACATTGCACAGGGCAGAAAGCATATGGGCGCATTGTAACGTACGTGGCTTTCACATTGTTTTTGCACTAGTAATGTTGCATGTGGTGCCTCTAATTGAACAAGATGGTTCTGAACACGTGTTCACTTTTCGAGACGATGATGGCTGCGCGAATCGTGTGGTGACACCAGGCACAACTTTTTGATGTGGGCATGCTTCGCTCGCTCGCTTTTCCTCACATATTTTTGGAACTACGACTGGATTCGCGAGTACATAGATTTCCTTTTTTTTGGGTGCACACAGACACTTCGAATATATTTTGTACATTTCAGGAATATAAAGACGTCATATTGCACGGCACATGAGAGTGCACTCTGAGGCGAGAAGGTTAGCGCCAAAAACAATGACGACTTACGTTCAGTACACATGTCGAAGCAGGTAGCTTTGATGAGACAAGGTAAACAACGAGACGACGAGCTTATAACATCACTACCGTGTTTGCATCGTTCCCATGCACACTTACAAAAGCCAGTACGTGAGTGTGCCTAATACAAGTGAGCGCTTAGTTTTTGAAAGGTAGTTAATGTAGCACCAGCTCTGTATTTTAGAGATTTTGAGTTTCTTATATTTGCATGAGCACTACGCTCCCAATGCCGAAATTTCTGATGTTGCGATATGCCTCTCTTTATGTAGGAGAAAAAGAAAATGAGCTCCTCTTAAAAGTCAGGGAAATGAACCCTTTTGCCTAAAGCCCCTCTCATTGATGGAGCTGTCGAAATCCCACCACCCTGAAACTTCACCCACAAAGAAGTGGTACAGGCAAAAACAAACAAACAAAACACTGAATTAATCATTGACGAGGTACAATTACCAGCTGAAAAAAAAGGTAAGACATCGTAGCAGTACCAATGGCGCCTTTTAAAATATATATATTGAGGCTTCTCGGAATTACATTGACCAGATAATGGAGCAGAACATATTATCAGTTGAAGGATTAGAAGTTTTCCAAGCATCGTTTTCTCCGGATATCCGAGAGCTTCACAAACGAGTACGTGAAAAGACAGACACATACCCACCCCTCCCCTCCCCCGGCATAATAAAAAGATTTTGCACAGACGCTTCATGCACTCTTATTTGCCAAGAGCTTATAGTTGTGTGTGAGTGAAACTTTTATTTTTGTTGCATCTCCCCACTGGTGACTTTTGCTGTGAGGCAACTGTGTAAACACATAATGCGAACTGATATCTCTGAGTACCTTTTTTTCACAGCGAAAGCTGTTATAACATCAGAACACGCGTCACGCACGGCGCCGTAGTTGTCTGCCCCTCCCGTAACCAATATCGAACGAAAAAAAGCTCTGTAAATAAAAACACCGATGACACAATGGGATTCCAACCCAGGTCCTCTGCATGCCTGCCCAGTATTCTACCAGTGAGCCACACTAGTGCTATGAACTCAGTAAATTAAAACAATAATGACACAATAGGATTCGAACCCAGGTTCGATAAGTGCCAGCCCAGTATCCTACCTCTGAGCAACGCCAGTGCTTGGAACTCATTTCTAAACTGGCCTTAAGCAGGCTTGATGCCGGAAAAGGAATCCCGTTAATATGACTAATAAAGAGCATTAGAACATCAAAAACAGCCAGGCGTCACAAAATGCAAATTGCATAACGACTGGGTCATCCAATGCTCCAACCCATTACAAAACTTGTCCTTGATCACTTATTAACTGCGGCACATACCCACTTCACTCAAAATTCTTCATCGTCGTCAGCCACCTGCATGAAAAAATTGCACAAAATTTCCAACAAGTGTGTAGCAGATACGCTCCTTCAAAGAATGACGAAGGATAGCATAGTGAATTCTGTCCTACTACACAAAATTTATGATTATTTGTGGCACTGTGGGTACCCAGCAGTGTGCTTGTAGCATCCCAAAGAGTGTTTAAAAAAGGCTCTGAAAGGCAGCTCATCTAGCTTTCACTGTGACTGGCTTGGTGTTTTTTTTTTTTTGACACGCTCAGAACGCTAAAATTAAAGCAGATGTTAAGGTCCCTTCCACGTTCCCTCGCCTCCTACGAATAATAAAAAGGTGCTTTAGTAGCTATAACAAAACGCACGGCCGCAAGTGCCCAGAGCATTAGGGCACTACAAGGCAGTCGCCGCCTCCTTCTGCCCTAAGCAATATGGCCGCCGCGGCTTCACTTCGATACATGGGCGGGTGCCGCCACTCCAAAAGTTTTAGTATAACGCTCTTGTGCTCACTTTCCTTTTTTAAAGACAATAGTTTTTGGGGTACTTGAACGCAGAAATTTCCGTCTGTCTGTCTTTCTGTCTGTCACACGATTCAGTCACCTGGCCAAAGTTCAAACACTTGCTGAATGCCCAGCCATCTTGGACTGGTGGCTGCGTTCATACTTGTGAACAGTGCCGATGAAAAAGCAAATATTACGCACATCTGAAGCGCAACATCAGTACGGAAGTATTAGGTGGTGTGTTCCTTAACTAGAAAATACATATGTACGTAATTCTAAAGACTCTAGTGTTTTTTAAACTGCGCTGGAAAAGCGACGCTATGCACAAAAAATCCCTCTGCCAACGATATGGTGCTGCCACATGACAAGACAGAAATGGTACGAGAAAAGCATCACAGGTGGTCGCGGATGATACCAGAACACATGAAGTACGGCTGGCAGAAGACTATAGTCCATTGATAACATTTGCTGGGAAGCATGAAGATACGTGACCAATTTTTTCAACAAAAGAAATTATCATTGATTCTTAAGGGCAGTGCAACTATATAAGGCAACGGCCATGTCAAAAGGAGATGCACATAAGCCTGCACTGATGAATGCGCCTCCCACATCGATGCTATAAGCTGCACAGACGATGACCCCAAAATCGAAGAGCACGGCCAAGTACAAGAAGGGAACTATTTCTTTAATCAAGGAGGCAATCAGCTGCTGTCCCCTAGGCTGTGCCCCTCCACTACAGACATGCAGCAGACTGCAAAAAAAAAAAACTTGTGCACAAACATTTAAAATTTTGATGGTCAGTCAGTTATATTCTGCCACACTGTTTCTCTCCGAAACACCAAAAAAACAACGTCTTGGCACACAAACTCCACGCAAATTATGAGACCTTTGCCAAAATTTAGCACGATGTCACAGGTTTCACCTCTTGGCCCAGTTTCGCGCAGATACTCTTGCATCACCGGAGACTATATTTTTACTCACAAGAATCTGAAAAATGTCACTGGTGTTGTTTGTGCACCAAGTTCTGGGTGAGGTCATCATGTGGGAAAGAAAAAAATTTCAAATTTTAATGACAACATCCCGGGTCGCAATCATTAAGTGATCCAATAATGCTAATCTTAAACAGGAGTAAATTTATACATGGGCCGCATCTAAAAACGTTTCCCCTTCTGAATGAAAAAAATTAAAAGAGGCTTATAGTACTACTTTATATGGCAGTCTGTTGGAACTACGTTAACCAGGGAACGTACCTGTACAGATTAAATGGTTTAAAAGGAACAGTGACCCTACCTTCTTCATCATTTTGGGCTTGTTGTAGACCTCCACTTTGATGTCACCCTTGAGGGCCACTGTACGTGTTAAGTGGAAGCACAGTGACGTGGAGTTGCCTTTACGTCCCTCCAGCATGGGAGACACATATAACTTCTCCATGGTGCTGGCATCACTCTTCCAAACTAGGAAGAATGGCGCTGCAAAACAAGAAACGTTGCCATGTCAGAAACATAAGCAGCAAAGGAATAAACATGTGACTTTTTATCACTAGCCTTGTCAAAGTAAAACTATAGATTGTGTATACAGTAGACTCTGTAAATAAATATCTGTTAAATTGAAATCCTGCTTAAGAGGAGATGCTACTTAAAAAACGCAAGTTTTTTTTTTCCAAAATTACACATTTTGTTTTTACTTCCTTACAGCAGTTTAGTTTCTCCACTTTCGTGACAAAAAAAAGATCAAGACTGTAATAACACTCAAAGTTGGTTCAAATGACTTTAAAAGAGCAAAAGGTGACTCATCAAAAAATTAAAAGAGCTCATTGTCTTGAATCTCCTGGAAATGGCCTGTACCTGCCTGCTTTGCATTTCATTTCGCATGAGGAGTTTACCAAAACTACATGCTCAAAATAACATTTATTCCCAAGCTCTTGTGAGGAAAGAACATTTAAAAAGAACATCCTTACCACATAAAGGAATATCTCAAGACGAAATTTTGGGCAACTTCTTATGTTTAGACATCATTTTTTTTGGTACTTCTGATGGCCAGATCAGGAGGAAATTTTTTCATATTCTTTAGCATTTGAAGAGTGCGATTATATTCTTCAAAATCATATATTATTTATATAATTATTATAAACTGAAAGTAAGCAATTAGTATAGGCTGAGTGTTTTAAGACTTCCCACATTACAAATTTTCTTGCTCATTAAAATGTTTAATACACATATTATTGTTAGCTTTTTGCATTCTATAGTTAATGTGAAGAAATATAGCTATTAATGGCTCATAACCGTAAAAGATTATTCACAGAAAAAGCATGTTCAAAAAGCACTATATTTTACACACTGTGCTGGTACAAAACAAAAACTATGCAACCTATCATAAAACTGATTAGACATTTCAAATCGGCATTAAAACCAATGCAAACAAGAAAAGTTTTTTTGCCTTAAGCTACAGATTAACGAAAAAAAAATTTTTTTTTTCGAGCAGCATCTCTCCTTAAATCGAACAACTGCCTCTAATATGATTGTTTTCATACATGACTCCTGCTCTTCTATTCTCCTCTCAGTAAACCTAACCCCCTGTAAAGCGGAACAAATTTTCCTGCTCTGTTCAGGTTTTGTTTCACGAGAGTACACTGTACTAGTAAAAGGCTTGAAACGTGGCTAGATACAACTGAGACTGACGGGCTCTCCACAATCCCAATGGGATAAAAAATATAAGATAAGGATCATAACCTAATCAAAAGCAACAATTAAATCCTTGTGATCACTCTGGCTACTTGCACGAATGATGAAGCTTGTTAAGTTAGAAGTCGGGACGTGTTTACTGGCCCTTTTAAAAAGATACTGAACAAAAGCCTGAAAAACGCATGAAAACACTGCAGTTCTACTCAGAAAACGTGACTGTTCTGAAAACTGGAGTTTATTTCCCATATTTCTGAAGAGAGGGAGAGAAAAGGCTTTTTTTAGTTCAAAGGAAAGATTGTGAGGTGCTTATACATCCAAGTCCTGGCTGGACCCATGTCAGGACAGGGAGGCTGAGCCTTTCTGCTAGTTGGCTCTATTTTTGGAGGGTTGTCAACGTGCAGCGGCTGCGCGGCTGCATGCCAATGCAAGCCGTGACATCACTTATCTGATGCCCCGTGCATGTGCTTCTGTCCAACTACTTCCCTTTCTCCACCTCTCCTTTATATCCGTCAGTCTCCTCCTACCACAAACGCACCGAGACGAGCCCTTTCTCTGGGCACTTTATCCCACCACACATAAGGCCCCTAAGGGTATTTGTTCACTGCCGGCGGAGCCGCTGAAAGTCGTTGTATATTCCATCTCACGATTATTTTGCAGCACTGCCAAACTTACAAGCAGTGTACAGGCAGTACCCTTCTGCAGCACATAATATAGTTCCTGGTGCAATCGTTTCATTATCGACAAGCTACAAGGGTTTAGACCGTACCTCTTGCATGACGCGTTACAGCGATACGTGTTATGTTGAGATTCTCACGAATGTACAACTACACCTCGCATTTCCTTAAATATTATAGGCAGGTATTCGTAATAGCCACCCCACGACGACGTACAGCAACATGACCACCCCCATACACCTCAGACCACCCGCTTCTACCCGAATTCGTGCTTCGTACTGGTTCTCTGCCCGAAAAGCAGAAAAAAGTGCTAAAATCTGTCATTGCTAAGTCTCGTGTAATGCTGACAGCAAAACATCAGGTACCTTTTTCGCTATTATTTAGACTGTTTGTTTTGATGCTGCTAGGACTACTATGGCGGCGTCAAGTCGTAAAAGTGGTTTGATGCCAACTGAACAGATGACACCACAACATTAGCGCCGGTGATGAATTGGTGATAAGAAGCACCCTCAATGTCCATATTCATTTTCTATGCAAATAATTTCTGTTCCGCACAAGAATGGTACGTGACAGCTGCTGAAAGTACACTGACTGAACCAGGAGAGCGTTGTCGGTCAAACTCCCAATATTTTCCAAAAGAAGCAGTAATAGTAGTGCTAAATGCTTTTGGTGATGTCAAAAAAGAACCCAGTAAAAGCACCAATATGAAAGCTGCTATATACCGTATTTACTCACATAATGAATGCACCCCGAACTTCAGTCGTCAAAATTTGGATTTTTTTTACTCCTGCGTAATAAACGCACTCCTTTATTCATCAACTCCAGTCCCAATAACAGACACCTTGCGCCTCCTTGCCTGTTGGATGCCGTGGCGGCCACATTTAGATGGAGACGAAATCATAGAAGCCCATGTGCTGTGCCATGTCAGTGCCAATTAAAGAACACCAGATGGTCTTAATTTCCAGACCCCTCCCCTACGGCGCCTCTCATAATCATATAGTGGTCTTGGAACGTTAAACCCCACAAATTATTATTATTATTGTCTATTGGATTTCTCTTTTATTCTTAATACACCGGCCCTCCCTCTGCCACTTCAGCTCGCTCCCTTTATCCTCCCCTTCGCCCACTGTCGTGCGCTGTATTCTTCTTTCTATCTGTGCGTGCCCCGTCCCTTGTCTTTTTGTATTATACGTTTGCCACAGCGGGGTTCACAAACAGTGAGAGTGTAAGACATCACAGCTGAAAAGCACACAGCGAGCGAAGGTGACAAAACTGCCTGCACGATCACGCCAACCAACGGTCGCTTCCTGCAAATATGAAAGTAACTATTTTATTACCACGCCTATTCAAATCGATCACTGGTGACTGGCTCTTTGGATCCTCAATTCTAGCATCTTAAATTTGTTTGTCGTGCGCCCAGCACTTTTTAGCAGTTAGTCCAGCCACTCAACTTTCAGAATCAGTTTGAATTTGGGCGTATGGGCAACATAGTGATTTTTCACAGATCTTTGCGCAAACCAATGTGTGTGTATTGTTAGAAGAGTGCAGTAGGCTGGCGAACTTAACAAAAGTGCGTGCCCCTTGTGCTTATACTGCAGTAACACCGCACCTTTGCAAGCCAAATATCGAATTAATGTGTCAGCTTCACAATTTGATAATGCTTAGCAATAATAATTGCCAGAAATTTCTGCCAGCTATTCAATAGACAGCTGTTGCTAGGAGTCGGAGAAAATTTATTCTACAAATGGTCGGTGGCATGTGACAAGATGGCTTGTATCGTTATATCAAAAACAAGGTCGCATATGGTGACACTAGTCACTCCTATGGCGTAGTCGTCACTTGTGCATCGGTGCGCACCAGCCCTACAAAACACATGTTCTGTTTGAAACTGTCTTGCAACCCCACCCGAATTGAGTAAGGACTAGCTTAGAGTTCGATGATGACAGCACCTCAGTTTCAAATTTTATGGAGACGAGGTTTTGCGTCAGCCTGAGACATTCACAGGCGTTCATGAGTTTTCTTTATGACATCAAGTTATCTCTTCCGCCGCAAGAGCATAGCTGCTGACCTTTGCGCAAAATCTTATAGCTACTCTGGTTACGCGCGAGGTCCACACTTTGCTGGAGAACACTGCATTGGTGCCGGCTGCAGAGCTTCTCCTAACAACAAGAAGGTTCCCAAAGCACATCTTGGCCCTGACTACGGAGCAGCGCGAAAAATTTCAGAACTGCGCGCGATATTGTTCTTTTTGTAATACAATGTGCAAAATGCTAAGAAATATGTTTGAATGCATATATGGGAATTCCAACCTCAGCGAAGTGAGGTGGCTTATCGATTTGATTGATATGTGGGGTTTAACGTCCGAAAACTACCATATGATTATGACAGACGTCGTAGTGGAGGGCTCCGAAAATGTCGACCATCTGGGGTTCTTTAATGTGCACCCTAATCTGAGCACACGGGCCTACAACATTTCCGCCTACATCAGAAATGCAGCCGCCGTAGCCGGGATTCGAACCCCTGACCTGTGGGTCAGCAGCCGAGTACCTTAGCCACTAGATCACCGCGACAGGGCATGTGGCTTATCGAAAGAGGTGACGCTAAACGAAATAGCAAAGTTCATTAGACATCCGATTTATAGAGGAATTATTCACATCACAAGCATCCATCAATATTGGAACATCTAGAGACTTCTATCACAAGAAAAACATTTACTGAGAAATGTGTACAAGTTCACTCGTGTCCGACGAAAAACCAGGCAGTGCTTCACCGCTTGGCTCGAGCAACGAAGCAGCACCTTGGTTCTGATTTTCTTTGTCTATGTGACTAGAAACTTTTTGTACAATGCTTAGTATTTTTTATACTGTTCCTGGGTCATTTTTCTTTAAGATGCATATTCTGAATTTTCTTTGTTCTGAATATTTTGGAACCTATAGTGTTTTTTATTGCACCGTTTAACAGCTGGCAACCATGAATTACACGCTTGTCACATTTTTATTCATTCCAAAATATTTTTGTTGCTTTACAATATACACTTTTTGGAAACAGCATTTCATTGCCCAAAATTTGGTGTGCTGCAATGTGTGCTGAAGTACTTTTTCAACTTGCAAAACCGATCTTCATGAGACATATGAAAAATAACCCTCTTTGCAAGGTAACGAAAGAATTAAGGCCCAACTACATGCCCGCAATTTTCGAGCGACGACGACAGGATTTGCCATCGCCATGACTGTCGCGAAGGGCCATTCGTTGCCACCGTGTCCCAAGTTTCTGGAAAACCAAAAAAAAAAATGCTAGTCATCCAAAAAAGATCATGACAATTTTTGCAACATGGTGGCACCCCCAATGCTTCCTTCAGTTGCAATTCGCTTGCTCTTCATGTTTGTTATTCGTGCGTACTTCAAGGAATGAAAGATGTAGGCTACCTTTGCAACAGTAACTTCTAATGTGGACAGCGAGACGGCAGCCGTATTTTGTTGTTAATCTTGTTATTGACGGCTTATTTTGATGCTTCAGTGGAAGCCTGCTGCAATATCAACGGCGGCGGCGCGGTCGTCATGCGAGCTTGCCACAAAGTTGATTGATATTGTGGAGTTTATTGTCCCAAAACCACCATATGATTATGAAAGACGCCGTAGTGAAGAGCTCTGGAAATTTCGACCACCTGGGGTTCTTTAACGTGCACCCAAAACTGAGCACACGGGTCTACAGAATTTCCGCCTCGATCGGAAAACCAGCCGCCGCAGCCGGGATTCGATCCCGCGACCTGTGGGTCAGCAGCCAAGTACCTAAGCCACTAAACCACTGCGGCGGGGCCTGCCACGAAGTTGGCAAAGTGCGTTGTAGCGTTGTGGTGCACGCTTCTGGGCGCCCCTTGAGATGACAGCAGATACTGTTGTAATTAAATGATTGCGAGAAAAGAAAGGTGTGAAACACTTTTATGGAGTGCACGGGCAGTGCAGACACAGCTTGAAGAAGATAGCACCTTCAACCACTGAAGATCGAGTATTTTAGCCACTAGACCACTGCGGCGGAGCCTGCCACGAAGTTGGCAAAGTGCCTTGTAGCAATGTGGCGCATGCTTCTAGGCGCCCCTCGAGATGACAGCGGATACAGTTGTGGTTAAATGATTGCGAGAAAAGAAAGCCGTGAAACACTTTTATGGAGTGGACTGGCAGTGCAGACACAGCTTGCAGAAGATAGCACCTTCAACCACTGAAGATGAGTGAAGTGCAAAAAGGAAGCTGTTTCCAAAAAGTGTACGCGTATGTCAATTGCGAAAGGCTAAGGGACCCCTTTTTTGTTTTTTCATCCCGAAAACATTTTCATTAAATTTGACTCGCATAATAAACGCACTCCCAACTTTACTCCGACTTTCGGATAAAAAAAGTGCGTTCATCATGCAAATAAATACGGTAAAGAACCGCGTTCTTCACTAATACAAGCAAACGCACCTTGTACAAGTGTATGACTCGACACCAAAGAAATGATGCAGTGGCCTTCCTGGAGAATTTTTCGCATGTTATATTAACTGCAGGGAACAAGTACCGACAAGATAGTGGAGCGGACGTCTAAGGGGACAACAAGCAGACTGTGGAACAAGCAGGCTGTGTGACATGGATGTACACATCTTGAGGGGGCTTTCACCTTTTCTATTGACTAGCAATAAGCCCTGCAGTGCTATTGACTAACAAGCCCTGCAGCTCCCACAGTGCTGCAAGACATTTCTGAAATAGAGTATAGTAACTGTAATAGGAACTGAAAGGGATGCGGCCAAAGGCTTGCATTGCTGGCTTGCCCATTCCTGGTGCATAAAACGTCATGGCCACTAGATGTGGCAATTAGTGAAGAATGCATTAAATACATTATTTTCCACTAGTCTCTAAAGAATGGAGGTTGCGTCTACTGATTTCAGTACCTAATCTTTCAGTTTGGCTGAAAATCTCGGCAGCAAAAATTAGGTTCAAGTAACATTTAAGGTTTTTTTTTTTTTTTGCTGCCTAGAGCATTCAAAGAATTATTATCCTATCTCACCAGCCATGTCAGCAAATAAATATTTTTCTCTCTTTTTTTTAGTGCTGGTGGCAGCAAAGCAGACTCCAGTAATGGTTACTACAGTAGGTTAATGTGGCACATAATACATAATATGAAGACACCAGGGCACAATACAACGAAGGAATAACTCAACAAAAGCCTGGTATCTGGCATTACCTGCAAGATAGGCTGCAGGTAAAATTTCCACAAAAAAACCTTCTGCAACTTTTTTTTCTCATTGCAACATATTTTATGCTAATTATAATCAACATAAAGGCCAACACATCTGCTCACTAAATATTTACCTTTTGGGGGGAGGGGGGGGGGGCAGTATATCAATAACTACTTTGGAGAAAGCTTTATCATTTAGTAATTTAGGACTGGGAAAACGAAAACTTTGCTTTAACAAAGTTATTGGCTCAAAATGCAACTGTATGATACTGAGGCTGAAGTATCTTATTTTTGGAACAACTCAAGATGGATTCGAATATTTTGTAACACTTTCACTTCAAATGGTAAATTGCTAAAATGTCAGAACCCATGCAATAAAAGCTCACTAATGAGTGATAAGTAGTTATAAGCTTAACAAATGTGAAATAAATATGGTGACTGAAGTACTGCAGTATGCTACAAAAAAGACAAGAAGAAGCAGATGCAATGATCAATGATGATATGATTCTGTATGTGTGACTATCAATGCTGTTCCTGATGATAAATAAGGCCCATTGGACATGACTGCATATGTGGTTCACGTCCCACTACTAAATAGTGTAAGTGTTTTCTGGCCCTTCTACGTGTTTTCAGACTGGCTGTCCCCCCCAAAAATTACAAAATGCATTACCGCCATCAGTATGCTATACATGTCTGCCCTTGAAAACCCAAACCGATGCCAAGAATACATTAAATCATAGTAAAAGCTTGTTACCTTGAATTCAGTTCGAACTTAGTCATTCCTAACTGAGGTGCCGGTCTTGGCACAGCCCTGTGCATTTTTACGGGGGAAACTCCCGATGACCTAAACGCATCAGCAACGGTATTAACAACAGTTATAACGAACCAAAAGGGCCCTGCAAATAAGACAATACCGAAAAGCACATACGTGCTGAACGTGTCGTGTGGACTTATCATTGTGTATTAGCGTGGTGCCGAGAGTTGTCGGGGTCTAAAAATTCAAGCCGACGCTTTGTGATGAGTGATGCAAACACTACGAAGTTTATTGCCTTTCACCGCTTTCTAGAATTAGAAATCTTTAGCTCCTTACCTTTTCATTCACTATTTTACATTATTAGGTCCATTGTAGATTTAATTACTAATACGTTTATCCGACACCCTACTGAGGGCCACTGTCTACTTCTATATTACTTACCAAAGTTTAAATTTCTGCTCCGAATTGCCAACAAAATAGGATAGGATACAGGATATGCGCCTATCTATTCTTCAGCAGTTAAAAAATTTTAATGTTACTGTTTAATTTTCATGCACTCCAACCGCCTAGAACGTATGCGCTCAACGTGACAATCGCAGAAAAGCAGCCAGTTCGCAAAACAGGTGCGCGCAACTCATCAGTTGACAGGAAACTTGAAAGTAGGAGTGCAACCACTCGAAATCAGCAAAACTCCTACACTGCGGACAAAAAGCCCACAATGTCAAAATTAGGCGAGACAGGAAGAAGTTAGGAGAGAAGAAATGTGTTATAAGGCGGATCATCTGAGCACTAAGCTGGGTTATGTGTGCTGGACTATGTGGGTAGTGTCTATCATTTCATTAGGATATAGGCAATGTTGTGCATAATTAAGTGCACGAGAGCTTTTCCTATAGTCTGTGGTATGAAGCATAGTCTGGATGTGAGGCTTGAATTTGGCAGAAAAATGCAACAGAGTTGTAATGGCGCAACGCCTCTGTCGTCGGTGATGTTGAAAGGGCGCCCCTCCTGCGATAGATTTTGGTTTATTAATTGTTAGGCGAAGACGGCGTTTGTTAGCTGTAGGTGTCGATCGTGCCTAAGGCACGTAACCTGGGACGTGTTGTTCACTTGTGTTCATTGTTTTAGCTCGCTTGTTCATTGTGTGTTAAAATGTAAATGTACCTAAGACAGTTTCATTTTCGATATGTTCTAATTTGAACAGCAACAGGATAATTATATGTTAGGACTACTACGAGACGTGTTTTCCTTGCGGGTGACCTAACATGTGTCGGTGTGTGCATTCGCGCCGGCACGCATCTTGAAACTATTGCAATACTCGAGTTGTGTTTCGCAGTATGTTGCTTGGTCTTACGTAACGCTCGCAAAGCTTGAATTTATGTGAAGGTGTTCATGCAGCCCATTGCATGAAATTCGAGCTGGGATATCAATTCACCCGCAACGTAGGTTGACTGATGCGGCATATGCTCTTGCAATTTGAGGCATTCGCTAAACTTGAACTGCATTAGAACAAATCTCATGTCCACTTACGGCTCGATAAAGTTAGCAACTGGAGCTGTTACTAAATTTCTTGGGCACTCATTATTTGTTGTCAGCTTTTTACTATGCAAGCTTGCAGACACCTAAAGGCAGCAACAGTTGTTTTGCGCACTGCTACTAACGTTTTGCCATGCAGCTGTTTAACAAGGCAGTATTACGCTAATACTCTTTGTATTAATAATCGATTAAATTTCTACGCTACAATATTTCCAGCACCTAATATAGTTGTACACTCAATAAACAAACAGGCAAAATTAAAATATTCATCCTCAGGCATAGGCACCCACCAGCACCAGCTGCATTCTCCAAATGTGGGATAAACCTAGAAGCACTTACGAGCTGAACGTGTCGTGTGGACTTGTGTAGTTACTAGTACATATACCCGAGCCAAACACTGTTGTCCTTTTGGCTAATGCCATACCTTTTGTCAACAGGGCCTCATCAATTGTGAGGTCCACATGACGGCTTTATGCTCTCCCATAGTAGAGTACCAAGTACTCAAATAGGTTAACCACTTTTTCTAAACACAGCTGCCTCCCAAGTTAGCAGCACAGCTGTATCTAGGCACGACTTTTATTTACTACTCCAAAACAACAATGAAATAGGATACAGCCTTAATGACAACGCCAGTCTACTCTTTAGCAGCTGGAAACTTTTCGGGTTTATTTTTCATGCACTCCAACCGCCCGGGACATAAACGCTCAATGTAACGATCGCATAGATGAGAAGTAGCCGATTAGTTCGCAACACACGTGCACGACACTCGTCAGTTGACAGGAAACGTCAAATTAGGAGTATGATTACTTGAAATATGTAAAACTTTGACATTAAGGACACTCTAAAGCCAACAATGTCAAAATCAGGTGAGACAGGAAGAATTTAGGATAAAATAAACATGTGAGAAGGAGGGTCATCCGAGTGCTAAGCTGGGTTATATGTGCAGGACTATGTGGGTTGCGTGTATCATTTCATTAGGATATAGAAATATTGTGCACATTCTAGCGCAGGAGAGCTTTTACTTTTGTTCAGAGTGTGACACATAGTGTGCATGTGGAGCTTGAATACCGCAGAGGAGTGGAACCGAGTTGCCGTGGTGCCCGTCTCTGACATCGGTAATGTTGGATGGGGGACCTACCTGCAATAGGTTTTGGTTTAATATTTGTTGGGCGAAGACAGCGTTAGCTGTAAGCATTGTTCGTGCCCAAGGCACGTAAGCTGGGACCTGTTGTTAACTTGTGTTCCTTCTTTAAGCTCGCTTGTTCCTTGCGCGCTAAGAAGTAAACATGTCTAAGACAGTTTCATTCGAGATGCATTTTAACTTGAACGACTACGGGATCATTATATAATACGACTACCATCAGACGCGTGTCCCTTGCGAGTGACCTAACATGTGTCAGAGTATGCATCTGGGCCGGCACGCATATTTAAACTATCGTGATATTCGAGTTGTTGCATGTTGCAGAATGTTGCTTTGTCTTACCTAATGCTTGCAAAGCTTGAATAGATGTCAAGGTGTTCATGCAGCCCGATGCTTGAAATTCGAACTGGCGTTTTAATTCACACGCAACGTAGATTGACCGATGCGGCCCCACTCACATGTTTTGAGGCGTTTGTTAAACTTTAACAGCATTCGAACAAATCCATGTCTGTGTCTGTTCACGGCCGAATCAATGTACCTTAAGTGTGCACTCTAGAAGAAATTATTAGAAAGCTTGTAACCACAAGCATAGAGTATGTAATAGGAGCTGTTACCAACTTTCTTGGGCACTGTAGTGTACAGTATCTCCAAGGAGTACGGCCACTAGCGTGGGTTCGGTCTTAGCGAGCCACAGGGCACGCGTTAACCGTCGCTGTGGCGAGAACACGGTACCACTCAAGGTAGCAACACTTTATTGTCTGCGGCAATACCAAAACGCAGTACAGAGGCTGTTGCAAAGGCGCGGCGAGAAAGCAAATGGGCTTATCCACGCCATGGGCGAGAAAGTACTACACAGGTGTGCCGCGAGCACATCTCCATGGTAAAAGTAATTCACGAGGACACCGATACAAAAATCCGGTTGCTCGAGCGAGGGCAAAAGCGCTCGCATTGGCGTCGGAGAGATTCGGGTCGGTGTAACCTGGCCAAGCACTAAGACACCGCACTGCTCTTCGTTCTAGCGTTCGCAAAGGGGCAACAAAAGTTAAGCGTTCACCGCGGGTGCCAGGCACCGTGGGCGAAGTCCGATGAGCCCCGAAACAATAGGAGTCGACGAAAGAAAAAGATATGTGTGCTCACCCTCAGTCATCCCGGAGGAATCCCGACTCACTTTTGACGCGTGCAAGACGTCCGGAGAGACTCCGTGCGTAGTGCCCGAGTCAATATTCGCTATCGGGTCAGAAAGGTTAAACGTCACTCCCCGCTCTACCAACGTGGCAGACCACGGAGTAGGGGAGTCATGTCGGGACATGAGAACGCAGAAAGAGGCGGCAAAGCCAAGGCGGCGGGCTAGCCTCAATATCCACAGCACTTACTACCTTTGTGACTTTTTTTACTACGCAAGTTCGCAGACACTTAAAGGTTGCAACAGTTCTTTTGCGCACTGTTACTAACTTTTTTGCCAAGCACCTGTTTACTGAGGCAGTATTACGTTAATACACTTTGTGTTAATATTCGATTAAAGCCTTGCGCTACGTTACCTCGAGCACCTAACATAATTGTACACTGCCTAAACAAACAAGCAAATTTAAAATATTTATTCTAAAGCATAGGCGCCCACCAGCACCAGTTTCGTTCCCCAAATGTAGAATACCTAGAAGCACGAGCTGAACGTATCGCGTGGACTTATGTAATTACTAGTACGTATATCGGAGCCAAACGCTGTTATGTAATTACTAGTACGTATATCTGAGCCGAACGCTGTTGTCCTCTTGGCTCACACCACAATTTTTGTCATCAGGGCCTCATGTTACGCTTCATTTTAGGCGAACCCCTTTGGGCCCAAATGCAAGACCACGGACAGCGTGCGAACGCTCCCGGGCCTGTAAACGTATCGGGGGTAGAGGCGCAGAAGTGTATGCCCAGACGCCGAGGAACCTGAGACGCTGCTGCCGCGAAGGCCGTCATGTGCTGTGCGCAAGAACGCGGTGAGCTCATGGCTCATTCGCACCTGGCTCTTGGGTGTGGGAACACCGGTGGTGTGATCCGTGGCGCGATCAGTCGCGTGATCGGTGGCGTGACCAGTGGCGTGGTAGGTGGTGCGAACACAAGGTGATCCATATTTGGTCATGTCTGGAGGCGCCTGACGTCACACAAGCGTCTGGACCCCTTTAAAACGCGCAGGGAGAGACTGGGCGAGGCAGACTGGATTGAGACTCTGCCGGAACGCTGCTCCTCGGCTTCTTTTTTGTAAACTTGAATATCCACTTTGGTCTAACTATGTAGTATTAAACTCTTTTGATTTGCTGTTCTGCGCCGTCTCGCCGGTACTTCCCTTCTCGTCGGTCCTGATTCAAGTTACGAGCACAACCTGCTGACGGCAGCGGTCTAGAGAACCCCCCCATAACAAGTGGTGGCAGCGGTGGGATGCTGCAGTCATTTCGATGACTCGAGGGCTGAGCTGCGACACGGATCCACGAGCCGTCTCGTCTGCCAGGCCGCAACCAGATGCAGTGTTTGCGAGGGTCTTCGCGGAATTCTTGGCTGTTGAGTGGTGCGTGCGGGGCTTTGTCTGCTGAGTTTTGCCAGGCTTTTTCAGTGGGGAAGCGTAACTGGGAATTCGAACTATTGTTGTCGCCAAAGTGGGCTGCGGCAAGATAGTTGTGTACAGTAGGAAAGGTCGCACTGAACACAGCCATGAATTTGAAGTTGCTGCGTAAAGCGGAGTTATTACAGCTTGCAAAGGAGTTGCATTTGGATGTTTCTGACACACTCCGGAAACCAGAATTGATCGAGGCTATTAGTGCTCTGGAGGCTGAGGAAGATGAGCTAACGGAATGCCTTGAAATAATTCGAGAAAAGGAAGCCGCAAAAAGACAGGCAGAGGAGCGTAGAGAACAGCAAGAGAAAGAGCGTGAGGAAAGGAAGCTCGAATTAAAACGACTCGAGTTTCAACGTTCGAGAGAGCGCGAGGAACGCGATCACGCGCTCGAGTTAAAGCGACTCGAGCTTGAAATAGAGCGCGTGCGAACGGCAGGGCAGAGAAGCGAGGCAAACAGTGCAGGGGTGCACATATCGCTCAAAATGACAGAACTAATTCGCCCTTATAAACTCGGAGAGGACATTGGGTTGTTCTTGGTGAACTTTGAGCGGACTTGTGAGAAGCAGGGGTTCTCCCGTGAGTCGTGGCCACAGCGCTTGCTCACACTCTTACCTGGCGAGGCAGCAGAAGTAATCGCTCGTTTATGCACTGAGGAGGTCGACGATTACGATAAAGTAAAATCCAGTTTGCTTAGGAAGTACAGGCTGTCCGCGGAGGCATTCCGGCGGAAATTCTGTGAATTGGAGAAAGGAAGGAGTGAGTCATACACTGAATTTGCCTATAAACTGAAGTCAAACATGGTGGAATGGCTAAAGGAGGAGAAGGCCTACGGTGACCACGCAAAGGTTATTGAGTGTTTTTTACTAGAGCAATTCTACAACCGGTTACCAGAGAACATTAGGCATTGGGTGCAAGACAGGCCAGATGTTAACTCTGTAGCCAGAGCCGCAGAGCTAGCAGAGGAATTCGTCACACGTCGGGCTCGCGAAGGCAGTGACAGTGGTCGAAAAGGGGGTCCCGATTTTAGGTTCAAGCCAAAGAGAGGGCCTGTGAAAACGAAGGAAGAGCCTGAAATTGGGAATGCCCTAACCGTAAATACGTCGGAGTCGGAACGGAACACCGAACCTGCGTTAGAACAGCAAAGGAAGCTAGAAGCGAGGAAACCGTTCCTTTGCTATAACTGCCATAAACCCGGTCACATTGCGGCGCACTGTAAAAAACCAAAAATTGTGTTTCCATCCATCAGT
The DNA here is from genome assembly GCA_013436015.1 of Rhipicephalus annulatus. Taxonomy (NCBI): domain Eukaryota; kingdom Metazoa; phylum Arthropoda; class Arachnida; order Ixodida; family Ixodidae; genus Rhipicephalus; species Rhipicephalus annulatus. The sequence continues at coordinate 250,332 of WOVY01009330.1, forward strand.
GGTAGGGACGAGAATATCGAGCTTCTCGAACCTTACATGCGCGACCTTGAAGTGAACGGGAAGCCATGCCGCGTACTGCGCGATTCTGCGGCTACGATGAACGTAGTTCACAGCTCGTACGTTGCACCGCAAATGTTCACGGGTGAGTGTGCTTGGATCAAGCAGGCAGTAGAGTCGAGCAGTGCATGCCTTCCCGTCGCAAAGGTAACTATCGGCTCGCTCGAGACGGAAGCTGCCGTGTCGCCGGCACTCCCTCCGAAATACCCTTACCTGTTTTCGAATAGATCTGACAAGATGCTGCGCGAGAGAGGGCAGCTGTTTGGGGAGGCAAATGTGATGGCGCTAACGCGTTCGAAAGCACGGGAACTCGCTGCGAAGGCAGTTGCCGAGTCCCCTTTAGCTGAAATCGGCCTGACGCAGGACTCCCCAGCAGAGGTCGAACTTGAGCCAGCGTTACAACAGCAGGAGGTCCCATCCGTGGAGGATGAAGCTACGGCACGGGCACCATCAGAAATATTGGAAGAGCATTCCAGACATTTACTTGTAGCGCCTACGTCGGAAAGCTTACAGCGACTGTTAATGGTAGACAGCATGGCCTTGAGGAATCAACAAGATAAAGACCCGAGCTTGCGAAACATCCAGAGCAGGGTAAATGAAAAGATAGCCCCGAAAAACATAAGTTATTATGAGAAGGATGGCATACTGTACAGGAAGTATGTTGACAAAAGGGGTGTAATGTTTGATCAGCTGGTCGTGCCTCAAGCTTATCGAGAGGATTTACTGCGTTTGTTGCATGGAAGTTTTTGGGCCGGTCATTTAGGCGTCAAGAAAATGAAGGGACGGTTGTTGCAGGAGTATTATTGGCCAGGCTGTTTCCGCGACGCAGAGCGATCTGTAAGGACATGCGACACGTGTCAGCGTGTAGGTAAACCGGGTGACAAGTCGAGGGCGCCGATGAAGCTGGTGCCTATCATCACAGAGCCGTTTCGGCGGCTCGTAGTGGACACTGTAGGCCCACTGCCGGCGACATCGTCGGGGTACCGCCACGTGCTGACCGCGATATGCCCAGCGACTAAGTTCCCCGAAGCGGTTCCACTTAAAGAACTTAGCTCTGTGGAAATAGTTAACGCGCTCCTTTTCATATTCGCACGAGTTGGCTTTCCAGCCGAAATACAGTCGGATCAAGGCTCTGTGTTTACTAGTGCTCTTACCACTACGTTTTTGGAAAGGTGCGTAGTAAAACTAATTCATAGTTCAGTCTACCACCCTCAGTCTAACTTCGTGGAGAAGCTCCACTCCGTTCTGAAGCGAGTGTTGAGGGCGTTATGCTACGAAAGGAAGACGAACTGGGAGCTATGTTTGCCGGCTACCATGTTCGCGTTAAGGACTGCCCCGCATGAAGCAACGGGGTTTTCACCAGCCGAGCTCGTGTACGGCCGCTCGTTGCGATCTCCTCTTCGCTTGCTTTGAGAATCGTGGGAAGGCCGAGCCGAAGACCCAGTAGTGGTCGAGTACGTTTTGAAGCTACTGGAGCGTTTAAGAAGCGCTCAACGGCTATCAGAGCAAGCCATGGCTAAAGCGCAACATAGGTCAAAGGTGTACTATGACCGCACAGCCAGAACCCGTCGATTCGATGTCGGGGACAAAGTAATGATACTGCGACCGTCGCAGAAAAACAAGTTAGAAGTGCAGTGAGAAGGTCCCGCCAACGTAGTTGAAAAGCTTTTTGACACAAACTACGTGATACACCTGCCCGGAAAGCGAAAGATACAGCAAGTGTATCATTGCAATCTGCTCAAGCCATACCGAGAACGGGAAGCAGTGGTATGCATGATGGTGAACATCCCCGAGGAGATTCCAGTTGAACTTCCTGGGCTTGCATCAGTCATAAACGGTGAGGATGGTGAACCACTAATCAAAGAATTAATATCGAAAGCGCAGTTAGAGCCGGAGCAAAAGATCGAGCTCCAGGATCTCCTGAAAGAATTTCAGGACTTATTTGTAGATAGGCCTGGAAGAACCTCAGTTGTTACTCATGACATCGAGCTGACATCCTCAGAACCCGTGCGTAGCAAAGCTTACCGAGTGTCACCGCGCCAACGAGAGATTATGGATTCCGAGGTGAAGAAGATGTTGGAATTAGGCGTGATCGAGCCTTGTGAGAGCGATTACACTTCGCCCTTAATCTTAGTTGAGGTGCCGGGAAAAGATCCACGCCCTTGCGTGGATTATCGCAAGCTAAACTCGATCACCAAAGATCAGATTTACCCTATACCAAACATTGAAGAGCGAATTGAGAGGGTTAGTGGAGCTCGATATATTTCCACGCTGGATCTCGTTCGAGGCTACTGGCAGGTTCCTCTCACCGAAAGGGCTAGCAGATATGCAGCGTTCATATCGCCGTTGGGAACGTTCCGCCCTAAGGTATTAAGCTTCGGTTTGAAAAATGCACCATACTGTTTTTCATGCCTTATGGACAAGGTGTTACGAGGACTAGGGGAATTCGCTTTACCCTACTTGGACGATGTGGCGATATATTCGTCCTCTTGGTCGGAACACATGCAACATCTGCGAGTGGTTCTAACGCGTTTGCGTGAAGCGGGACTAACTGTGAAGGCACCTAAATGCCAACTCGCTCAAGCTGAGGTGATCTACCTAGGTCACATAATCGGACAAGGACGCCTCCGACCTTCTGAGCTCAAGGTGGCTGCCATACGCGATTTCCCGCAACCACGCTCAAAGACAGATATCCGCTCATTTCTGGGGGTTGCAGGTTACTATCAACGTTACATCCCGAGATATTCGGAATTAGCTAGCGCTTTAACTGACGCGCTCCGGAAAACTGAGCCACAAACTGTCATCTGGGATGACCGTAAAGAGGAGGCTTTCAATGCATTAAAAGCCGCCTTAACAAGTCAACCTGTGCTGAAATCACCTGATTATTCGAAAGAGTTCATAGTTCAGTGTGATGCTAGTGAGCGAGGCATGGGAGTAGTGTTGTGCCAACGAGGAGAGGACGGTGAACACCCAGTTCTTTATGCCAGTCGTAAGCTGACTGTGTGAGAACAAGCGTATAGCGCAACCGAGAAAGAATGTGAGTGTCTCGTATGGGCAGTGCAAAAGTTGTCGTGCTACCTTGCAGGCTCGAGGTTCATAATAGAGACAGACCACTGTCCTCTCAGATGGCTGCAGTCCACTTCTTCCAAAAATGGTCGCCTCCTGCGCTGGAGCCTCGTTTTGCAGCAGTATTCATACGAAATACGGTACAAAAAGGGAAGTCTCAATGGCAATGCCGATGGCTTAAGCCGAAGCCTCTAGGTCATGAATTGGCCTCGATTGTTTTTCTTCCTGACATAGGTTTTTGTGTTATTATTTCTTCCGTAGTTTTGGAAGACCTGTGCGTCGTCAGGTGGGCAACGAAATTAGGGGTGTGTTTAGTACTTTGTACGAGTAATAAGATTGAGACTTTTGTGTATAAGGTAAGCCTGGCGGGGCTCAGTGGATACGTGTCTCGCGCTTGCTTCTTCAGTGGCTTTGTTATCCTGTGTTTTCCCGTGCATTGTTTGTTCAGTCGACCGGCTCTACCATGGCGAGGATCTTGCCCTCCCAGAGAGAGGACTTCGTTGTCATCCGGCATCTCTTCGGACACCACATCGGTTCCAAACTCTTGGCAGGAACGCCGGAAGAACCTGTGGTTTCCCTTCTTGCTGATGAAAGACCTGAAGCGGTGGGGTGTGATGATCTCACCACCCGGAGCTGCCTGGCGACCAGCCCCACCGACGAGCCCCTGCGGGGTCGCCCCGGAAAGGAGCTCATACCATTGTCTTTGGCCACTTTTGACTGTCGCCATTTGCTGGATTCCATTGTATGGTTCGCCTCCAGCCTCCGGCGAACCTCGACAACATCAGTGAAATCTGGCGGAACTACCTTACGAGACGGAACAGGGCCTAGAGCCAGGTATCACGTACCGTGCTCCAGGTTAAGAAGGCTACGAGCTTCGACGACTGATCCCTGTTGACAGTGGATGCTGTCCCCTGCCATTCGGGATCTCCATCCGCGAGGGGGCAGTCTGTTACGCTTCATTTTACGCGAACCCCTTTGGGCCCAAATGCAAGACCACGGACAGCGTGCGAACGCTCCCGGGCCTGTAAACGTATCGGGGGTAGAGGCGCAGAAGTGTATGCCCAGACGCCGAGGAACCTGAGACGCTGCTGCTGCGAAGGCCGTCATGTGCCGTGCGCGAGAACGCGGTGAGCTCATGGCTCATTCGCACCTGGCTCTTGGGTGTGGGAACGCCGGTGGTGTGATCCGTGGCGCGATCAGTCGCGTGATCGGTGGCGTGACCAGTGGCGTGGTAGGTGGTGCGAACACAAGGTGATCCATATTTGGTCATGTCTGGAGGCGCCTGACGTCACACAAGCGTCTGGACCCCTTTAAAACGCGCAGGGAGAGACTGGGCGAGGCAGACTGGATTGAGACTCTGCCGGAACGCTGCTCCTCGGCTTCTTACTTTGTAAACTTGAATATCCACTTTGGTCTAACTATGTAGTATTAAACTCTTTTGATTTGCTGTTCTGCGCCGTCTCGCCGGTACTTCCCTTCTCGTCGGTCCTGATGCAAGTTACGAGCACAACCTGCTGACGGCAGCGGTCTAGAGAACCCGCCATAACACTCACCAAGTGCGAGGCCCACACTGTGGCTGTATTCTCTCTCATAGTAGAGTACCAATACTCACAATCGTTTACCACTTTTTCTAAACACAGACTCCTGAAGATACAGCCTCAAAGGCAGTGCCAGTCTAGTCTTTAGCAGTTAAAAACTTTTTGCGTTTAGTTTGCTTGTACTCGAACAGCCCGCGACGTGTACGCGCAACATAGCAATCGCATAGAAGGAGCACATTAATTCGCAAATAAGCAGCGTTCAACTTGTCAGTTGACATGAAACACCAAAGTAGGAGTGCGACCACTCAAAATCTGCAAAACCCCGGCATTTCAGACACTCTAAAGCAACAATGTGAAAATTGAGAGAGACAGAAAAAAAGTTAGGAGAGAATAAACGCATGAGAAGGAGGGTCATCCAGGGCACTAAGATCACAAGGTCGGAAGTTCGCAAGTGCACGAGGTGTTTTTTTTTTTTTTTAAGAAAAATGGATTTTCAAGCAGTTAAGAAGGCCAGGTGAGCTACGAGTCAGGTGAAGTTGAAAACTGGTAGGCAATCAGGTGGTATTCTGCAGTGCTACGGAAGTGCAACAGAACTCCCTACTTAGAGATTAGTGCAGCAGCCTAGCATGCCATTACAAAATTCGGTTCGAATGCAGAAGCCAGACCACTCCCAATCGTATATTTACTTAAAAACGCGTGAAGAAATTGTTTTTAAAAAAAAGGTCTGGGTTGCAGCCTCACTGGTGACCAGCTGCGGGTAATGCACTCCTTCACCAGAGCAGGATTGACAACCCTGGTGCAGTACCTGGCGACAACCTCCCATGAATACAGCAATTAACCCTTGGCCCTCAGTCCCCAGCGGCTGCGAAGCAACTGCCCAAGGCAGCGGTAGCGGTCAGACTTGCAACGCAGCGGACGATGCTAAGAATCTCTGGGTCCGGACAGGCCGCCATTGGAATCTGAACTTTGCTACGTTTAACACTAGAGCACTATCTAGTGAGGCTAATCTAGCTGTGCTATTCGAGGAATTAGAAGGTGTTAAATGAGATCTAATAAGACTCGGCGAATTTTGGAGGACGCGTAAGGCTCATACAGTGCTGAAGAACAGACCCGTCCTACGATACCATGGATTAGTTGACAGAAAAGAACTAGGGGTTGGTTTGTTTATACACAAAATTATCAATGGCAATATAAAGCAATACTGTAGCATTAGTGAGACGGTGGCAAGTATCATAATTAAGTTAAACAAAAGGTACAAGATGAAGGTTGTACAAGCCTATGCGCCTACATTGAGCTGTGATCATTTGGTTGAACGCTTCTATAGTATACTAGTCTGATGGGCAACTTTAATGCCAAAGTAGGGGGGGGGGGGGTATGGCATCGGCTCTAGGAATGCCAGAGGGGAGTTATTAGTAGAGTTCGCAGAATGTAATAATTCAAGGATCTTGAATACCGCCTTCAGAAAACTGGCTAACCGTAAGTGGACATGGCAAAGTCCTGATTGCCAAACTAAAAATGAAATAGACTTCATTCTGTGTGCACACCCAGGCATTGTACAGGATGTAGAAGCAGTTGGCAAGATCCGATGCAGTGACCATGAATGATGAGAGCTCGTATTCACCTAGACTTAAAAAAGCAGCCAAGAACTGATATGCAACAAGCCAATTAATGAAATAGCGGTGAGAGCAAAAGTACAGGAATTCGGAGTTTCGTTTAAGAATAGATTCGAGGGACTAAACGAAGTAACCGACCTTAGCGTTGACACAATGAACAATGATCTTACTAGTATCATCAAAGAGTGTGCAATAGAAGTCGGAGGTACAGCCACTAGACAGGGCACTGGAAAACTATCTCAGGAGACGAAAAATAGTATCAAGAGACGACAAACCATGAAGGCCTCAAATGGAGCCGACAAAATAAACCTAGTGGAGCTTTCGAAGTTAATCAACAGGCGTAAGGTACCCGATATCAGAAGGTATAACATGGAGAGAATTGACCATGCTGTAAAAAAGAGAACCCTAAAAAGCTGCGAAGAATAGGACAGCCAAGGTGGCAGAAGAGTTCTACAGAGAGCTGTACAGAAGTCAAAAGAACCAGGATGATATCGTGAAAAACAATAATAGTCCATGAGGAATTCGACATCCTACCAGTAACGACAGGGGAAGTAAGGAAAGCCCTAGAGACAAAGCCGCTGGTGAGGATAAGATAGAAGACTATTCTAATGGGCAACTTTATTGCCAAAGTAGGCAAGAAACAGGCCAGATGAAGCAATCTCTGCCACATATCATGCAGAATACAAGGAAAACGACCTGTTTCACGCACCACAGAAACCTGCGCTCACTTCGGATGCTGGTCCTGCCATTTTACCGTGGCTGGCTAAAATACATGATAGTGCAGTGAAAAACCAGGAAAGCTCTGCGAAAACGACTGGCTCTACTACCAACTTTTCGGAAACGACGGGGACCAAAAGGTTCAACTGCATCTGATTGTAGGCGTTCCACGTCGGCAGTGTAATAGACGAGCTGAACAAGATGTACTGCTTTATGTAGTGCTCTTGATTTCAGTCTGTTAAGCACTTCATCAAGTTGACGTTCACGCAGCTTAATAAATTAGTGCAAAGTAAGGCTGAATGCGCTGTGACAATCCCGACATGGGTGTAGTACGAGTTCACCCAGGGTCGACCTTTGGGACCCAATGAAGTTCTTCCCATCATACCATGCTGTTTACACTTCCAGAGGCCAAAGTGGAGTCATGCCCGTGACGCTAACAGCAAGACTGGCAAGGGTAGCATGTCAATTTAAGTTCCTAATTGAACAAGTGTAAGTGTCGGGATACATTCGGTGAAAGTTTTCTGATGAAGTTTTTAGTTCATTTTGCTAAGCAAATTGAACACGACAGCGATATCTGTGTGCGTGCACGTGCGCACGCACGCGTGCACGCACACACACACACAAACACACACACAGACTATCACTTTCCAAACAGCTAGCGTGCTTTTGCCCTCGGGCTGGTATGTTCATTGCAAACACCTCAAATTTTCTCTCACGCTCAATGCTGCTTTTTTGTTCCGAACCAAAGATACCAACGCTGGCACCAGAATTTCAGCTAAAGACGCTTTTCAGTGCTGTCGCGTCAAAATTTGACTGCTCTCCAGGCCAACGCTTGTTGCTGTAGGAGCATTCATATGACAAAAACACTGTTAGCAAATAAGCTGCGCATAAAACTAAGAAATCAATTTTGCTACAGCAAAGTCAAAAGTATACTCATTTATTGACGTCGATGTACACGAGTATATGGTGCATAATAAACAAGCAAGGCTCCGCAGCAATAATTTTCTACACGCGGATTGGAGTCTCTCCCCAGAGAGCGCATTGACCCACCCTCTCCGAGCGCCATCTGTCACATCAAGTGGAAACAGCCCAGCCGGCAAACACAATCTGGACGCGCCGCCGGGCGCGGTGTCATCACCTAACTTATTCTTACACCGTGCAGTAGGCGTAGTCAGGCCGATGATGATGAAGATGGTGGTGAAAGTGCCCTGGCTATCATCGCTGCACACAGAAGTAAGCCCACAGTGATTAAACGTATTGCATAACAAAACCAAATGAAATTTACTACAGATTCAAAACAACAAAACTGCAGCACTTTTTCTACAGATGAGCATTAGAGGCTGCTCTGGAGGTTCTTGGGTAAGCTGCAAACAATACTCATGAAGTTGCAACAGAAGCGCAAGAAAATGAAGATATTGTAATTTTAGTTAACTCTGTCAAGTAAGGGAACACTTTCCTAATAAGCAGCATCATTACGGAACCTGTAACACTTTTCTGAGTACAGGGGTGGAAGCAGGTTCAGTCTTCTGAAGTAGCTCAAGGAGCAGGAAATAAAGCAGTTTTGGATCAACTTTGAAGAAGTAAAAGGAGACTTTTGGAGCAGCTGTGAAGCACCAAAAGGCGTGTTTTGGAGCAATGAAATTTAGTTTTAGAGCAGCTTTTTGAAGTCAAATGTCACTGTTAATTAAAATTTTTGCTTTCTGGTAAACACAAAAAATTGCAGTGGTTTTGACAAAACATTCAATGCTGTAACTGGACTTACCACAAATTGAGATTTATTTATTTATTTATTTATTTATTTATTTATTTATTTTATTTATTATACAGGGGTAAAACAAGGTACATGGGTTTGATAGCAGTCCTGGGAGCAGGCAAAAGTGCTTTTTGTAACTGGCTTGGAGCAGCTAGAAAGACCTTTTGAACAAGTTTAGAACAGTAAGAATATTCAGAGCAGATTCCCTCGTATGCCTCTGTATTACTCCGCTCTTACAATATTTTGCCGGTTATTTATTCACTTTAGTTCAACATAGTCCTCTTATTCCACAAGGTGGTTCGTAACAACCTCCCACTTCCAATCATATCACACGATTTCTTGCACAATAAAAATGTGACAAAATTTGCAGCTAATAAAAACGTTTGTTACTCGCAGTTCGTAGTAATTACAGAAAAGGAAAATCTGCATTCACTGCAAGTCCACTTTGAAATGGTTTCCCTACAGCTATCAAGTCTCGTGTTTCTCTTGCAATCTTGAAAAATTACCTTGTACATTCCTATCTGAACTAAGTGTTCTCATGTCCGAGCTCTTGTCAAATCGACTTTTTCTTTTACTTGTACCTTTTGCTTTTTCTTGCTGCACGTTTCGATGTTCCACTGATTCAATTGTAAATGTTTTATCTAATATGTTTTGATTTCGCCGTTCATTTGCTGTATTAGTCATTACCCTCTATATTTGTATAAGTAACCAAGGGTCCCCACTACAAATGCTTTACTTTGGGACCCTCACCTGTATATTTGATGATAGAAATAAACTGAAACTGAAACGTGAAGCATTCAAAGCACTTGTGAAGTAACAATTGTTCAATTGTTCAAAGATGCATTTTTCAAAGACTCACCTAAATTGTGCAAGAGCCTCATTATTTGGATATAAATTATATGGACACACTATACGGGCTTTTGCCGTTGCTGTCATGTTCCATATGAATTGCAAATGAATAACATAGCGCCGGTGCATTGTATGTTGTTTTATCTGTGGGTAAGAGCGCTCCAGCGGGGTCGAAGCAGTCGTGTGCAGCAGAGATGAAACGATCCGGCCCCCATCTCTTATCTACCTTCGCATAACATATAACCCCCCACCACCCTCTGCCATGCCAGGGAGAGATGCGCTTCTCGCGGTCTCTTTGGGTTGAGAGTGCAGCATCTAGCCGTGATCACGCATGCATAGCAGCGATCGTACCCTTACAATCAATGTTCACAACCGCTTCTGGAGCAATCACAGCCTTTACGAAACTAGAACTGTAACCCTTTCGATGAAACCAAAAATGCAATGTTTCATCAACGTTTCAAGGCACAGCGCTTGATGGCTTCTGCACTTTGCCGCTAAATTCTGGTGCTTCAGTGCAGTACGGCACTAATATGCGATTTTGGTGCAGCCAGCAGGGATGGTTTCGCGCGCAATGGTACAGCTATTCCACCCCTGTATTTTATATATATATATATATATATATATATATATATATATATATATGGTGGGGTGAAATTTAATGGATCCGGTGCAAAATGCGGTAGAAAAATAGGTCGATAAACGTGCAAAAACAGAGGTTTTACTAACGTTTAGGCAGGTGGGCCTGCCTTCGAAGGCAGGTCCACCTGCCGAACAGTTAGTAAAACTTGTGTTTTGGCACGTTTGTCGACCTTTATATATAAGATTCTTTGTACGTCATTAACGCTGAACCCGACGTATTGTCTTTACTTAACGTTTTAAGCTGGTGGACCAGCCTTTGTGTGTATGTATGTATGTATGTATATATATATATATATATATATATATATATATATATATATATATATATATATTCTGTATTTACTCAAATCTAACGCGCACCTTTATTTCGATTAAGCGAGTTCATAAATAGCATGCGCATTAGAATCGAGAACGAAAAAAAAATGAATACAATTATTTTATTGCCATCAGCATTTGAAAAATTTCAAAAATGGCCGCCCCCTACATGCGTCTGCATGGCGCGTCGGCCATTTCTGCCAATGTGTTTTCCATGTGCGGCACTTCGTACGTGTGCTGAGGAGTTCGTCATCTTGTAGAGCATTAACATCGACGGCATGGAAGGACCGACTCCAAAGACTCGACGAGTGCACCACAATGCCGCTTCTAAAAGAAAAGTGACCGCGTGTGCAGAAACGGACGGAAATCGGGCCGCATCGCGGTCGTTCGGAGTTCCTGAAACATGAGTGTGGGACTGGCGGAAACAAAAGCAGAAGATTGTCGACTGCAAAGCTTCACGTAAAGGCTTCAGTGGACCACAGCAGGGTCGGTTTCCGCAAATTCAAGAGCTGCTCGCTGAGTATGTGCTTGAACAGCGAGCAGCACAGCGGCTTGTGACGACAGAACTGCTCCAAGTGCGGGCTATGCAGTTAGCCTTAGAAAAAGGACTAACGCGGAGCCAGTTCAAAGCGAGCAGGTGCTGGCTAACTAACTTTATGAAGAGGAAAGCCTTTTCCCTTTGAAGGCGAACGGGCATATGCCAAAAGTTGCCGGAGAAGTACGAAGAAAAGCTTCACAGTTTTCAGAGGTTCGTCCTTAACTTGCGGCACAACGGCTACCTGCTTGGGCAAATCGGGAATGCCGATCAGATGCCTCTTTACTTTGACATGCCTGGCACCACAGCCGTCGAGAAGAAGGGGGCGAAGCAAGTTCGCGTGCTGGCATCGGGCCACTAAAAAACTAGAGTGATGGCAATGCTTTGTTGCATGTCAGATGGGCACAAGCTCCCTCCGTACCTGATATTTAAACGGAAAACGCTCCCAAAAGGAGTCGTTTTCCCGAGCGGTGTGATCGTGCGGGCCAACTAGAAAGGTTGGATGACGACGGACCAGGTTGCCGATTGGATCCATCACGTCTGGCGGAAGCGGCCTGGCCCCGGTTTGGGCCTGCTAGCAATGCTCGTGCTCGACGCGTTCAGGTGCCATCTCGACCAGCGGATCAAGGGCAAGCTTGCTACGTGCAATTTGGACCTTGTAGTCATACTTGGCGGCATGACGTCACAACCTCAACCGCTGGATGTCTGCCTGAACAAGCTGGTGAAGGACAAGATTCGGGCGCTTCACACCAACTGGCTGATCAATGAACGACATGATTTCACGCCAGGCAACAGGATGAGGAGTGCCTCTCTGCAAGACTTCGCAGCGCGAGTGAAGGACGCGTGGTGTGCAATACCATCAGCCATGGTCATCAAGACATTCAAGAAATGTGGCATCTCGAATGCCATGGACGGTACAGAGGATGAGATGCTCTGGGCCATTGACAGCGATAAGGAGTTGTCTGACAACGATGAGGACTGACCTATTACGCGACTCGTAATGCCGCCGCAGTGGTCACAGTTTTAGCTGCAGGGCCGGCTGTTTGACTTTGTGTTTTATCTTTCGAAACTTCAGCGCATCAAAACCCAAATACTTGTTCTCAATGTGCGAAAGTTGACTCCTACGGACATTTTTTTTTTTTTTTTCTCTCTTTCGTTGCGGAAAATAGATGTTAATAGGTGTTACAATAGATGTCTTACTTTTTTTTTCTTCGTCGTGGAAACCGGGTGGTGCCCGTTACAATCGAGGGTGCGGTAGAATCGAGTAAATACGGTATATATATAACCTTACAACATTACATCTTACAAGTGCAGCAACAAGCAACTCAGAGAAAAGACATAAGCGACTCTTTGAACAGCTACTAGACCTCAGACAAATGAAAAACCTAATGCTAAAGTGGTGCAACGTTAAAAATGTCATTCACCCTGTCGTCGAATGCCCATGCAGAGAAGAAACGCACCGCCCGTTTTGCACAACTGTATAGTGCCAAATATAGGTCAAGTTTTTTGCCGAAAAATCTCACTAAAAAGTCACCCCTCAAGCTATATAACAGGCACTTGGCATAAACCCAGTGATTGTCTGGCAACAGGGAGCATCGTATGCTTTTTGGGCATCAGCATCGACATCGCCTCCTAGGGCAGACACCCAACGCGTTCTCTACGGACGACATTTTTCTTTTCTTGTTAACTCGGTGTTCGTAGCGAGTGGCGATCTTACTATGCGGCCAGCTATTAATACCGGGACGCGGCGCCAGTTCCCCGCCGCATTTAAAAGAAAACTTATTGAAGCAGAAGCGAATGGCAACATGGCAGCACAGCGGCAGTTTGGAGTGTCCGAGAAAAGGGTCAGGTACTGGCGCAACCAAAAATCCAAACTGTTGGTGAGTAACGCTAGAAAGATGTCGTTTCGCGGTTGCCGAGCTGTGCACTCGGAACTCGAGGACAAAGTGGCAGATTTCGTCCGCGAGTACCATGCCAGATCTCTGCCAGTGAATGCGGAGCTCATTCGCTCAAAAGCCGTCGAGCTCGTTCGGGAAGCCGGTCTGTCAAAGAAATATTTCAAGGGATCCATTTATTGGGTCTGTTGCTTCATGCGACGCAAAGGATTTGCCCTTTGACGGCGCACGTCAATATGCCAGAAGCTGCCGGAGATGTGTGAGGACAAATTGATAGAGTTTTAACTCTATGTAAACAGTTTATGGTGGCAGCATGGCTGCATGCTAGGCCAGATTGTAAACGCCGGTGTGGTTCGACAAGCCGTCGTCCACGACTGTTTGTGAACGCAGGGCAAAAGAGGTGAAGCGTTTGTCGACCAGAAGCAAGCATTAGCACTTCACCATGATGACTTCCTGCACGGCCGACGGCAGAAAGTTGCCCCACTTCATCATCTTCAAGCGGAAGACGATGCCGAAGGAGGCCTTCCTGCAAGATGTTGTCGTTCGCATCAACGAGAATGGGTATATGGACGAGGCCCTAATGCGCGAGTGGATCCGCACAGTATGAAACCAGCGACCCGGAGCCCTCCTGCAGCACCGGAACATGCTTGTGTTGGATGCATTTCGTGGGCATTTGACGGAATCAATGAAGGAGAGCCTTCGTAACGGAAAGATGGATCTTGTCCTCATTACGGGAGGGATGACCTTAACACTGCAACCGCTTGACGTTGTCCTCAATAAGCCTTTCAAAGACCGTGTGCGTGCGTTGTATACCGAATGGATGGCTGGCGACAACCCACGGACCCCGACTGGCTGGCTGCGCAGGCCACCTCTCGCATTTAAGAAGTGCTGCATCAGCAATGCTCTCGACGGCACTGAGGACGACATGCTATGGGAGGCGGCTAGTGAAAAGCAGTCGTCGTCGGAGAGCTCCGACAGCTCGGAGGACTGAATAAAGTGAATCCGTCAACAATGCCGCGTTTTTCTTTTTTTTTGCTGGTCAAGGTAAGGGGGTTGACCCATATTCCGCCTCGACCTATATTCCGCATTATATGGTAACTTGAAAAAATGAGGGGGGGGGGGTCTTTCAAGCCGCAGCTGTCAACTCTAACTCTAAGGGCGTGGTGGTCGCAATCGCTGGTGCACGCACTATGTGGTGCGATCTCAAAGGGAAGATATAGTGCAAACAGAGCATTTCTCGCTAAAACGACCACAGTTCTTTTAACACCAGTGTTTTGTAAGGTTACGCGAATTCAGATCCAAAAAAAGTTAGCCGTCAGCCTTACTTTGTACTTTAATGAGGTCGTGACGTTGACGTGCTGTTTTCATGACTTGACTTATTACTTGGTGAACTTAAGACCATGAAACGAAACGTCACTCTACAAGCAATAGACGCTGTAGACTGATAGCAGGGAACTTGGAGCATTGGTCGTCAAATGTGCCAAGAAGTTGACCATGTCGGCATGCCATCAAAGATTACAGCATTATCGCTAGTGGTTCCGTAAGTTTTAAAACAAACTATAAAGTATGTGTCCTGAGCGTAATCTCAATGGAAGATTATCTAAATGGTTCCCAGTCATTCGAGTGCCGTTTGCACACGGCAGCGTTACACATATAATGTGATGGAAACATAATATAAAGAAAGAAGCGCGTGAGGCATTATCATTGCAACATTACACTTGGTTGCTATAGCAATCATGTCTTTGCCAAATGCACAGATTTTTATTTTATTCAAATTTTATGGTTCGGCGGTCTGCATAAATGAGCGTGTCCTGCACTCCGCGGTTGCTCGGCACAGTGTGACAACAAGGTTCACGCAGCACAACATTCACGCATGGTGTTTACAAGTTTATGCGTGGTGCCAGCACCAGGCCTGAACCCAAACACAACATGACTGAACTACACGGGATATGGTTGCGGCTTCATCCTTTATGCATCCAACGCATTTTGTTCGGTTGATGATAAGACTCTGCTAACTTTAGTGTCACATGCCCAAATGAGCGTGTAGGCACAGCAGGTCAGATTAGCACTGAATGGTGCAATCGGCACAGCCCTTCAACCCCTGTGAGCAATAATGGTAGGCTTGTGCAAATAGTGAATTTTATGTTCGAAGCAAATTCGAAGCAAATAGTGATTTTGGTTTAATAACTTCGAATCGAATATCGAATACTATAGCTCACGTGCCATCGAAAAAAGGGGGAGGGGCATATCTTTTATGATCTGGCTAACCTGCACAATATTTCTTAAAAATTTTAAACGAGGCCTGCACAAATGCCTTTTTGTTTGCTGTTGTTCAAAAGAAGTGGGAACTTCGAATAATAGCAGGATTTGACTATCAGTAGATTGCAAGTGATAACCTGTAATAAAATGGGAAAGAAAACAACCACCAATTTTGTAGCACAAAGCCACAAGGAAATCCATATGGATTTCTCAGAAACAAAAAGCCTCTTAGTTGTCGAAAAATTCGTCCAGGTCCGGGGTTCGAACACGGGACCAACACCTATCCGAGGCGGTCGTTCCGTCAATTGAGCTAACCAGGAAGCTAACAATTTACAGCGTGAGGGCGAATTCATCGACAACTCGAAGCACACGGACACATGCTTCGAGTTCTTTCCCTTTCTTAACCCTTCCACCACCTTGTGGGTTTCCATAGAACTCATTTGCACCTATAATAAAATATGTTGCATTTTAAAACTTACATATACTTAGTACATACAAGCAAGTATAACAAGCTTTTAAATTTAAAAAAACATTGCATCCATGTGAGGGTAATATGTTCATGTAACTTTGAAATAAAGCTTCGTGACAGTGATTTCCCCTGAATAGGTGTTTTCGTAGCTTAGCATACCTTCCCTGCAGTGAAACAGCCTTTAATAGGGTTACATGTTGACCATCGTAAAAACCGAAATACAGGTCAGACCAGAATATAGGTCTAACCCCAAACTTTGAATCTCCGAAAAAAAAATAAATAAAAAAATCACTAAGTATCACCGCACACCCTTACATTGGTAAATACGAACACAACCAGCTGCATTGTGGTGACATTTATTTTTATTTGGACACTAATCTTACATACTTAAACGCCAAAAGGCCACAAAGAGCTGTCGCTCAGACTCGTCCAAACTTGAGTCTGACGACATCTGCTTTTCACTAGTAACGTCCCTGAGTGCATGGTCCTCCATTCCATCCAATACGTTACTGATGCAGCATTTGCGGAAAGATGGAAGTAAGCCACCTCAGCGCAAGGCCCTTCCGCTTCATAAATCGGCGCAACCGCGATGGCGATGCCTTGAATTGCACACTTGTGAGCCCAGAGTCGCACGCTAGCTCGAAAGCTTTCACGCGGATGCACTCCACTGTTACGGGTAGCAACCTTGCATGACGCTCCCGGACGAATTCGGCGAGTAGAGTTTCCAGTTCGGGGTGCACTGAAGCTTGTCAACGAAATGAAGTTTTTTTGTTTTTTTTTTGCTGCAGTACGTGATGCACTGCTTGTGGCTCCTCTAGTATCAGGCGCTTTTCTTCGATGCACCGAATTCCCATTGTGCCGCCAGGTTGCCATGCGCTTCGGCATTCTCTATAACTTTTTTTTAAAGCCTATCGTAAACTGCTCATGACTACTACTCGTTTCTGAAGGAAATAGAAGAAAGAAAACAGCAGACTGACACCAGATAACACAGGCAAAATAGCAATGTTGGAACACTGTAGCCCTTGCCTAGCTTTGCCCAACGGCGCTGCTGCTGATGCTCATGATGGCAATGTAGGCTTTTCATTTCCGCTGCCCATTGTTGCGAGAATTCCACATTTTTTCATGCCAATGACCAGTATATAAGACAAGAGTTAACTTTTATTGCATTTTTTTAATTCGACCTATAATACAGTTTTTACAGTAATATACATTTAAATAGAAGCTTTCACAGTTTAGCAACCCGCCGCTGCCATAGAACCACCTTTACAAGGGGTTATTTGCAGACTAATATACACTTATTCACTTATTTGAGTACTTGGAAATTTTCAATATTTTAAATTTGAATTTGAGTGAATTTGAATACTGTAAAATATTCGGAGCATTTGAATATTTGCACAAGCCTAAATAATGAAACAGTTTCACCATTAGCGCATGACACTTCACGAATTACATGGTGAAAACATTTCTGGAATCTGTCAAGTACGAGTGAAGTTCTGGAGATTATCCGCATTATTCAAGCACTTTCTGTCTCCTTTCATACCAGCGAGCGCTTCGCAATCTTGAAAGTGAATTAACGAGCTTATTCACTTTCAAAATTCCTTGGCATTGCATATTTCAACGAGTAGGCTGATGACTAAAATTTGCCCCACCCTCCCCTCTCTAGCTAACAAAAGAAGTGGCAACTCACAGCAGGTCCCTCCGTTGAAGGTAGGCACAGGCTCAAGAGAGAGCGAGTGCAGCACCAGCGTCTCTGGGTTGTACTCCGCATGTGTGCTGACTAGCTTGGCATAGTACTCCACATACCGCCGCTGACTTGGGATTGTCACCCCCTGCATTTGACACTTGATCAGTAAGCGCTCACACAAAATGCTATGGCAATGTGAAATAGCTCACAGCATGACAGTTTTATTAGTTCATAATATGTAGTTAAGTGATGTTCTTCAGTTCACGAGTTCAACTTTTCTTTTTTCTTGCAGTCTTTGGCAAGCTGCTCACTTTAGCTAAGAATGTGATGTCATTAGGTGCTTCCACTCATTCCCTATAGCAGTGGTTCTCAGCCATGGTTGTGTCGGGGACCCCTTGCAGCAAAAAGAAGGGAGGGCGGGAGGGGGTACATGGGTAAATTAACACAACTACAGCTTGAAACAGGTGTTTTTTATTGCTACCAAATACATCAAACAAATGTGCCACATCACTTTAGTTTGGACAGTTAATACGTGGCTAAGTCACGCTTAAAAAAAATGTGGGTGAGGGTTTCGCGGATCATATAAATGGCTTCGCGAACCCCCATTTGAGAACCACTGCCCTATAGGAATTTGCCGAAAGCAATCAGACTATTAATGACTAATTCAAGTGCTCCTTTTTCCCTCTTGTTGACAATTTGATACTTGAATATTTTTCTGATTTAATCCCCCACCTAGTTATTTCAAGCATTATTAAGCATTGCAATAACTACGAATTGGACTCATGCTGTTATGGTTCACCATTCAGAAATTATCCACGGTGTATGTATTGCAAACATCTTCACAAAAAAATAGATCAATAAAACACTGCAAGATAGCCAATCATTGAGCGAGAGAAATGTCAGCAGCTATAATTAAAGCTTTTTTTTTTTTTATCAGGCTCGCACACAGTAGTTTTGACTGGCTGCATGAGGACAGTGGGCATTTGTTGAGCTGCTGATTACACTGGCAAATATTAACTGACGATCAGCAGGTACATTTTACGCAATGGATGCACGACAGAGAGACAAAGGAGAAAAAAAAGTAGCGCAAGCACTGTAGGTGCTGTTCAGTCGCAAGAAGGTAGGTTGAGAAGAAGGCAGACGGACAGGTGATGCAATGAAATGAACAATCGATTGATTGATTTGTGGGGTTTAACGTCCCAAAACCACCATATGATTATGAGAGACGCCGTAGTGGAGGGCTCCGGAAATTTCGACCACCTGGGGTTCTTTAACGT
This sequence comes from Rhipicephalus annulatus, assembly GCA_013436015.1. Classification (NCBI taxonomy): domain Eukaryota; kingdom Metazoa; phylum Arthropoda; class Arachnida; order Ixodida; family Ixodidae; genus Rhipicephalus; species Rhipicephalus annulatus. Next base: position 268,998 of record WOVY01009330.1, read on the forward strand.
GCACCCAAATCTGAGTACACGGGCCTACAACATTTCCGCCTCCATCGGAAATGCAGCCGCCACAGCCGGGATTTGATCCCACGACCTACGGGTCAGCAGCCGAGTACCTTAGCCACTAGACCACCGTGGCGGGGCATGAAATGAGCAATCAGATAAGGCGTCGTGAAGAAGACTGGATGAGCATGAAAGGTGAGCCATCACCGGGCACAAATGCGTGTCACTGGCTCCGTTCACAATGCCCTTTTTTAGTTTTTCTGAAATACAGTTAAACCTCGTTATAACGAGACGGGCTATAACGAAATAATGGATATAACGAGCAAATCCTAATTCCCCTTAAAAGTCCCCATACAAACCAATGTATTCAAAGCCTCGTTTCAACTAGGCAAAATTTGCCTGTTATGGGATATAACGAACAAATTTTATTAGGAAGTAAAATTTTGAGCCGATGTCACGACAGTGCACAATGCGAATTTGAGACGGCGCGCAATGCGAGAACTGTATTTAGCAGTTCAAAACTCCCGCCACGCGCCCTCCAGCAACGCGTGCAAAGCAGACGGCACGCGCTGTTTCCGGAGGAGAGGTCGCTGCACGTGCGCCACTTGGCTACCACCGACAGCGGAGCGCTCCGCAGCTCCACGAACGTCTCGCCCTTTTCTTTTATTTTGGGTCTTCTTTATATGCTCCCTCTCCCCTTTCTCATGGCGCTGAGGCGCGCTTCCTAATCTTACATACCCCCTTCCCCTTGAGTAACCGGTTCCTAGAGGGCAGCGCAAAAGAGCGCCCCTTCTGCCCCTTCCTCTTCACAGTCACTTTCTCTGCAAGTGTTGTCGCTCGCCGACGTGAGCCGCGTTGCTTTTGCGTGCGTGTTTCTTCTTTTTTTGGATCGCTTCCGCCTTATCTTTTATCGTGCTGCACTCGTGATTCCAGCAACATGAATGCGCCAGGCGGGAAGCGAGAGCGCATAGCGCTAGATCAGAAAGCAGCTATGATAAGAGCCGTCGAATCGGGGACCAAGAAAGGCAACGTGGCAAGAGACTTTGGCGTATCGACGAGCACACTGTCAACCATCTTGAGCAAGCAGGAGTCCATCATCGACGCTGTAGCACGTGGCGTGAAAGGAAGCGCTAAGAGGATGAGGGCACCTGCCTTTGAAGCGGTTGAAAGGGCTGTTTTTAAATGGTTCTTGGACACACGGGCCGTGAATCTGCCGGTGAAAGGCGCCTTGCTGCAAAGAAAAGCGAGAGACTTTGCCTGCATCATGGGCTATGAAGCGAGCGCCACGACATAGTCGGGAGAGCGGTCTGCAGCGAATCGCAATCTGTCGACGAAGCAGAGGCTACCAAGTGGGCGAAAGAAAACATCGTGCGGCTGCTAGAAAAATACAGCGCGGAGGATATTTTTAACGCGGACGAAACCGCTCTCTTTTTCAGGTGTTGCCGCACAAGATGTTAGCCCTCAAATGCGAGCCGTGCCATGGCGGCAAACAAAGTCACTGCGCTACATCACTGCGCTACTTTGTGCAAACATGACCGGATCTGAGAAGCTGCCAATTTTCGTAATTGACAAAAGTGCATCCCCTCGCTGCTTTAAGGGGAAGAGGCAGCTCCCAGTCAAGTACGTAGCCAATCGCAAAGCCTGGATGACCAGGGAGATTTTTTCAAAATGGCTTTGCGAGTGGGACGAGAAGCTAGCAAAGGCAAACCGCAGTGTGCCTTGTTCTGGATAACTGCACCGCCCACCATACCGCTGCCGTGCTTCAAAACATCGAGCTGCTGTTCCTTCCTGCCAACTGCACAGCAAAAATACAGCCACTTGACCAAGGCGTGATTATGTCGCTGAAGGCAGGTTACCGCAAGCGTGTGATAGACAAGCTCCTGCTCAACATGAGGATGAAGCGAGACACCGATGTTGACTTGTACGCTGCGCTCGAAATGCTTCAGGCGGCGTGGATGAGTGTGACGGCGATCACGATCGCAAACTGCTTTCGACACGCCTCATTTGCCGCCGCAACAGACGCCAGCGATGAGCCATCAGACGAGCCCACTGTGCCGGACGGTTTTGCCGGATCAGACGAAGTCGCTGCATCATGGACGGCACTTCGTGACACCGGTGCCGTGCCTGACAGCGAGTCGTTTTGCGACTATGTGAGCGCGGACTCGGAAGTGGTGGCAACGGAGCAGCTCCTGGATGACGATATTGTGCGCGCTGTCAGTGATCGTAACGAAACCAGTGACGATGACTCTGTCGACAAACAGGAGACAAACGTGCCGACGGCATCGGAGGCATTAGACGCGGAGGACATACTGCGCCGCTACTTCGGTGCTCACGAGGGCGGCGAAAATGGCTTGAACATTGCTGCCGCAGCTGAGCGAGCCATCGTTCGTATCAGGAAGATGCATCAACGTCCAATTACGGACTTCTTTGCAGCTAAGTCTGCCTGAAATGCAAGCTGTGTATTTTGAAGTGCATTAAAACAGGTGCATGATTTTTTTCTTTTATTTGGAAATGTGGTTATTTTGTTGCATACCACCGTGCGGCGGGATGCTATTTCACAATTTTTTGGGGGTAAGTACAGTGCATAATATTTGCGGCAAATGCCTGCTACGGCTATAACGAAATATTGGTTATAACGAGCGAATAGTGGCGGCCGTCCGATTACGTTATAACGAGGTTTAACTGTAATATAAAACAGGACCAGTGCACTCAAGCTGGAATATTATTTCCCAAATGGGGAGTTTGCCAGATAAACACTTATCTGCCATAGAGAGCAGGTCATATAGACAATTTAAGAAAGCACTTGTGAAAGAATTCACTGATTTTCAAAGAAAAAAAATTCGGGACTTTTCAAGGGCCCTGAAAATATGCTTTTCAATTTCAAGGGCTTTTAAGGCCTTCAAGACTGTACCTGCACATACCCTGGAGGTCAGTTCACCTGCCAAGTCTTTTCACTACAAGCTCATCCACAAATCCCACCAGGGTAATAAAATAGCGAGAGTAATTTTGAATGTTCTTAGCCCATACACATGCATTTTAACTGCCATTGAAATGTTCTTCATTGAAACAAGCTTTAAAAAGTTAAAGATAAAAACAAGTCTGTTAACACATTAATGCGATCGATCATCGAATTGCTTAAGTAATGATTACATCACTGGGACAAGCTTTCACAAACTAGAGTATTTCTACACTCTCTACCACAAATCAGTCACAGATTTTCCTGAAGAATGACCAGTACATACTTTCATGAGCAAAAGTTAAGGCACTACTAGAGAAAGAAAAAAACAATTCAAGGCATGCAGTTAGAAATATGAATCAACACACATGCACTTGCTCATGCAGTTTTAATTCACATGTTTTAATTCACATGGCTATGCAGGCAAACCATAAGAAAATTTTCACTCCTTGCTACTACCAGCCACAAAACTTTTGCTTGTGTGATCAACATACAGTAAAAGCTTGTCAATTGACACCTCGTTAATTTGAAATTTTGGATAATTCAAAATGGTCACTACAGTCCAGTCCGCAGTTCATAGGAGACCATGTGTAAAACGATTCGTTATTTCAAACATAAATTGCCGCCTCTATGGATAATTTGAAGCACGGGCCACTGAGCGTCATTGTTGTCAAACACTAGGGGAAGTTTTTACGACCTAAGGATAGGTGGCATTATTTTTATTTTTTTTAGCTTTAAAAGGCCTCTGAGCAAAGAGCTCGCAAAGTATGGCCTCTGAAATCGGGAGAGCAAATTTTTTTGTTTTTTTTTTTTCTATCACCCCCTGGCTATCTCAACGCCTGACGCCACTTGTATACACGGGACACTGAGGGGTCGGCGGAGTAGTCCTAGCAGTCCTAGGCTGCACCCAGCAGCGTTACTTTGTTCCCCGAGCATGTTGTTCGTTTACTCCGTCAAGCCGTCTCATTGATTGATTGATTTGTGGGGTTTAACGTCCCAAAACCACCATATGATTATGAGAGACGCCGTAGTGGAGGGCTCCGGAAATTTCGACCACCTAGGGTTCTTTAACGTGCACCCAAATCTGAGCACACGGGCCTACAACATTTCCGCCTCCATCGGAAATGCAGCCGCCGCAGCCAGGATTCGATCCCGCGACCTGCGGGTCAGCAGCTGAGTACCTTAGCCACTAGCCCACCGCGGCGGGGTGAAAAGCCGTCTTATTCCGCATCAATGTTGCAAGATGCAGCAGGGAAACTACTGCGCGAAGACTGTCATGGAGAAGGTGGAGATTTTGCAAGAGGTTGACCAAGGAAAGTCGAGCAAATATGATGTTGCAAAGAAGCATGGCATACCTAGGAGCACATTGTCAACCGACATACGGAACAGGGCGGCCTTGAAAACGCCTATGAAGCTGAGGATTTTGGCGCCAGTCAGAAAAGGTTAAGGACAGCGAAATTCCCGGAACTGTAGTCAGCTTTGATTATCTGGGTTAAAGAAATGAGAGCGCAGAGTATAGCAGGGCCATTCCATGCCAAACGCCCCAGCCATTTTGGTGACCATTTCAAATGTATTTGAAAAAAAATTGTGCTGATTTACTACATTGAAAACAGTAAAACAGTTTAATATTTCTGACAGAAAAATATTTTTGGTCACGTGGCTGCCTTCTGAACTTCTTGAAATGTTGTTTGGTTTGTAGAAAAATTTGTTTTAAAAGTACTGCTCCTTCTTTCTGTACAAAATTTGGTCAACATGTTAAGTAAAGATTCTCATGTAAGGAGTTAGAAGCTCAGTAACATTAGTGCAATTTTACTGGCACAGACACCTCCAAGAATTCAGCCAAAATGATTTATGTTTGAATTTTTTTTCTATTGCAATACTGCATTTTGTATGAATATCTGAGTAGTATATACTTACTCCACAAAAGGTATATTTTGAGGAAAAAATATTTGTAGACCACTCAAGCTGCCAAACTTGAGGAGAAAGATCACAAACTTGGCAAAATTGTCAATTTTGTTCAAATTCAGATGAAATTTGCACCATGTGGTGGTCCAATTAAAACTCACCTTTATACCTAAATCAAAAGCAAATAAGCAGCTCTTTTTATATGGCGAATCTTATCATTACATTTTTTTGTTTTAAGGAAGAAAATAATTTTTTAACTGTTCCATTGACGGCAATGAGGAATTTCCAGGCGGCAGCTGTCGTATGACCAAATGGGAAGATAGGTGCCGATGGGTAGGTTCAAAAATTATTTTCTTCCTTAAAACAAAGAATATAACGATAAGAATCGTCAGATAAAAAGAACTGCCTATTTGATTTTGACTTAGGTATAAAATTGATTTTTAATTGGACCACTACATGGCGCATATCGAGTCTCTAATATGAACAAAAGTGACCATTTCGCGAAATTTGTGATTTTTTCACATCAACTTTAGCAGCCTGAGAGGTATACAAATATTTTTTCCTTAAAATGTACTTTTTGTGGAATAAGTATTTACTACCCAGATATTAATACAAAGTGCAGTATTGCAATAGAAAAACATGCAAATATAAATCATTTTGCCTGAATTCTCGGAGGTGTCTGTGCCAGTAAAATTGCACTAATGTTACTGAGCTTCTAACACCTTACAAGAGAATTGTTACTTAACATGTTAACCAAATTTTTTACAGAAAGAAGGAGCAGTACTTTTAAAATAATTTTTTCCACAAACAACATCCAAACAACATTTCGGGAAGTTCAGAAGGCAGCCACGTGACCAAAAATATTTTTCTGTCAGAAATATTCTACTGTTTTGCTGTTTTCAATGTAGTATCTCAGCACAATTTTTTTCGTATACATTTGGAATGATCACCAAAATGGCTGGGACGATTGGCGTGGAATGACCCAGCATTGAGTGACCCTATCATCATGGCCAAGGCAGCCGATTTTACTCTGCGCATAGACATTGAAGACTTTGTCGCTTTCAAGGGATGGCTTCATCGTTTCAGGGAGCGGCACAATCTTGTATTCCGCATGTTATCCGGCGAAACAAATGAGTGGACGCTGAAACATGCACTACTAGGAGAAGCGACACCCTACAGCAGTACTTGGAGAGCTACTCGCCACAGGATGTGTTTAACGCTGACAAGACGACGCGTTATTTTTTAAGTTGCAGCCGGACAAGGTGATCTCTTACAAGAAAGACAGCTATGCTGGCGACAAGCACAGCAAAGAGCGTGTCGCTGTTCTGGTAGCCACAAATATGATCAATACAGAAAATGTCGCCCTTTTTGTGATTGGCAAAGCACTCAAGCCACGGTGCTTCAAGAACATTCGGTCACTCCCGAGGGAGTACGCCGCAAACAAGAAAGCCTGGATGACAGGTGACCTATTCAGGAAGTGGCTGCTGAAATTCGACCGGCAAATGAAACTGGGCGATAGACGCGTTCTTCTTGTTGTCGACAACTGTTCGGCGCACCTAGTCGACGTTAAGCTGAAAGCAACAAAGTTGGTGTTCCTTCCTGCAAACACGACTGCGGGGAGATAATTTAGACTCCAATCAAAAGTTTTGAAGAAACCCGATGTTTCGAAACCGACTTGATTCCTTCCTCAGGGGTGACTGCGAAGGCTACGTAACAGCGGCGTCTTCAAAGCACTCACGAGGTGGATAATGACTCTCTCTCTCTCGTTTTGCCGGGGAGCGCAGTCCGTGTGTATACACTTGGGGAAGGGTTCCGAGCGAGCGGTTGATGATATCGGCTGTCCTCTGTATGAAATACGACTGGAGTAACAACCTTCTCCAGTTTGGCTCGCTTTTAAGGATGGCCGTCGCTTCATCTGGTGATCCAACGTCTCAGCATGTTCGGCGACTGCGCTGCGCTCTTTGTAGACATTCCGCGCATCTTTGGCGTGTTGCTTTAATCGTTCCGATAGGTTTTTCGTCTCGCCGATATACAAAGAGGGGCACTCGACGCACAGAATTTTTTAAACTACACCGGCGGTCCTGTCCATTGTTGGCCGGTCTTTCAGGCGAGGGAGGAGGCGGCCCAGTGTACACAAAGGCACCTGCGCGAAGCGAACCCCTTTTTTCTTGAAGATCCGCGCCAACATTTCGCCGGTTCCCTGAACATATGGAACCGGTACGAGTTTCGGGGGGGCTGCCAATTAAGGTTGATTGGGGTTTTCGTATCCTCTGTTGCTCTGCACGGCGGGTGGCAGCTCGAATGAAGTTTTTTGGGTATCCGTTTTTTCTGAGGTCCGCAATTACGCGGGCCTCTTCTTTCTTTTGCTCTTTGTCATTGGAGCATAAGTTCCTAGCTCTGTCGAGTAGCGTGGTCACAACCGAGGCCTTGTGGCAGCCGGCGTGGGAAGAAACAAATTGAAGGTAGCGGCCAGTGTGCGTTGGCTTCCTATGAACGAAGAACTGCAGGCTGTTGCGCTTTCTTGCCACCTGGACGTTGAGAAAGGGCCGGCAGTGGTCGCTTTCACATTCAAAACACAACTGCGGCTCTACAACCAATGGACTAGGGTGTGATAAGGAAAACCAAGTGCTTTTATAGGCGTCACATGCTGGAGAGAATTATTTTGTGCGCGGCCGGCAGGAACGACTTCGGCATTACGCTGCTCACTGCCATGCACATGTTGGTGAGCACATAGAAACAGGTGACTGCGACCACAATCGCAAACTGTTTCCCCCACAGCAGATTTGCAACTGGAAGCGCGCAAGATAGTTGTGACGTCGGTGTGGATGGGGCTGAGGAGCTCAGGCCAGTGGCATTGCGCGACACTCTTCAGGGTGTACATTTTGCCGATTATGTTGAAGTTGACACCGGTGCATCGGTATGTAGTGCCTTGACTGATGAGGACATTATCGCTCAAGTAGCCGGTGTGCAGCCTGTTGCTGAAAAGCCAGATTGGGGCGAGGAAGACGAAGATGACAAGTGCCTGCGCGCCCGTCAGCGCCTGAGGTGATGAAGGCCCTTAACGTAATGAGTATCTTCTACAGCTTTGAAGAGGGTGAAGAGGATTCCCTGCACCGCGTTCGCGTGCTGGAACAAAGAGCCGCAACTGGTGGCATTCAGGGAAAAGAAGCAGATGGTCATCACCGACTTTTTTTGGCCAGTAAATATTTTTCGTGCCCCCAGCCCCGAAATCCACCCATTTTTGCTCACTTTCATGATTTCAAATTTTGTTTAATTTGAAATTACTCAGCGCAGTCATGGAATTCGATTTAACAAGCTTTAACTGTATTGGTATTGACAGTTGTGGCAGTCACTGCAAATATCTTGTTCTTTTTTTTTTTGCCCTCGACGTGTCGCACTAAATTTATCATTAATAAAAAATGTGAGGCCTTGCCATAAAAAGCTCAAATAACAAATGTCTTCGAGTTGCTATGGCTATGTGCGGACACACTTTCGTAACCATTGCTTAGGACTTGTATATAAAATGGTACACCTCTTGCTGCACCGAAAGCTCCCTACGCTCTACAAAGTTACCCTTACTAAAACATATAGCAATGTTTATTGCTTCAAGAAACTGTTTTCTACAGCCTAGTGGCACTTCTGGGTGTGAGCCCAGCCAATAGAAAGGTTAAATGGCATTATTAATGTGAAAACACAAGGAGTTCCAAACCTTGAGGTCTTTCGTCCTGCGCTCACTGTAATAAGAAAGAGCCTCCCCAGCAGTGGCAAACATGCGGCTGTGTACCAAATATGAGCACACCATCACTCCCGTTCGACCCTGCAGGTGAAAATGCAGGAACATAATGTGCAATGGTAACTTATTTTTGCAATGCTTCTTTTCGTGAAACAGCACTGAAAGGAACACCAAAAAACGAGTTCAAGATATTACAGGTAAAAAAAAACACTTTACAATCTAAGTCAACACATATTTATAGCCGTTACTAGCAATAATAGGTTGGCTATAGCTACAATTGATTGTTTCCACCCTCCCTTTTCTTCAGTGCAATAACGGCTGAACGTATGAACATTCAGCATGGCAAATCTACTGGTATTTTTGATCAGTTGCCTGTATAATTTGCTTCATAATCGAGCAACTACTACTGACCTGTGCATGTGTGTCAAGATCTCTCGGCATTAAAATGTGCAAAGATGTTGCACACATCAAAAGTGACACATGCACAATTTACAATTATGTTTACTTTAATGCACACCCTTGTAAATCAGCACCAAACAAAAAAACCAGATTGAAAAGCAACACTTAATGAATCAGTGACTTTCTAGCTACTATGCTGCTGCAGATCTTGCTGGCTTCAGCCACAACTCTGAATATTCAAGTTCAAAGTGAGCATCCCAATCGTACCAACCAGCACCATATGTCACGACTTTTCTTAGGTGTAATTTCTACAGTACTGCATGAACCTGTCCTTTCAAAACAGCTTCAAAAAGGTAGTCCCGAACGTAATCTATTTTATCCCAGCAACTCGACCAACATTTCTGAAATTGTGAAACAAGACAAGCATTGTAAACATTACAAGAAGTTATAAAGACCGGGCAGATACGCTAGTTATTCACACGTGGCCTTCTACCTACTCTAAACCAGCTGCAAGTTACCTCCACATTGGTGCCCATATATTGAAACACTTTGAAATGCTTGAAAATCAATTGATTGATAAGTGGGGTTTAACGTCCCAAAACCACCATATGATTATGAGAGACGCCGTAGTGGAAGGCTCCGGATATTTCGACTATCTGGGGTTTTTCAACGTGCACCCAAATCTGAGCCCACGGGCCTACAGCATTTCCGCCTCCATCGAAAATGCAGCCGCCGCACGAGATTTGATCCCACGACCTGCGAGTAAGCAACTGAGTACCTTAGCCACTAGAGCACGGCGGTGGGGCAAAATGCTTGAAAATATATTGAAGTCTGTGAATACCCTTTGTGCTAGATTGTAAATACTTTCTGGAAGGGTTTAATGTATTGCTTCTAGACAGCCACTTCAGTTTTCTTATGTTTTAATTATAGCGCATCATGCTGAAAATGCCTAACAACTTGAAGTCCCCATTAAGTAAAATGTACAACACAGACAAAAGTAGATTAGGTCTATCAATATCACGAATTCCATATTCTTAGAAAGAAGAATCGAACATTTTTAGATTACTGGCTTGAGGTCTCGGCTCACACAAACAAGTGCATCATTACGCAATACTCTTTACAAACACCGAATTCACAGCACACGGCACCATGTTATCACAGAAACCCATCCAACAACAAGGTTGAGCGGTTGAGCTCGCACGCACCTTGCCTGCTTTGCAGTGGATGACAGCAACATTGGATGGATGTTTGGACAGCCATTCTGCAACATCCTCACAGAAAGGCTTGATGAGGTCAATTTTCGGCGGGTTGTGGTCCTTGAATGGGTAGTGTGCCACTCTATTTTCAAACTTCTTAGCATCATACTGCCGCTCAGAGCACCTACAGCAGAAGGCAGGCCAAGGTACTCAGGCAGTTGCATTTCATTCAAAGCGACTTACACCGGTACATTTTTTGGCCCCCCATGTTGAGTTGAGCAACACATATGACCCCCCCCCCCCCCCCCCAGGCTTTTAACTTCGGCATAAAAATGGCGGAATATAAACTTGTAGATGTGGCACATGTGTAACTACTAGCCAACTGTACCACGTACATTCGTGGGATAAACACTGTTCACAATGGGTAAAAATGTCAGGAATAATGTTCTATCCAATTATTATTATTCAGAGGGTGCCAATGTAGAAAAATAATAACGATTGGAGAATGGCAATTTATGAAAGGCATATAAAAATTCACACTTTTTTTTAGCAAAAATGAGTCGATATTGCTAGTTTTGGCCAGCTTCTCTCCCACTGAGATGTGCAACTAACTTCTTCTCTACAAAGACCCCCCCACCAATACTCAGTTGGATGTTGTGATCAAAGACCAAACATTATTTGCAAAATAATTTTTCAGGACACCAAAAAATCAAGATAACTACGTACTCTTCTTTTATGCATCTTTCCATACTTCGCTTCTCTATCTGCTAAAGGTACGAAGGAAAGCAAAATTTTGTGCTTTTGGTACTCAACACAGTGACAAGCATGCAGCCAGTGCCCGAGCTAATGCACCATAACTTTTCGCCACGTATGTGCAGAAATTTCAGCGAGCAAAAAGTATCATACAACAGTGTGTTGACATTGTAACACAAACAGCGTAGAATTATTATGGGGCGGGCAAGGTTTTCAGAGAAATGTTGCCATTAACTAACCGGCACTAAAACACTGATGTTCACAACAAGAATACTAATAATGAGTCACTAAGGCATTCAATCGTGCTTTCCTCGCTCATTATCAAGCTTGGTTTTCAATTAGCCATAGAGTGAGATGTATGCAAGGTTACCAGTATATAAGTCCAGGGTTCATGCTCGTTTACATGTCAAAAATTTAAGAGTTTTCAAGGACTTCCAAGGCTACGTCTGAATTTTCCAGGACCACATTATCGGTCAGAAACCCAATTGCCATACTTCAGGAGAAGATGAAGACTTGAAATAATTAGAATTTATCGAAAAAGGGTAAAGTCTCGTGAGTAGGCATCAAAAACATGGCTGCAATTACATTTTATTTCTAGAAAACTTTTGATCTCAATTTTTTAGTTGTATGAATAATCACTTTCAGCATTTCTGAATTTCAGTATTTCAGTAATTACTACTTCTAGATTTTCATATGAATGTGTACTGTCGCTTGCTGCTTAGTCTTGGCAGTCTTCCTAAGGGTATTTGACTTGATGATGCATGTCAAGTGACTAGTTGCCTCTGTCTTTTGTGCAAACGAGTCTGCTGTAGCTGTTAATTCCTTCAGAACCGCTTCTAGTTTTTTTTTTCTTTTTTGTTAACATTTCGACCTTCTCCTCATCGCAACATACATTTTTTCTGTTTCCTATCCTCCTGCTCCTGCCTTTTCAGAGTTTCCGAAAATGCACAATGTGGGTTTCTTTTGTGATGGGCAAATTACATATGCCACCTGCTAAATTCATGGTATCACAAATAATGTGCTCCGATGTGCGACAACTTTTATTTTAAAAATATAAAAAAATAAAAGAAATTCAAGGATTTTCAATGATTTGCAAAAGTTACAACACTTTCAGTTTGAAAACAAACTTCTCAAATTCAAGGGTTTTTAAGGGTTTTAACCCGCATGAATTCATGCCTATGCTCATAACATTTGCTTAATAAGAACGAACATGCAAGCACATAGTACACACATTGGAACCACACTGTTATCTGTTATCGTAGTGTTGTGCGTTGAAAGTCTTTAAGTATAGTCCACAAAGTATTATTGAAAGCTCAAGCACTGCAGAGCACAATCCAAAATACAAGGAGCTGTCGCCAGACAAAGGAATTACTTTAAGGAAACTCAAGAATTTAAAAAGAACAGACGTTCAGGGATAGAGAAAACCTCGAAGTGATGAAAAGCCCTTGAACAAGAAATGTTGCTTGAACCAACATTTTGACAGGTGGAGTTGTCTTCATCAAGACAGAAAGTGCCTTCCGTAGCCATGCATTTATGTACAGCACTCACTGACTGACAAGCAACAATTTTTTTACTATAACAACTGGTATGAGCAATTGCTCATGATTACTGCATCATGTGATTACAAATCTACCTGCTGAAAGCAATGTTGGCTTTAACCCAAGTATTCTAGTCAAAGTTACACCGATATGACACTAACTTTAGATGGTGAATACAAAAATATGCGCATCACTCAGCCTTACATTCCCACATTTCAAACAAGGCAGTTGCTGCCTTCGCGGTGACAAATCTTCTAGTAGAAATGTTGGCACCAGTGGCAATACCTGTCCAATGAATTTTCATCACTAAAAAATACTGCAAAAGCTTTTCCAACTGAACTTTTTAGCCCAAATGAATCCTTGAGCTGGTTGACACAACTATGTTTCCAGGCAGAAATTAGAAGTGAACAATAAATTTAATGTGTTTTTCACAAACTATTGCATCCTGGACTAAAATATGGGATGTTCATTCGCCTAAAACTGGCATGCCAACAGTGCTCATGACCTCTGACACACATCCCACAGTTGCGCAGTCATACAGCTACAGCCAATAGCAGCGCGAAAGACTCAAGATGTCGCGCTGGTGGTGCCGCTACTGGGCAAGCGCTAGCTGCCCCCTACCGGCACACATGTCGCAACCATCGGTGCATTGCCTTGCACATGCTGCCTTGCAGTCCCTGCGCACTCACAATGCCTCAAAAATGCACCCACCTACCTTAAGTTGTACAGAATAAATACCGTTTCAGAGCAGTCACATCTTCAGAATTGAATTTCAATGCTTCTCTCTGTCTTATATTTTTATTCAGTATCCCGCTTTAAAAGGAATTCATAATTTATGTATTCCTTTCAGACTTATCAACATTCAAATGCTCAAAATTAATCATGCGCAATTCCAAAATGTGCATTTTTTTTTTTGCTTTTCCCGCCAAGTGATTTCAGCTTCGACGTCCAGAAGTAAGGCCTTTTAAAGGGAGCACTAAAGAGAAAGATGATCCTGAAAACACCACTCTTAACACAACATGACACTTGGTAAGAGAAAATGCGTGAAAATAAAATGTGAGTGGAATGCCACCTTGAGCCTCTAGCACCAAACACCATGAAGTAGAAAATTTGATAGCATTTACCAGTCCTGTGTTCCCAGTCGGTAAAAATGAAGTATGTTGTCATCTGTAGGTGCCATAAACTTAACATATCAAGCTGCACAGAATTTCGAGCCCATGTTGCAAAAATGCGAAAGATACATCTTGAAATTACTGACGTAACGCACAGAGCTCTCGGCACAAAATTTAAAAATGAAACTTCAACCTTGATTTTTTTCCACTAACAATTAACTTAAGATAATTAAACTTACGACAAAATTCTCAGAATACAGTTTATCAATCTAAACCAAATCATTTGTTCACTTTAGTATCGCGTTAAGTTATGTCGCATTTTGCCGAGTGACATGCTTGTACAAAAGTCGTAGCAGCTAACGTGCTTCTGTGAACTCTAGAATCTACAAAGCTCTGTCACCAAGCTATGACAAGAGTGTTTTTCATTGCTGTATGCAATCCCGCTGGAAGCTTCTGAACTTCTGTCTGTAGAATATAGATACACTGCAAAATCGTGCAGTCAAGTGCATAAAGTTCAATAAAAGAAGCTGCTATCACAGCTTAAGAAGGAAAAGCAGCTATTTAATTGCAAATTCCAGACACGACAGTATCGGCAACCAGTGACTGTGTGTACAATTGTGTAGAGTAAATATACGATGAAGCATCGCAACATCAAAGCTGGGCACGGCTTCAAATGTCAATGCTTTGTTATGACAATGTTGTAAAAGTGCAAGAGACATGGCCCTTGCCACCAAAGTATGCCGATTTCTAAGCAGTAGTGCACAATTTTCGTAGCTGAAGCAAACCTCTCTATAAAGCTATGAACAAAAGCTAACAAATGTTGCTAACTTTTAGATGCGAAGCAGCTCTCTGACTAGCCTGTGGAACTCTGTCCCTTCGTCCGCACCGCGCTCCCCTGGCCACAAGTGTTGGGGTTGTACCAAGTAGGCCACGCCTTCCCTCACAGCACGCCCGCATGACGTCACTCTCCCTAACCTGTCACCGCTCACTGCGTATCATCTCTCTCGCTTCACCCTCTCCACCGCTCAAAACGCTCGAGCCAACTCCTCCCGTGGGCATCATATCATTCACGCCACCTCTCTCCATCTGCCGACGAGAAGAAGCCGCGAGCCTGCGGGTGTGCGCTGCGTGCGCCTTGAGAATCCGGCGGCGCCGACACTGTGGACAGCATGCCGCTGCTTGCTGCGTGATCGTGTCGACAGGCGGCGACGCCTTCACGCCATGCTTCCCGCTAGTGTGGGCGTACCTTTCCCGGCTGCCGCCGGCGTTGCGAGGGTTAGCAAAGCCGATCGCATTTGCCAATGGCGACATCAACACCGATGAGGCACGAGCCAGGGAAGCCGAACGCAAACGTTGGCAGTGGAAGACCAGTGACACCAACAAGGTGCCAGTGAAGAACACCAATCCTGTTCAAGAATACACACGGCGCGCGGGTAACACCGACGAGACGAGAACCAAAGAAGCCGAGCGCAAGCGTCTTGAACGCATCCCGCCTCCCATACCTTTGCATTTCGAACATTTACTCGAGTAAACGCTAAACTTAGTTTTGCTTGAAACCGTTCTTCCAGCACCCGCGTCGACGCACGTTTCAACCGGGTCAACGTCGTGCGCACCGCTGCTGCTCAGCATCCCACCAGGGTTCCCTTCGGAGAGATGGTCCATAGTTTTTTGTGGTCTTTACACCCCTTGTGACATGCAGTAGTGGTAATGAACAGGGCAACAAAAATGGAAGACAATACAACCAAACCTAGACACAGAAAAACATATACATAACTGACACAAGGAAGACAAATTATTTGCTGGACTAGTTTAGTGCATCAGGTGTATTTTTTTTTTACGCTACCTTCTTCAGCAACATATTGGATTACTGAATATAATAGGATAAATAGAAAATTGTCTCGCTACAACAACAGTTAAAACCCATGCATGTGGATATAGTGAAGGTATTTTCGTCAAATATGAGACTTTATTATAGCCAAGATATGAATGCATACAAAATTCACTTTAGGCAAAATGCTTTTCAATGTTTCCACGCCCTTGGGAGGTCACATCCAATGAGCATAAAAGCACTGAAAGCACATTTAATAAGGAATGTCAATTTGTTGTCTTTGCAAGCTGAAGCAACTTATCACATTTACTCGCAACAAACGTCGCGAGCTGTTCAGAATGACAATTCACTCGCTTCAACGTAATTTCCAAATGAAGAACATACTGAAAGTGTTGTAATATATACATATATACGGTGAGTAACTTACACCGCATATTGAAGACTGCTCAAAATTCTAAAGAAACAGAGCAGATACAGACATCTATATGCAAAGATGTCTTGTAGAATACTGAACTGTCCTATTCAAAACAGCATCCATCTGAAAAAAAAACGCACTAGTTTGCACACAAACACGGGAACATCACAAGGGGACGGCTGCTCACCTTGTGCAATGCTCCCTTGCCAATGTGTAAATTAGTGCCTTTTCTTTTTTTAACATTTAGCCAACACTAACAAGTCACAAAAATGCATTTTTTTACCCCAGTTTACTACTGTGGTAAAAATAGAGTGCACTGACTACAACTGACAGCCATTTCCAAAAAACAACACGACCCTGAAACTGAACAAATATCCAAACAAATGTTTGCAAAACTCTGTGAATGGCGCAGGAAACCAGGCAAAGAACTAATGAAACATTGCAGTTTATTTCTTCAAAGCTGTAGGGCTTAAGTACAAAATATCATCATATGCTTCCATAAAAAATTTAGAATGAAACATTGCAATTTATTTCTTCAAAGCTGTAGGACTTCAGCATAAAATATCATCAAATGCTTCCATGAAAAATTTGGGCTTTTGTCGCAAATACAGTGCCTCTATGGTTGCAGATATCGCATTGCCAATGCCGAAGTGGGGGTTTCCCTTTCCCAATACATTATCTACTATTCGATGCTTCAACAAATATCAGCCCAGCAAGACAAAAGCAGCTGAAAGGCCACCCTTATCAAAGTATCAATCAAGCAAAAGCTAACAAAAAAGATTGTGCAAGACAATGAGCAGTACAAGCTTGGGAAGAAAGATAAGAGCAACAGCAGGTGTAGAAACAGCAACGTAGCACCATTAGCCGTGACAAGCACCTCGTGTAGTAGTGTAACAGCTTTGATACACGAAAGTAGCAGAATCAAACAATGTCATAGCATCTTGACACTACTCGTTACAGAGCACAGATGTCTAGCACAAAACCAATTTTCGGTACAATAAGGTTGTTAATCTTTCAGATAGAGAAATTGTCGCAGTCACCAAAATTGCCGCAGCCACACATTTTTGGTTCCGACATGCTTTCGCAACAGTGTTCACACTGGATGAAATTTTCACTATGGCATGCCTACAAACACATTCTTTTGAAGATGTAGCACAGTTATGATCTTTATACATCAAAATTTTCAAATTTCAAGGCAAAAGTGCAATACAATCCAGGTGACACTGATGAATCAACACTTAGAAACATCCAGAAGGTTAATATTATCAACAACAGCACTCTGGTAGCAACATCATAGCAGTGCATTGTGAAATGAATTAAAATGCTTGTGCTCCATGTCCACTCCACTGGTGGGGAAAGTATCTTTTTTGATGTTCACTTAGGTAGTGCACACTGGCAAGTTCCTTCTGCGAATAACCGCCACTAATTTCAAAGTACTGGGTACTTTTGCATACTACAAACACCAGATGCAATGGCTGGAGCTGAACATGCAAATGACCCCAACGCTTAATCTTTGAAAAACTATTATGATGAGCTGTTTTTAAAACAAGTCAAATTAACACACAATTCCAAAGCACTTGAGCAACTGCTAAAAAAATTATGTCATAATGCCTTCACTTACTCATTTTACAACAATTATTATTTCCAATTAAAAATATCTATTATTCTGAAGACATTTATACTCAGTTTTTGGGTGAATACAGTCAAATGCCGCTACAACGAAACTGACGGGGCACGGAAAAAATTTCGTTGAAGCGAAAAGTTTGTCGTAGTGAAATTGAAAAAATATAGCTGATCTGAGCTAGCAAGAATGTTTATTCTCAAAATTCAAAAAATGTCCACTGCTTCCTATTCTTTCTCAGCAGCGTTACAACGTGATTCTCATCCATGCATAGCGAGGCCATGGTGAAAAGCACGCTAAAACAACGCTTAACACCGCTCTCGTGAACGAACTAAACAGTTGCATCAACACGCTGACACCAGCAGCTGTCCGATGTCAAAAGTATCTGACAACACCGAGATGGAGGCAAGGTATCATGGAGTGGAGACTTTTGCATTATTCTATGCCATTCTTATCATCCATCACTCGTGGCTAGCTGATTTTGTTGATAATGCCAACGAACAGCCGCTCCGATTAGTTACCACACTGGCCAAGCGCGAACATAATGATAAGCATCGGAATCGGAAAAGACATCGTGTCGCGGTTGCACCCAGCAGCTGGAGAAGGAAACCATGAACTGAGCTACTGAGCTTCAAATTTGGATTGTCTGCGGCTCAAAAGCAAGCCAGTGTCAAAACAAAAGCAGGGCAGTCTCACTGCCATTGCTATCGAGCAATGGCGGCCCCCATGCTTTCTGAACAGCGGCGGTTTCTGGTGGTGTCAATGCGTGTTTTAGACTTTGTTTACGCATTTTCAGGCTCTGAAAATGTATAGAAATGTTAAAGATTGGGTTTACTGCATAAAAATAAGTATCTGAGCTTGGAATTACATCGTAAAAATTTCGTTGAAGCGGGACAATCGAAGAAAAAGTGTTTATTGTGGCAATAATATTTATGCATTGACTCCTATGGACTGCTGACAGAGAATCGTGAATTTTTTTGTTGTAGCAAAAATTTCATTGAATCGGCGTTCGTTGTAGCAGAGTTCGACTGTAGAATAAAATGTAAAACTAGAAATATATCACAATTTTGTTTCTAGTTATGCTCATTTTGACCAAAGAAAATCTATTTTTCATGTTGCTAGCCTAAAGTGGCATGTCGAACGACTTGTTCAACGTAATAGTGCTTTCAGCAAAATGATCATATGCAACATTACATTGTAAACTTACGTTAAACAAAGACATTTATTATGCAGGAGCTTGAATTCATCTCAAAGTTACTGCACGGTGCTCTTTCTTACTGATTAGTCAACAGAATAGGAACAAACATGAACTACACAATAGTGCCCAACACACCTCAAAGGGGTAATACTTCGCAGGTGTGGAAGTGGAAGCGAGTGTGAATGTGTGTTTCTAGGGGATCCTAAGTTGCGCTAAATTACTTACAATATGATGGGCAGTCAAAACGTTTTATCACTTGTGCATACTGATGACTTTGCTTGATACAGAAACTTACTTTTATAGCAAAATGCCACGTCCACATGATGTCTGTTTGCTTTTTAACCATGCATTTAAATACGTTTTAGACTACAAGCCATAGCGCCGCTTGTCGGGTAGCAATAGGCGGTGATGGCATATGCAACACCCCATCTCAATGAAGGGTGGGCCATTTGGATTGCACTAGGAGTTGTGGGGACTCCTGAAGCAAGATTTTTTTCAAAGTTAAACAAGTTAATGGAACATGCTTTGAGTTTTTAGAAACGGCATTTTAAAAATGCACACTGACTCAATATTGGTCTTTAGAGTCCTTTTAAAAGTCAGTGTGAACTGTGCTACACCTTCATACATAGTGTTCCTGTGACGTCACAGACAGGTTCTTGGCGCTGGGTACCCAGACATGGCGGTCAGCTTTTTATCTCATTAGTGAGCGTTAGTGCAAGAAAGGACATGCAGTTGTTTCGTCCCCGCGTCCTCTTGTGCTGCCCCCACGTTCTTCTGTTCACCAGCTGCGCCAAGGGTAAACACCAAAAAAAAAAAACGCAAGGGGCACCGGCACTAATCTGATGTCACAGTTTCTTTGTAAAAGTGCACGTGGCGTCTCAACCAGCTGGTACCCAGAGATGGTGGGCACAGTGACGTCGTTGCACGCTATGCATACCAATCAATTCAAGAGAAATATTTGTACGACATTCAAACATACAAGTTTTCAAAGCCTGGTAACCATAAAATAAAATGCATAAGCATGCAACTAAGAAGGGAAGGTACGCACTTTGCAGTGTATGAGGTCGGTTTAGGGCTACAAAGTGCCCCATCAATTCCAGGATGCAACTAAACTGTTATGAAACTAAATAGTAAGCTGCGGGTATTCAAACATTCAAAGCTCACAACAGAAATAAAAATGAGTGGTCACCTACCCAAGAATCATCAAACGTTTTTTTTTTTTTTCAGTTTCACTCAATCATAGGCACTTTATGTAAAATTTAGATTACCTACACTTAATTTTGCATTATTTGTAAGGAACCGGAAGTTGGGAATATTTCAAGGTATGGAGCTAGGTCATTCATTGTGCCAAGTAAAATTACCTGGTTCAAACACATCATACAGGTATGTAGACATCACTTATGCATGGTTAAGCATGGTAATTAGGTGTGCTTTTCAGCAAAATAGTTTACAGTAAAGTATTCCAAAACAACAGCAGTGATTAGACATGCAGCAAGTCAAACTTCCTTACCTGTAGCAACTTACCCAAACATTACATGCTTCATTGCTATCTTTACTACGAGTAGGTTACGTAAAAAAAAAATTCATAGTCTTTGTTCAGAACAGTCTTTACTCACTGCTCTAATATATAATTTATTCCCTAAGTGAGCTTAATAGCCAAAAAAGTGACAAAAATTACCTAGGAAAAAAACTGATATAAAAATGGCTGAGGTTTTACATGCCACAACGACGATATGATAATCCTTTACACTATAGTGAAAGACAAGTGATTATTATTAATATTTTTTTACCACCTGACATTCAATAACATGCACGCAAATTGCAGCAGACTGGTGTTTCTTGCATTTCGCCATGTCAAAATCTGGTCCCCATGGCCAGGAATCAAAACTCCACCTTCTAGCTTTAGGAATGCAACACCTTATGTACTATAAGCTACAAGAGCCAGTTGCAAGAAATTAAAACTGCACCCAAACCATTTCAATTTCATTCATTCATTCACAAATATTTAAGCTTTGCCTAATTCACAAGCACTTATTCAAAGCAACTAAAACCGAAACAAGATTTTCTCACAGTGTGCTTCTTATATTTGTGGACCACGTGCACACCCGTTTGCAACGCAGTCTTGAAAGTAGACAGTGTGGCAACAATCTTTACATGGAAACTCAAACTATCGGGGTTTCCACAAAGTCTCTTAAAAGTTAGCACAGCTTCATTTATAGGCCAACCATCAAGACTGGACTCGGGAGAGCTTAAAACCCTGAGAGGCTTGCGAACAATGTCTAAACTAAGAGACTGACAACCAATTATTATGTCACTTGTTTTCTTTATTCTGAGTGATCATGAAATAGCAATGCGGAAAATGCCGCGAAACATTTATAGTTAAAATCTTAAGCCGTGCGGCAACTGCAAAGTCGTACACACATCGCTGCAAACGGTGCGAAGAAAGTGTGACGGCAGTTCCTATTTCTTGCCAGTGGTTTGGTGTGCATGCATTCCCTCTGCACACATGCCGCACTGCTCAACATGTTCCATTACTTGCCACGAAAGCAGCCCCATGTCCCATCATCAACTCCTTTTTACTTTATAAGCAGCACAGAATTGATCGGGAATAATGATACATATATACTGATATATATCATATTTAGCACTAATTAAAATGCACATAAAAGCATGAGACTACATATAGCAGACAGAGCAGCTCCATAGGGTAGAATCACGGCTCTTCCACTAAGCTGCACGACACACTTCTTTTTTTGTGTGTGTGCGTGTGTGACAATCAAACGCCATTTCAAAATATATCTTACTCAATCATGAAAAGAACGCTGGAATGTGTCACTATAATTCACAGTCTTTTCATTTCCACCAGGATCTAATCCTGCATTCTGGCCAGCTGGCGGTCCCTTTAAACCACTCCCATCGCATTCACTAATATTCACTTCCAAGTGCCAGCTTAGTGTGTTGGAATAAATCAACTCTAGAAAGATAATCAATTTCATACCAATGCTTTCAAAAAGTAGTGAAAAGCCTTAGGTTTTTTTTTTTTTTTTCACCCCTACGGTCATATGGCTAAACCCAGCCACAGCTGTAAATAACCAACACCTTGTGCAACATAGAATACAGAACACAAGTGAAAAAAATAATATGAATTCTGTTTTAGACCCATCACCTCCAATGTAAATTGTAATGTGAAGCATTTTACAAGAATTAGGTTGGGATTTTGAAAGCAGTTTTATTTATTTTTCTTGTCAGTTCTCAGTTCAGCATAGAAAAAGAAAAATTCTGAGCTAAAATTCACAAAAAATAAAGTTTCTGTAATTAGGCTGACTATAGCAATTATCATATTTATTCGTATACAACCAGCACCAACTACTGTTTGCTAACCGCTGTTGTAACATTGCAATAAAATATTACACTTTTCTTAATATGTCTCTGCTTCACTACATTGAAGACTTTGTACACCTCAACAATTCCCGTTAAGGGAAATTTGCTACAATTTTCTTTATGCTCATGTGGAGGCTTGCAACGCTCAACATGTAGTTCCTAATAATGTCCTTGATCAATCTGACGAGTACTTTGCAATGTTGCTGTTTAAGCAGGATGAAGTCCTACTAAATGCATTTGCGTGTGGTGCATAAGGCCTGACCCCACGTATGAGTAGCAGCCCGTCAGCGCGAAACTTTTTGACACGATGTCGCATCTTCTCCCTATAGAGAACATTAACACGTGGCTACGTGAATCTGTGCCACGTGCGCACTCACTCTCCACGTGGGAGAGGTCTCGACGATACGTCAAAAATACACGCACTAACGCGCTGCGACGGATACGTGGGGTCGGCCCTTAGCTACTACCATGCCAGTATTTAAAAAATGCTGTTGGACAGTCCTGTATTGTGAACTAATATTAGTGTATTATTAATATCATTATGTCAAAATCTTTCCTTTAATACTTCACACAGCAATCATTCTCTCTACAATGAACTCCACGTACTCTGATGCTTAAGGCCACTGATGAAACCCCCTGAAACCGCCACTTGCTGCTAGTTCAATCTAAAGTGAGATGCAAGCACAAAGGCTCTCAGGGGCATCCAAGCACCATATTCTAAAACAGCCTCTTTCACACCCATCCACGCACATGCTATGGAACAAAACACCTGACAAAGCAATGCACACATCTTGATCATGAAAAGCCACTTGTTCGAAAGAGAGAAGAACTAAAGCACCATTGACTCCTTAGCACCAGAGAAAAAGAAGTTCTTGAAAGAACACTCACAGGTTGTATATTTTGTAGTGGCCTTTGTGCTTCTTTTCAAGAAACCTATGGAACAGCAGAAGGAAAGTGGGTGAGAAAAAATATGCACAATACAGTCAATGCCTTGACTGCATTATAAGCAGCTGCGGTGAGAATGATGGGTGGCCCACACCTGTCTAATCTGCATGACTGTGGCTCAGGATAGTCTTCAGATTATTTACAGAATAAAACGACTTCTGGTCAATTTCCAGTCAACTTTTTGAAAAAAGTGAAGGCACCCACAATCCTTAGGAATTTTTACATTTATAGCAGAATACATTGTTGAAAATGGCACATATATTTGTAAAGCCAAAAAAGCTGTAAAATGCAGGACCATTCTAGCCAATATTGCCATGCGGGTTTTTTTTTACACTTTTGTTTTATTCGCTCTTCGTGCACGAGACTATCCGAGTGATCGTGCGGGGAGGAGCTGCGCTAAGGATAACAGCTTGCACGATCGCTCGGATAGTCTCGCGCTTGAAAACCAAATGAAACATAAGTATAAAAAAAACGCGGGTGGCAATATAATTTACTACCATCATGCCTACACAAGCAGAGATGCCACGCTTGGAGCTCCCACTGACACAAATACCAGATTTCAGCCCTAACAAATATTTAGAAACAGTGCTCTTTGTAGCCTAGCTATTCGAAAGCAAGTTAAATTAATGTAACATTATGCGAGCTACAGCTGTTAATGTCTAATCACTTTCAATGCTCAGAGAACATACACTTACACTTAAAATTGTGGATAGACTAGTAAATAACTATTCTACATCAGTGTATGTGCTCATGAAGGTTTTAAACACTCAAAGCCTCCTTCTAACATTATTCAATAAAATATGCAACCGTGATTGGTCAAGAAAGAATCCACATTTGCCTTGCACACATGAATAGTGCCGCTTCAAAGCACAGCTTCTAAGGGCTTTGAAAAAAAGCACATTATCAGTCAAGCAGACACCAACAGGCACCACTTACTTTTGCACATCATCCATGTGGTTGCGGAAGACCCCTTCTAACTTTTCAGCCGGGAAGCCCATGGCGATAATATTGTCACTAATGTCTATGGCGTAATGAGGGTCAAGGCCGAAAGACACGAGCTTTTGCACAGTCGGTAAAATGCTATGTGCTACAGTAATCATGTTAATGGAAAACCACAATTCTTACAGTATCTAGGGTTTTAAGCAGCAAGACTAGAATTTGATCGATCATAAGGCATGCCATAGCATATGACTACGCGAACATATGGTACACAAACGTTTATAGGTTCTGCCCATAATTGAATTTGCTACCGCAGCCAGGAATTGGAACATCTAAGCTTAGTTTGACAGCAAGATAATACAGCCACTAAGCCACCATGTTGCTTTTTAAAGAAAACAGATTCCAGGCCCAAAATGGCACACAATTTGCAAGTTTGAGCTGCTAACTTGAAAAAGAAACACTCTATTCGTACACCTACAGAGTCACAAATGCAAAATAAAGTTCAGTGTAACAAATTTTCTCCCACTTGTATACATGACTTGACCATGAACAATTTTTTCTTCTTAACCCAACTATAAAAAATTTTCCAGCATACTTCTTTATGACACCAAACACTTTAAAGCAGAAGCATCAGAGCCATACCAGACATCACAGTGGAATGCTCACATTTCTATTTGTTGCCCTATAAGTGCTGCTCATTAAGTGCTGTACACAGAAAGTATACTACTTAGTCATACTTACTAAGCAATACTAACATTGTTATGCTTTGCCGTAAATTGAGCTTGTAAAATGCAAGACAAAGCGATAATGCACGAAAAGGTAGAAATAAGTTCAAGGATTTTAGAGAGTCACCAGCATATCAAGCTTATCTCCTGTCACATGTGAAGACCACAGCAAAGGCAAGAAGCAATGACATATGTGATGCATGCCCAGCCTTCAGCAACTACTGCTTTGAGTCCACAGCCCTCCATGACCACCACCGGGGATTATGATGGTTCAATGAGAAGCCCTGCTTTTTAAAAAGCCTACTGCCTGGCTTTGTTTGATATGTTCTGAACTGGTTGCAATACTAATGTATAATGTAAAAAATCATTCACTGTATCTTTAGAAAACTGAGGCTTCATACCAAAATTATTATAAAGACAACTGTTGGGTCATATAAAAAAAAGGTTTCACATCACAACTCATTTAGAACAGAGGTACATGTGCCTTCAACTAAAAGATGCTGCATGAAGAGACAGATACTTGGCTTATGAAACAAGATACAAGAAGTCAAAACAATAATAAAAAGATGAAACAGACAGTTTAGCCTCAAATAATATGAGTGCATTTATATCAAGCCCGAAACGGATACCATGTCCACAAAATGAATGTTAAAAAGCCCAATGGTCGATTCAAAACTTAACCTTTCCTTTTAAAGGGGGCCAGCTAGCTCTCTCCTGAACTTGCTAACAAGAATATTAATAATCGTAATATCTGGGGTTTTACATCCCAAAACCAAGATATGGTTAAGAGAAACATAGTAGTGGAGGGCTCCAGAAATTTTTACTATCTGGTGTGTTCTTTAACGTGCAATGACATCACACAGCACACAGGCCAAAACCATTTTGTCTCCATCGAAATGTGACAGTTATGGCCCGGAGGGACAAACATCACTGCCTGTACTCACTGTACAGTACATGCTGTTGTCATTAATTATATCCTTTACAAACAAATAAGGTTGCCACTAATTCATGTTTCGTCCTCCATGAGCATACCAAGCATGAAATATCAATGTGCTGTTATCCCACAATGCAATTGATCTGTATCAGGCTCAAAAGCCTATCTCTATTTATGCCATTATTTCCACAGAACACAATATGTTGGATGTTCTACGTTTTCTAATGGCACTTTAAATCTTCAAAGAGTAAGAACTGTCCTCTTAAACCTGACTTCTTTCAGGGTTCAAGCAAAGCAGTCTGAGGAATCAAAGGCCTAGTACATTGAGTGTCTCAAGCTTAAAGGGGCCCTGCAAAACTTTTAGAGCATGGTCAGAAAACGCTGTAGATCGGTAGTAGACCACGCGAATAAAATACTATAGCGCAGCGTGATGCCTGGAATTCACAATTAATGATCAAACTCAGCTAAAATTTGCTTCCTCTTATCTGAACAAATGACGGAAGACGCTGAAAAAGCACTCATAGACCACCTATCAGCCATTGGCTGATTTTAACATAGCGAGCAGGGTCATTGCAGGGATCGCTGCATGCGCGCGCGATCACGCTCAGGAAGCCGTCTATTGGAAGAGAAAAAAAAGTGCTCAATGTCAAGAGGTGTGCGCGACATCCCTCTTCCCCCCCCCCCCCCCAGTCAAACTTCCAGCGCTTTCTTTAAAACAAGAAAGGAGAGAATGCTATTGCAGCGTGCAACAAATCTTCGTAACTTCACTCATACTGGAAGGATTCTTAAAATTTCTTGCAACGTTGAATTCGTGAGGCAATAAGCTATTTCAGTGAATACATTCCATGATTACTTGAAAAAGTTTTAAGGGCCCTTTTAAATGAGGCATCACAGCTTAGGTACAGTACAATACCTGCTATGAACAGTACAGAAGCATGTTTTGGTATGCCTGGCACGACATCATGAGGCCTAGTCAACTAAGGTCAAAATGGATGCAGGTATGCAAGTAAACGAAAGGGTAACACGGGCCACATGTTTGAGATTTTTCTTTACGCTTAAAAATTTAACGCAGGACACATGTTAGTGACTGCACTCCACACAGTTACTGCAACTGTTCCTGGAAAGAAACAGTTGCAGTATACATGAAGTGCACATAAATCTCCGACACATATACAAAATATGAATACATGAGGTCCAAAACAAAAAGTGCACAAGCATGCACTCATGACCTCTCTATAGTGCATGGCACAAACGGACAGTGGATGCACTTGCACTTTCGGTACACAAAACTACATGCACACAATCTTACTGAATGAAACCCTTGATAAAAATGGTTCTGGAGCTGAGCCCACATGCAATTGTGGAAGACCACAACAAGGGACAGAAAAACCTCAATTGCAATGATGGCTGGTATTGCAACATTGATAATAACCAGCACTCCTTAACTGCAGGACATATGCAATGACATAACGAAGTTTTCAATGTACTGGACACCAAGCCACAGCCCCCGGAAAGGTCATGTTCAGCATGAAAATGTCAGTTTGCCTATACAACAAAGGACAACAATACAACTTCTATAGTGACCTTATCAGCTTTTGTGCCAAATGGCCCACTCTGATAGCCAGATAAGCTGATATGGAGCAGCACCTTAAAGAACACCTAAGTGCAGAGCTTCTATGAGCCTCTCAAACCAAGATGCACTCAAAATGGATCATTGAGCACACCAGAAAGCCTCCACAAGCTACTGCTTAATAGAGTTTACGGCAATGACAAATAGGCGCCACCTAAATATGTATAATAGATATGGGTGCATAATGGTATTCATATATATTTTGTTTAACTTGCATTATTTAAAGCACTAGCAAATATAGTCAAGTGATTACGAGATATGGGTGCAGAATGGTGTTCGTGTGTGTGTGTGTGTGTGTGTGTGTGTGTGTGTGTGTGTGTGTGTGTGTGTGTATATATATATATATATATATATATATATATATATATATATATATATATATATATATACTTGCATTATTTCAAACACTAGCAAATATGGCAAAGTGATTATGACAAAGCTAAACTGGTGACCTGAGTAGATTTTATGAGAACAACACAGTATGAAGTATGCATACACATCCACATCAGCTGTGAAAAGTGAGCTGTGCTAAAACTTGCAAACGTTTGATTTCTCTTGCACTATAAGCATTATTTCTAAATAAAATTTTGCCAATTCAAAACCAATTATTGTAAACGCAGACACCTAGTGTTGCATCAAAGAATAAATACACTTTGCATATAATATTGACACTTCCCAACTCCTCCTTTTTTACAACTTGAAAAAGAATAGTAAAATATATTTGCAAATTTGGAGAAAATATGCAAACTGCTTTTACCATATTAATAAAATAACAATTTGCAAACACAAAGGCCAGAAAACACAGGCTGTCTACTAACATCTGCTACTATGCTTTCCATGGTTTAAACAGTATGAATAAACAATATCATGGCATTTCTACTTTCCCAATCTGGCAAAACTTTATAGGCAAGATGGTCTACTGAAGTACTGTGCAACTGTTGCATCTTCAATGAAGCGTGATGATTGCAGCCCAGAAGGTATGAACAGTGAGTACATTTAGTGGGCTATTTCGTTTTAGGATGCACGAGGGCAGCAAAACATGGACTGTATGCAGGCACTGGCAATGTCTACATATTAGTTCTGGCAATAACTTATGCTCAAACAAGAGCAGATATTTTGAGGCCAGGATTTACTTTGCTACCAGTTTAGAGTATCACAACAATGATAAAACTCCCAAGGGAGCATTTTTCCATGCTGAGTACATGTGGCTCGTACACATTAATACAATGATAAAACTACCAAGGGAGCATTTTTCCATGCTGAGTACATGTGGCTCATACACATTAATACAAGTTATTTTCATTGAAATAGACTGCTAGAATGCCTTTGTACCATCACTAGTACTGCACCCACATTTAATGCGCTACCATAAGATGTTCACGAGGTCAAAGCAAAATTTTACTAGTTTTATAAACTTGTAAGGAGCAGTAACCCTTATTTGCTAGGAAATATAGATAAATTCACAATAAACCTGAACTGGGAGCACTGCAATAACTACAGTAGCAAAAGCTCAATGAAGAGCACAGAATTTTCATAGGGTTTATATACAAGAACTGGGCACACTTTTAGAGGGAATTTCGACGGCAGATTCAGTGCACTTCTTGTAGCAGTTTTTCTGATCCAGGTGGAGCAAGTCTTCCATTGGCAGATTGAGAGTGCTCTTTGTACGTTTCATAGGTCTATTTGGAGCAGCTCTACTGCCAGATCTGCTGCACGGAGCAGCTCTGTACTCCACAAAAAAAGCAGCAGATTAGACGAAGTTTTAAGTGCCCAGTGCATGCGCTGAGTGTCGCGTACTATGAAACCAACTCAACGTGCTGCCTGAGCGCCCCCTTCTGCTGCAGGCCCTGCAGGATGAAAACAACATAAAGTGCGAGGAATGCTGGGCACTTCCAACAGCAGGTGTGTGCTAGCGCCCCCTGTCATTTTCTATGACGGGAGTGGCTGTGTTTCATTTGATGGATTCCTTCAGTTGCCCTCCCCAAAAGTGGAGTGTTCCAGCACAGTATCCATTGGCCACTCCTAATCCGCCTTTGGAATTCACCATCAAATAAAGCACAAACCATGTACACAGATGTTAGTCAGAATTCTAATGATTGGCCCTTTATGTAAGAGCTACAGGTTCCAAGATCTGTGCACAATACCATTACCAAACCACCTTCTTACAACAAACTACAGCAGATGCAGTGTCACAAGGCAAAATCAACCCTAGAAGTAATCTATTCATAACATGTACCCTTCCAGAAACTGCCTTCCCTACGAAATTTATATAGCTATAGCTGTAGTAAAGCCTACCTGTATCAGTACGAATAAACGCAACAAAAGAATCCAGTCACTACTTCACTGAACTAGTATCCAACGCAAAGCCAACTCTGATCATGACAACTGCTCAAGTAGGCATATGAAGTAATTGTGCTGGCCCATTAAACTTGCTACATGAAACTTGCATATGACATCACTGCTAAAGTTGGTTCCAAAAGATCTTTACTTTTTCAGTGATTAGGGGAATCTGATCTCGCTAGAGAATAAGATTACCATCAATCTCTTCAAATACATGTGCTCCAGTAGCCAAATTATGACCAAGTGACAGCACCATTATGTACGGTCAAGTCCTTAGTAAAGGAATTTTTATCTTCTAATCAAATTAAGAAGACTGTGTTACATATACTGATGCAAACATGAATTTTCTAAAGAAATTTTAAGCCAAATAAACTAACTACGTTTTTTTTTCTTTGCAGCTTCCGAAGGTAAGAACTGTGAAAAGCATTTTGTGGCAAGGTGCCAGCATAATTTTTTTTAATATTTACATGGTTATGATATATATGTGGGATTTAGCATCCCAAAACCACCATATGATTATGAGAGATACCGTAGTGGAGGGCTCCGGAAATTTCGACCACCTGGGGTTCTTTAACGTGCACCCAAATCTTAGCACATGGGCCTACAACATTTCTGCCTCCATCAGAAATGCAGCCGCCGCAGCCGGGATTTGATCCCCCCCCCCCCCCCTGCGGGTCAGCAGCCGAGTACCTTAGCCACTAGACCCGGGGTCCAATTTGCTGTCGGCATAAGGGCAAAAAACCACGGCAGAATCTGCGCAAAAAGCAATGGTAATTTCGGCATGCTGTCCATCAGGCAGTCGCCATGCCCGCTGAAGAGATCGCAGAAAGGTTGAGCCTTGTGTAGACTGTACAGAGGTGACGTCACTCCCACAGGGTAGGCGTTGTCAAGTTGATGGTCCAACGTATCTTTGCCACGCGGAGCCAGACCAAAGAGTTACAGTTCTATCCAATCGCTTGCTGTCGGCACTATGGCGAAAAATGAGAAATATCCTGCAATAGAATGCATTGGGCACTCAGCCACAGCACCCGGTAGACAAGGTCAGCCCGCAAGCCAAGAAAAATTCAGGGAGCATATATTTCATGATTTTATTTGATATCCACCGTGTTGTTTCAACAGATTGTTACATCATATACAGTAAATCTAAATGAAAGGTGCTATGAAACAGAAGTAAACCCAAGTATGAAAATATAAAACTGCAAAAAGACAGCAAAGGATACAGGATAAGTCCAAGTCAAAGTCCTCATCTTGGTACCGCTTCTTGTTCTTACTTACAACCTGTTTGATGCGTGCAGTCATGGTCATCCTAGACCAACATGGGGAGAGCCACCCTGCACAGTAAGTAGCATAACAATACTAATTGATATGTGAGATTTAACGTCCCAAAACCATCATATGATTATGAGAGACGCCGTAGTGGAGGGCTCCGGAAATTTCGACCACCTGGGGTTCTTTAACGTGCACCCAAATCTTAGCATAACTTAGTATAGCATAACAATACTAAGGAACAATTTTTTTCTCTAATTTAGATCACCAGACCTCCAGCCTTATTGAAGAAACTTGGTGCTCCCTCACACATGCAGACATTCAAACATGCGCATATACACAAGAACGCATCTAAGAAACTAAAGTAAAACAATCCGGTATGCGTGTGTGAATGAGGAAATGCCAAGTTGCGCCGCGTTTCTTCGATACGACTAGTTACCAACTGCCCAACAGCAAGTTCTAATATGCTATTCACGTCAGTCTATCCATGTGCAATCGCAAGCCGCATCGGTTTGAGATGTGGCCGAAACACGCACACGAATAAGAAAACAATTTCTAAAGCTAATCTATACAGTAAAACCTTATACTTAAGCCTATGTATATCTGCTCGAGCAATCCCGCATACAGTTACACTGCTGAATTTAGATTACTTGATTCAACGCGGGTGAACAGAAAGGATCCAACATTTCAGAGATGTACATGCACAAGTTGGGTAAACAACATATTCCAGTCACTGATGAATAATTCCAGTCAAAAACTGGATCCACTTTAAGATTATCAGTGTACACAATCATGGAAGCTGCTATAGTCTATACCAGTGCGTGTTTTTTTATCGGTGCACTTGAACTGCTAGCTCAATTTTTACATCTCCCTAAATACAACCCAAAATAATGATTATATATTGCAATTATGGGTCATTAAAATGGTGCTTGCATACAAAAGCAAACTGCTAGTTACAAGCAAAAAGCAGCAGAAGTTATTTATGGGTTGTGCGAGTAAAGCGTATTCAACAATCCTGACAGACAATTATGCATCACACACCACGAGTTCATGTTAGGCCAAGGACTTTGCAGGGGACTATTGATCCACCATCATTTGAAGCATTACGGTTACAGTAGCTAGAAAAGGGCTTGGGGTTGTGCAAAGCATTGCCAGATGTGGCAAACAATTGTGTGCTTTTACGACTGCAGCTAGACAACAGCGCCAGCGTGACATTATGCCTGATTTCTCATACTCCAAAGGAAATAAGTGTTTCTCTAGAGTACATAAACATCAATCTCCATGTTTATGCAATAAGTCATTCCCAATGTACGCAAATGCTAACACTGAAAAGGTGGACAGACAGTGTAAGGCACAAATGCAGCGATATTGCAATTAAAAAGATAATGTTGATGTTTGTTCAGGGAAAGAATGGTTATATAAGTAAAGAGAAATATAAATTTTGAAGGACTGCCCAAAAATGGTCACAACAATCCCTGTGATCAGAATAGACTTCGAAAAATCAAGGTGTTATATCATGCATTATTCTACTAAGAAGCTTGCTTGCTTTGGAGACATGTAGACATACTCTTTTACAACTTAAGGTCCACTGCTATCTATCTCAAAGCGCCGTTCCCTTTCGAGGTTGTTGTACATTACTTTAATTTTCTGCAGATTGATTTCAAGACCTACCTTACTGCTCTCCTTATCTAATGCAGTAATCATGAGTTTCAATCGATCTCCTGTGTTACTCATCAAGGCAATGTCATCAGCAAATTGCAGGTGGTTACTAAAATACTCTCCATTAGCTCTTATCCCTAACTCTTCCCAATCTAGGGTCCTGAAAACGGTAAATAGCATTGGGAAGATTGTATCCCCTTGTCTTACAGCCTCCTTGATTGGTATTCTGTCGCTTTCTTTATGGAGCACTAAGGTGGCAGTTCATACACTGTATATTTCTTCCAAGATATTCATATATGCTTTGTCGACGCCCTGATTCCGCAGTGTCTGCATGACTGCTTTACTAGTACATGGAGACCAAGACAAAACACATTGTGTACACTTTCTCTTACATAGAGTAGTAGTGCAGACCGCCTTGTAGCGCAATATGCCAATGATATTGCAAGCTGCTGTACAGCTTCCATACTTTAAAATGGGCATGCCAAGCAAGCTCACATCATACAGCGAACTCAATTCTCGTGGCCTTGACATCAAAGCAACAAGACTTTCGATGACTCACAAGTGGCTTACATACATGTCACACCTTGCCGCTTCCTGGGATGAGTGTCAGCCAAAAGGGAGACCACGTGCTTTGTGGTGAGGTGGCAACAAAGAAATGGAAGGTGCATTCTGAGGGCCTACTTCAAAATTTATTTTCTTTCTTAAGACAAAAAATGATTTGATTAGACTTTCTTCATTACTTTACCATGTAGTGGTCTATCATACGTCACATCATGACAATTTTTTTCTTGAACCGCATCAGTACGAAAAATACGGTCAAACATGGGACAAGTCACGTACTTTTGCCAGTTTTGAAATTTTTTTTTTCGGGAAGATTTGAAAGCCATTTCATCTCTAAACACTTTTTTACAAAAGTAAACATTCCTTTATGGATCAGTACCAATGATGTTGGCATTAAAAAACTATGGAAACATACAGACAGCCACTAACTACAAGAACTCACTAAAAGAAAGCATTATAAAGTACACTGCCTTCTGTGCGCCTGAATGGCATGGTAAGAGGTGTTGCCTTTCGAGTGAGCACACTTTTCGCAAAGGAAATCCGAGTGGTACAGTGCAATAAAACAATCTACTTATTATAAAACTAGCTGAAGAGAAAAAGCTCAGGTCTGCAGCTGCATGGTACTCCTAAATAATTGTGAACAGTTCAACGAGGCACGCAATGCACGGTAAGCGAG
Organism: Rhipicephalus annulatus; assembly: GCA_013436015.1. Classification (NCBI taxonomy): domain Eukaryota; kingdom Metazoa; phylum Arthropoda; class Arachnida; order Ixodida; family Ixodidae; genus Rhipicephalus; species Rhipicephalus annulatus. The sequence continues at coordinate 302,702 of WOVY01009330.1, forward strand.
TGTTTTTCCACCTCAGTGGAATGTGGTCGGTATCGAACACGCGACCTCGCGCTGGACATAGCCTCCAGGCAACCGTGGCGAGAATGAATGAGAGGAGGCGCTGGAACGACTAAACTGACTGACTTGCGAAAAAGCAATTTGTCTCATGAGATTACGTTAGTCTCCATTGAAGCGCATTGCTTAAACTGCTCGTGCCAAGTGCAATCAATGACAGCCAAGAAGACAAGTTAATGAAACACTTTTAACCACGGGTTACGCTCAAAAGCAACCTGCGCGATCACATTCTGCGTCAACCACTTCGTCGCGTTTAAAAAGCTTGAGCTATGAAGTGCGAGTACACCTTTCGGACACAAGTTAGCTGAACACCCACTTGTAGAGCGCAATACTGTAAAACGTATACAAATTCATTGCGTTACGGTATCCACAATTACACATAACGAAAATATAACCAACAACGTTACTTAGAACACGTACGGCCGCCAAATTCTTCTTCACACTGGTTCTTGGAACTCATACTGGCAGCGCAAACGCATGAATTTACATGACACGAAGGGAAATGCCGCGTGCTGCAACTGCTGCCGAGAAAGAGACAACATGCGCAGCAGTCACGAGCTCACTGCTACGATTTTAATCGCATTTAGGGGACGAATGGGCACCCGATTTGCTTCACTCACGACTGCGCAAACTCGGCAGCCAGTAATCGTCCAGATACTCTTAACAAAAAGGCTAACGCCACGAAATAATGACGAATCCGCTTCAGTCACAGCAACGATGACGCTACCTGCGCTACTGGGCAGCCGATATGCAATGTCGTTCAGCCAAAATCACTAGTCTTCAGCCACGATCAAGAAACCAAAAAAAAAAAAAACCGTGACCAGCAGGCGACAGCTGATTGAGCAACGCCGGTTCTCGCACGACGGACGACGATGGAGGCGCGGCATGTCCGTTTGCGCTGCTCGTCGATACGGTCGAAAAAGAAAACACAAACGAAAGGAAGAGAGGCCCGGATAAATCTGTACCTCTGCAAGTCTTTCGTACCGCTTCCTCCGGACAAAAACCCTCAGGTTCGGGGCCTCGCACCGAAACCTACGCTGAACTAGCTCGGCGCCGCGTAATGCGCGGATAACATGTCCGTTCCCACTCTATGTTTGCTCGTTACAATGTAAAGAATGTGGCAACAAAAACCCAGTCATGATGCACGGACTGCGTGAAACCGAAGGCTCAGCGCGCGCAGACATCCGAAAAGACTCACCTCAACGAAAGGAACCGCCGAGGGTCTCCCGGCGCTGTGGCAACAGTGTCGCTCGGCGGTTGTGTCAGCTCCAAAGGGTGATCATCTTACGCTAGCGCGCACATGTAATTCAGAACAAACGGGCCACCGGGCCCGGGGCTCGTTTACACAAACTGTCCTCGGCGCGCGGACGGCATCGCCAGTCGCACGAAGTCGCGTACGGGCCTCCGAGACGCGACCGCTCACTTCCGCGGGAGGTGGTGGGGTGGGGGCAGTGGGGAAGGACTCGGAGCGGAACTCAGTGGCGGTGCTGCTCCTCGGCGTTTGCGAAAGGCGGCCGCCGAATTGCGTAGCACGCCGATACGGCACCCGAGGCAGTTTCCCCGACACGGATTGGCCACATTCGCACCGCTGGCGGAGCAAGAATATCGAGACAGTTTTTTCTTGGACCGATCTTAAGCCTAATACTGGATGCTAGGCTATCAGCACAGAACAATGCTTTCGGGTCTTCCCATTCTCGCGGAGGGCCTAGCGAACCGCGTGGTTTGTGTGGCAGGTCGGGCCACACTGCGGAAGGCCCGAGACCGGAAAGATGTTTTTCGTCGAGAAACACTCACGGTACCGTCTTTGCGTATAACTGCCACCAAAATCGAAAGCAAATGCATGGATCACTCCGGCCGGAATCATATGCTACAACCGCATAACACCTACAAAGCTACAGCCTGCAGCTCCGTGCTGCTTCTGCTGCTTGCTGGCTTCAAAAACCACAACTTATAGCGAGGGTGATGCCAAGGTCGCTGCCAACGCCATTTTTGTTTCCCACGTTTGAATTATTGTTCTGATATATTTGTCATTTTTCTCCTAGAGCGTAGCGTCACTTGACGCAGAAGGACAAAAATATTCAGGGCTTCTTTAAAAAGATCCTGGGCCACAGGAAATATTACTAGTCACTATTAACCGCGACGCTACTATAGTTAACGTCAAAAGTTTCTGCAAAACTCGCTTTATTGATCCTATGTTGCCATGCAAGGCAGCGTGGACAGATCGGCGAAAACACAAAAAAGTAGCGTGTAAAACGTGCAAACTCTCAACAGCTAAAGAACGTTAAAGTTTGCGTAGATCTATTACCAGAAATTTATGCTCAGATACACACGAGTAATATTCTTTTTTTTTCTGTATTGCTCTCCTCTACTCACGCACCCGACTCGACGAGACCCTATCATTTGTGGAAAAATCTTCGCGCAAGAAATAACTTCATTGTTTATTATTATTAGCCAAAAGTACAAATAGTTTAAACGCTCAAATACAAAACGTTTTGTTATTTAATCAAAAGTAAGAAACGTTGCCCCAATAATATTTAGTTTCGGTTTCGATTTTTTACAGCTGTTCGATTGGGCACCAAACGACAGTCGGCAATCATATTGTGTGTATACCTTGCCCACTAAATTTCATACAGTTGAGTTATAGACATGTAAAACTAAAGTGACACGTCCCCTCTACTTTCGCTGGTATTATTGTCTGTTAGTTTTCGTTATTGTTGTGTCCAACAAAGAAAACGAGCCCTTAAGTTTACCCTTTCCTTTAAAAAAAAGAGGGTGATTTGTTAATTTTCAACTGTGAATACAGACGCTCAATTGCATTGTCCGAATACGTTTTACCGTTGTAGCAATACCAGATCACGCGTCAACTGTGCAGTGTAAATTTTTATAAAAGGGAACACGCAGGGGTGTGGCCTGCGCTCTGTCACGGCTGCCTACAGCACAATCACCGGTAGATAAGGAGAGGGAGTATGCTTTTCGCGTCATTGCTAGCAAACGAAACAAGTGATGATCGTTGGACAAGCGCTGTTAAAGTGTGCTCCGACTCTGGTCTCGAAACGGGCGACGCCGCCAAAAGCGGGCGCGCTTTCTTTGTCTGTAAGCTGATGGGGTTGTAGGCAGCCGCCGAAGAGCGCAGGCCACGCGTTCGCCCACCCCTTCATAAAAAATTGATACTGTAAGTACATAAGCAAGAACGCTGGTGCCGATATTTTGTGACGTATCGTGTGCACGTAGATGAGATAAAACTGCAATCACTTTATAATGATCTACAAGCGTAAAGCGTTAGTTAGCAACACATTCGCTAATCCGCAGTATTTTAACATATTGCCACGTTCTCCCTCAAGTTTGGCTATCGCCCCGTTACACTGTTCGTAATCCCAAGTGCAAACCACACCTGCAGTGTTCGAGAACCTTCGTGACAGTAGTACATAATTTCTTTTTAAGATCACGCCCACTTCGCGAGTACTACAGATTATACTGAAACCTACGTGGCCGCTAGCGATAACGCTATAATAATCGACGACATGTGTATAAACGCCCCCGTGCTCCACCGCTTGTCAGTTGATTGTCGGCCGAGGCTATCTTCGCCGCTATCAGCACTATCAGCTAGTGCCAGTGTGTTGCTGTAATCCAACCTTCAGTTTCCTGGCCACAAGTTCGGCCGAATAAACAGTTTCATCATAGCATCAAGTCTGCTCCCTTGGTCCACGTCACAACCCCATGACATCTGGTGAAGGTGCTACTTCTTTCATGTACCGGACGCCCCCGTCAAGCCGTGAACCCAGCCCACGTCGCGAAGAACACACCAACGCCAACGACGAGCATTTATTTAGCCGCCGGTAACAAGGTCTGTAACCGAAGACCAAGACGTTGACCATGGCGACAATTACAGCGCCTGTGCCAGCTGCCCCACTCCTGCTTCGGCAACCCGAAGAACCGCCAACTTTCCACGGTTCGCCACTGGGAACCAGGAAAGCTGGCTTGAAAGGTTCGACTGCGTCACCATCTTCGGCGACTATACTGCCGATTACAAGCTCCGGCATGTGTATTTCGCCATAGAAGATGCTGCTCGGACCTGGTTCGAGAATCAAGAGCGAAGCCTCACAACGTGGGACGTATTTCGCGTCAGGTTCCTCACCACTTTCGCAAGAATACGTGGTCCGCAAGTAGAAGGACGCAGCCCTCCTGAAACCCATGTGCAGATGCCGAATGAAAACGTGGTGGTATTCACGAAATATATGATTGAACGTTTCCGTCCCGCTGACATGTTTTTACCACCACCACGCACTTGACCAAGGAGAAAAAGGTCCGTCTGCTATTGCGAGGAGTCAAGCAAGAACTCTTCGCCGAACTGATCAGGAACCCGCCAAAGACGGTCGCCTAATTCAATTCGGAGCCCCGCCGCGGTGGTCTAGTGGCTAAGGTACTCGGCTGCTGACCCGCAGGTCACGGGTTCAAATCCCGGCTGCGGCGGCTGCATTTCCGATGGAGGCGGAAATGTTGTAGGCCCGTGTGCTCAGATTTGGGTGCACGTTAAAGAACCCCAGGTGGTCTAAATTTCCGGAGCCCTCCACTACGGCGTCTCTCATAATCATATAGTGGTTTTGGGACGTTAAACCCCACATATCAATCAATTAATTCAATTCGGAAGCATCTACGTTTGAGAAGACGCTCGAGATGTGGACACGGCAAAACAATGGTAGCTTCTCGTGTACAAGCTACGTCGACATCCAAGCGCTAAGAACCACCGAACTGCGTGAGACAATCCGAGCAATCGTGCGCAAGAAGAGCTGCGAAAATTGATTCCTTCAGCACTGCCTCACGTGGACTCCATCGCGGACGTCATATGCCAGATCCAGCAGTCGCTGGGCGTTATCAGCCTCCAGAACCGCAGCTGCAAGCCATGAGATATGTTGCTGCAGCCCACCGTCAAGCGCTTTCTCTACGCCCACGCCAAAATGCCGTCTCGTCGTACTTTCGTCGCCAGACGCCACCGTCGACGCGCCCAATCGTTCGCCTGCTGGACAGCGCAGCGCGACCAGGAAAACCGATGTTTGGCGTGCACCTGGCAACCGCCCATTCTGCTACCACTCCCGCTGCAGAGAAGCTGGCCACGCCTACCGCCGTTGCCAGTACCGACAGATGGGTCTACGGGGCTTCGACGTCAACGCGCCGTGTACACAACGGGGTAAACGACCGCATGACATCTCCGACTACCACGCGGAAGCGCACTCGACACCCCGACGACCTTATCGTTCACCGTCGCCAGGCCGCTACGCCTCGCCACTCCGCTAACAGCACACCGGCCCTGCTCGGGGCCGAACTCCGATCCCTGAATACTCGTAAAACTAACCCCCGTATTCACAAACGCTTATCGACTCGACTTTTACTTTTCACTTGACAGGGTTCATCACTGCGCCGCTGCTCGGCTGAAAATGACACTGCGCGCTACTCAAGAACAGCAGCAAATTATCACTAATATGCAGTAACTTGCTTTGCCTAGAGATGGCGCTCCCATCAGCTTTCTCAAGTGAAAGTGGAGCGTTGAGTGGAGGGGCGTTCTAGAATACGGGGGTAAGCGCAGCAACCGATGGAGGTGTGGTTGGTTTACGGCGAACTAGTCAAGATCCTCCGACGGCGACGAAGGTGACACCGCAACGAAATCGAAACCACCCGCCGCAAGACGAAAGATGTTTTGATGTCGAAACTTCACAGCCTGAAGAAGACGTCATGACTAAACGTGGAAGCAGCGGAGCAAACAGACATATATCCGTGATCCGACACCACGACCCAACCACAACGCATGACGACAAACCAGCGACCTTGACGTAATATTCGACGGCCACCTAGTCACTGCTCTCGTTGATACTAAAGCCGACTATTCTGTCGTCAGTAGACCTTTCGCGACAAAGTTGAAAAAAAATGAAGGCTTCATGGCAAGGCCCTGAAATTTGGACTGCTGTAGGTCACCTAATAACGGTGACGGGAGCATGCACAGCAAGAGTCATCATCAATAACTTATCCTGTGAGCTTTGTAATCTTACAACAATGCTCCAGGGATGTGATACTTGGAATGGACTTTCCAAGTCAACACGGCAGTAAAATCTAGGTTCTTTCCGTAGTTGTAGAAACCAACTCTCACCACTCGGCGCCCGAGACGCACCACCCGAGGTGGTATAACAATTGTGGGAGACGAAACGGGCTGCTGCTGTTCCAATAGCGGCAATTGACTTGCTGGTTACTCGAAGATGAAGCAGAAATGCTGGAGAAGTTATAGTTGGCTGAGAAAAAACTTGTATTTACAGATTGTACAAAGGTTGCGTAAGTACGGACATCAACGTTACACAAAAAAGAAAAACCTTTTGGAATTGAACCATCTTCTGTAGGGCGACCCAGCGGTATTCGGTGGAGCCGATGGTGTCTAACACCTCAAGCCCGGTTCAGAACGCCTGGCAGAGCTCCGGGGCCTTTCTTATTTCCTCGTTGCTCCGCCCTTACACTCTCGGCGAATCGTCGCCTGTTTGTGCTCTGAAAGACAGTATACACATGGTCGATCAGAAACTCGCCACGAGAATGCCACCTTCGTGAACATGAAGGGCTCATGCCCCGCAGCCAAATGACACAACCAAAATCTAAATAACACAAAACTAGAAAAAGTCATAGATTATTGGGCAAGCTCTGCGGCACACAATTATCTCGAATTAGACCTACACATACTTGGCTTTGGCGGTCATAGATCTTCTCCATAACACGTCAACATCTTGACGACGGGGCAACAATACGCCTGTCCCCCTTGCGCTGTAACAGTAATCGCTCGCGGACCGCCCGTGGTTCCACTTACGAGCTCGATTGTAAGAATTAATGCGGCAGCAGTCGAAGACACACCGCGACGATGCGCACCAAATCGCCGACTGGGCGTCCGATCATCGTGACATCAACCACACTTTCACGTGTCGCCAGCCCACCCGCTTCCGAGAGCTGCCGGAGCTAAGCCAGGCCGGGACAAAAGGGTATCGGTGACCTCCGAGTTTTCGCAACACGTGCTGCCTCGAAACGGCGTGCGTGAACACAGCATGCGGCTGGGCTTAAGCTGAACAAAATTCAGGAGTCACCACGCCGCTCTGGGTCTCGGAAGAGGCCCATTGATGCGCCGACTGCCAGTGCCGTGAAGCAATTAGGGGGCCGTGAGTTAACAGTAACTGGAAACACCCGACCTTCTCTGGCGCTGCCGAACTACGTGGCGCACCACGCTGGCGCGTATTGTCTGAGCGGTCACGGCAAATCCGGTCGGACACGCTCCGTCTGAGTGCCATTAAAACAATGCTGCCTGCGAAGGGCTGATCTGCCTCCCCAAGCTTACGGCACAAAAACTAACTGCCGCGCAACGAAAGGCTAACCGCGGTCCTACAACGGCGCTGTCATCGACCTGAGGTTTGAGTCAATCCCAATAACCTCAGAAAACAAGCTGCTGACCCCAACAGCGCCAAGGCATCCCGCATTCAATATGCTAGATGAGCTGGTCATCGCGCCGCCTTTCTCCGGCGCCCTCATTTCCGTAGGCACCGAAACAGCAGAAAACCTTGAAGGCGTCGTCGAGGGCCATCAACACCTACTATAATTTGTCAGATTTGCGTCGCAAGAGGCACAACCGAGCTGCGTGACGGCAAAGCAAAGGTGGCGCAGACAAACGTCAGCCACGAATACAGGCACCTCAACCGTTGTACAACGGTCGCTTACATCGACGAATTCGTGGAGGCCTGCAGTTCATTCACCTTCTTCTATCCTGCCGATGCTGCTTCGACGAATTGAGGTCCCGAAGCGGTTTTCGATGTCATCCCGAGCCTTTCGAAGCGCGAGCAAGACCAGCTCAAGTCCATGCTCCTGCTGTTCAAGGACTGCTTCTCGTCATAAACGCGAATTCGACAAACCCCAGTCGCGAAACACCGCATCATAACAGAAAAAAGTGTCCGACCAGTTCGACAAAGCCCGTACTGAGTTTCGTCGTGCGAACGCGACGCGGTGAAGAAACAAGTCGATGAAATGCTACGCGACGACATCACTCAGCCGTCCAAGAGTCCGTGAGCGTCAACCGTAGTATTAGTGAAGAAGGACGGGACCCTGCGTTTTTGCGTCGACTACCACCACCTCAATGAAATCACAAAGGAGGACGTGTACCCTCTCTCACGTATAAACGACGTACAGGACAGAATCCATGGTGTGAAGTACTTTTCTTTGATGGACCCCAAGGTGGGCTATTGGCAAATTGAGGTTGGCGATAGATATAAAGAAGGTGGTCTTTATCACACCAGACAGCCTCTTCGAGTCCAAGGTCATGCCATTTGGTTTTTGCTCGGCGCCAGCGACGTTTCGGAGCATTGTGACCACCGTGCTGGCTGGACTGACATGACAGACTTGCCTCCTGTACTTAGATGACGTCGTCGTGTTTTCCTCGAGCTTCAAGAGCATCTCTGGCGTCTTGAATCGGTACTTCAAGCTATCAAGACCTCTGGACTAACCCTGAAGCCAGAAAAGTGCCACTTTGCGTACGAGCAGCTCTTGTTCCTGGGACACGTGATTAGCAAGTCTGGAGTCCGTCCCTATACCCGCGGAAAACAACGGCCATCGCCTATTTCCCGCAGCCCCCTGACAAGAAGGCTGTACGCCGATTCCTCGAATTGTGCGCCTATTACAGGCGTTTCGTCAAACGTTTTTCACAGATCGCCAAGCCGCTAACTCGCCCCACAAAAACCAACGTCGAATTCAGGTGGGAAGTGGCACAAGAGGAAGCATTTTTAGGAACTTAAACGACACCTCCAGACCCTACCGATACTTGCGCATTTCGACGAATACGCCAAAACAGAAGTACACACCGACGCAAGCAGCGTAGGACTCGGTGCCGTCCTTGTGCTAAAGAGTGACGGTGTGAAAAGGGTTATCAGCTATGCTAGCCGGTCACTATTCAAGGCCGAAGCCAACCATTCCAGAACAGAAAAGGAGTGCCTTGCCATCACCTGGTAAGCGTCAAAATTTCGCCCGTATTCCTCTACGGCAGGCCTTTCAAAGTTGTGAGCGACCACCACGCCTTGTGTTGGCTAACTTGAAAGAACCTTTGGGTCGCCTCACACGGTGGAGCTTCAGGCTTCGAAAAATCGACGTGATGGTCGTTTACGAGTCTGTAAGGAAACACTCTGACTGATATGTGGGGTTTAACGTCCCAAAACTGCCATATGATTATGAGAGACGCCGTAGTTGAGGGCTTCGGAAATTTCGACCCCCTGCAGGGTTCTTTAACGTGCACCCAAATCTAAGCACACGGTCCTACAACATTTCCACCTCCATCGGAAATGCAGCCGCTGCAGCCGGGATTCGATCCCGCGACCTGTGTGTAAGGAAACACTCTGACGCCGACTGCTTCTCTTGTGTCCCTGTCGAACCACCACCACTAAATGACCATGAGGACGGCTTCTTGGATCGATAACCGCCGACGACTTCGCCGAGCAACAGCGAGCTGACCCGGAACTCGGAAGCCTCGTGGAATACTTCAAGAGTAACAGCGCGACTATTCCGAACGTTTTCAAGAGATGACTGGAGTCGTCCTTCCTGCGAAACGGACTTCTCTTAAAGAAGAACTTCTCGCCCCTTCAAGCTGACCACCTTCTCGTGGTTCCTTCAGCAGTAAGACCATAAGTACTCGAGGCCCTACATACGACCCGACGACTGGACACTTCGGTGTTTCCAGTACGCTCGCAAGAATACAAGAAAAGTACTACTGGCCACGACCTCCCAATGACATCACTCGTTACGTCACAACCTGTCGCGACTGTCAGTGACGAAAGAGACCGCTGACTACGCCAGCCGGACTTCTCCAACCCACCTAAACGCCTCACAAGCCGTTCCAGTAAATCGGCATGGTCCTACCGGGACCGTTTCCGATTTCGAATTCGGCGACAAATGGATCTTTGTAGCTACTGAATTCCTCACGAGCTATCTCGAAACAAAGATCCTGTCCGAACGCAGTGGCTCAGAGGTAGCAAAGTTCTTCGTCGAGAACATTGTCCTGCGTCAAGGAGCTCCACAGGCCCTCAATACCGACAGAGGTACGGCCTTTACGGCAGACTTAACTCAGGTGATCCCGAGGTACAGCCAGCAAGTCACCGCCGGACCACCGCGGCTACCATCCACAAACCAATGGCCTCACCGAGTGTCTTAATAAGACCATCGGTGATGTGCTGGCCATGTACGTCGACGTCTAACACAAGACGTGGGATGCAATACTTTTGTATACGTGACCCTTGCGTACAACATTGCCGTACAAGAAACGACGCAAATGATGCCGTACAAGTTGGTGTATGGAAGGAGCCCGGCCACGACGCTCGACGCCATGTTACCTAACGTCAGCGATGAAGAAAACATCGACGTGACTATCTACCTCCAGCGCGCCGAAGAAGCTCGACTACTCGCCCGCCTCCGCATAAAAAACAGACTACCGACAGCCGCTGTTACAATATTCAACGACGCTTCGTGAAATACCAGCCCATTGAACATGTTTGGGTTCCCTCTTTGTTTTATTTCAGGTCTACTGTACAGCTCTGCGGCACCTATTTGTCAAGTTAATGGGCACTTTTAGTCGACCGCGTTTAGTGGACCGTATCCGTACTTTAGTCGACCGTATCCGCTCAGCCTGTCGGTGGTTGCACCACTGCGCATGCGCTACATGGTCGGGCACTGAGCGTGTGAGCGGACCGTCGTAGCGAGCGAAGGATCACGTGATGCGAGGACGAACGACCAAAATGGCAGCCTTGTGCCACGAGTCCATGCTGCTAGCAAAACGCAGTGGTTTTTCGGCCAACACGCAATACCGATGACACTTCACGGATCTGTGCCTCCTGCGAGGAGTCGTCGCAGCCAATCTTTTCGAGAATCCGCGAACGTGGAGTGAAGTTCCACGAAACGAGCTATAGAGGTGACACTTCGGACCATAAATGAGCGTCTAGAGACGCTTCTTTGGTGCTTCTATCAAATGGACCTCGCGAATCTTCGATAGTAAGCAATTTTATGTAACAATAGTAACAATTGAGTTTCTAACAGAAGTCACTCTTCCACCTATCCAGAAAAGCTCGTTAGTCTGATTTTCTACATGCCAACGCGGTGAACGCGCTGCCTCAGGCCAGGGTGTTTGAAACGCGTTTGGGCTGCCTTGAAGGCTTCAATTGTAGTTCAGCTCCAAGTGAAGGTGACAAAAAATGCTCATGCATCAAACAATAAATGAATTCACACTCTTTAAAACAAAATTTTCTATGTTGCTACAAGATAAGAACTATTTTTATTTTCCTTTACAACAAATTTCGTGCACCGATGGCGTCGCGATTGCGTTGACCGAACGGCGGTTCGCTAAAACGGAAAACACGCGTTGCGCTCCGGTAACGTTGAGCGGAAGCGGAACGGAGCGCCAAATCGGTCAGCAAGAAGTGCCTAATACTTTCTCCAGTGGTGCCTTGGGCCGCTAAACTATAACTCTCCAATTTTACCAATATTAGCGTGAACACAATTAGGACGCATGCATTTTGCCTACTTTTTTATGCAAGTAGGTGTGAAAACAAAATACCGCTTCGCCTAAAGTTCTCGATGCAATGAGTCAACAAATATTCTGCGTTCCAGTTTGCTTTGATATAACAAACCCTAAACCCCTTAAATCTCGAGGCGTTTTGAAAAGTGGTATGTAAAACGTCATTTTTTTCGATGTTTCAAAAGCACTGAATATGCACTCGGTATACTAATGTGTGTAACAATCGTAAGCACTTGTTCAATTCCATCTTATATATTGTTCGTTGCTTTGTAATGCCTCATGTACAACGCAATGAACTGCACTTAGCCATAAAATATGTTAATGATAAAAATTTTGAAATAAATGGTCTGAGTTCATAAATAAGTGCAATGATAAAATATCCTAACGAGCGCCACATGACGTCAGTCATACGCCGTTGTCCTTATTCAGCTGAAATCAATCCATTTTAAAAATATTTGGTTCAAGTTACGTGAAGCAGCCTCTATAAACACAATACAGTCGGCACTTGTGGCAATTCAATTTGGTGAACTTTCAACTTAGATGTAAAGGAGAGACAATGGAAAACTCAGCTCCTACATAAAATAGCATAAAGTAGCTTGCGAGGGCCTTCATAAGAAAAAAAAAGTAATGTATTTTTTCGAATGCCCTTATTTTTGATACATGCTTGCTTATAATTACCATGATTATAACACAAACTCAATTTCGCTGTTTTAAGAAGGCGTAAGCAGAATTTTGTTACTATGTACTCTATAGGTACGCCCATATTATTTTACCTTTGGCTTTAACATAACCTTGACTTAACATCAAACTCAAATCGAATATAGACATGTAAACAGTAAGAATAAAGGAAAAGAAGCTTTTTAGCAGCAGATTACAGAACACCTATTGTACTATCTATCTATCTATCTATCTATCTATCTATCTATCTATCTATCTATCTATCTATCTATCTATCTATCTATTCATCTATCTATCAATCTCTCTCTCTCTCTCTCTCTTTATACATATATATATATATATATATATATATATATATATATATAAATTTGGCAGATCCCATGTACCTGGGAATCGACATTATGCGAAGCATGCGGAGGAAAGGTGACCGTGTTCCAATTTTTTTTATTGAGCAACACGTCATGCAATGACGCTAAATATATGTAGAAATGTTACACGTACAGACATATGTTGAAGAGTTGCAGATGTTTATACAACCAGTTGTTTGCACTGGTGCTACAATGTCAACTGGAACATGCGTATTAGCAACACCAGAATTTGATATGAAGCGCTGATGCTCGCGAAGATGCTGGCCCTTTAGACTGCTACATAAATCAATACCACAATTGACGTTAACTCGAAGTGATGGCTGTATGAAAGTAGTACGTATTTAATGTTTAAAAAACAGGGTAGGCAGCGCTGAAACAACTATTGACGTTTAGCGAAGATTAGCGTCTATTTGAAAAGTAGTTTCGAGAACGTGCGTAGCTTTAGGTTCGATTCCTGCTGGGACCCTGAAATTTATTATTTGCACGTTTGTCAAGGGGCCAACGCTGGCCATGTGAGGTTTTTCTGAACACTGACATTTATGCTATGCTTTCATTGGGTCGACGCTGCCGATGTCGGATATTGCTTAACGCTCACGCCTTAAAATATCCTGTGTGTGTTCTCGTCGTTTCTGGGTAGATACTGTCAATCACCTATGGCACATACCCGCATACCAGCGGCACATACCCACCTGTGGGTATGTGCCACTGTCTGGCGGGAAGTGTTTGATGACGTACGCGACGGGACTGTGACATTATTTCATTTATTAATCAGCGTGTAATATTCGTAAAACCATCTTACCCTCCTATGCTGATTTTGGTTCACGCCAAGTAGATAGATAGATAGATAGATAGATAGATAGATAGATAGATAGATAGATAGATAGATAGATAGATAGATAGATAGATAGATAGATAGATAGATAGATAGATAGATAGATAGATAGATAGATAGATAGATAGATACGCTCAAAGTCGCCGAAGTTGTGGCGATTCCGTCGAGTACGTAGTCAAACCGTTTCCTGACCCGTGTGGCACATACCCGTATACGAAGGGCCGCGGCATGCGGGTATGCGCCACAGGTGATAGGTTATATCTACCCTGGACAGAGATAACAGACATTGGAAATTTAAATCTGAGGGTGTTGAGAAAAACAAAGTGACGTCATCGGTGTTGACCCAATGAATGCAAAGAACAATAATCAGAGTCCCAGCAGGAATCAAACCGAAACATTATGCGTGGCAATGAAGTATTACACCACAGAGCCAAGGGCGGCGCCAGGGGGGGGGGCAAGGGTGGGCTGGAGCCCCCCCAAAATTCTCGCCTGCCCCCCCTATGCCCACCCAAGTGCCCGGAAGCATATATTGAAAACCTAGTAGGAGCAGAGCTAGCAACCGACGGCGAGAGCTGATTGGCTACTTGCGCCAGAGGTTGTGGTATTTCGATTGTGGTATTTCGTGAGAATTTAAGATTGTGGTATTTCGTGACTAAGCAGCACTTGCGTGCAGCAAATGAAGCAGTTGCAGGTGAGCTAATAGATAGCTATCCTTGGCGAGATTGCAGTGAACTGCGCATAGCTGTAGATACAGCTACAGTGTACTAGACAGCAAAGACAGCGAAGCAGCATAGCGGCGTCAAACCAATCGACGCTGATGACGTAGCTGACGTCGTGACACGCAGGCTTGACAAGTTCTAGGAGGCGTTGCTTCGGCTCGACTTCTCCCAGAGGCTTGGCTGGCTAGCTCCGACTACATTACAGCTGCGCCCAACTTCTCAAGTTGCTATCGTTCTGGTCATATTATCAAAGAAGCTATAGATCAGCTGTTTTTCGCCCAGCTAATCTCATTCTAACCCGTATAAAGCTAGCGCCTAGGTGATTTCTTTTGTAAGAGTGTAAGAGTTGATTTAGATCAAGAGAAAATCTTTGAGATAATATATTACGTTGAACTCACCTAAGCAGAGCAATAGGCATGTTTATTGACGTGTTGAGCTACTGAACGAAGCGTAGGTGACATGTAACGGGACATATCGTAGACTTCCATCGAAGAAGTTGGGCGTTCATAAAAGAAGAAAAGGGAAAGAGAGTAAGACAGTGAAAATACAACGCATAAGCTCCCCACTTGCTTGCCCCCCCGGAGGAATTCACTTTTCGTGGTTGCCCCCCCCCCCCAGTAAAAACATCCTGGCGCCGCCCCTGCACAGAGCTATGCCAAGTATCGAAACTGTTATGGAAAAAGAAATTACGCAGATGTAACGTCGGTGAAACGTTGATTGTGGTTGCAGTGCTAGCTATCTAATATTATGAACATTGAATCTCTATTCCAAAGATAGATAGTACAATCCAGGCTTATCAGTGACCCCCTAGTCACGTAGAAAGGGGACGAAAAATCTGCTCCACACGATGACGGGGAAGCTCTTCCATTCACCTAAGGGGGGAGGCGCGAAATCTGCCTCATACTTTCACTTTAATAATGAGGCGGACGTTGTGAAGAACCTCCCCCCGCCCCTTCCTGAACGGCAACCCTGCGCACACCTATGACAAACCATCCTCGCAAAGATAAGTGCTGCATATCAGCTTACCGCTTGTGGTGCTGGTATTGCTGTTGGCATCGTTACCCCTCTGTAAACAACTGACATGAAACATATACAACTGCTCAACATATGTCTATGTGTAAACATTTGTGTACGTGTCTTTAGCGACATTTCATGACGCCGAATAAAAAAAAATTACACTTAAGGTGGTGGTCAGGTAAGGTCATGACGTCACCACGCGGGAGACCTAAGGCCCGGTGGGTGAAAGCTCTGCCGGACTACCAATACCGTTGTTACCAACCAACCAACCCCACTCACCTTCTCCATGCTCCGCATATACCATCGATTCCCATAGTCCGTAGGATCTGGTGATTTTTTTTTGGATGCGTTGCATTATTCAGCTGATAAGCTAATAGATTGCAGCACATGGTTCCAAGTTAAAGCACAAAGGCATATGCACAAACGTGCGCTGGTTAGAGCAAGACAATGTTTTGCGTCTAGAGGTGTTTAAAAACGTACTATTCAAAACAAGTATGTG
The DNA here is from genome assembly GCA_013436015.1 of Rhipicephalus annulatus. Lineage (NCBI taxonomy): Eukaryota > Metazoa > Arthropoda > Arachnida > Ixodida > Ixodidae > Rhipicephalus > Rhipicephalus annulatus. Next base: position 318,432 of record WOVY01009330.1, read on the forward strand.
TTCAAGAGGCCGAATAGTTGTAGTTAGTGTAAATAAAATTGGGTTAACTAAGCTAATTTTTAAAGGCAGACTTGTTGAAATTTTGATGTAAATATGCTGAAATTCAGCATGGCACCGTTCGCGACGAGAGGCGATGTACGGCTGCACCGAGACCGGCAGGCGTCCATTCGGTTTTTCGGTGGTGCTTTCTTCGTCAAGAAGCTGTTTCATCCACTCGCCCTCAGCAACATCCTCGTCGGCCGACATTAGAAGCTGGCGTTTATAATTTTGCAGCGTTTCAAGTGCACCGAAGCGGCAGAGCTTCACCACGTTCCGTCGGTTCGGCAGCGTGAATCAGCAACACGGCGTCTATTCTGTGCGTCGCTAGGATGACCACCCTCGACGGTTGTCGTCGCGCTCATTCGTGTGCAGTAAGGTGAAGGTGAAGTCTGAATGTGCGCGTCTGTGGTTTACGGCCCGCTAAAGCCACGGCATCAAAGCAACCAAGAGGACCTGACAGCGTGACGCAGAACGAGAGTAAACACCAGGTGGGGAGAATATGCATTGGTGTATGCATTAAAAAGCGAATTGTGGTCACCGTGTCTGTGTGTGCGTAAATATTTTGACATGTGCCAATCGGCACAGCTGCATCATTTTAACAGAATCTATTGTCACCGGCTCATAATTACGTGCCAGTTATTGAAGTGTCCGTTGCCTAAGCAATTGTTTCACGCTTGAAGTACGAACACCTTGCTGAAAAACACCGGGAAATGACGTGAGCTAAGTAATGTCACTGCATCGTTCGTGATTGATCGTGATCGTCACTGAAGCGATGCTGCTAAAGCTATTATTAAGCGAAAAAAATATTGTTTTTAAGGCATTGTATTATCCTGTTTGCGTGCATGCATTAAGCAAAGGGATAACTTGCTAGAGTCCCATGAAGGAAAAGATGGATGCATTGCACTCCCCACGGTGAAAGCAAAGTTTGGCAGGCAATTCGCTCGAATTCTCTGGAGATAGAAAACCCCTCGCCTGCACAAACGCATTATTGAAGGTATCATTCTTTTCACTTTCAGTCATTTTTAACTTTGAGTCATAGTTGCCATAGTTACAGAAGACAGCGGAGAAACCTGGCAGTAAATGTTTTGTAAAAAATATTGCAAGCAACCTAATGAAATGTAATTATTGCCCCTGTTTCATTTTGTGAAACCGCAAAAGAACAATTTCCTAATTTCAAACATTACGTTAGGTATGGCATTTTTTGTTTAGCACAACCATAAGTACCGTGCAGAAAAATCGCCCTCGAGAGATTTACATTGCTTCTTCGTAGACTCCGACATAAGCGCCGGGAGGTGGGGGGGGGGGCGATTTAAACAACAGATATATTGCTAAGCTGACGGGCAAGTCTGCGCCTTGTCAAGTTTATTTACCGAGCTTCGTATTTTTTAATTCAACACCAATCAATCATTGTAAGGTAGTGGTTGTATGCGTCAAAATCAAGGCCACTGTTTGGGAACTACTTTCTTTGTAGCGTGGATGCATGAAAGATAAGGTCAATGAGGCCTCGTTGGCGGAGCTTATATTTATTGTTAGGTTGTCAACGACTATAAGCGTCAATCACATGAGGCACATAACTGCATACCAATGGAACATACCAACCCACGGGTATGTGCGACTGTCTGGAATGAAGTGTTTGACGACGTACGTGACGGGATTCTGACATTATTCATGTCTTGACCAGCGCGTCATATTTATCAAACCATCTTACCCTCTCATAGTAATTTTAGTTCGCACCGAGTTTAGGGGGTAATCACGAGAACATCCAAATTTAAGTGCCTGCATAGATAGATAGATAGATAGATAGATAGATAGATAGATAGATAGATAGATAGATAGATAGATAGATAGATAGATAGATAGATAGATAGATAGATAGATAGATAGATAGATAGATAGATAGATAGATAGATAGATAGATAGATAGATAGATAGATAGATAGATGAGGCCTCCGCAATTGCCACTGCACAATCGTGAAGGACATGTTTCAGCATGACTATCGCCGAAGCTCATTGCACGTAGCGCACCTAGCGCTGAGGGCTTTCTTGCGTTTCGCTCTTGTAGTCAGTCTATGGTGCGTGAGCGTGCTGCAGGAGGCATATTGCTAATATGTGAGCGCCTTGGCTTAAAAAAAATACTAACCAACACTGCTGATATAAAAAATGGCAGGAATAGGATGATGAAAGTTTGCGATGTTATCGCATGCAAAAGTAAACGTGCGTTCTATTGCCCAAATAACATTTTGCTTCCATGCAAATGCAAGGCATGCTAACACCTTCGAGATGGCGTGATAGTTAAAAGCACCGCAAGTGGTTACGCCCAAACCTTGTTTCACCCGCACTAGTTCAAGCGTCATCTACATGATCGAAGGTCCAGATCACTATCTCTTTCCTTCCTATTATTCCCCTTGCCCCCACCCCAAGTGTAGGGTAGCCAATTGAGCCAAGCTTGGTCAACCTCCCTGCCTCTCTTCTCTATTTATCTCTCTCTCTCTCTCTCTCTACATTATCGAATTTTCATGCTGTCACAAACGGTACATTGGCAAAACGCGACAGCCTGTTAATGTAATTAAACGGTTATCATGCGGACGAGGCAAATATATTGCCGAAGCCAGTGGCACTTGGAGAACACAGCTTCGACGATCTCAAACTTTCCAGACTTCAAACTTATGGTTCGCAAGAGATGAAAAGATATTCAGTGTCATAACTTATTCACAAGTTCAATACACTCCAGCCAGCAGGTGTAAACGTTTCTACGGGGGCTCTTGAATCCCATGGATATGATACATACAGAAAGCAAACCAATGACAGTTCAATTCTCCTTCCGGGAATTTCAAACCTATACCCTTGTTAAGGGGTGGGTCTGACAAATGTGGTTCAGCGAAACGTCTGCACCCCTCCTCCCCAGCGCTTCCTTCTTTTTTTTCAGTCATAGAACACCTTTCCTTTTTCCACTCACACAATTCGTCATAACCCCCCCCCCCATTCTCCCCCACCCCGTATCCAGAGTTTCTCCTTCATTTTATTAAAAAAATGGGGGAGAGGGTATACGAAGCATACCCATGATTGCGCAAAGAAAATCAGTTCTAGCCTTAAAACAGACAAGTCCGCTTGGCGAAACGTCAGCTCGGGAACACAACCCGGGCTTGTTTACAGATTTTTTTCAGTCCTGACGGTGATACATCAGCGGTGTGAGTGTGAAACCAACAATTTTTTTGGGGGGGGGGGGGTGCTGTCTGCGCCATTTGTTTAAGTAAGACCAACGTTCACCGCTCTTTTGATATGCCGTTGTGGCATTTACGCACTTCTCGACAAAACCTTCGTACAATCGTTAAAGTAGTCGTCCCTGTGTTTCCCGCTTTTTACGACGCAATGCCTAAAAGGTGTCTCGCAGTAGACGTGGCTGATATGCGGGGTTTAATGTTGAGGACGACGTGCCCGGTCCGCTTCAGACAGGGCTCACCAGGCATACCACGCCTGCGGTGGAGCAATCTAGGGGGTGTTGGCTAGAGGCAGCCATCAATTATGCAGACCTGCACGCCAACCTTCGTTCGCGGACTACCGGAGGTCATTACACGAGCACAGGTGTCCCGGCCAATACTCCGGGCGAGCCCACGCTGACTGGGTTCCACCACCACCATTCCTCGGAGCCTTTGCCTCCGGACGGCAACAACCAGACATGTGTCCACAATGCCAGCTCGTGTGTCACAATCGCGACGACGCTCATAACTCATACGTGTCTACCACCCATTACCCTACGTCGGCGACGACAACGCGCTAGGCGTCGCACATTGCGGCAACTTTTGAGCCGCCCTGCTACGCAGCCACGAGTTACAGTAACAGGCCTGAAGACAGCGCAAGCGCCTACTCGGCCTATCCGACGCAATGTCCCACCACTAGTCGTGTACCCGACTACCCACCGTACACTTGGTGGTATTGTTAGGACACGATCCTGCGGGCGTCGGCACGTCTATCTATACCGGCACGTCAGACGCTGCTCGTCTTTGAGGTCTGTGTTGCGTCGACCCAAACATCAAAACCCGCACTGCCGACCCTCTGCCGACGTTAGCAGCATGACCTCGCGACACACGGTCCACTCTCGGCCTGTCCGACCAGGTCATCGTGAGACCCGCTTGTCGGCTACCACAGCGACCCGGCACTTCCTCCTTCGTCCCTTGCGCTTCTCCCAGAGTCGCCCACCGGAGACACACGCTTACCGATGGCCCATAAACGTTGGCAACCTGGACTTGCCAAATGAACTCTTTATGGATTGTCGTTCATGTATATAGCATTTGTCGCTCTCTTTCTTTTTTCATATGCCTTCAAATCGCGCAAAGCGCTAGGGGGGGAGCCCTGTAGTGCCATCATCACCATCATCATTTCTCAATCACCACGCCTCTCGCGCAGCTGATGCTATCTCGAGCTGCGCGAGGATTAGAACAAGCTAGCGCACTTGGTGTGTCGGACGGGGAAAGCCACGCGGCTCCGCTTCAGGCGTGGAATAAAGTGGCGAGAGAACGACACGACCACGTTGGCCGCCGTCCCGTCTTCCTCTCTCGCTACAACGTCCCGAAACCACCATATGATTATGACGGACGCCGTCGTGGAGGGTTCCGGAAATGTCGACCACCTGGGGTTACAGGTTACACACACACACACACACACACACACACACACACATATATATATATATATATATATATATATATATATATATATATATATATATATATTTAGTAAACGTATGCAATTACAGTTAGCCCCGCCGCAGTGGTCTAGTGGCTACTCGGTTGCTGACTCGGAGTCGCGGGATCGAATCCCGGCTGCGGCGGCTGCATTTCCGCTGGAGGCGGAAATGTTGTAGGCCTGTGTGCTCCGTTTCGGGTGCACGTTAAAGAGCCCCTGGTGGTCAAAATTTCCGGAGCCCTCCACTACGGCGTCTCTCATAAACATATGCTGGTTTCGGGACGTTAAAGCCCACATATGAATCAACCAGCAATTACACTTAATACGCAAATAACATAAAAAATGTCTCTTTCAAATATTCTCGTAAACAAAGGCATCTATAGCCGTTTTTAGAGTTTTCAAGGCATTCTTTTTTAGCCATTGTGCTTCGCGGGTGGTACGTCTGCTGGTCTTATACCGCGTTTATTGTTCTGAGTAATCCATCCAACTTGTATTGCGAGATGCATATCTCTACATTATCAGAACATTAACACATAATGAGGTTTTGTAAACTAAATTAAAACTACGATATATGATTACGAAGTTCGCCGTAGTGAGGGGCTCCGGGTTAACGTTGACCACCTTGGTTTCATCGACATGCTGGTGTTCCTGAATTTGACTTCGCTCTTATCAAAATGAGGCCACCGTCGCAGCTCATCAAGACCGTACATGTCCTCGAGCGCAGCAGCGCCTCACCGCATCGCACGATAGGTCTTCATCCAACCTGGAATAAAGCATTTCACGTACTCGCTATTTCCCGCTTTTATCATTGAGAATCACTGAGAAAGTGTGGATTGGACCGGTCTGCACGTGCGTTAGTGTGTGCAAGGAGGGTGCAGTATGTAAGCGTGCTTACATGCTGCCCCCTTCCCTTTCCTCCGACAACTGCAACTTTTCCTTGGTTAAGAAGATACGACGGATGCTTTCAATCGACAAGCTAGGGGCCAAAGAGACGCATAGAAGACGTCCCACTCGGTAAAGGTGACCTCCCGGCGAGCTTATTTGTTCATACCCGTAGGTTAATTGTTGTGGTATGGATGATCACTGGGTGAATCAGTTCCTCGAATGGCGAAAGCGATATTTGCCTGTCCTTTTCGCTGTATGGCAAAGTGAGCGTTGTGTACAGTTTCTTGCCTACGTGCCTTCTCTCGCGTTTCCCGTGGCTTGTATGCTTGCGGTTTACTGATGGCCCTTGGTCACGAGCATGCTTTGTTTCGTGTTTCGAGCCTACAGCTAATGTATCCACAACGATGTCCCACCGTGGTGTGCGGTGTAGCGGTTACAGTGTTTGTCTGCTGACTCGAAAGTCACGGGTTCGGTCCCAGCTGTGGCACTCGAATTTCGATGCAGGCGCAATTCTAGAGACCCGTGAACACTCCGATGCCAACGTACGCACGTGAAAGAACACAAGATGGCTGAAATTTCCAGACCTCTCCACTAAGGTGTCCCTAATATTGATATCGCAATTTTGACACGTTAAACCCCACTTATTAGTGTTAATATATATCCGCAACGATGAATTCGATGTATTTTAGCCGCCCCGTCATGCTAGTCTGGTGGCTCGGCTGCTGAGCCTTCTGACCAGCTCTGTCCCGGGATCAAATCCTGGCGGCGGCGGCTGCGTTTCCAATGGAGGCGGAAACGCTGTAGGTCTCTGTTCTCAGATTTGGGCGCATGCACGTTAAAGAAAGGTGGTCAAAAATTTCCTGGCCTTCCACTACGGCATATCTCATAATCATACGGTGGTTTTGGGACAATAAACTCTGTATATATATATATATATATATATATATATATATATATTATAGCTTGGAAGTAATTCATTGCGTGCATAAAAACATAAAAAGTAAACACAAGATGCTGCGTCTTTGGCATTTCAAGGTCACGAACTAGAATCTAACCGAGGAATACGTGAACACCAACTTGTTTTCTATAAAGGATGTATCAAGTCCAACTTTTTTTCTGCATAGAGAGAGAGAGAGAGAGAGATGGAGCGAGAGAAAGAAAATAAAAGACAGGACTTTATGGACGTATTCTCAAAGCAAAACCCTATCATAGAAGCAACGAAACCTTTTCATTCTGACCACCTAGGCACTTTAATCGTGACGTACAAAAAAAAACGCCTTGTACTGAATGTCTTCTTGAAAAAAAGAAAAAAAATTCGGGAAGTTTGCCCTAGGCCACGGTAGGCATGTGGCTAGAATTTTTTTTCGAGGGGGGGGGGGGGCACAATGTCTAATTGTTCGAAAGAATTTTAATGTCAAATAGATAGAAGGTTGGCCGGGAATATGGAGAGTTCTTAATTATTATAGGAAAATGAGAAAGTCTAATGCAGCAAAAGAGGCGATTTAATTAGCAATGGGAAGCAAATTTTGACACTGCAGTAAAGCTAGAGCGTATGCACCAGAAAGAATGCTTTCCTACCTAACAATCTCGACCAAGAAGTCCCATGCAGAGCCAGCAACGGAAAAACGAGTGACAAAGAGAAAAAAAAAGGGAGGGGATGGAAAGGAACCAGTCGTCCACTTACGCAGTGCGGCATGTTTTATGTTACTGGCCCATTACTCCTGTACTAGATACTGTATTGCGCACACTGTGCTATTTCAGATTATTTTAAGATTATTTGTTAGGATTCAGCGCATAAACGCTATTATCTGAGTTTATTTTCGAGCAAATGCAGCCACGGGCGATAATGATCAAATGTTCGATGCCGCATGTACAAATAATGCCGGTGCACCTCGCCACGGATAATATTATCGATGGCCGATGCTTTGGTTTGCTGCTATCATTCTACAGCGTCTCGTAGCGGGATGTTTCGTTTAATAGGCCCAGGTTTGTTCAAATAAAAAGTTCTCTTTAAAACGCCGGCTGCTACCTTGATCAACGTCATGGTCCCGTGACAATATTGTCACAAGTTGTCACTTTTGTAATATTGATTGATTGATTTATTGATTGATATGGGTGTTTAACGTCCCAAAACCATCATATGAATATGAGAGACGCCGTAGTGGAAGGCTCCGGAAATGTCAACCACCTGGGGTTTCTTTATTGTGCACCCAATTCTCAGCACACGGGCCTACAGCATCACTTTTGTAAGACTTCGCAACGTGAAGTTAAGAAAAGATACTCTGGTTGTCAGTCGCAGTACATAGCTGCAGGGTTTAGTCGGAGTTTAGGGTGCCACACAAGTCACACGTGCACAGTTCCCCTGTGTGTCCACCGTTGTGCGACTCAAAACAGTCGGGAAATCGTAATAAGCGACGAATATCAACCTCTCTCTGCTTGCGAGCATTGTGATGCCTAGAGATGCGAAGAGCGAAAAATGAACAGAAAAAATTCCGCAGTTGGAAAATCGGCCGAAATTTCCGTGGGGTAAAACGTACAGAAATAAAGGCTAAAGACAGCACCCAGCGTTGAACGTAAAACAGAAACATCGCACATGGCACCGAAACACCAAACGACGACTGACCACGCGACATCGACATCACACAAAGTAAGATCCAGCGTCATCTTAGCTTGAGTGCACAGCGTAGCTTCTTCACTCGGCTGTGGTCCTTCCTGCTAGGCGCGGTTTCTAATGTTTTGGTACCCCTTATTGTTCAGTTTTGACTTGCCCTCGTACACTTATGCGACCTATGGCGGAAGTCCGCTCACAAAGACGTGTGCAAGCAGGTTGCGCAATGGTCGGGCCGATTTCCGATGGCACTTCAATGTTTCCATAGTGGAAGCTACGACAAAATAGACATTTCTGGTTTCTTTATTCTCAGCTGCCGTAACGATTCTAGGAAGTCGCACCTATTTACAGAGAGCTATATATGAGTTCGCGGTGATGCTTCATGGCCTGCCTTTCATCTGTTAAATGCCGTATTCGTTTCTGAAAACAGAGAAAACATTTAATTGATATTATTACATAATGAAAATAATTGTTTTTGACACTTGACAGTAAACTATTACCATAAGACAATAAACGATTGATGATATGTGGGGTTTAACGTCCCAAAACCACCATATGATTATGAGACGCCGTAGTGGAGGGCTCCGGAAATTTGGACCACCTGAGGTTCTTTAACGTGCACCCAAATCTGAGCACACGGGCCTACAACATTTCCGCCTCCATCGGAAATGCAACTGCCACAACCGGGATCCGAACCCGCGACCTGCGGGTCAGCAGCCGAGTACCATATCCACTAGACCACCGCGGCGGGGCGACAATAAACAATTGCCATATGCTAAAGAAAACTCGTTCTTTCTCATTTTCTTCAAAAATTCACAGGAAAACATGAAAAAAATACAGTTTTTTTCTCGATTTCTCTAAATTTGTGGAAGTTTTGCATCTCTCGTGATGTCCGTACAAGTATCCCGCTCACAATATCTTCCCTCGGAGCAGGCGTTCGCAAGGAAGGTCCGACGGCGGGATCTTCATGCATTTAGCAGCGCTGTGCGTGTTTGTGTTTATTCAGTAGAAATTTCGACAAAGTGCTATTTTCTGAAAAGAGCTTTCAAAAAAAGTCACTGCCGATAATGCACGATTCTGTGCACGATAATGCCCGACTCATAGTAGGTTACAGCCATGATAAAAAAAATCTTGTGCTCTTCGAGCGCTAACATTTCCATTTTCACAATCACTGGTGCTTAAAGAAATATTTTATAATATGAATGTGAATTCATTCAATATTCATCGTGAACTGCAGTTTCAAACGAGGCGCAGCATTAACGGCAACATGGTTTGGGCTGCCGTGCGTGAGGTCACTGACTAGATTCTCACTAGTGGCCTAAAATATTCCGATTGGATATGAATGAAAACAAAAAGAAAAGAGGAGACACTTGTTGCCATACTTTCGGTTGAAGATGACAAATACCCGCAAAAATTAAAGCGAAGTTCTGCCCTACGGTGTTCCGATAACCCACTGAGCAGGTTCGCAATTTTAAACATGAAAGGTTAATTACATACACAATATTTCGAGTAGCTACTTTACTGTGCCTAATTCCTGCAACGTGTAACTTGGGAACACGTAACTTTAAAGTGGCGGTTCCACTACCCCCTTTCTGCTAATAGTTAGAATAGTTCGAAAAAAAGGCACCAGACGACGCACTCATTGATGTTTCAAAAAGAAGGGAAAAGAAATGGTGCGCGCAAGTACGGTAAGCGTCACCTTGCGCGTTTCTTGCATGTGGCACGAGGCGGCGGAAATCAGTCGGTGGAAAACTAGGAGAGTGCACACACACACACACACAAACACGCACACACACACACACACGCGCGCGCACGCGCGCACACACACACGCACACATGCACACACACACACACACTCCCCCTCTCTCTCTCTCTCACTCACTCACTCACGTCCATGAAATCATGATAAACATAAAAGTAGGCTGGCTTGGCCACTAGCGTTCTTTTTTATATAATGGCCATGGCACTCACTTGTAGCATCGCGCAAGCGCGTCTTTTTTTTTTACTTTTAGTACGGACAGTTGGACGGACCAACCACGGACGGACGGACGACCACGGACTGATGGTCTTAAACGCCCGCTCGCCGGCCCTAGCACTCATAGTACCAGCCTCATGAGATGGCTATCGCAAAAACTCACGCACAGCCCTGCATTTTCTTTAAATTTTCGCCGACAGTCGTTCTCGAGAAGCGATGGAAGCGCACAAACACGCAGATTAGCGAGTAGCAGCTCAATCGAGCCCAGAATCGTGCTTAGTGAGAGGGCGAGCTATGCATATTCGTAAATTGTAGGGGATTGTATCATTTGCATGGCATGTCAGCGTCGATCCTTCATTTCACAATTTCGAACCTCGCAGTAACGGAAACACTCAAAGCAACGCACAAAGTACGAGCAGCTGAACCACGAAAAGATGCACTTCACTAAAACGCGCCGGAAAGCGCGCGATAAACGCGTGATCCTCCGGCGCACAAATATACCATTTTCCGCTTGGTGGGACTGCCTCATTTTCTGACGTGCAGCGAGTGGAAAGGGTACATAACTAAGCCCTCCTCCATTTATGGTTGGTGCTATAGGCGCAGCGACTAGATTTGATTGATTCATATGGGGGAGTTTAACGTCCCAAAACTACCACCATATGACCATGAGAGACGCCGTAGTGGAGGGATCCGTAAATTTCGACCACCTGGCGTTCTTTAACGTGCGCCCAAATCTGAGCACACGGGCCTACAGCATTTTCGCCTTCATCAAAAATGGAGTAGCCACAGCCGGAGTTCGATACCGCGACCTGCGGGTCAGCAGCCGAGTATACCTTAGCTACCATGGCGGGGCTATCTTTATGAAGTGACATTGCGCATTGGCGTATCAGGTCTAAAGGAGCAAGGTAAGTATGCAGACACGTTGTAGGCACGGCCGCTATTGAGTGGCCGAGCTCAAGGTTCTGTGTAGTCACCTTCAGCACTACAATCACTCTTGCTTGGTTTCAAGTTTTCACTCACATTTACCTAAAGGTATTTCAAAGCAGTGTCGTTCATGCATCATTTCAATATTTATTGGTGAGAGGCGCGAATCACGTAGGGGGTGCCTTGACCTCCCCCTCCACCAACTTCAACTTACGCTATCATCTCTCACAAGAAAAATACCCCCATCTCCCCGAAGGGAATTGTTAAGAAGTGCGAATGGATTTCCTGTGCCCAGAGAGGGACGTCAGGCATTTGCCTTCACGGACTTTTGCCATTGCCTTGAGAGGCGCCCATCCAGCGAACGGTCAAGAGTGAGGAGCGAGTGAACGGGAGAGTCGGGCACCGGGGGGGGGGAGTGATTTTAAATGAAAAGAAGAGAAAAGTGAGCCCCGTAACTGTCCCTCGGGGGGAGGACACCTCAACAGTACAGTAGCTCACGAGGGGTAGGGGTAAAAGAGGGATCAAAAGTATAGGACTAAAAGGTAAAGAGAGAGAGAGGAAGGAGAGAGTGAGGCGCAAAGGCAGCGAACGATGGAAGTGAGGAGAAGATAGAAAAGATGGAGACGGTCGCAGGAGTCCGAGGACGAGGCGCCACTCGCGAGAGCTCTTGTCGGCGACAGGAGATGGCGTAGGGCGAATCCAGTCGGCCAGAGCTAGGCTGTCGTCGTCGTCGAGGACCGGCGTCAGGAGATGCCGTAGGACCAGCCCAGTAAGCCAGAGCTGCGCTATGGTCCGAGATCACGAGGGCGCAACCAGTCGGCACGTGATCGAACGAGCAACTCTGTGCCAGAGTTCTCGGTTCGGCTACAGTGGCTATAATAGAGAAGTGTGATGAACGTGCCGGCTAGCGCGTAACGCCTTGGGAGAAAACCGCCAGGTGGCGCTGGCACACGTTTGCACGTCCTGGGCTGACGTTCGGCAATGCGGTCTTGTGCATGAGATCAGAAGTTCAAGCAAGATTAGAAATTAAGCAACGTGGAATAGGTAGGCTTGCTTTAGGAGCTCACGGGAATACACCAAATCAGGGAGTACAAGGTGATATGAGATGGACATCAATTGAGGGCAGGGAAACTAGCAGCAAGTTAAATTTGAGAAGCGATTGAGAGAAATGGGGGAGGAGCGTTGGGCTAGGAAGGTTTTCAGCTACTTGTACATGAAGAATGTCGATACAAAATGGAGGAAGCGAACCAGGAAATTAACTGGTAAATACTTAGAAAACAGCAGGAGGCAAAACCAAAAAGAACTATCGGTTAAGAAGAAAGTGAAGGAAACGGAGACTGACATGTGGAGAATGCGCATGATTAAGAAGTCCGCACTAGAGATCTATCGAACCTTTAAGCAGGAAATTGCCAAGGAAAGGATCTATGATAATACTCGGGGTAGTTCTCTACTGTTTGAGGCCAGGACGGGAGTACTGCGAACCAAGACATATCGGGCCAAATACGAAGGGGTAGACACAGTATGCAGTGCGTGTGGAGAGGAAGAGGAAAGTGCCGAACACTTGATAATGTTCTGAAAATGGCTTCACCCCATAGTTCAGGATGATGGCGCAGAGTTTTTCAAAGCACTGGGGTTTAGGGACAGAGAGGGCAAAGTAGACTTTAAGCGGGTAGACTTAACTAGAAGGAGGTTATCTGATTGGTGGCTAAAGTCAAGGCGCGAGTGAAAATTAAACCATTCACTGCAAAGTACGAATCCTCAAACTCGCTTAAAAATAAATTAAGTTTTTGGTTAATTAAGTATTACGGCTTGGTGGCGCCAGCCACCGCCCGATCTAAGGGGTACAGCCATATCCATCCATCCATCCATCCATCCATCCATCCATCCATCCATCCATCCATCCATCCATCCATCCATCCATCCATCCATCCATCCATCCATCCATCCATCCATCCATCCATCTATCCAACGTCACCCAAGACGGTGACGCGCTGCACAGAGACGGGAATCAACCACACGCGCGGACAATGTGAAACCTTTAAAATATATTTTGTTGCTCGTGCATGGCCTCAAATGGCAACCAAGAAAATGTGTTAATTAGCTTATGGAATAACAGAATGCCTACGCGGGTGTGCGACTCAACTGAAATATCGACAGGGTGCCGAAAGTGAGTGCGTGACGGCACTGAAACATTTCATCGATGTGAAGTGGTAGAAGAGTGAAACGATGAACTCAGTTTTTAGCCCCGCCGTGGTGGTCTAGTGGCTAAGGTACTCGGCTGCTGACCCGAAGGTGGCGGGATCGATTCCCGGCTGCGGCGGCTGCATTTCCGATGGAGGCGGAAATGTTGTAGGCCCGTGTGCTCAGATTTGGGCGCACGTTAAAGAACCCCAGGTGGTCGAAGTTTCCAGAGCCCTCCACTACGGCGTCTCTCATAATCGTATGGTGGTTTTGGGACGTTAAACCCCACATATCAATCAATCAATCAGTTGTTAGCCATTGCTTGCAACGCCTTCCACGGCGAACCACCACTTCCTCATGCACTAATCTGTAAATAAAGACCCATCATTCCTAACGCCAAACTCAGAGACGAGAGTCACGAGTGGTATCTGGATGAAGACCTTTTATTTTCTGCACACAGGTCATACGACGCATTTCCGAGTGGCGACTCACTATCTGTTCACAACAGTGCATTCTTAATAATTGGTCTCGCGTCCTTTTTTTTATTCCGAAGAAAAAAAGTTTTCTAGTTCACAAGCTCCCTACAGAACATTGGGCTGCAAGCCTAGGTGACGCGCCTGAGTACTTCTTCTTTTCACGGGAAGATGCTAACTCTTTGTGGAGTGCCTCTGTGTAAAATCGCAAGTGGGTGAGCAGAAAAAAGTTGGTCCCTTGATTGGTAAGGCTCGGATCATGTTGTGGGCAGCTCAGTATGACATTTTTTTTTTCAAGCAGGAAACAAGATCTTCCATTTAGGGTGACTGCCAGTTGGACGTGTTGGTAAAGGTTCGTGATGAAACAAGCGCAAAAATACACACACTCAGAGAGGACACAGACAAGCGCTTACTAGCAACTGAAAATTTTATTTCGAAGCGAACACTGATAAATACATCACACGCATGTTCGTGTGATGTATTTCATGTTCACTAAAGGGGCCCCCTTTAGGGAACATGGGAGTTCACTAAAGGGGGCCCCTTACTCACACTTAGCGATGCACTGCAAGGAGTGCACCTGCCAACCGAAATTTTCCGACACACGAATAATTGACAGGCACAACAAGCGGACGACGAGAGAAATAATGGAAGCGTATAGAATAAGGAAAGGAGGGGACAGTTGCGTCAGCCAAGCGTGAGTTCTACTAACAGATGCGGAATTCGCTTTTTTTTGGACGTCACATAACCAAGTGTTTTTCTCTGTGTTACGTTTTTTTGTTTTTGCGTTTCTTTAGTTTTTTTGTTTTTTTTTGTTTTTTTTTTGTTTTTTTTTACATTTTCTTTTTTTAGTTTTTGACACGTGTTTGTTTCCGGTTGTGGGTGTGTGCATATTTTGTTATATCACGTTCTTGATGATGACAGGGGAAGTTGGGAACGACGTACATGCGTGTGATGTATTTATTAAAGTTCGCTTCGAAATAAAATTTTTAGTTGCTAGTAAGCGCTTGTCTGTGTCCTCTCTGAGTGTGTGTATTTTTGCGCTTGTTTCATCATGAAGATCTTCCAAGCTCTCACTGTGAAGCTCGTTGTAGCTAAACCACTTTGAAAAAGCAATTTCAAAGGCGTCTACAAATGTGAAGAGCTTTTCCGAAAGGCCTATCTATAGGCGTCCGCACGAGGGGGACATAGGGGGCGGGCACCCCCCCCCCCCCTAGTCACCTTGGAGGGGGGCGCTAAATCTTCTCTACACATTGACTAGGCAGCGGGGCACTCTTTTATGTATCTCAAAGGTGGGCGCAAGATCTGGCTCATACACTTATTTAATATGGAGGAAGCACCGTGCGACGAACCTTCACTCCCCCCCCTCCTCCCTGAACGGCAAGCACGCCTATGGGCCTACCCCTATCAATGTGGACAATTTTACCATTCACAGTGTGCTCGAAGTGTTGGGAGATGTACCTCTCGTCGAAGCGCAGCTCGCACACAGCCAAGTTTTCTTGAAGCGCTTGTTCATGTGCGGGATCGCTCGCCGCCTCTGCGCAAACAGAGCTTCGTCCTTTGGAACGCCGAACAACGCATGCTTCTTCTTAGCTGACTTGTAGCCTGTAGTGCACCGTGGGACGAAGCAATGACTTTGTTTTCGCACCGTGAGAGTGCATACAAAAGCATTGGTGTCAGAGTGCCAACGTAATAATAAAAAAAACGAGAGGACGAACGCGCTCGACGAAACTGTCGGAAACGTGCAAACAACATATAAACGACTGCGCGCGCCCCCACGCGGCTCCTCCTCAGAGGCTTCAGTGCGCTCCGGAGGCACCGCTTGCCACTCATCGCACTTCTCTATTCTAGCCACTGTAGCTTGGCGTTGGCGTTTCACAGGCACACATTTGCAGATGTTCTTGAGAAGCGCCCAGCCTGCGAACGGTCGAGAGTGATGCACGAGCGGACGGGAGAGTGGGGTGCAGAGAGGTGAGAGAGCTAATGGTGAGAGAAATAGCGGCGGATTGAATTGGATGAACTTTTATTTGGTCCTCCAAAACACAGATCACTGTGTTGCGGGCAGCTCCCACGTGGGGACTGAGATGCCAAGCTCCTCAGCCGCCTCGCGGGCTTGGTGGAGAACCCCGAGCTGATCTGCCAAGGACGAGCTGCGGATTGCCGCCTCCCATCTGGCAGAGGTGATGTTCGATAAATGAGCGAATTCGGTGCACTGCCAGAGCATGTGTTCTAATGAACCTATTTTCTCACAATGTGGACAAAGATTACTTGGGTATAGGTCAGGGTACATGATGTGTAACATTTTTAAAGTAGGGTACATCCGCGTTTGCAAAAGCCTTAATGTGAGTGCTTGGGGCCGGGTTAGATTTTTGTGAGGTGGAGGGAAGATCCTTCTAGACAGGTAGAAATGTTTAGTGAGCTCGTTATATGTTGTAAGAATTTCCCGGTTATCCCCTTCACCGTTAGAACGCATCCCCGGGGAGGCGCGGTTGGAGAGTTGTCGCGCCGCCTCGTGTGCTGCTTCATTGAGATTGGGAGGGGAATCGTTGATTTGTCCAAGGTGAGCTGGGAACCAACTCAGAAGATGATGTGTTATGTTCTTGCCTTGCAGTATTCTCAGCGTTTGTTCAGAGACCGCCCCCTTGGCGAACGCCCGTAGTGCTACCATGGAGTCCCTGTAGACGACTTCAATGTTATCCATCTTGAGTGCTAAGGCGATGGCCACCTGTTCCGCAATGATTGGGTCTTTCGTCCTGACCATCGCTCAGTTGACGACATGGCCAGCCCCATCGACCACCACTGCCACAAACGCTTTCCCAGTGGCGTAGGAAGCCGCGTCAACAAATACGACCCCTCGTTCCTCGTTTGAGACTTGACGAAGTATAGTCCTGGCCCTCACTACTCTTCTTCCGACGTTGTGTTCTGGATGCATGTTTCTTGGTATAGGAGATACCATGATAGTCTCCCTGATGTTGTCAGGGATATCATTGTAATTGCGTCTGATTGCTACTGGGTGTTGGCCCAGCTCTTGCAGGATCATTCTCCCCGACCTTGTTGTAGATAACCTTGCAAACTGTGCTCTCTCTTGGGCTTCTGCTATTTCTTCGAGTGTGTTGTGTATGCCAAGCTCAAGCAGACACTCGGTGCTGGTATGTATGGGTAGGCCCAGGACCTTCTTGATAACTTTCCTGAGGAGCACATTCAGTGTCTCGGACTCTGCTCTTGACCAGTTGTGCATTGCTGCCTCGTACGTGAAGTGGCTTAGAACAAACGCATGCATCAACCTGATGAGGTTGTCTTCCTTGATCCCATTTCTTTTGTTGGCCACTCTGCGTATTAGGTGCACCACCCTGCCTGTTTTCCAAGTTAACTTGGCTATAGATTTGCTGTTGGCGCCGGTAGACTCTATCAGCATGCCCAGGACTTTGATGGAGTCGACCCTCTGGATGGCATCCCCTTGATTTGTACGGAGGTGGATGTCTATCTGGTTTAACGGCTTCCATCCCCTGGGCTTCGGTCCCCGGCGTGCAGTCCGATAAAGCAAAAGTTCTGACTTACTCGAGGAGCACTTGAGCCCGGAAGGGCGAAGGTACTCTTCTACGGTGTCAATCGCCTCTTGCAGAGCGCTCTCAATCTGCCCCTCGCTTTCAGCTGTGCACCAGGTGGTAATGTCATCTGTGTAGATGCTGTGCTTCAATCCTTTAATGCTCGATAATTTCTTTGACAGTCCAATCATGGCAATGTTGAACAGCATTGGTGAAATTACTGCCTCTTGCGGCGTGTCCCTTGCTTCTAGTTCGATTGCTGCGGTCTCGATATCTGCAATCTTCATCACGGCTTTCCGATCTGTAAGAAAGGACCATACGTAGTCATAGAAGGCTTTCCCTAGACCAAGCTCGGAAATTGCTTCGAGTATGAATGAGTGGTGGATGTTGTCAAGCGCTTTTTCTAGATCTAGGCACAGAATGGCTCTCACGTCTCTGGTTTCATTGTCGATGACTTTGTGTTTGATAAGCTTCAATGCATCTTGTGTGGATAGCCCTGCCCTGAATCCAACCATATTGTGTGTATATATGTCGTTATCTTCCAAGTACTTGTTTATCCTGTGTAGTATGGCATGTTCTGCAACCTTGCCGATACATGATATCAGGGATATTGGCCTCATGTTGTCCAAGTTAGGGGGCTTTCCTGGCTTAGGAATAAGGATCGTGCTGGCCAGCTTCCACTGCTCTGGCACCCTGCCTTCTTTCCATGCTGAATTGATCATATCCTTCAGGGTTTCAATTGAGTCGTCATCAAGGTTACGAAGGCCCTTGTTTGACATACCGTCCGGGCCAGGGGGCGACCTGCCGTTGAGATCATGCAAGGCTCTTCTGATCTCCTCGCTGTTAAAGTCGCCCTCAAGACCTGGATTTGGCGTGCCCTGGTACTGTCTACTTGGTGGTGCCAATCCTTTTTTGATTGGGAGGTACTTATGCACGAGCCGCTGCACAACTTGCTGTTCTGTAGTGCGCCCTATCTCTTTATGCAGAATTCGAGCGATAACATGCTTTTGATTTGTTTTGGTGGTGTTTTCGTTGAGGAGATGCTTTAACATATTCCATGTCTTGCCATTGCGCATCTGACCATCGACGGAGTTGCAGATTTCGTCCCATTGATGCCTGGATAGTGCGCGACAATGTTCCTCGACTGATGTGTTTACATCAGCTATCTTCTTCCTCAGTCTTCGGTTCAGGCGCTGACCCTTACAACGGTTCAGTAGTGCTTGCTTTGCTTCAAGAAGATGAGCGAGCCGGCTATCCATTCTTTCAACCGGAAAATCTGTGGTAATGGTGGAGGAGACGGATTTGATGTCATCTTTAATCTGTTTTACCCACTGCTCCAAGCCTTGTCTGTGGCCATCTTGTTCCCTTTCCATCCTTATCCCCCTGAACTTATTCCAGTCTGTGAAGTGGAATTCTCTCTGCTTTTTACGCTCCACGGAGAAGGTAGTGGCAAGAATGCAGTGGTCACTCCCTAGGTCTACAGCAAGGTTCATCCACTGGACCTTCTTGATGTTCCTTACAAATGTAAGGTCCGGGGTGGAATCCCTGCAGCAAGATGTACCAAGCCTTGTTGGTAGGCCGGGGTCTGTGATTAGGGTGAGATCAAGTTCACTGGCACTTTGCCAAAGTCGATTTCCTTTCCCAGTGTTGTACTTGTAACACCATGTATGATGAGGGGCGTTGAAATAGCGGTGGAGCACTGCACGTATCATCCTCTACACTCTCTCGCACCACATGCTCCGCATGTGGTGCGAGAGAGGACGAGGATAAGCGCGTGCGCCCGCAGCTGTTGTTGAAGAGGAAGTGAGAGCGGAGAGGTAACACCTGCCGGCGCGCGAACACCAAGTTGTCCGCATGGCTGATATAGCCCGACTAAAAAATACATTCGCATTTAAAAATGGCCTTACGGGTATCCAAGTCCTCAAACTCGTTGTCAAGGATACTATGCCAAACGACGCCAAAAAAGAGCACCAATAGACCTCTCCCTGTTTGTAAACAGTGTGACGTCACTGCGGGAACCCCGCCCCCTACACCCTCTCTCGGAGCAGGTGCTGGTTGGCAAGAAAGTTTTTCCGGCGGCATCTTTATGAATAGCAGAGCTGCGTGTCTGCATTCTTCCGACAGAAAAGAAATTTCTACATTGCTATGTTCTAAAGTCACAGCTTTTGAAAGAAGGGGATCACGGAAGGCTCACTGCTCATAGTGTGGGAATTCGCTCGTCGTAGTTGGATGAAGAAACTTTGTTTAGAGTACTGAGAGATGCGACTAGCACGCAGTTGGCTTTACCACGTAGATGGCAGCCATTAAAAATCTGATCTTTTCGAAAGCGAACGTTTTGAATGTACACGATTACTGGCACTTTGAGAAATATTTGCATGGCATAGATGTAAAATTGCTCAATTTCCATCGTGGCATGTGAAATGCAGTTTTAAACGAGGTGAAGCATTGGCGGCAGCATGGTTTTAAGCTGCTGTGCGCAAAGTCGCGGATAAGATTCTCAATCATTGCCCAAAAGTCTCATCGGAGATTAATGGAAAAAAAAACACTTGCCGTGGGTTAGGCTGAGGTTAACATATCCTCGTAAAAATCAAAGTGAAGTTCGGCCACTGCGTTTCTCAAAAACCCAGTCAAAATTCATGTGATGTAAAACCCGACATCTTAATAATATATAATATTATCTGGCACAGTTAACTTGCTGCATTTGACACCTATAACGTGTTTGCGTACCTATCACTCCTTTAGGCCTGATACACAAACATCTAACGCGCATTTTCACTTCATAAGGATCGAGCCGTAAATGTACAAAATAGATAAGAAACCAAAATCTCCGCTGTTTCCATTAACACGTATCAGGTATCCGATATTACAAGTTATAGCTGTGGTGAAGCATATATGAAGATTCGGCAACGCTACAACATGCAGATCATGTGTAGTCGTATACATCACCAGGATATCATGCACTTTTATTTTTCTGCATGCCACGCATATAATCTGACATGTACCCACTCACAGATGATCATGCCGAATGTATTTTTACCTTGACTACAATGTCAGATCGTAAAGTTCCATTGACCATCAGTTACTGAAACCGGCCCGCAACGAATGCCAGTGTTTTTGTAAACAGGACGCATCGCATTATTCACACTGCACACATTCCCACTTTCACCGTCCGTAAAGATGAACCAATATTGTCGATGCCTTTCAACGCACACTGCACGCCACAGTCACCGTCAACACTGCACATTTTCGAGGACGATGCCGCTGTTCCTCGCACAGGCTGCCACGTGTGTTCACTTCTCCGAGATAAACAGCCAGCCAGCGTGGCGAATATTTCATCACGCACTTTATCACACACCTAGATGTTCTCTGACACATGCCACAGCTTATGTTGCCACTGTGAGATGAAGATTAAGCTTTCAAAAAGAAAAAAAATGCCCCAAACACCAAGCGACTGCACCCCACTCAGCCACCGGCGGGAGTGTTTTGCCAACCACCGCTTTGCACGTGCACCGGTGACGTCACGCTGTGCCCGGTAGAGGCCTATTACGCGAGATATTGGTGTAAAAAAAGCACTGACAGCATCGTCAAAGAAGTTAAATCTAGACTAACGAACTCATGAGTCGACTCAGTCGGACTCACATTGAGGCGGGAGTCTGTATCTGGGTGAGTAGTGTTTTTGTGAGTCTGAGAGTAGAGCTCAAAATAACTTTCATGAGTGAATGTGAGCAAGCTTCACAAGTTTTGCCGACCTAAGCATGACGTACACGACGTAATTTTCAGGTTATTTATGTCATGACCATCGAGACATATTCTTCATACGCTGTTAGCCTCCCCAAAAAATTTTGGTCTACCCCAACTCAAGCAGGCCATCACTAGAGCACCCAGACGTATGAAGCTAGATGAAGATATGTAGATAAAAATTGGCCCTGAATCTGCACGTTACACTGCAAACGTCGTCAAAAGATAGTCTGGAAAGAGCGAAGAAAACTTTTATCTAATGTTCTGCGCAAGAAAATCGGTTAATGGTATTCTGGAGGCGCTGCGTTAGAGTGCCTCGAGAGTATAGTGGAGGTGAACGAGCGCATCGAGGCACGTTAGACACGAGCGCAATTCGGCAGTTATCTTTGAAAACGAAGGCGTGTGCGCCTGCGGAGAAAGATGCGCGCCAGTCTCAAAGGTGATAAGGTGTAGAACGCAAAGCGATTGACAGGCGCCACCACCGTGTCGTCTTAGCAAAGCGTTGGAAACACCTTTTTGAGCATCACGTTGCACTGTCAGCGCTGTGCGGTAAACGCTACCGTCCTTATAAGTGCTTGTATGTGCCTCTTCTAGTATAAAGGCTCACATACGAAACATACTCCCGTATTCACAAACACTCCTTGATTCGACTTTCACCCTTCCCTTCACAAAGTTGAGCACTGCGCCACTGCTCGGCTGAAAATGACGCTGCGCTGCTCGAGAATCGCGCCATATTATCGCTGATATGCAATGACCTGCCATGCCTAGAGAGGGTGTTTCCATCGGCTTTCTCAAATGAAGGTGAAGCGTTGAGTGAAGGAACGTTCTAGAATACGGGGGATAAACGTGTTGGTATGGCGCCTCAGATATGCGCAATAACTGCTTTTAGTGGACAATCGCACAACTATGAACGCTGAATCTTGAGTAATATTGGTGAGCGCGGCGGATGGGGTCGGCCGTTTGGTGCCGTTTGAGGTATCGTTATGAGAAGACAAACAGACAAATGTACAGACAGACAGACCAAATTTTTTTCGTCGAAGGTCCCCAAGAAAGGCTATCGTCTTTAACACTTTAAGTTCCTACAGTTCGCTAAGAAACGCATGACATTTAAAAAGTTATGTAACGAGCCTTCTAGCACCTTCTTCTTGGCCTCGGAAATTTGCAGAGAACAGATATAAAAATATTTGGACATTGGTCTGAATGCGCAGTGAGAGGCAGCTTCCGGTAACTATACCGTTGAACAAAAAGACAGTGCATCAGAACGACAACAAACAGGAACAACTTTATTCGAGTGTGAGGTGTCACGCAGATGAACCCTCAGGAAGACCACTCAGTCGACTTGCCAGTCGGAGAATCTAGTCTCACTGAGGTCCAACACAATTTCGTACAAGCATTGCAGCCGCGTCAGGGTGAAGTCGTACTCGTACCTGGTCCCGAGGCCTCCGAATGAATTGCTCCCTCCGCGAACCATGCGTCACATCTGGAGCCGTACAGTCTGCATATACGTGTCGTAGGACTCCAGGAACGTCCTGAGGACGACCATTTAAGCTTGGGCGTGTAGGACGGGTCTGGATTCGGGGCAGCCTCGGCCTCGTCACCAACGGCCACCCTAAGAATTTCGTGGAGAAGTAGTTGTTGTAGGCTCCGGCCTCGTCCTGTCTGCCCCTTGCCAGATCCGAGTCATTGTGGTACGGGTCGTCCATCATGACCGACTGTAGGGCGATGAGCACAGTCCTCAGGCTGTGCACGGACTTGTTCGACACGGGTCCCGGCCATGTCCCCAGGAGAGACAGACAGATCATGCCTCTTCGTTGAGGTACGGCGCGAACCGTACTTGTCCGCCATCGGTAGTTAGAAGCTTGACGAGAAGTCTGGTGGGCATGCATTTCAGAACAAACCGGAAGAAGCCGCCTTCGTAAGGCGTACCCGCAGGCCCCAGCAAGAGGCCGTGGATCCTGCTGACGTGTTTCTCGTCCGGTATGATGACGATTCTGGGAACGGGCAGCGCGTAGATGTCCAAGACGTCCAGCCTGACCTGTTGAAGACAATGGACCGACGGTGTTCCGACGTTCTTCAGCTTGCGGGACGCCACTGAGTCCCAGAAGTCGAGTCTTGGGTACGAACTTGACTTCCTCGACGTCATTCGCGGCGTCTTCGCCAGCGGTGGACATTGTTTCCGTTGAGACCGTGACGTTGCGTACCGAAGAGCCTGCGATGTGCTGTTCACGGAGCTCAGGCCTCTTTCGCTGGAAACACGCGTTTTGCACCACTGAGTGCGTGAAATCTTCATCGATTTTTTGCTGTATTACACGCCAGGAATTACGCTGTTCCGATGAAGACGGTGAAGAGGGGCAATTAGGTTAGTTTGTCGGTTGGAATGTACTATACTGTAAAAATAA
This sequence comes from Rhipicephalus annulatus, assembly GCA_013436015.1. Taxonomy (NCBI): domain Eukaryota; kingdom Metazoa; phylum Arthropoda; class Arachnida; order Ixodida; family Ixodidae; genus Rhipicephalus; species Rhipicephalus annulatus. Next base: position 341,879 of record WOVY01009330.1, read on the forward strand.
TATTGCACTTTTTCTGTTTTAGTTAGGTTCTTTCTTCCTTTTGCGATGAGTAATGTTATTTGAAATGTCTAAAAAATTCACATAATCAATTTTCCGCCGAACTGCCCCGAGTGGGCATAGTAGCCATGGAAGAGGCCTCATTATCAGCATTACAATCAAGGTGCTTTCTTACAAAAAGTGCACCCTATAGACCTTTTCACTCAAGGCGTTCTGGGTGCCGCCATAGTCCTCTCTGGGCTGTTGTTTGCGCGCGTGACCCCCCCTCCCCAAGAAATGCACTGCCGAAGTTGTGACGTTGGCTTTCGTACTCTCGTGCAACAGCCCAGAAAGGAGGAAATCCTCCTCTCCGTAAAAAAAGGTCTATTATGTCGGGTAGGTGGGAGGTGGGGGAAAATGCCACTCGAAGGAAGGTCTTTCTCATTTCCGACATATCGGTCATTTCCGAAGGGGAATCGACATCGGGATTATCGGAGCATATCGATACTGATCTCCGGAATAAGTGAAATTGGGATGAAGATTAGGAGAAGTAGGGATTTTGAGAAAGAGGCAGCTGTCTTCTTTTCCTTTTTTTAATCCTTTCGCGACCTTGCGGGTTTCTGCAGAACTTATTTGCAGCACTCGGAGTAGGGATTTTGTTCCACAGTTACATTACAGCACTGCGTGAGAGCCCAGGAAGTGCCGCAAGAAGAAGAAAAAAAAACATGTGAGACTGCAGTGACGTCTGTGTAACTTTAGAATAGATTATTCTGCGAGTTGACTGGGATCCATACTTGTAACTGCATGCGCTACACGACGTTTTAGACGATAGACGAACAATGTAGACAGTAGACAATGTCAGGTGCTTCTAAAAGATATATTGAAGCAGCTTCACTGACTAAAGATCGCGAAGAATCGTTAGGCAGCGAAGCTGGTGGCATCATAATACTAATTAATTCCGTGATGTAGGCCCGTGTGCTCAGATTCGCGTGCACGTTAAAAAACCGCAGGTGGTCGAAATTTATGGCGCCCTCCACTACGGCGTCTCTCATAATCATGTTGACAAGTTCCTTACCTCAAGCTTTGTTATCACCCCGTTGCATCACGTTCAGCGTGAACTGCGCCTACGATGTTCGAAAAGCTTCGAGGCTGTAGTAGATCGTTTTGTTAAGACTCCGCCCACTTCGTGGACATTTGAAATTATTCTAGAACCTACGTCGCCGCTAGCAATAACGCTAGAATATTCGATGGCAAGTGTTGTTGCGAACGACGGGCCGATCCCGCCGAAGCCACCACTGTTGCGAAGCCACCTCCGAAATCCCACCGCTGACCTCCACTGTTGCGAAAGACGGCGACGCCAACCCGGTCCCACAGGCGCCACTGCTTTCAACTTCGCCGGGAAGGTCACCAGCCGTTTGGTAGCGTATGTTTCTCAGCTCGCGACTGCTTCTGCGCAGAGCTGCTAAGACGAGCGGACGAGACGACGGTGAGTTAAGCAAGGTTTATGTACAGCATATATACAGAGGCGTTACAATTTCGGCACTGGGGCCGACAGAGACTCGAAGAGCCGAGCTCTCCTCTCTAACACATAGGTCAGCTTTTCGCCTAAGACCGCCGACTCACACACATGTCGGCTCTCCGACACGGGGACTCCTCTCTCAGGACCGCCGATCGCGACGCGCCGCAGGGCTTCTTTTATTTACACCGGGTCCAACCAAAATGTCCAATCAGAAGCGCCGCTGGTCGTCAGGGCAGATTCCTCCAATGGGGTCGCCGCACCATGCGTCAGACCACCAGACACGAGGACGCCGGCTCGCTGTCACGTGCGCCGCTGACTCAATGCACGTGGGCCAGAGAGGCGCCTAGCGTGTTCACGCCGTTGAGATGTTCGCGTCCGGGCGGACTGCGGGCTGGCCTGGACCCAGATTGCCTTTTTCAGAGGCACGGACGTTTGACGAGGACTCGCTGGCATAACAGTGTACAAATGCCGACGCACTTCGCCGTTTGTCAGTTTATCGACGGCCGACGCTGCATTCGTCCCTACCAGTGCAAGTTTTCTACTCTGTCCCGACTTTCTGTTTACCGGGCACAAGTTCGTCCAAATAAGCAGTTTAATCTTCAACGTTCTGTCTGCTTCTTTGTCGACGTCATGACCCAGTGACAATATGGTGGTTTTGGGACGTTAAACCCTACATATCAATCAATCAATGAGCGAGCTCTGCGAGTTTTGCCGACCTATGATCGTGTTACAGTGGCTAGTGTCAACTATGTGAAATAAACATGCGAATAAAATCTTGTCATCTGAATGATTTCAACAAACATCTTTATAATTGGGAGCTGATGCATTACTTACGTAGCCACGGATGGGAGCGAACGCGAAAACGGCGTTATATGACCTGCGAGTACGTCCCGGAAGGCTTATAGTGTGTGGAGACGTCATGCTAAAGTCAGAATCAAAACGAGCTTTTCAAAACGCACTGTAACTATTTTTCAGGGTGCACTAACGCTTACCCGTACATTTTCAAGGCCCTTAGAGTGCTGTTTCATTGCACAAAAAAAGGTAAATTTAATTTTTTTCATGTTAGCACCTTTAAAGCGTTCCTTCGTCTGTAAGCTATATACTGCAGTGTTGGCGGTATACTCGTAACGCTGTTACCGGTAACACGTTACTTTTTTCAGCAACTTAGTAACGTACTCGTTAAAATTTCAGAATTAAAACCGGTGACGTTACCCCTTACTTCATTTGTCGGGGCTATTCTCCCAGAGCCCGCTCCAACGAATTCTTCAGTCGCAGCATCGGTTACTGCATGCTTTTCAGCCATAAACAAAGAAAGCACGCGCGGAATCGCTTTGTTGGTTGGGTAGATATTTCTTAAGACGTGCAGACTCCCTGTGGGGAGGGTTAGGCCATCGCCCTGCAAAGCTTTGACAAAGTATTGGAACTCGCCTTGAGAAAATGTGCAGACTTGCTCTTGTGAGTTGTAGCAGCTGATGTGCTAGCAGCTGCGCTACTCCGAGCCCCCGCTCCGCCCCCCCCCCCCAAAAAAAACAAACAAACAAACAGGTTGTCCTTACGGAAAGCGCGTGATTTTGTTTACTCCGTCCCACGTGCCGAATGTGACGCGTGGGAACTTCCGCGAGAACTTGCAGCAACATTAAAACGACGTCCTCAAGTTTCAGTGAAAAAGAAATACACTCGCTTAGTTCAGCCAAGTGAACGACCACCGCGTCAAATTTGACTATTCCAGCGTGGTCGACTTAGAGGCCAATTACAATAGGCAGCTTTTTTTTTTAATTCTGGCATATTCATGAGATAACCTGGTTAGGCCAGGTCCAGGTACTAGGTACTTTGATTGGCACCTCTCAGTTTCAATTTAAAGCCCATGATTACCGCTGTCACACAAACACGGCTAACCACAATTACAGACAGATAGCTACACGGCAGACATATCCGCAGTTTGTCTTCTAACCATGATTATCACAAAAGGGTGATTTCATAAGAGATCGATACGGATACGAAAATTATCATTTTAGATTAGAGTGAGTATTTTATTATTCAATGTGAAGCATTTCCTTGTGTACTGCGAGCACTTTTGGCGTCTATCTCCGTCCGTCTATTCGTCCGTCCATTCATCCGTTCATCCATCCGTCCATCCATCCATACGTCTATCTATCTATCTATCTATCTATCTATCTATCTATCTATCTATCTATCTATCTATCTATCTATCTATCTATCTATCTATCTAGCCCCCCACATCTGGGTGCTCTCATGATCATCCCCTAAACTTTGAGCAGTTATCTATTTAGCCCTCCACGTCTGGGTGCTCTCATGATCATCCCCTAAACTTTGAGTAGTTGGTCGCAGCGAAGTTCGGGAAAATTGCCCCCAGAAGATGAAACAGTTACGAGTAACGTAACACCATACGTTGATTGATATGTGGGGTTTAACGTCCCAAAACCACCATTTGATTATGAGAGACGCCGTAGTGGAGGGCTCCGGAAATTTCGACCACCTGGAGTTCTTTAACGTGCACCAAAATCTGAGCACACAGGCCTACAACATTTCAGCCTCCATCGTAAATGCAGCCGTCGCAGCCGGGATTCGAACCCGCGACCTGCGGGTCAGCAGCCGAGTACCTTAGCCACTAGACCACCACGGCGGGGCGTAACACCATACGTTAACGAAAAAGGGTAACGTAAGTACGTTATCCATTCCGAAATTGTAACGAGTGCATTGTTAAGTTAACGATAAAAGTAACTCGTTACCAATAGCGGCGTTACCAGTGACGCGTTACAAGCAATCTACTGATTCATAGCGAGGGCCTCGTTCTGGCAGACTTGATACCTTGAAATAGTAGGCGAGAGATAATTTGTCAGCAGTCATCTTGTATTAAGGTCTCGTACTATGTGATGCCAAACAGGCAAAAAAAGAGTGTTCCAGACTCGCTGCAATACCTACAGGTGGCACTGACTGAAGCTCCCACGTTTAAACGCACATATATACTCTATAAAGCATACGGAGGGATGGCCGCCACCGTAACTGAGTGGTAAAGCATCGGACGCGTTATTCGAAGGTTGCAGGTTTGGATCCAGTGGTGGCAAGCTATCGTTTCGTCCACTTTTATTTCTTCCCATTCACTTTACAATAAATTATAACGCACCATTATATTTTCCCTGGCATTATTGTCTGTTAGTTTTAAAGAACGGGATCCCTTAAATTTACACTTTGATTCATTCACAGCGAGGTTCTCGCTCTGGCAGATTTGATGCGTTATTATCGCGGAATATATATATATATATATATATATATATATATATAAAGGAAAGAAGTGTATACTTAAGGGCTCGTTTTTTCTGTGTTTTGACTCAATATTATTGAGAACTAACAGACAATAATGCGAAGGAATGTATAGGGGAAGTTATTAGCCTACTTGAGTTCTTTCTAATGCAAAGCATTTTCTAGTGAACCAAAGGTACTTATTTACTCAACGTCTATAAACGTTGCTTTGTCCAATCCTGGTCATCTAGCCGCCTCCATCAGGGCACTTTCATGGTCGTCTCCGGGACTTCGCATGCATAGCCACACCCGATAATTTTTGCTGGGTGGTGTTTATGTGTGGAGCAGCTATGGCAACAGGTAGTCGATGCGAAGACGCGTAAATGTTTTACGAGCACCCGAAATGTTGAAGCTTGAAAAAATTTGGGGTATGAAATAACAATCCCCTCAGCTCCCCCATAGTAATGGCCCTGTTGATAACATGTTGATGAACGTTCGTTTTGTGCGCTTGGTGAGGCTGTTAGTTTGTAGATGATAATCCGTTGAGGGTCATGACTTTGAGGCACCCAAACGAAGTAATGATTTCACAACATGGGCGGCAAATTGGCGACCACGGTCACTTATCACGGGAGGTGGCCAGTGACGGAGCAGGACTGAATGCAACCTTTTCGAAAAGGGAAACTGGGGGCTTGGTATATCGACTGCAGGTGACCGACTGGACCTGATCGAGGTGTCGCTTGTGGCTCTGATAATGCGTACAACTGACCACATATTTGTCAACTGTCTTGACCTTTGAGGCCTACAGAACTGCTCGTTGGTGTGACTGAGTGTTCGTACGGTTTTTAATTCACCAGATGTTGTGCAGGAGACTCGGAAGAAATGTTTGCAAAGCCGCAGAGACAACCAGCTCAAAGCAAGCACCCTTCGTTTGCAACTTCGTCAATTAAAGAAGACAGGCGCGAACACAAAATCTGTCTTCATTTGTCGGGTCTTGTGTTGCAAGAAAAACAGATTTCAAGGTGGGGCCCTTGGGCTGCTCAGCGATGAAATTTACGTCATCGAGAAATTCAGGCGACATAGAAGCGAAAAGGTGGTCGTAATCACCAGCGCCGCAATCCGTCATGGAATGGCATCCTAGAGAGGTAATCCATGTCAGGATGACGACGGCCATTTTTGTTCGAAATCGCGAAGACATATTCTTGCAAACCGAAGGACGCGATTGCGAGATGACCAGATGGACCACGAAGGTTCATCAGCCGACACAGAGAGTGGTTATCTCTGACGATGGCCAACGGGCGACCACATATATATGAGTGAAACCGCTGCATGGCAGCCCTGTTTGGTCACAGTGTAGTTGCGTTAAGGCTTGCTTGAAGAACGGCTTGCGTTAGCCATGACTTGTTCCTGGTTACCAGAGCACTGAACGTGAACGGTGCCGACCCTGATGCCATGCGTCTCAGTGAAACTTTGTTGGCGACGAATTATTGAAGCTCCAAAGTATTGGCTGGGAAGCTAACACACTTCAGCTGGTGAAAAGCTGCCTTACACTAGGTGTGCACTGAAACGGGCTGTTCTTGCATAGAAAATTTGTCAGAAGGTGAATTACATCCGTAAACCTGCGTATGAACTATCGGAAATACTAGCAGACTTAGTTGTTTCCCAGATTTTATTTGGTCGAATGTTTTAACTGCCGTGATTTTCCGTGGGTGATGTCTAATGCCACCTTGATGGACTAGACATGTCCCAACACAAATTTTTGTCGCTCGGCAAAGTGGCCCTTTTTCTACTTCAGTGCAAAGCCAACTTTTCCGAAACAGTTGAGCACTAGATTTATAGGTCAGTGTTATGCTCCTGAAACATGTGCCTAAAAATTACATCAAGGTAACACATACAGAGATGCCATTGCAAACCCCGCAAAATAAAGCCCATGAATGCTTCGTTGCAGGTGCATTGCGTAACCCGAATGGCATTACGTTAAATTCCTGCAGCCCAGGAGGCGTAACTAATGCCGTCTTTTTTTTTCTTGTAAGCTGCGTGCATCGGAATTTGCCAGTAACCTGATCTCCGATCAGCAGAAGAAAAATAGGAAGCGGAATGCGGGCAGCCTATGGCATCATCAATGCGCGGCCGCGGATATATGTCTTTCTTGAAAAGAAAATTCAGTCGGCGGTAGTCAACGCAGAATCTCCACATATACCATCCTTCTTCTCGTACAAATTCACGGGAGTGGCCCAGGGACTGGCCGATCCTTGAATTAACATTTTTCTAGCATCTCTTGGACGTACGCGTTGATGATCTTGCACACTGATGGTGCCACTCGGTAAGGTTTATGCCCCGCCGCGGTGGTCTAGTGGCTAAGGTACTCGGCTACTGACCCGCAGGTCGCGGGTTCAAATCCCGGCTGCGGCGGCTGCATTTCCGATGGAGGCGGGCCCATGTGCTCAGATTTGGGTGCACGTTAAGGAACCCCAAGTGGTCGAAATTCCCGGAGCCCTCCACTACGGCGTCTCTCATAATCATATGGTGGTTTTAGGACGTTAAACCACACATATCAATCAGTCGGTAAGGTTTTTGCCGCATAGGATGCGCCAGCTCAGTGTGAACCTGATGACGCGTCCATGGCGCTGGAATTCAAGGCACTTGGATGCTTAAAAAATAAATTTTGAGCTCGTGCTTTGAAAGAACGTCGAGTATCGTATGACGTTCTCTTTGACCAAGCGACTTTGTGATAATTTGTAGTTATTGAAAACCATCTGAACCTTCTAAGCCTATAGTTGTATGTTCTCGTTTCTATAATATCATGCGCAAACAGCGACATAGATGATTCAGATTGAAGTATTGCAAGTTTCATGTCGCCTGGGAAAAGTGCACGCTACATGGAACTGTTGATTGCCCAAACACCTGCTCGCCCATTGATATATACAAACACCACGCAAGAGGAAATTAACAGTTTTTTTTAAACAGGCCAAAGAAATCGGCTCGAGCATGGCGTCTAGTATTGTATGGTTGTTCCCAGAACATTGACGGTAATGTCTCGAGAACATTCACGGCAGAAAATGCAGAAATGACTACGTGTTCAGAGACAAAAAGGAACACATTCATCACGACAGAGTTTTCTGAAAGCGCAGCTGGGAAACAGCCGTGCACGGAAAGGTGCCCACTATTACACTCAACAGCTGCCCTATACTCACGCAAGGAATCGATACTCAAGATGACGTAATTTGTGGTCCATCTAGCAAACACACTTCCCTATCTGAGCGTCACAGCGTGAGTACCCTTATTTGGCCGCGTTTGCTTGACCATTGAATCATTTAATTATGCAACCATCTGTGCACTAAGCTCAATCTTCAAAATCGTATAGAATGGCGCAGACAGAGTGAAAATTTCGCTGCCTTTTACTTGCCACTGCTGTATAGAATACCTATATCGCGCAAAATGTCTTGGTTTGAAGCTCGCGATTATTGCAGGCTGTAAGCAGTCCCGTAAGGCAGTTAGAACTTCGCAACTTGACAAGGCACACGAAGCTCGTTTTCAAGCATGGGCATATTTTTTTTTGAATAATTTGCAGGATACAATTTGTGCTTACAATGGCGCCGGAACCAAAGGTTACAGTGCACACATCCAGACGAGGTAATTGTGTCATGATAACAATGAAAAAATGGATGGCATACAGCCATTTCTATATATTTAAAAACGTCACATTTTCAGAACACAATATGAGAAACCAGAATTTTTTATAAAATTTAAAACTAAAGGGGATAGACTGATTCAGTGACGCTACTTACACAAAATGAAATTCAATACAAACACTATCACAACTTATGAATAGGCTACACCATACGCAGATAAATGATTCTTGAATATTGTATTACTGCGAGATAAAAAAGCAATATTAGCTACAAGCAATCTAGAAATAAAAATTTATATCCTTTTGTAATTGTAAGGAAGAATGTAGTTTCTTCAATGACACCAATTAAACATGAATAATGGTTTAGTAAATTGGGAATCTGCCAGTTTAGCAACTGAGTGCCCTAATTTGCTCTTGCTGATATCTTTAAAAGGTTGTGGTTTAAAAATTTATATGACTACCGGATTACGAGCATAAGCTAGCGGCGCAAGCTGAAGTTTACTCTAGCAGCGCAGAGCTTGGGGAGAGTTGTGGAACCATATGTTGTGATAGACTAGTGCAGAAGTGTGATATAAACAGGAAAAACTCGACTCGTTATCCTTCCGTTTGGAATAGTTGTGATACATTGACGCATGACTTGGGGTTTACTGTCTGATAAAAACGTATTGTACAATAATTTCAGTAATACCTTCTAGAGCTTTTACATGAACGCTAAAGAATAAAGCGGTTTTTCTGTTATTAGTAAGTTACCCTTTCACAATTCCAAAATAACCATGCTCGCTGCGAATAGGCACTTGGTACGCCAGAAAACGCGCAAAAAGAAAGTGCTGGTGTCGACGCCATCTTGAAATTCCTGCACCAAACGCCATGACATCATCAATCTTGATGGTGTTTACAAAACCATTCTTAGCTACCAGGAGGTAAAAATGAAGTCCAATATTTGCTGATGGGACCAGTGACTTAACATAATAAGTTTCGGGAAATTTCGCCTGCTATACTGTCGGTGAAATACGAGAAGTACCATTTGAAATTCGCTACGTCACATGCGCAAATATGGGCGCGAAATTGAAAAGTGCTACTTTGACCTTGAATTTCTCCTCTAATAATGAGCTTATTGTCAGCGCGACACGTTAAAAAAGCAGGTGGTTGAAATTTCCGGAGATAGTCACTACGCGTTTCTCGTAATCAATTCGTGGTTTTGAAACGTAAGACCCCAGATATTGTTGAAATATTGAACTTATGATGGTAAAATTAACAATATTAGAGTTAACAGAATACACCTAGGATCCTCGAGCTCAGGCTCAATAATAACGACGCCTGGTGATGTTTCTGACGCTGAAGGTATATTTAGTACGGTTCCCTGTTGCGTAGGCGCCCAGAGCCATATCTACCCTTCGGGGATACATATGTTGGCGCTGACGCTGGTGAGATACAAAAATCGTGTAATGACGTTACCGTTATGCCATAGATAGCAAAAATTTATGACGTGACAGTAACGCCTTGTAGACGTCAGATTACTGAGGCGGAAGTTATAGGCGTAGAACTATAGGGACCAATACAAAAACCTAAGAAGAGACATGGACAAGCGCACACTCGCAACTGACTTTTAGTGAACCGTTGCTTAGCCTCCAAATCCTCACGCATGCATTCACCTACAAAAAAACAAAAAATAACGCAACAACGAATAATTTCACCTAGACCTACCACAACCTGTCATCGCAGCCAACTACACCGGTCGCAGACGTTATTAGACGTTGTATCAACGCGTTGCTTGATTGATACGTGGGGTTTAACGTCACAGAACCACCATATGAATATGAGAGATGCCGTAGTGGATAGCGCCGGAAATTTCGCCCATCTGGGATTATTTAACGTGCACCCAAATCTGAGCACACAAGCCTACAACATTTCCGCCTGCATCGGAAATGCAGCCGCCGCAGCCGGGATTTGATCCCGCGACCTGCGGGTCAGCAGCCGAGTACCTTAGCCACTAGACCACCGCAGCGGGGACCCACAATAGCGTTGAGGAGCGCGTAACACAGAAATTCCGGTCGGTGTCGGCATGGTTGGTTGTGAGTGAAAAATTATCATCTCGTGCGTGACTGAAAAAATTGAGAAGGATGCTAATAAAATAAATAAGCAAAATTCCCTGGTCCGAGTAAGGATTTAACCCGGGAAGTTTGCGGGACAAACATGTGTTCTACCACACAGCCACGCTTTTGCTTGGAAATGCATAATTAAAATAACTTCCTCTGTTTCGCAATGCTGTAAAAATAACGTCCATGTTTGACAAATAACGCGCACTGTGTACAGGCGTCACATTTCAACTTGTAATATCATAATAATATTGCGTGGTACAAGCGTACACATTGCTATCGTACGTCAGAACACGTGATTATCATAACTTCGTCGTTTAGAGCCGGCCACCCATTACAAAAGGCAAACACGTTACTACGCGTGTTTTTTTTTTATGAAGACTGGTTCATAGCAAGTTTCCGATGGAGGCGGAAATGTTGTAGGCCCGTGTGCTCAGATTTGGGCGCACGTTAAAGAACCCGAGGTGGTCGAAATTTCAGGAGCCTTCCACTACGGCGTCTCTCATAATCATATGGTGGTTTTGTGACCTTAAACCCCACAAATCAATCAATGGTTTATAGCAACTTCGAAAAGATTTCACGCGCATAATTGCTCGTAGTTTGAATTGTGCTTCCGATTACACAGAATGCAGCCACATGCGAAAGCTTCACTGACACAAGCAACTTTCAACTTTATCGTCGACTGCACTGTTGTGAAGCCTAGCGCCATGGTCGCATTGAAACCAAAGTCAGGATGACAAAAATGGCGTCATTTGCACGGCTCGTGTGAAAAATAAGTATGGCATGTAAGCTTACGCATAAATAAAATGAAACTTTCTTTATTTACCAGTCATTTGATTAGTATCTTTTTAATGCTTTTGATAAGTCTATTCCCTCTCTCTCTCTCTATGTTTTGATTGATATTTGGGATTTAACGTCCCAAAACCACCATATGATTATGAGAGACGCCGTAGTGGAAGGCTCCGGAAACTTAGACCCTTTGGGGTTCTTTAACGTCCACCCAAGTCTGAGCACATGGGCCTACAACATTTCCGCCTCCATCGGAAATGCAGCCGCCGCAGCCGGGATGCGATCCCGTGACTTGCGGGTCAGCAGCCGAGTACCTTAGCCACTATCTGCATTTTCAATGGAGGCGAAATTGCTGTAGGCCCCCGTCCTGAAAGTTACAGAAACACAGACCTCATAACATACGACACATGCCAGATAATCATCGCAGTTCGTTGAAACGCGGTGGCACTAACTTTAGATATCGAAATAAAAACGCCAGGCCTGCGCGGAAAGCACCGCACAGTAACAACGAAAGCTAAAAGAGCGTCACTTGAGAGCATTTTCTAAACACTCATTGGGTAACTACTGCAAGCACATTTGCTTGATGCCCACTAGGGCAGTAATAATAAAATTTTTGGGTAGTAGGCCGGCATTCGCTATGCTTTTTTTGATCATTCGTCTGAGAAGCGTGGTATCCGCTGAACACTTGCAAGAAAATTTGTGCCCATTGTTCATGCAGTGGCTGACGACGATGAGTAATTATGGCTAAAGTGGGTATGTGACTCAGTTAATAGGGGAACAAGAAAAAGCTTTTGTAGTAGGTTGGAGCATTGGACGGCTCCTCGTTACGCTATTCGCATTGTGCGATGACTAGTTGTTTTTTCGCGGTTTTAAAACGCTTTATAAGTCGTATTAACGTGATTGCTTTCCCGACATCAAGCCTACCTAAGGCAAGATTACCAACAAGTCACAAGCACTGCCTTTTAATGTTGTAATGCTGCTTGTCCTCCATTGTTTATGGTGGGCTAGAATGGGCGGTTACTACTGTGACCCCGACAGGCGTCCTGCTTACGTACTTTTCCATGAAAGCATTGATCAATACGTTGATACTTATACAACAAGACTTTGTTTCGGAATGGCTTTCCAGGGTTGAACCCTTGGTGATTCTAAAGGATTTTTAGCACCGTAACCTCTAATATTTTCGCGACTGTCTTGTCATCGCTTCTATTGTGTATATTATTGTTCATTGCGATCTATATTGATGTTTGTACGGCGTGCAAAGCCGGTACTGAAGGAAACAAAACAGGCGTAGCTCAATGGTAAAATACTGGGCTGGCACCCTGCACACCTGGGTTCGAGCCCAACTGTGTCATTGGTGCTAGTATTTTTTTCTAATTTCTCGCGTGATATGGTTACGGACACCGGCGGTGGCGGCGGACAACTGTTCGTGACCCGAATTGTGATCTCATAACAGCTTTCGCTGTAAAATATCGTCCTCACCACACTATGGTAACACGCCAACCTAGTGCGAATTAAGTGGGATAAATTACATAAACACAAGACATCACGCTTGACACTTAATAGAGTGATTGCCGTAAATTTTCAAACTGCCCAAGCGTTCAAAACACGAGCCAACAACTACTTTTTCGAAGCTTGCCCCGCCGTGGTGGTCTAGTGGCTAAGGTACTCGGCTGGTGACCCGCAGGTCGTGGGATTAAATCCCGGCTGCGGCGGCTGCATTTTCGATGGAGGCGAAAATGCTGAGGCCCGCGTGCTCAGATTTGGGTGCGCGTCAAAGAACCCCAACCCCAGGTAGTCGAAATTTCCGGAGCCCTCCACTACGGCGCCTCTCATAATCATATGGTGGTTTTGGGACGTTAAACCCCACATATCAATGCCTAAGACTATGCGTGCGCTGAAGCTTTGGTGTCGCTGAACGCGCTGTTTTCAAACAGGGAGACGCGTGGGTGGTCAAGAATCACACAACGTGGATGCTTTGAACGGGTCTTTCTCAGAAAAAAAGTATTCCGGGCGTAAGCAGCCAAAACCACCTTCAAAGCAGCCCGACAACAGATCGAGAGGGGGTGACGAACGATAGTCCTCAATACGGGTACCAGTCGGGGTAATGTGCGCGCCCCGCAAATGCATTCTGACACCAACGATACTTGGTCGACCTCTGCAACGTCACGAGGAGGCCCCGTGTATGCGTCAAACCAGAGAAAATGTCGATTGCCCCTGAATACTGAAACGAGAACGCACAGTGAATTTATTCGCAAATTAAAATATTTTATAGGCAACGCTCACTAATAATCGGTCAGAAGTACCCGCGAATGCAGGACTCTCAAAGAAAGCATCTCAAGTTTCCAAATATGATATGGCCATTTAAAGGAAAACGAGTCTCCGAGCTCATCGAGGGACGCCCTTCTTGTACTTTGCAAAAGAACATATCTTATATATATATATATATATATATATATATATATATATATATATATATATATATATATATATATATATATATATATATATATATATATATATATATATATATATATATATATAATGCATATTCTTCATCAAATATATAGACTCAATTCAAATGTAAAAAAATGAACATTGTGTATGTAATGTATATAGAAGAACGTTGTCATTATATATGATGGTAGGAGATGTGTACGGAAATTTCGCGGGTTACCTGATCAAGTCCGAGCAAGCTCTTCTAACATCATTCACTTTGTGGAAATGGTGGTGAATTTTTCAGCTGTCAAAATTATTTGAAGTTTCTTTGCCTGAAAGGGGCTCATTTAACAACGAATAATCAGTTTGTGTTGATGATACGATGTTCTATTGTGAACCACCAGCAATGTTCAAGCAAAATACTCATGAACGTACCTCTCGTATCTCTGAATGGCCGGTCAGGGTCCATTTGCTGCGTCTGACCAAAGGCGTCGTCGCTTTTTGTCCTTTGGAAGCTTAAAAACACGGATGCCGTTCACGCTGTTGTTTGAGCAGCTAACCGTCCAACAACAGCCAATTGACCAAACGTGACTTCACGCAAGACCTACAGGCGCTGATCAGCAATGGTATAAATGCGGTGCCTTGTTTTCGCGGCTCCGTTAACTCGAACTCGCTCTACGGCGCTGCAGTCGCCGGAAAGGAGAGAAAGTTTTTATACGTCATGATAAGAGGGCGGTGCTGGGGCGGGGTGCGAAGATAGGTGGCATGAAAAAAATCACCACTCTCTCCCAAAGGGTATATGTAAGGTCTCTGGTCTATACGGCTATGAGCTTGCATAAAACCTCTTGATTGAGGAAAGTAACCTCACTCCTCTCCTATATGCACGTGCGTTTCTTCCTCAATTGCCCTCGCCCGCCAGAGGCACGTGTTGCACACGGCACCATTTTTCGCTTTCGGTTGAGGTATCCTCACTTGAGGGAGAGTTATCATGCACTCCACACACCATTTTCCGACCATTCCATCTTTGCCCAACGGATAACTCTCCCCCCGTCACCCCGCTCCCCTGCAGACGTTCCTCAGAAGGCGTGTGATATCAGGGCACTTGCGTACTTTGGTCGAGCAGATATTGTTGCAAAACGGCGATAGGATCGAGAAGACTGATATTACGTTCAATAAAATACACATTTATTTAAAAAGCCATGTAAATTGGGCATACGAAGTTAAAAGCAATTTTATGGATAGTTTTATAATGCAGACGCTATTTGTGCCACGTGATAACAAGCTTTTATTTACATCTGATAGATATAGTATTGCTAACGGCATGCCCTTCTGTGTTTGGATTTTCTCATCTTGCATGTGCACACATGTGCGACACAGATATATAGAGCGTCGAATTTTGCAATTGCTTCGTGAAAAGTATCATTCGTCCATTCACGTGTTCATCTTCTCGACGTGATGCAGCCTGGGACAGGTCTTCAAACTGAACAAGACGTCTGCACCGTGTCAGTGTGATCAAGCTGCGTCCACGGTGGCTGATCTGTCACAATGGCAAAATATATTGTAACAATACTGATTGTTGGCCTAGTTGGTACTTGCTTACTGACATGCTTTGGCCGTAAAATAACATGCGGGTGTGCACCACGTTTTAACGAGGTTAAGATTCTAGGTAGAAGGCGACATAAAACTGCGCGTGAGTTGATGGAAGCATACTACATTAAGAAGAAAGGTGGAAGTTGTATCAGGGAACCGTCGGTGACGTTGTACTTATCGGAGAAGAGATTGTTCGATAGCTGGATAGCGTAAGGCTGTGGGAAGACTGCGCATGTCTGTATGTTGTTACCTAAGTCTGGATTTGCACCCGGTCTACTTTAGTTGGAAGTGCCGCTTGTGCTTATCGTTTAGTGTTTTTTTTTACTTTGTGTGTGTGTTCTTTTGCGGCCAAAGCATGTCAGTAAACAATGGCAAAAGTTCAGGAAAAACGTTCATCAGAACAATGTATTCACGTTAGTGCAAAATAAAATAGCACTAGGTTTACTTGTGAAAGAAGACCTATCACAGGTTTCTGCACATTGAGGTTAAGCAAACGCATATAGTAACGCATTATGACAGTTCTCATGAAAATGTCATTACTTTATGTATAGCAGATTTGCAATGGTGGTTTTGATTGGGAAGGGGGGAGGGGTTGAGGGTGTTTTGGAGTTCTGTTTACTTGAATATAAGTGCACGTTAAAGAACCCCAGGTGGTCAAAATATCCGGCGCCCTTCCTTATGACGTCTCTCACAACGATATGGTGGTTTTGGGACGTTGAACCCAGACATTATTATGATTATATGCGAAAAACTTATGAGAGCCAAAATCCGAGGGTGATGTCAGCAGGATTATTTGGATGAGCGCGTGAATCGTTGGTTGACCCGTAGCCTAATATAGCATCGTATAAAACTTACCCTTAGAATTAATGCTAGTGTACGAATACGCTATGACGTAGGAAGTCGAGATAAAAGACATGGTCTAGAGAAGAAGAAAGTGGCAATACAATATATTATCTTACGAACCATACACCGTTATACACAATGCAAAGAAGTTTCATTGCCGCAAAAGGCCTACTAAAGATGATGTCACGCACTTCGAGCTTGTTTTTTACAAACAGCGGCTCTATTTTCCTGCAAGCGACACTGCAGGTGCAAGGAATGGCATGTTTCCTTTTCCTTTTGAGTAGAGTGCTTTTTGCAAAGCATAATCTGATAATAATAATATCTGAGGTTTTAAATTCCAAAAATTAAACGATACGATTATGAGAGAAGCCGTAGTAGAGGGCTGCGGAAATTTTGACCACTTAGTGTTCTTCAACGTGTACTGGAATTGTACGGAACACTGGACTCCACAATTTTACCTCCACTAAAATGTGACCGCTGTCGCTGGGATCAATCTTGCGACCTTCGGGTTAGCACTCAGTAGCCGAGCACTTTAACCACTGATCGCAGTGGCGGACTTTAGCCAAGATGATTCAATGCAGACATTCGTCGAATTGAGATCGGAGGCGCATGTTCACAGTATTTCAAGTCGCAAATTTTATGAGCTCTACAGCCATATACAGCCCAAAAAGCATTTATACGATAACGGTATAGGTGCATTGATTGATGTGTGGGGTTTAACGTCCCAAAACCACCATATGATTATGAGAGACGCTGGTGGAGGGCTCCGGAAATTTCGACCACCTGGGGTTCTTTAACGTGCACCCAAATCTGAGCACACGGGCCTACAACATTTCCGCCTCCATCAAAAATGCAGCCGCCGCAGCCGGGATTCGATCCCACGACTTGCATGCTATAGGTACAGTGACCACTGGTCAACGCTTGGTATCACGTGGCACAGGTAGAGGCTTTTTTCGAAGATCTATTGAAAGTACAATGCCTATAGGAACAACTACAGGGGCTTTACGTTCTACATGAAGGCACTCATCAGGTATACCGCAGTGAGCACCGCTGCTATTAATGTCGGTGTCATGCAGGTATTTTCTATTGCTTTCAGCGCCTATCCAAATTAGGCTCGATTCACAACAGGTGCTGCTACCGATCAGGTCCTATCGGGATCAAATCATCGTCATCTGCTCGATGGCATCTGGCTCCCTGATCACTATTAAATTGATGTTTGTGCCAAATTGATTGTGGATTAGTTCGCACCGTGAAGTAGCGATTATCGCGACTAAGGAATTTGATCCGCATTGACTCCTATGGCGATGAGAAGTACCCGTGTGACATTGTATGGTGTAAGAGATAATCTAATTTATCATTAGTCGCTCCTGTCACTTCTTTATGATCCTCGCCGCACATTTGGTAGCCATATTCTTTATCACAAGTTTATTTATTCTCTCAATCAAGCATGCACCGCATATGCCCCGCCGTGGTGGTCTTGTGGCTAAGGTACTCGGCTGCTGACCTGCAGGTCGCGGGATCGCATCCCGCTACGGTGGCTGCATTTCCGATGGAGGTGGAAATGTTGTAGGCCCGTCTGCTCAGATTTAGGTGCACGTTAAATAACCCCAGGGGGTCGAAATTTCCGGAGTCCTCCACTACGGTGTCTCTCATAATCGTATGGGGGTTTTGAGACGTTAAACCCCACATATTAATATATCAAAAACGCGGGGCACGTTTCGATCTGCTTGCCGATGGGCACGTGACCTTCTAATTTGTTGCTATCATGTTCATTGCTTCGACTTTGCGTCAAAGCTGTGATTTCTTATTTGTTTCAAAGCTTTATTCAACCTATTCAATACAGTAATACAATACAATGGAAAAATGCATATATTACAGAAGGGGATCTCAAAATGAAAACTGTCAGGGGGACCTCCTAACATTCCCGTTAAACGGATCCTAGCAATGTCGACAAGATTGATCTAGAATCTGTATTATCACACGTAATTGATCGCAGCGGAAAACCTATTGTTGAGCATTTCAGGCTGACTAACGATTGTCCACGTGCGAGGTGATCGAGTTTAAGCAGAATGTTCTGCCTATTGGGGACAACTCCATTTTGATACAACGCACAAATAGCCGGCGGAGAACGAAAACACTGCCGAGCGGGATGGGAAAATATTTAAAATACAGCATTAAGTGATGATATAAAGTAAATGCAATAATTAAGGCGGCTTACTTTACAAAGAAAATTGTTCTTTGTCGGAAGAAAGTTGTTTCGGCCGATATCGGGCAGCCACTGGTCCTTGCGCAAGCCATCGCGCTTACCTTGCGGTATCATGAAAACGGCATAACCATTCACACGTTGCCTGAGCACAGATAATAAAGCGAGCGCTAAGTTCGCCAGGCGGAGCCGTGGAGAAAAATGGCGCGAACGAAAAAGCAAAAGCGTAACCACTACGGAGACCGATCGTCGCGCACAGAAAGCGGAGAACGGGAGGACGCAAAAAAAGGTGAGTAGGCAGACCGCATAGAGTGGAGAGAGCCCGGACGCGTGGTGGCGAGTAAAACGAACAACAACACTTTAAGATAAAGGGACTTCAGGTTTCCGTAGAGTAAAGGAGCCATATACAGAGTTACCACATACATATGTCCTCCCTGTGTATGCATTCCCGTATGGAGCGCATTGTAACGTGGTTGCGACGGTGACGAAGGCCGTAGTCGGCATGTTCAGGACCGAAACTTTATCTGAGCGAACTTACACCCGGTAAAAGTACGACACTCAGAGAGTAGCGATATAGGCGTAGACAGTCGTCGGGACTGGGGAGTTGAATAGCCTGACCCACGCTAAGGCGCGTCTTCATTTAATCGTATACTGTTACTGTCTCCAGCGTAAATTGAGGTGAGCGAGCATATATAAAAGGCCGTAATCTGTCGCTTCGTGTTTCGCAGAAAAAAAAGGCACACTCTGTCATAACTTTGGCTATTCTACAGGAGTGGCTGTTTTTTGTGTATCTTTGCCTTACCAATGAATTAAGTTTAAAAAAAAAGGGGGGTGAGGACAAGTGTATGCCCAAAATGCACATATCCTCGAAGCAATTTTTAGAAAACTAGTTCTGTAACACCGCGCTGACAGACAAACAAGTGGCCGCTACGTGGAATAGCTAAAGTCTTGACCGACTGTAGATAGGTCACGAACGGTTAAACTTCATCCCAGTTTTGGTTGTCCCAGGTGACTTACATTGGCATGGACAACATGTTGGTGAACGTTCAGTCCTCCCCGGTGGTGTAGCGCTTCTTCAACTGCTGACCCGGATGTCACGGGCTCGATCCCGGCTACGACGCTCGCGTTTCGATGGAGCCGCAATGGTAGAGTGTACTGTGCGATGTGGGTGCACGTTAAAGCGCACCAGATGGTCGAAATTTCCACAGCCCTCCCCTACAGCGTCCCTCATAATCGTGGTTTTGGGACGTTACACACCAGATGTTTTATTATTATTATTATTATTATTATTATTATTATTATTATTATTATTATTATTATTATTATTATTATTATTATTATTATTATTATTATTATTATTATATGAACGTTCGGTTTGTGCGCTTGATCAGGCTGTTAATTCGTATATAATAACAAAGTGAGTGTCGCAGCTTAGGAGCACACAAACGGAGTAATGATTCCACATCGGTGATAATTTAGCGACCATGGTCACTTACTATTCGTGAGGTGGCCGATGCCGTAGTATGACTGAATGCAATAAAAACGCTTGACCCTGGCCTGCCCGGAGAATAAGATATAGCCGCCTCGCCGTACCGCGCCAAGTAGTCCGCGCACACAATTATCCACAGGGGTTGTCTCTCGAAGAACGCGGGAACGGTACGCCGACCTCTTCAAAAAAATGAGAACCGGGGGGCTTTACCGACTGCAGGTGATCGACTGGACTTAAGGTGGGCTAGTAGACTGCGTACAACTCGACATATAGTTAAAAATTGTCTGGTGCATTCTAGGCGAATAGACGCACTCTTTGGTGCGGAGTGTTCGTATGGTTCCTAAGTGATTAGAGGTTGGGTCATCGTGCGTGAGACGCAGAACAGGTTATTGAACGAACGCAGGAACAACCAGCAACTTTTCAGCAACTTGTCAGCAAAAGCAACTTGTCAACGACGGGCACCCGTCGTTGACAAGTTGCTTTTGTAAATAGGACTGTTTCGGATGCAAAATCGGTCTTTGTTTAAAGGCTGTTTTGTTGCAGGGAAAGAGCGCTTTCAAGCTTGGGTCTTTGCGCTGCTCAGCGGCGAAAGTCACGGGAGTTGGGAAAGACAGGTGACAGAGAAGCGATAAGGAGGTCATAATTTTCGACCTTGTAATCCGTCGTGGGTAGCCGCATCAGCGTGCCGACGGCCACTCTTGTGTGTACAAAATGGTCAAGTCATATTCTTCGAACCTTCGTGATCCATCGTGCAAGGCGACCGGATGGGTCACGAAGGTTGACCAGCCAATACAGGGAACGGTGATCTGTGACGATGGCAAACGGGTGACCATAGACGTATCAGTAAAACAACTACACGGAAAATACTACCGATAGGCATTCTGGTTTGGTCACAGAGTACACATAAGAACTACTTGCGTAAGCTACGACGTGTTCCTGCTTACCAGAGCGCTGAACGAGAGCGGCGCTGATTCGGATGACATGCATCTCAGTAAATATCTGTTGGCGACGAAGGATAGAAACGTTGAAGTATCGGCTGTTCAGTTAACAAACAGTTCAGCGGGCTAAGGCGGCATCACACTCGGGTCTTCAGTGAAATTAACTGTACGTATAATATTATTCAGAGGATGAATTACATCCGCAAACCTGGATATGAATCAGAGGAAGTACCAGGCGACTCTAAAAGGTTGCTTTACAGGTTTTGGTGGCTGGAAAGATTCAACTACTGCTGTTTTCCGCGGGTGACCTCTAATGCCATCTATACCGACGAATGTCCCAACGCTTGGCAAAGTGACAGCGTTTCTAATTCGGTGCAAAGCCAACCTTTTCGAAACAGTTGAGCACGAGATCTAGGCAAGTGTTATGCTCCTGAAACACGCGTTTCAAAAATTACACAGATCTGATATTGCAAACCACGCAAAATAAAAATCCATGAATCCTTCGTTCCAGGTGTATTGCGTAATGCGAATGGCATTGTGCGTTGAATTCATGCAACCCAGCAGGCGTAATGAATGCCGTCTTTTCTTTGTCAGCTGCGTGCATCGGAATTTGCCAGTAACCTGATCTCAGATCAACAAAAGAAAAGTAGGAAGTGGAATGCAGGCAGCCTATGGCGTCATCGATGCGCGGCAGCGGATATATGTCTTTCTTGGAAACAGAATTCAGTCAGCGGTAGTCAACGCAGAATCTCCACGTACCATATTTCTTCTTCAATATAGAATGACGGGAGTGGCCCAGGGACTCAACGATACTTCAATTATTCTTTCTTTAGCATCTCTTGGACTGGCTCATTGTTGATCTTGAACTGTGATGGTACCACTCAGTAAGGCTTCTGCCGCATGGGATGTGCCGAATTGGTGTGGACCTGATGAATTGTCCGGGTACGGAAGTTTAGGCATTTGGCTGCTTGTAGAAAAATCGAACAATTTTGAGTGCTTAGAGAGAACGTCGAGCAGTGGAGGACGTTCGCTTTGGCCAAGTGAGCTCCCGATCGTTTGTTGCGATTGGAAACCTTCTGAACCTTGTGAATCTAAGTGTCCATTCTGACCTGTAACATCAACAAGCGCAACCAGCATCATAGATGATTCATGTTTAAAGACTGAGAGTATCATGTCACTTCGCAAAACTGCAGGCTTCGTCGAACATGGCATCGAACTAGTCACGAAACACACATGGCCGAAATTGCAGGAATGACTAGTGTCCTCGGAGGCAAAAAATGTGCATTCATTTCCGCCTCAATTGTCTAAGAGCGCAGCTGGGAAGGTACCGTGAACAGAAAGGTACCCACTTTTGTATAGTAGTTAAAACACACACACACACACACACACACACACACACACACACACACACGCGCGCGCGCGCGCGCGTGAGAAATCGATACTTAAAATGATATCTGTGTAGAGCATGGATAACAGCGAATTCTGTGCAAAACCTCGTGCCACACAAGGAGAAGTCACAGTACAAAATTCCATGGAACAGAACACGTCCCTACTCACACCACGGTATGTCAGACCATTTTTCAGGCAAAACATCACTTTAGAACCAAGAAGGTCTTTATAGTGAACAAGCATAGGTCACTACGCCTACTGTAGGACAAAGGTCTCTCCCATGTGCCGCCAGTGAACTCGGTCCTGTGCTTGCTTCTGCCACGTTATAGCCGCAAACTTCATGATCTCACCTGCCCCATTGAACTTTCTGTCTCCCTTTCTACCGGTTGCCTTCTCTTGGAACGTATACTCCCCATGGCTATATGACGTATCAAATACTGACAATTGGGTGAGTTGGCACGGATGCATGGACGAAGAAGGCGCAACAAAGCAGACGAAAAGGCAAATGATTACACGAACACAAGCGCTTCTGTTCGTGTAATCACATGCCTGTTTTGTTGCGCCGTTTTAAATCATATCTAATACTATCACGTGCATGAACTGAGAAAAAAAAGTTGCTGGCGGTTCAGCTCTGGCTTACAACGAACTATTATTGACGCCAGCGTTCAAGAGCTGATTTCGCAGAAATTTCAGTGTCGGCGTCGTTGGTTGTGAGCAAAAATCATCATCTTGTCCGAGACCAAGAATTCGAAAAAAAAAGTGCAACCTGAATTAAATAATCAAAATCTTTGGTTCGGGTAAGAATCGAACCCAGATCCTCTGTGTGGCGAGCAGCTATTCTAGCACAGAGCCACGCCATTGCTTCAAACTTTTTCTAAAGAAAGTAAAAAAGCCCTATATGGATGTCATGTGTATGAGGTCGATTTAACGCACAACTATTGCGCGGTAGAAGCGTAGAATCGCGTCGGGCGTGAAAACATGACAATAGCATAACAAGTGAGTGTTGCAAAGGCCCGCCCATTACAAAGCACTCAAATATATTTTATCATAATCGGCATCACAGGTATTAACAATGTGAACAGCTGCGTATGTTCGCATGTTGCCTTACGGGCGCGCAGTAGGCCCTTCTTCAATTCGCAGGAGAAAAAAAAAAGAAGTATGGCGTAGTGGGCACTCGCAAATGTATATTTGCTTGCAGTAGACGATTCATGGTATTGTTTCAAACGGTAAAAGAGTTGCGCATTCAAGCGTTAGTTTCCATGTGGCACTGTTGAGGCATCCGCCGAGAACTGAAGAAAGGCTAGAAAGAGAGAAAGCAATGCGCACGGGGCTCAATTAATCATGCCATCACATTCTGCTATTGAAGGCGAAGCTCAAGCGCTTTCTATGTTTTTCACCGTTCGAGCCGCTGTACAGGATCGAGTTTCCGTAGCTCACGCATTTCTCGGGGCCTCGGCATGAGCGCCGAGATGGAATTCCCTTTGATATAAGGCCGGTCATGGCATGCGTTTCTTGCCTCCTCTACTGTACATCTACACCTAGTGCTGCTGCTGGCTCTGAGTCATGCTTGCGGAGCGCGTGCACAGCTGCATTATGCCCCAAGCATATGCACGGGGGCGAGAACGGAAGTACGACACATATATATCACCGTCTCCCAATAGCAGACCGTGACACTTTATTTGTAGTGTTGTGTACGAGCATGGCGGTATAATGTTAGGGGCAGCAGGGAGCTATGAATAACTACGTTTAGATGCTTAGAATTCTGAACCCGGCAACACCGTTTGGATTTCTGCAGCTGAAACGTTGTTTCGATGGGCTCCGTATAAAGTTGAAGTTCGGCCTGCGCAATTGTGATAATTGTTGTGGTTTATCATACCAGAACCACGACATCGCTACAAGAGACGCCGTAGTGAAGGACTCCGGACATTTTGGCCGTTTGGAGTGCGAGCACCCAAACCTTAGCGCACGGGCATCTAGCTCTTCTGCTGAGAAGAGGCGACCCTCCACTTAAAACATCTAAAAGGGGCGCCATATCTGCGCCATACCTATACCACAGCCGCTGGATGACAAAGCACCGTGCCTATACTCATTCGGGCTTGCCCCACAATTTTTTAAGCAGTAGTTGTCAATTGGAAGTCTGCGAAACTCATCCTCCAACTAAAAAAAAAGAAAAGAAAACGGCATATACTTGTATGTTCATTGACAACGACCCCTTCCGATTTTTAGTATGCTTCACCGCATAACGGTTTTCCACTACAGCGGAGCTGGATTCTGTGTTCCTTTATCGTGGGATTGCTCTAAAGCTTTTGTTGGAATGTCCTACTACATGCGCTTTGTCTAGGCTTGCATATTCGAATAGTAAGCATATTTAGAAGCAGATAGAATGCAGACCATTTGCAGACTGCACAACTAATTGACAAGCTGTAGAAATCGAATTGACGCGGCACTATAGTTTGACCATTCTTTACCAGCCCCACCGTGGTGGTCTAGTGACTATGGAAGGCCAGCGCTGGATAGGTGGCGTGCCAGAAAAGGGCACCTGGCGGAGAGTCACAGCACAACTCAGCTGCTCGCATTCAGACGACCGGCCGCAGTGAACCACTCGGATAGCTCGCACGTGCGCCGCTGCCGTGCTTCATTTTGGAATGAACAGTTCGAAAAGCCATTGCGCCAGTAATACCGCACTGTGGTTTAGAAAAATAACGTTGTCTGAAGGCTACTCTAACATAAAAAACACTCAAAATGGAGAGCAGCCCTGCAAAGCGGGCTGCGTCTATGCATATTGAAGGGACTGTGCTGTGCCATGATGCAGCTCTCTCGTCCTCATTTAGTGGTTGCGTGCGGGGTTTAGACCTAATGCTAGTGCTAGCTGACATGCAGCCATTGATAATTCCATGCTGCGACGATACCACGCTGCCGAAATCTGCAGTAAAACACAAGAAAACAAGAACAAAGTAAGTGGTAACTGCGTCAATTTTTTTTCTAGCATCGTTTGAACGCCCTGTCAACGGTATGTCTGCACGGGGACGTTGATCAAACTAACTACGGTGCACGTGTGGTGTCGCACTGCTATTCTTGAGAGCGGCCGCACTTCGACCACGGTGGCCGCACTTCGATGGGGGGTGAAATATAAAAAGAACACCCGTGAACCAAGACATCTGTGTGCATTGGAGAACTCCAGCGGTCACAATCTTGATATGCACACTCCAGCGTACCTCAAAGTGATATCTCGTTTGGCACATGAAAGCCTAGCAATTATCGATGTTGAACAGACACCTTCATTTTAAGTTACAACGAGTAAAACAACGAGTAACACGAGTTAACAACGAGTAAAAATAACACGAGTAACAACGAGTAAAACAGAAAACGAGTAAAATAACGAGTAACAACGAGTAAAAATAGAAAACATTCGATAATTCTTTAGCAAGGCGTAAATTTCGATATTACTTAGCCACGGCCGTCAGTGAGAAAAACGCTTACCGCATCGACTGACTCCAGGAAACTAAGCTTCGAGTAGTCCACTCGTTTGTTCGTAACCAGATCCCTGTCTTTTTCAGGAATTAAGTTAATCGGAGGCCTCTCGGCGTCGAGTGTTCACCGCGAGAATAGCTTTTAAAACGGCCCAGAGCCGAAGGTGAACGTGGCCCCGCACAAGCCTTGTGGGCAAGGCAGCTTTCCTTTACATGCAACTACTTTAAAGAAAGATTACCTGTCTATCGTATCATTCACTTCACGCGGTGGCATAAGATGGAGTTTGGTGGTTGTGGTGGTCAGATGGATGGACGCATAGAAACTTTGTTAGTCCTGTAGTGCACGACTCAACGCACAGTGGGCCAGATAAAAGATAGTTTTTTTTTTTGTTGAAAAATGCCGTTTAAACTCGACTGTTTGGCCCTTGTTTCCAATGGTGGCGGTCTTCTCTACCGAATATATATAGCAGACACGAGCCATTCGGTTTAAAAACAAGCCCGACAGTACTAGACAGGAGAGCGAGAGCAGAATTTAGCTCGCCTCACCATTTGGATGCAACGCCGCCTCCTCTTTCTACGTCCTCCCTTTCCTGTATACGTACTCCCTCTTTTTATATATTGCTGCACTTGAATACACAGCAGTACCGCCAGCGCCCTTTGGTTTTGTTACGGCGATGCGCGCACGCACCACCTTTCCCAGCCGCCACTCTCGTCGGTGGGAGCAGCTGAGAAGAATGCGCCCTCACCGCCAATGTGGTCATGGAAACTCCAGCGCTGGTTCCCTTCCGCAGGTTGCGAGATCGAGTCCCTGCTGGGGCGGCTGCAATTCCGATGGAGGCGGAAATGCTGTAGGTGCGTGTGGCCAGATTTGGGTGCACGTTAAATCACCCCAGGTGGTCGAAATTTCCAGAGCCCTCCACTATACGGCGTCTTTCATTATGATATTGTGGTTTTGGGACGTTAAACCCCACATATCAATAAATCAAATCAACTATTATTTGCCACGAAGAAATATAGCGCACCTATTTCGGGCTGTATGCTGTCTTCTTTTATGAGAGCCATTCCCCCCACCTCCATTTTTTTTTACTCTTACTGCAAACGGTTCCTCATCCTTTCCACCAGCTCACAAGGGGTCTCCGAAACATCCATGAATGAGAAGTTTGAGCTGCTAGTTGAAAATGCCTATGACCATGAAGTTTTTTTACTATAATCGCGGCTTAAGACGCCCGGTGTTTTATTGCAAGAACTTTTACTTCTCACATTCACCCCCGAAAAGCCTGAGGTGGGTTCGATTCCCGACCATGGCGGTAGAATTTAGGTGAGAGATAAATGCAAAGAATACCCGCGTGCATATATTTGTATACAACACCCGCCTGCAGAGTTTCGACCATCAGAGACACCTGATGGTCGAAACTATCCCGCACTATACCCTACTCTGGCGTGCTTATGGTGTAAGAAATGGGCGTGCCTCATCAGTCGGTCAGACGGTCAACAAACTTCACTCGGGTCCTAAGGAACAACAGAGTTGTAGTTGCGGGTCACGCCCCCGTTTGGGCTAGAAGACCACGGTCCTTCACCCGCTCGCAGGCCCTTTGGGCAGCCTATAGTTGTTCATGGGGATCGCCACTTTTGAGGCCTTCCTCCAAATCCTCTTATCCTCTTCCTCCAAGTCCATTTATTAAAAGAGGCATTTTGTGACGCCGAACAATGACAGAGCATGTGAGCTTACGAGCAATACTTTTAAATTACTTAGGGCAATGTAGATTGATGTCCGGAGCAAAGCTATTAAACCTTCCTCTCGACGTGAAAGATCCCGTTTGTAACATTCTCAGGGTAGAAGATTGAGGTCTAGTCAGCTTTGGGTCCGGGAGCTAAAATTTCCAGCTTTCAAGCTGATTGTGTTACATTATTTCGTAAAAAGAGAGTAATGGGTCGGAGTTATGCTTCCAACCCCGATTGTCTAGCGTATCAGAACAATCGTGAAGTGTGAGACTTTTATTTATCTTTTTTATTTCAATATACTGCATATCTTCTTCATCCAAGCAAGAGTGGTAATACAGAAAATTATTACCATTCTGTCGAAACTGACGATCACATTAAAACACAAAAACATCAGTTCGATGCTGGATGGTTGTTAACAGTTTCAAAAATACAGTGTTTATATCAAATGCGAACATAATACAAAAATGTAATACTCTAACTAGAACAAAAAATATGGCTGATTTCTTGAGAAAAAGATCCTACAGTTTCACAGTTCACCGCAGATGATGATAGACTATTCCAGTATGCTATTGATGATGGAAAAACAGAGTTTTTATGATTGTTATTGTGACTTTTATGCAACCATATATTGTCTTGTTGTGGTTAGTTCTTGAGGAGTGTCTAAAAGGTTGAAAGAGATGTTCTGTTCCGGATTATTTATAATGCTCATTATACGAATGATACAGAAATTTAAGTTTGAAAATTATTCTGCGCGGATCAAGAGAACACAGCTTGGTTTTTTTTACGCAGAGCTGTAACACTAGTATGCTGGGAATAAATTGAAAACACAAATCCGGTTGCTAAATTTTGAGCTCGATCAATATTTTTGATGAGAGCGAAAAGCTGATGACTGAGATGCCGGGATATGAAGAAGACGAAGAAAGACGTTGTCATCAAGCGGATGCACTTGCTGAGAAACTGGGGCTATCCCGCGGCCAGCTAGTGGTTAGATGTCGGCCAGCAGCAAGGGAGGAGCCGGCATGTCCGAGTCCGACAGCGACAACCCCGCTCCAGAGGCTTGCGGTGTGGAAAGCCCACAGTTCAGGGCTCTTGCTTTGCCTACGTCCACGTTCATTTCTGCATCGGCGGTGGCTCATCTGTTAACGTGCCTCGTTTGCATCGACTACGTTCTGCCGCCCTTCGTGCAGTGCGAGAACGGCCACCTGATGTGCTCGTGGTGCCGAGAGCAGCATGACCGCTGCGTGGCCTGCTTAAGCCCCATCGGCAACGTCCGGAACCTGGCCTTGGAGCATGTGGTCAGCATGGCGCTGTTTCCATGCGAGTATTTGAGCAAGGGCTGTCCAGCACTGCTGGCCTACCCGGAGAAGCTCGGACATGACGAGGACTGCCAGTACACGCCATTCCGGTGCCCTGCTGGTCCCGAAAGGTGTTGCACGTGGCGTGGCCTCCTGAAAGATGTAATGACCCACCTAAATCGCTCGCACCGGGGTATAGGTACTTTCAAAGGAGAGTCCAATGTTTTCGAGCTATAATGATTAACCTCATCCTCAGGAGACGCGTTGCTTAGTCTTTTGTTGACAAACGACAGCTTTCTTTGCGTTTTTGCACAAAAAGCCGCTATATGTGGTTCCCAACTAAGGTTGGATGTTAATAAAACTCCCAAGTATTTTACATGGTTACTTTTGGTGATTCCCGAATTTCCTAATTTGTGTGTAAAACCAAGCGGCTTTTTCTTGTTTGTAAAACTTATGGCTACCGTTTTTCTTGCCTTCAGTGTCATTTCCCATTTCGAGCACCTTGCCTGATTTTTTTTGTAGCGAGTGATTAAGGTGAAGCTGGACCTCAATTCAACATACTGTCGTGTATACGACGCAGTCATCTGCGAAAAGGCTTAGTTGAATAGATATGTCGACGCAAAAATAAATGTCATTAATATATGCAAGAAATAGAATTGGCGCTAATACGGATCTCAGGCAGCCTGACAAGACGGCTAGGCTGCTTGGGATATTGTTGTTCACGAAAACGAATTGTTTGCGATTTTTCAGTATGACATCGTTTTTTTAAGTACGAAACAGTTTATTCTGGTTGGGTTTGCTGTGATATACATTAATTCTAAGGTGCGCTGGAACCATGCGACAGAGTGAAAGACGTTGATTATAGCCGTCGCTTCTTTCGAGATTAGACCGTACAGGAATGCCCAGATGTCTGAACTCGAGTCAGTGTGGTGTTGTGACCGGCCTTTGCAGGCACCGGAGATCCGGGAAGAAGATGTCGAGGCAGGAGGAAGGTGAACTTAAGAGAGGGTTTAATTACATCAAGTACATGGCGAGCTCTTGGCTTTGCTTAATCTGTGATAGAACAAAAACTTACCAGCGTTTCAATTCTTGGTCTGGAGAAATGGAAGCCTGGCAAATTCCACAGCATAGACCAAAAGCTTAAACAGACTGTCTACCATCCTTCATCGTTCTCCTGTTTTGTCTCGCAATAAAAAGCATACCATGTGAAGTGTCTAACCTTGCAGCGGTTTCTCTGGAAAATGCGTAGAAAAATTTAAAACTGAGTCTTTCTGTCCACGTTATGTCTCCTTATTCGGTGGGATGAATGCCGACAACAAGGTGCGTGCCAGTCAAAATCGAAAACTGAAACCGCATGCGGTTTTCGCAGTCTTCGTCAAGTTGGGTTATTGATAAAACAATTACCTCGACGGTCATTTTTTGGCACGCACACAAGTTTTTTTTCTTATCATGAGTGGTAGCGGACGCCGCGGTATAGCGTTTCTCCGACGTTTGCAGGCAGACATGCAGGTTAGCGAACACACCGCCGACAGCGCCACCACGTGCCAGCTTGAACGCATGAAAACACAAAGAATTAGTCTCTGGCGCAATATAAAGCTGTTATTGTTGTGTATAAAACTACAAATTCAAGTGTAGCGTATTTGTTTTCAAGCAAAATAATTCTACCTCAGACGATTTCTCGTCACCATTAGATTGTCAAGATTGGCCACATTCGCTGTTGGGTGACGCTTGTGGCTGCTTTTTATAGACTTCCAACATCAAGATAAAGTTATGATTCCTTTTTTTTCTAGCATAAAAGCATGCTTGTTGCCGCCAATGTGATGTACGATCTTTTCAATGGTGCCACAATCAGAAAAAAAAATTCTGAGTAGTAGACAGTCCCTTTAACCATACAGACAGTACCACGTGGTCAACCTCCCTATTTATCTTTTTTCTGTGTCTTCTTCACTTTTCTGTGCTCTTCAACACCCCACGATTCTCCGCAACGCACCCTCAATAAAATTCTCGCAAGACTCACTTCTGGTTCTACCGAATTATGTGACATATACTGCTTTTTATAGCTTGCTTGGGTAATCGCCAAGTGCTGCTCTGTGCATAGACAACTACAGTGGCTAGGCAGTTGTTGGTTATGTCTATCATTTAACGGATCTATCGGCCAATATACTAGATATATCTCAAGCACAAAGCCAGACACTCACCCCATTCGGTGCAGTCGTGGTACGCGGCGTCGATTCCGCCGAATTCCAGGGCTTGGGCTTTCGGCTGACCTCCGGTTCATGCCGCTCTCCGTCGCTGAGTCTTATCCCATTGGCTGCCATCCAGTTGTTGCAACTTGCCAGTGGCACCTTCATCCCAGATCTCCGGTGCCTGCACAGGCATGCAGGTCGCAACAGTGCCGCGAGGGGTCGTTCATAGCTAGCGCGATGACAGCTTGTTCGACAGCCACCACCATGAGATGTCTTACTGAAATTGCAGTAAAGATTGTACCTAGCGCATCAGCTACAACAGCTACAAACAAACCTGAGTGCCCGTATTGCGCAGCATCTACGTAAGTAATTATATCAAGGCTTTTGAGCGCGAAGTGTGTGGGAGCGGGGCATGCTTTGCGTCTTGCCACATTATACTTAGGGCGCACATTCCTCGGGGAGGCTATCCTGAAAGGTCACCCTCATTGTGTGAGAGAGCATGGAGGCCTTCTCGTTGATGACCAAGGGAGCCAATCCTGCATACTTCAAGATGTTTCTGCCTGCCTTAGAAGACGAGAGAATATACTGTTTGTACCGTTATTTGTGCTTCGATTATACCTCAGCGAGGGTGTTATGGTTCGAGGAGCTTCTCTGTGCTAGTGCTAACAGGCATTCCCAGCACGCATTTGATGCTGTTTCTTATCAGCGCATCAATTTTTACTTCATCCGAGCGGGACCATATTAGTGCCGATGCGACGTATCTTATGTGACTCATAAAGGAACACATGATACAGCATCAGGTGATTACCCTCACTGAGGCCGCTTCCGCGATTCGAGACTCTAGTGATTAATCCGCGCATATTTTTTCGTCTGTACCTTCACGCGGCCAACAGTTTGACTGTTGCTTCCCTTTGCGTTAAGTATTATACCCAAAGTCCTGACAGAGTCGACTTATAGGTACTATCTGGCCAGTTTTGTAAATAAATTAATGGGAATCTGGTCGAGAGGTGTAGAGTATTTTGTGCCTGTGCGATTTGGTCTAGAAAACAGTAGTTATGACTTCAACGAAGACAGATAGTGCTCAGTTTTTTTAGGTACTCTTCGGTAACATCCAGGGCTTTGTGAAGGGCACGCTCCACGGTCCCATTGGACCCCCCACCGCACCAAACGATGATGTCGTCCACGTAGAGCGCATGGTTCGGGTCCTAGACTCGAGCCAGCTTTTCCGAGAGACCTTTCATCGCTATATTGAGTAGGAGGGGTGAGATAATTGCTCTTTGCGGAGTGCTCTTTGCCCCCTAACTTGATCTCTTCGGATCTCAGTTGGCCGATTTTATTAGTGGCTTTAGGGTCCCTTAAGAAAGAGCTAACGTACGCATGAAAGTGTTTTGCTGAGTTTAGGTCCGGTATGGATTCGAGAATAAATCTGTCTGTGATGTCAAAAGCTTTTGCGAAATCGAACGCCAGAATACCTCTGATATTCTTGATGTTCACGTCGATGATCTGGCGTTTGATACACAGCGTAATGACCATCCTGAAAATGTATGCGCAGGCGAACAAGGACAAAGAAAGGAAGACAAACGCATACATTTTCAGGATGGATAGATTCCAACTAGGCCGAATCGCAGTTATGCTACAGCGTAATGTTCTGCGTGAATGGAATGGGCCTTAAACATACTATGTGATACGGGAACAGTTCGCGTTCCTCAATATATCCCGTTAATAGTTCGTGCTGTACCGGCTCAGTCAGCTTGCCCCCAATACGTAAGCGAGATTAGTATGAGGTTCTTGGCTGCGAGCGCTTTACCTGGTTTCGGGATAAGCACTACAGAGACCGTCTTCCAGGTGTCTAGTACCCGGCCAGTTTCCCAGGTATAGTTGATCGCTTCCGTAAGCTTCTCAGATGATTCCTCATCGAGGTTGCGCAGGAGTTTATCGGGGATGCCATCCGCGGCCTGCGCACCAAGCGCCCGTTCAGCTCTTCTCGCGCCTTTGTGACTTCTGCTTTAGTGATAAGAGCGTCGAGCGGCTCAATGGGTTGATTTCTGTATTAGCCTGGTGTGCGACTGATGGCGGTGCTGCTAACCGCGCTTGTATGACGCCAGCTCGAGGATTCGCGCGCTTTCGAAACGCGGCACCGTCTTGAAACTACCGTCGGGCTATACTTCGGCAAAGATGCAATTCAATTAGTTATGTTATGTGTGGTGGCTACCGACACATTTCTAGCAACCATGGGTGTCCATTTTTAAAGTTAATTTTAAAAGCACGGTGCTTTGTTTCTTAGAATGGAGGCCGCTTATCTCCGCGGCGAGTGCTGCGCAGTGTTGGAGTACTGTTGAGTGTCTCTATATGATCAGCCACCCGAGAAAAGGGCGTTAGTTTTCACAGCTATCTCAAAGGCCCGAAGCTGAGAAAGATGTGGACAGTCAAGCTCAGAGAGGGTAAGCGCCCTACGCCTTCATCGAGTGTGTGCAGCACGCACTTCCCTGACAGAGACTTCTACTGCACCCGTCCTATGCTCCACTTTTCAGTAAGCTCACAGCCGTGTTTCAGCGCCTCGCCAGTACCCAAGCCATTCATTGCACGCAGGTTACAGGCTTAGGCACCTTACACCAGGTCAGGGGCCATCCCAAAACTTACCGCGGAGGTCCCTAGATACAGGGAGCCGACGATGCGGCCGCCGAATGGCCTCTGGTAAGCGTGCCTCGTGAGCGCAGCTGAGTGGCGCAGCAGATCTGAAACTATAGCTTTATTTGATTGGTTTACGTAAATATATACGTAGTTTAATGATAAAGACAAGCACGCACCAAGTGCACTGCTTACCATAAATTCATGAGTGAAACTTGCTGTCGCTGTTTAGTGCACACTCACTAAAGGTTAATTGTCACATATTCTTTGTGACCCTGTGCTCCATATAGGCAGCATTCACTTGACGTCATCCGCAAGGTGCACTAGCGTCGTTCTAGAATGCCGCCATCTTGGCGGTCTAGGTGGTTCGATGCATGTAGGGGGCTGCGGTGACAGTGCGGAGCTGTCTGTTTTCCTGTTTTCTTGGTGCATCTGTGGATTACAATGAATTTAGGCGTATACGCACGTGAGTCAGATGAACCTGCGCGATAGCGCTACCGAAAAATGTGCACCTGGGTGGCGGTGTTGACTCACTAGAACGTAAACACGCTGAAATCCAACGCGATGTTGAACAGCTTCCATGGTTCGACTTCATTGAAATAAAAAAGATTACCTTGCTATCCTTGCTACATTGTTCACGCGACAAATTTTGTGTCACATGAGCTACTAAAAGCTTGCTAATTTATGGAGGGCCATAACTATTTCATGAGCGGATGGTTGCAACAGCCGAGTGTGAAGGTTTTCCCAAATAGCACGAATATAGTGGTATATAGCCGGAGAGGTAAACGGACTTAGCTCGTCTACTTGTAATCGCGTTTATGGTGCCGTGCGAGCGTTGTGTTGATACTGTAAATACGGTAATGGAATGTCATTGTAGAAAAATGATCACAGAAATTGTTGCAGTGGCTCTTCTCAACCGCGGAGTATACCGTGCTTATGTGTAGCCGAGTGATCGCAACTGTTTAGGTCCGGCATGAAAGTACGATCGCACGATCGCTGTTGTTGGAAAGGTAAGCCGACTTCCCGTTTATTTCTAATCGCATTTCTTTTCTAGTGCTAGCGCTGGTGAATCTGATAAACACGATCAGGAAAAAAGAAAGACAGGATGCCTCAGCGGTTAATGCGGTGAAACCACTCCATCCTTGGCAGTGTTGTTACCTCTGCGGTCTTCTGGCATGATTAAGCACCTTTGGTGTAAAAAAAAAACCCTACCAAGGCACAATTTAGATTCCCGGGCTTCTTTTTCGCGTGCCTAATTGCCAAATACGGCCAAATTCCCAACTGTCGCCGCTGGCTGGCGTGCCACAGCAAGTACCGCCTCTCCGCAAACGCAAATAAACGTGTTCAAAGACTTTTCACGTAATAAATACGCACCGCGCACAAGACACTGCTGTATGACACTGCTGCTGCTAAACACTGCTGTATGAGAACTAAGGAAGATGGCTTGCACAGTATGTACGTTCGACACTTATCTTATGACGCGTGGACACAAGGACGTAGCCCGGTACTGCGCTTACGAACTCGCGACCGGCCAGGCTGCTAAATAGGCATCGCTGCCCGGCGAAGCTATTGCCACCTCGCGGATC
This sequence comes from Rhipicephalus annulatus, assembly GCA_013436015.1. NCBI lineage: Eukaryota > Metazoa > Arthropoda > Arachnida > Ixodida > Ixodidae > Rhipicephalus > Rhipicephalus annulatus. The sequence goes on from WOVY01009330.1 coordinate 376,923, forward strand.
AAGGTCAAGTGCATACCCCCTGTATACGATCAGTGATAGGTATATGTTATAATCTGATACCTGAGCGACGGTCCTGTGTAGTATTAATACGAACTACTTCATGATGTAGCTCTCATCGAAGGAACATTACTGAGACAAACTGAAGTCATTCGCACCGCCCAGGGCATGCATTAAGGCGGTACTTCCCCCTTCCCCAGTAACATCAGCGCCTACCCCTCAATACTCCTCTTACTGTGATACAACACGGGCTAGCGCTCTGCCGGCGCCCATAACTGCAATCCAAGCGCGGTTATCTCAAATTTGGTAATTTGATGCTGCTTTGCATTTCTAGTAGATGCCATGAACGGTCGATTGACTGCCTTAGCAGAAATTTAAACAGCTACTCTGCAGTAATTTTCTCATGTGTTCTTTGCGAATGCCAGAGTGGCACAAATCAGAGATTCTCACGCCCATCTTCGCGATCACTGTCACCATAGTTGCACTGCAGAAAAAAATTTTCCAAGGAAAAGGGTAGGCGTGCCCTTCTCTTTAGGATTGTTGTGAAACCTAAGGTACTGTTCAGGGGTGAACACCGAGGCACAGAGCAGTACTTCACCATATCAAAGCACTCAATCGCCACGGCGACTTGGTGTGCTGGGTTCACAAGTCCGCATGTTTGCAGACCCAGAGCCGCGATGGTGATGCGATCTTCATTGACGGTATCGGCTGCGCACATTCAACAACGTCGCCTACGTCATACACCATTGCGCCGTCGATAAGACGCCATGACGTTTCGCTAGCTGTATGTATACATGCTTGTAGATACTGGAGAAAGGCACGCTTATTGAAATTTTGAAACACCCTAACTAATTAGTATCACATGGCGGAAACTGCAGACTGCGAGCGAGAGCACTCACACTTATTTTCACTTTCTGAGCAGCAATGCGGTCGGAGGCAGTGGCGTACTCATCGCCCATCTGGGAGGTTTCTTGGTCCTGTCGATGGGGCTTTGAAGCTAAAACAAATTCATACTTGTACTCGAAAACATTCGCTGTGGGCATTAGTTGACCCTCGCGATGCTCTGCGTACAACAAAGTTCCTGCTCGAAGCAGACGATCCGCGCACAGGAGCAGTGGATGCTGCAGCGTGGTCAAAAGCGGAGTCCAGAAACTGGCGGAACACGTGAGAGGGCGCCACTCTAAGATCTCGGGGCCAATAGGTAGTCCTAGCGCCCGGAGGGGCCTGCGTGGAAGTACCTTTCTGCTAGTCTCCGAAGTATGTCTGTTCTGCTTACCCCTCCTCTTTCACATCGTGATTAGCCAGGCCTCTCACCCCCGTATTCGCAAACGCTCCTCGACTCGACTTTCACCTTTCACTTGACAGAGTGGAGCTCTGCGCCGCTGCTCGGGTAAAAATGACGCTGCGCTATTCAGTAATAGCAGCAACTTATCCCTGACATGCAGTGACTTGTCCTGCCTAGAGATGGCGCTCCCATCGGCTTTCTCAAGTGAAGGTGGAGCGTTAAGTGAAGGGGCGTTCTAGAATACGGGGTAGAGGGCATGGAGACTGTCTTGAGTGACAGACTTCGTAGATCGCCACTGCCCATTGCGCAGATTCTGCCGTGGTTTTTCACCATAGTGCCGACAGCAAACGACTGGATAGAACTGTAACTCTTCGGTATGGCTCCGCGTGGCAATGATACGTTAGACCATCAACTTGACAACACCTACCCTGTGGGAGTGACGTCACCTCTGAACAGTCTACAAAAAGCGCAACCTTTCTGCGATCTCTTCAGCGGGCATGGCGACTGCCTGATGGACAGCATGCCTAAATTAACATTGCTTTTTGCGCAGATTCTGCCGTGGTTTTTTGCCGTTATGCCGACAGAAAATTGGACCCCACCACGGTGGTATAGTGGCTAAGGTACTCGGCTACTGCCCTCAGGTTACGGGATCGAATTCCGGCTGTGGCGGCTGCATTTTTGATGGAGGCGAAAATGCGGTAGGCCCGTGTGCTCAGATTTGGTTGCACTCTAAAGACCCTTAGGTGGTCGACATTTCCGGAGCCCTCCACTATGGCGTTCCTCATAATCATATGGTGGTTTTGGGACGTTAAACACCACATATCAATCAATCAATCAATCAATCAATAATTGACAGCAACCTCGATTGAAAATTGACAGCAAACTCGATTGAACTGAAATTCTTCGGTGTGCCTCAGCGTGGCGATGATACGTGGACCATCAACTATACAACGCCTACCGTGCCGGAGTGACGTCACCTCTCAACAGTCTACAAAAGGCGCAACCGTTCTGCGATCTCTTCAGCGGGCACGGTGACGGCTTTAGGGACAGCGCATGCCTAAATCGCCACTGCTTTTTGTGCAGGTTAGTCTATTGAGCAATCTGGCTGGTTATCGTAGCAATGATAAATTTTTGCTGATCTTGTGGTGCCCTCAAAGTGTTTTGCAATTTTGACAGACTGCTGGTCAATGTTCATGTTGTTGCTCATGTCCGTTGACATATAAGAAAACCAAGGGCTAAACTCTGGTCCAAAAATTACAGAAGTTTTACAGGCTATTATTGATAGGCAGGAGGAAAGTGTCCGCAAAATGAATGCCATAAGAGAGGAAATTGCCGCTGTGCTAAAACCTAAAACTGATAAGTTACAAGGTATTCTGACGGTCTTTCAAGACATGAACAAAAGGATTCAGACATTGAAATCACTTTTCCAACTGCAGGTCTCTAAGTTAATTGAGTATGAAAATAAAGTAGGCGTGACAACTTTTTAGTGTTTGTAATCACTGACAGTGGTGACGAAACACCAACCTAACTCAGAGGAACGGTCTTTGACAATATTTTTGACAGAACTTTAGGGGTTTCTGTGAGGGCGGTAGAAACAATCCACCATATTGGTCAGGCAAAACCGAATAAGCCGAGACCCATTGTTATAAAGTTCTTTGATTCCAGAAAAAATGATAGCGTTCTAAAGAATTGTTTTAAGCTGAAAGGCTCTCAAGGTAAACCAATATTATGCAAAAGACGGCAGAAATACGAAGAAAGGTTTGGGGAAGTACAGAATCGAATCGGCCAAAAGGCATGAAAGTCCAGCTCGCCTACGATAAAAGTAAAAGGCAAAACGTAGACCTGGGACCTAACCCAAGATAAGCGCATACCTTGTATGGTTGAAGAAAATAAACTATGTAAATATAAGCAGAAAAAGGCTCAGGTCACCAACCTTCCGCCTGACTCGCACGATTCAACAAGTTCACGATCAACGCCTGCCCCATCTGAGACGTCATAGATAGGCTTCATTGTTTCTAAATGCACGCATAACAAGACTATTAGTACTGATCTGGACTATTATCTGCTTTCACAAACTTCTCATATGGTATTCATAACAGAAACTTAGATGCATTGTAGTATACATACTCACGTAATAATTCGCCGTGGATATAAAATCTTCAAAAAGGACAAAGATTCACGTGGCGGGGGAGTGTGTATAATAATAAAAGAATCTGTTTATGCATCCATAATAGACTGTGATATTCCAGAAACCTTTTTGTGTAGGATTACTTTTGGAAATGTTGCTTATCTAGTTGGTGCAACATATCACCCACCTTCGGCTTCCTGAGACATTCTAGACCGGTTAAACACATTCTTGTGCACGTACATAGGAACACCTGTGTAATTGTGGCTGGGAACTTATATTTATCGCATATTAATTTACCGCATAATAATTAATATAGGACCTGGTTTACAGCATATTAATTTACCGCATATTTATTAATATAGAACCTGGTTTACAATGGCATTGAAAGTATAGCACAGATAAAGGACTAAATATGTTTTCTTTGATTCTAAATCAAATTTTTCATGAATATAGACGAATAACTTCCACGTCATAATCATTGTTAGATATTGTGTTCCTATCCAATAGTATTGAGCAATATTCGTGTTCAAGGGAGGATGGTATAAAATAATTGAAGTGAATTTGACGGCTAGCATTATACGTCCTACACGACAAATTGCTATTGCAATTCCTATAAAACACTATAACAATGTTGACGACACTGCCGTTGTAGATTTGTTGGAATTCTCATTTGGCCTTTTCGAGCAACACGCACAAAAACAATAAATGAGTTGTGGAATGAATTCAAGGTTATAGTAAACCATTGCATGGAGCGTTTTGTGCAATCAAACGTGGAAAAAGATCTAAACAACGCTGACCCGAAATTAACCGTGGTAATATTCATATGACAAGAAATCTAAAATGGCTCCGCAAAAAGAAAAATGGCTCTGACGCAATATCCAGACTTCGCTCAGAATCGAGGCCTACTCTGGCGCTAAACAAAAAGTAGTTCTTTGATAATACACTGACTGGATTTTTAAAACTTCCCCACCGAAATACTGGAGGTATCTCAGCAGTAGATAAGATAAAATTGAATAAATCGCAAACGATACAGGTATGTTAACACATGCAGCTGACATTGATGAATATTCTAACTACTTTTTTCTGTCTGTGTTTACCAAAGATGCAAACACTAATGCGGGTGAGCAGTTAGAATATTGTATACGTCAACCAATCGAAGAACTTATAACCAAACGGGAAGGAGTGCTTCAACTCCTCCTGAACGTTGACGGGAAAAAATCTTGCGCGCCTGACGAGATCTGTTCAGAATTCCTGAAGAGCTATGCCGAATGGATATCGTAATACCCGTGATATCTGAGAAATCGCTAAAAAACCATTCCTTACCCTCGGACTGGCGCAGGGCAGGTGTCATACCTGTGTACAAAGGAGGTGATCGCAGACTTGTAAACAATTACCACCTAATTTCAATCACATTCATATTAGTTGTGAAATTTTGAAGCACATCTTCGCAAAACACATTTTACAATTTCTTGAGCAGAAACACTTATACTCATCTCAGCTTGGCTTCCGAGCTGAATTATTGACCGTTACAGAATTAATCAAAGTTGTTAATGATTTTGCGGCAGCTTTAGATAATAAACAACAACCTTACGTCATTGGTATAAACTTCGCAATGCCTTTCGATAAACTGACTCATGATAAGCTAATATTTAAACTTCAAGAAATTGGTATTGGTGGGACATTAGTGATTTGGATAAAAATACTTGTGTGATCGAACACAGTACGCTTAAATGACAGTTCGTAATGTCCACTCCAAATGTTCTGAGGTGTTCCCCAGGGTTCAGTATTGGGCCTTTTGTTAATTCTTATATATATCGAATTATCGTTTCAGCGGTTGGACACCCGATGCGAGTAAAACTTTTTGCAGATGACTGCCTAGTTTAATCTACTGTAAAGAGCAAGCACGATCAAGTTAGAAGTATAGTCATTGTCTCGAAAAATTCAGCCAATGCGGGTAACTTACGGGATACGAAAGTAAACTACAAGAAATCAACTTACACACTTATGACTAAAAAAAAAACAGGCGTTATGCCCTTTCAATATTGTTTCGACGTGAATTTACTCCTCCATGCTAACCAATTTATATATTAGGAGTCACTCTTACGCAAAATTTGGCAGGGCATACACGTTTAGAAAATGTGCGCTTGAAAGCGAACCGTAGATTAGGTTTCCTGAGACAAAAATTACATCAAAGCTACGCAAGATATAAAACTCGTGGCTTACAAAAGCTTGGTTACACCCCTACTGAAATATGCTTCAGTCGTGTGGAGTCCTCTTCAAGACAGCCTGAAAACAAAATTAGAAAAGGTTGAACGTCGTGCCGTCCGCTTCAAATGCACGAATTACCGCCGTTAAGATTCTGTCACGCAGATGTTGCAGTCCTGTGTACTGGAATCACTCGAGGCACGAAGGCAAAAGAACCGGTTGAAAGCGTTTTTTAGAATACTGCGAGGACAACTAAAAATTAACAAAGATATGCACTTCAAAGAGCCAGGGAAACGAAGCAGTCGGGTTAATCACGACTGTGTTTTCGTGCCATACTCTTGTCATAGGGACGTTTTTCCTTATTCTTTTTTTCCAGCTGTGATTGAGCATTGGAATGTGTTGCCAGACAATGTAGTAAATGCAAGCGATCTTTGCCAATTCAAAAAAATTGGTGGACATGTGTTTGAGTGATTGAGCTGCCAGAGGATAAGTATGAACGTTTTCTTGGTTTGTATGTCTTTGTACTCTTTTTCCCAGCTATGATTAAGCCTTGGAATGCGTAGGCAAGCATTGCTGTAAATGCAGAGGTGTTTGCCAATTTTATGAATTGTTGCACATGTAATAATTGATTAGGCTACCACCTGGCATAGCTGTAGATTGGTTGGTTTGTATTTGGTTGTACTCTTCCTGTAAGGGCCCTCAAGAGACGGTTGACAGTATTATGAAATAAATAAATAGTTGGGCACTGATAGCTTTTTCACTGTGAGTCGTTCAGCAGTGTCTTCAGGAGGTTTCACTTGCCTTCCATGCACATCTGTCCATCGACTCAGCAAATCTCGTTCCATTGCTGCTTGCTCAATTCTTGGTAGTACACTTCGATTTCGTGATTTAATATCGCTACTTCCAGCGTTTGCCCTCTGGCAAGTAGGGGGGTCACCAGGCACGCCAAGTGCGCATCTATTCTGTTTACTTTTAGATTCGTTTCGACTATTTCAGTAACAGCCTGAATGTTCTCTTTTGAGTTTAAGAGGTCTGGTGTGAAATAACTGGTCACGGCATTTGAAGAAACAAGACTATAATTACATTATTTACACATAGCAGTTAAACAGTCCATGGCAGATGCATTCTTCTTTCTCTTCTTTCTTGAGAGTTCACGTGTTCTTTTCGACGGCTTCTTCATCATGCTCTTCTCAAGGAAAGACAAATATTCAATATCCTCCGCCTACCACAAAGTCACGCACATTACATCGTATACAGATCCATTAGGTACGGAAGCGGGATAGGTCGTCATAGCCTCATATTCCACTGCAAACTCCGAATTGTTATTGACTTTCTTTACCAGACACTTATGTCGCTTCATTGCTTGTATTCGATTACCATCTAGTTGTCCCCAACCTTTTTTCCAAGGAAGTGCGACTTGCATAGCGACCATTGAAGAAGGTAACATCGCGTTCAAATGTTTCTTTTAGCATATTCTTTTTTTGGTTGGAATGTTCGGCTTGCATAATCCCAATGCTCTCCAAGTCCCTGAGCCTCCGTAGAATCTCGTCAGTAGAGGCAGTCGTAGTTAGTCGAAAGACGCATACGTTGAGAGCTGATTTCAAAGATGTGTCAAAAGAAAGTGGCCCTTGCAACATCCATCCGAAAGCAGAACCCATAGCCACCAAGCTTTTTCTGTCCATGGTACCACTTCGTCTCTCCGGACATGCATTGCCCGAGCTGATCAGCACCGATTAAAAGACTGATTCTTGGAACTGCAGCCATGCCTGGTATCATCAATTTATCAGCAAGGAGATGACTGCCGATTTCAATGTCTCTGACAAAATCATGTTCGGCTGGTACATGCACAACATCCTTGCAGACGAATGATACTTCTATGGCAGTTAACAGGTACTCCTTGGCGTCATGTTGACTCTGAAGTTTTAGTTCGAGGATATGATGTTGTCTCGGAACAAAACTTGTCTGTCTAAATACATTTAGCTGTAGATTGACCGATCCAATTTCTTTCAATCCAAGCGTCTTGGACACATCTTCACGAATAAATGTGCGCTGGCTTCCGCTGTCCACAAGGCCACGAATATATGTATTTTGCATTTTCCCCATGACCCATGCCTTAAATATTTGCAATAAGACACCAGAGTCCACGTACGAATGAGAGCTGGTATGCAGACTGTTTGCAGTTACGGAGCCTTCGTGCTGTTTCTTCTTAGGTCTCCACTTGGGATCGCACACTTAAGAAAACTGTCTACCTCCGCATGTTCCGCACTTGACTTTTCTGTAGCAGTTCTTGGCTAGATGCCCTGTTACGGTGCATTGATAATATCGCTTCTCGGCAGTCAACTTATTCAACTTTTCTTCGGGGGTAATACTGGTGTAACAAAGTGAAGCTGCGTGCTTTGCAGACCCACAAAGCAGACAGTCTTTATCCTTCGCTTTCTACGAAGACTGCAAGACCGCTGCTGTTGGTTGAGCAGCATTCAAGTTCCTTTTTCTCTTCGGGTGGACTGGTGTCTTTCTTTCCTTCCAATTTATGAGCTTCACATCTTTTGTGGCTTCCATCTTCCACGCGAAGATACTTCAGGAGTTCTTGCAATTCCTTCTCGGCTGTTGCTGTCGATGGTGAGTCATGCTATTGTTGTCCCGAGCCTGCTTTGTCTGTCATAGACGGTGGTGACCTTATGTTGGCTTCTTTCCGGTAATAACCAACGACAATGTCTGTTGCCAATGCCTTCAACAAAATATCCTCATCATGGTTGCATAACTGGCAGGACTGACGTTTAATCCTTGCAGACTTTTGATGTGACACTGCACATTATCAAACAGCTTTCGAAGATTGTAGACGTCTTCCGAATAATCAACTGCTAGCAGAGCGTGCAGTCGGCGCAGATGGTCCTGTACAATACGCCGGTTATCTCCGAACGACTTTTCAAAATATCGAATGCATCGTCGTAGCACTCGGCCGTCGCTTGCAGCCCAGAAATCGCGGCGGCTGCGTCCCCTTTCAGAAGAGTCTTCAGATATTGAAACTTTTCTCCTTTTGTCGGGTTTTCGTTTTCCTTAACAGCGGTCCTAAACTGCTCCCAAAACGAAGGCCAATGGTAGAGCTGTCCGTCGAATGTGTGCAGCTGGTGTGTGAGAAGCTTGATTACCTTGCGTCCATGGTGTGCGATCCTTGGGTGTCTGGGAGGACCTTGCAGGTAGAGACTGGGTTGGCGTAGGACAATGGGTTTTTCTTTCTTCTTTCTCTTCTTTCGCTTTCTTCTTTCTCTTCTTTCTTAAAAATTCACGCGTTCTTTTCAACAGCATCTTGTTCATCATCATCTTCTCAAGGAAAGACAAATATTCAATATCTGGAAACGACTCGTACTATTCGGAGTCCTCTAACCGGCGTGTACAGAAAGCATCCCAGTCTACTATGCTGAACGCCCTCATATTATATCGTGGTTTTCGCACCTAAAAATTCAGTCACTATCATCATCATCACCAACGCCATGGAGACCGGAAACCAAGGGCAGTTCCTTATGAGGAGCACTACGTCGCTTTATTTTCGCTTTTGCGCCCTTTGTGAAGCTTGTCTCGCGTTCTATACCAAGAAGAGTGGGTGAGAATGGGTGGGTGACGCTTCGCTCATATATATTGGTACGTGGTCGTCACGTTGGGAAAGGCAGCAGTCGGCGTATTCAAGACGAAACTGTTCGCTAAAGCTCCTTGATCTTGGTAAAGCGCCACCATCCACTGTACTCCATCCACCTCTCTCTCTCCCTCCTCACCCCCTTTCGCGTCCTCCCGGTCCCCGACACTTTTTCTGCACGATGATTGATCTCCTTCGCGCTTGCCCTTGGAGACGCGTGGATCTTGCGCTATGCTTGTGTTTTTATTTTTCGCTCGCGTCATTTTTTGCCGACGCTCTGCGTAACAAACAAAACGCTCTGCGTTTTCTGTGCTTTGTGCGGGCAATAAGCCGTGCTGTTGCGCCTATGACTGCAATAACCACAGTGAAAATGGTTATGCACTTTTTATGATACCCCAAGGTAAATGCGATTGCTTGCGAGAGAAGCAGTGGCACCGCAATATCGGCCAAAAAAACTTCGTTCCGACAAACAACAGTGTACTTTGCGAGGTAAGGTGCCTTCATTATTGCTCGTATCAAAGCATCACCGAATGCTGCATTTGTGATATTGTTTTGGCCTGCTCATCAACATTTGTGTTTTTTAGGGGCGAAGCTCCTTACGCCGTGGGTCTTATGTCCTGTTTCATCGTAGTGGCCAGTTGCATTGCATTGTATGTCTATAAAGATGGCGTCACAGCATATCCGCGGACAGAATGATGATGAGTGGGACGAAGCGTCCGTCAGTCCATCAATGCTTCCGTTCATCCGTGTGTGCGCCCATTCATCCGTCCATGCGTTCGTCCCTCCGTCCGTCCGCACGCTTCGCCTCACTATTTATTATTCACCTCGTGGATATGCTGTGATTTTTTCCGGCTATTCGTGCGTTGCTTCAAGGTGGAGTTTTCATCAATATGCTAAATGCATTTCTTAGAAACAAGAAGAAAGTTAAATCGTTTACCATTTTTGTAGAAAATTATGTCAGGCAAAGTTGTCCCAAATGTATCTTGTTGCATTCAGCCACCCACTGCTAGGAATACCCATCGTAGACATGAATGATCCTTGGCACCCATAATTGCACGAACGAATGCTTAGAAATACATTTATTTTCCCAAAACAGTCGATGAATGCAATTCACTGATTTACGAGATTTTATTCGGCCGACTATTTCACTATGTCGCTGGAACGTTATCTACTTGGTGATTAGAGTGTTCAAATGTGTTATAATTCTTGTTGCTGCTTCACAGACATGTGACCTCTGTTAGCGTATAAATACATGTAGTTGTTTTTTTGCTGTTACGAATAACTTGATGTTTGTTATGCCCCTCCTACCTGGACCAAAATGCCGATCGGCAGTATGTCTAAATAAAAAATAAAAAATAAAAATATGCAGCTAATACCTGTTCATCTCGCGCGCACCTCAGCAATCCTCGAAAATTCACCACTGTAGTCTTCTTTGCGAACAATTACGTGGGATGGCATAGCTTCTCGATTGCACTTTTTGTGACTGTTAACATTCGTTTACGACAACGTTTGTTGGAGAAAACAAATGAATGGATGAATAGAAATTGAACTGATTGGCGCTGGTTTCTATAAGAGGCTTTATTTTGTTATCCGTTTTTTTTCGGAGGGGGGAATCAACTCACGAAAATTGTGAAATAGATGCAGTTCATTGAAAGAAATGAGGCGCAACGAAAAAAAAAGGCATTGCCCGGTGATAGCGAGTGAACCATTTTCTAGGAGACCGTGGCCGTAATTGTTTTGGTCACGCCTGCATTAGCATGACTTGCATTCCCCAATAAGAAACTATATTATCGTTTAGGCCAGTTTCACATGGGTACTTCTGACCGGGATCAGTCAGTCCGGATAGGATTTTTGGTCGCTATCGACGCGCAGTATACGATTGATGCCATTCCTTGTGCAGAGTTTCTCCTCTCAGAAGTAACCTGATGACTAGTTTCTTTGACGAAAACGTGAAAACACAGTTCTAATTTATCATTATCTCATGTCTCTGTATTGGGGTAGATGAGTCACTGTTGGAACCACAACCACTCCTAAATTGTCCACGCTTTCGTGGTGCGGTTCGGGGGGCCGATACTTCGGCTCTTAGAATTAGCCCGGCGATCGCCTCCCTATTTAACGGGACTTGTGTGACAACATTCCTCAAAGGCCTTTTTCACTTTGGGGACCACTGCGCAAAGCTAATTTAACGCCGAAAAGACGAACACATGGCTAAACAATCCACCATTCATGAAGTCATTGCAATAAGTGACGCTGTAAGTACATCTGTTCAATACTGGCGCACAAGAACGAAAAAAAAAATCCGAACACAGACGGACACGCCACAAGCGGAACTACATTATATGCAAACGTACAGCATGCTATCATGCGACAGAAAAACAACGACCCATGAAAACTTTATTTAATTAGCATGTCCCACTTATATGGCTTTTGGAAGAAGCCAATCTTTTAATTAGCGGTTGTCTCGGTGTTCCTAAATTTATTATCACCATTTAGAACATTTTTGGCACTACTGTGGCGCGCAAGCTTCCGCAAAAAAAAAAAAAAACGCCTCTATTGAATTCTGCGGCGCGCCCGCGGAAGCATTGGCGAAAAATGGCACCGCGTGCTCCGAGTACGGCAAGCGGGGAAGGAGAATCGAGGAGGAAACGCGCGCGTGGAGGAGATTGTCGTTACTTTCCCAAAATCAAGGGGTTTTAGGTTCTTTTCCCTATGACGCAAAACACAAGTGAAAGCTAGGCGATGGGTGAGAGCAGGAAAAGCAAGAGCAGAGGGTGGTGAACGGCTGGATCGAGCGCATCTATCGGTGGCATGGATAAAATAAAGGTGGCACTAGTTTTGCCAACGTCTCCTTTGTTTATTTCATTGCAAATGCGCCCTCCTCAACGGGAACCCTCAGTCCACCTTAGTTCAGGGAGTAACAAGAATGATTGATTGACATGTGGGGCTTAACGTCCCAGAACCACCATATGATTATGAGAGAGGCCGTAGTGGAGGGCTACGGAAATTTCTACCACCTGGGGTTCTTTAACGTGCACCCAAATCTGAGCACACGGGCCTACAGCATTCCCGCCTCCATCGGAAATGCAGCAGCCGCAGCCGGGATTCGATCCCGCGACCTGCGGGTCAGCGGCCGAGTACCTTAGCCACTCGGCCACCGCGGCGGGGCGAGTAACGATAATATCAAGCGCATAATAAACACTGGTACCCGTTTCGCACTACTCCATACCACCGTAAAACGTGAAAATAAATGCTACACGCATCGCATGTTCCCTCTAGCCCGGCCGTGAGAGTTCTCGGAAAATGAACATGAAACTAGTGCGACAGCCAGGTGAGTGTTGGAGAGCTATGTTTTGATACGGATGAAGGCTATCAGCGAGGCTGCAGGTTAAAGCCACCTCATTGCAGTGTGTCCAAACGTTGTCAAAATTACACTTATATTGAAATGCGCTAAATGGGACGCTTTATGCACCGGTGCGTTGCCTGAGTTAATGGAGGCAGCCACGAATAACTCTTGTCTTCAGTTTCCAGACGGCGATACCAGTATGTACCAGCGATACCAGCAAGAGCTCTGTGAGGGTCATAAAAGCGCGCTCGTATAGCTTTCCTTGTGGTTTAGGTGGTGGCGTAGAAGGTTAAGAGCCCGGCAGCAATTGCTGTGGACTTGGGAGATGGCATGCCTTCGCCTCCCATGTACGGGATTCTTAATGTTCTTTTTATTTTGTCGTGTGGTTGCGTTCATTTTGCTGACGTACTTGCGTCACGGAAAGACGTCATGGCAATCTGGGTAGACCCCGACTTAGAACATTTTGGTATTTAAAAAAAAAAAAAGAGAATCGTGCAAATTTCTGTCAGACAACGCAGAAGAAGCTCACCGTGTACTAGTATAACGGAAACATAGTGTAAAAAGTAAAAGACGAATTTGTATTTTTTAGGAATATCTCATGAATCAAACCACAGCAAGCACAATTATTCACAATGACGACTGCAGCCACACAAACGTGTACATATGCACGTTCCATACACCACAACTGAAGCCGAATGTAAACACACCATTTCTTGCTTAGTGCTCCGTGTGATCAAGACTTCAGTGCAGCATTCGTAATGTCATTAATTTTTATAAAGTTTTCTTAGTTTGTATTTGTTTTCAACTGTTGCTTGTACATTCCTAACCAGAAGGCCTTCTATCTGGTCTAACTTACTCTCGCTATCGTTATTCATATGCATCTTCTGTGCAACGCGATGCCCCAATGTATGTTATTTATCTCATTTCATCATTGTACTTTTACCGTGTAGTAAGGGTATAACTGATATTTGAGAAAAACTTTTGCCCTGGAAAATCGAGAGCAATAATAAAACGACGAAGAAGGCTGATTGCCATCAGCCAATCAGTAACACGTCCGAGGTCACACAGATATCAAGGCAAGACGAAAATAGCGACGAATCATTATATCACACTCCACATTATTAAGATTTCATGTGAACAGTCTTCTCATTTATTCATCCATGAAGCAATATCGGCCAATCTCTATTTTAGTAAGAGCCATTTGTCAAGAAACATCATCATCATCATCGTCATCATCATCATAATCAATGCCTCCAAACGTGTGTCCGCGACCGATCACGCAGCGTTAGACGCCACGTCAAATTTAGCTTTTTTTTTTCATAAATTGCTAGGAGAAAACTTTGCACACGGCTCTACCTACTTTTTTTAAGCTTTGTATGACTTTCGGTGGTCGCGCACACGTCACCGCCCCGTTATAAAGTAGACGCTTATAGCATCTATAATCGCTACTGTTTTCAGCCACCCGACTGAAAACAGTAAAAAAGACAGGCGGCTTTTGTGCCATATTAAGCATGGCTGATAACTGCTTAAATGCTTCTAGATTTAAAGAAATGTTAGTAAAAACTATTTGGGCAATGCCGACTGCCAGAAACACTGCCTGAAACATATCCTCCTTGGTAAGCAGCCGGGAAAAGGAAGGCGATATAGCAGGAAGAAGCCGGGAGTGCGAGCTGTAATGAGTATGAATATATCGATCATTTCCTTCTGGCACGCCACTGTATAAAAAATCGAAATAAAAATGTTTCAAAAATTTATTTTAAAAACTAGGAATTTCACTTCGTACTCCAAATATTTTGTACATCGAGCTGCTTCATTAGACTTCAGTGACAGGAACGTCTGCGGGATCTTCTGCAAATTCCTATGAGACAAAAAGAGAATACCTTGCTGAGCCATTGATCAGTTCTCTTTTTTTTTTGCTAACCAAGCATAAATTTTGAATTTCATAATTACACTGAATTGGCTTAACCTACTGAAGAATTTTGTATTATGATTATGCTTCAGTTATTGGAAAAGTTCTATTACTTCTCTTCTTTCAGTTTTATTTGTTACGTTGTGCCGAAATAATCCCACCCTGTTAAACAAAGTAACTCTCCTTTTATAGCCCTCAAAGTCGTGAACTTTTCACTTACATTAACTGCCGGAGGCCGACCTCTCTGCCTTCTAATAAATTCTCACACTCTATCTCTCTCTTTAACTGCCAGCTTCTTGGCCAATCCCCTTCAGTGGGTAAGAGCCACAAACTAGGAACAAGCAAGCAAGCGCGAGAATTCGGCCCGTGCCTCGAGGAGCGGGAACGCTGACGAGGCACTCGACTCTGGGCCGTCGGTGAGGACGGCTGCCGCCGCTCCTGGCTCGTCTACCATCTGACCCGGGGCCATGGCCTCGCAGCCCGCCAAGGCTCGCCGGGCGTAGCTAAGAGCGGCCACTATGAAGTCGGAGCTGCAGACGCGGGTAAGCATCCCCGTCGTCATCGTCAACCGCCATGGCCTATACGTGATCGTGGCCTGGCTGAACGGAGCCATACTGCGTGGTGCCTCTGCCTGGGCTACTGGCTCTAGAACTTCGCCATGATAAAACAGAATGCCCAAGAATTACGCAGTTACATCACCTCCCGGATCAACTCCTCAGATCCGCTCGTTGGTAGCCACGCGAGTACCAACCACCTAAGCAGGAGCTACGCCCGCACGGACGCCATCAAAGCCCCTGTTTCTTGACATTCGGCGAGGATGAGTGTTGGAAACAGACGCCATCAGGGCTTCGTTTCCTGCTATTTGGCGAGGATGAGAGTTTTATATGGACGCAATCAAGGCACTGGTTCATGGTACTCGGAGAGGGGGAGAGTTTCGTGTTTGTGGAACGCAGGTCACAGTTTGTGGGGAAGGTTCCATTTTCTTCAAGGCCCAGTGTGTTGAGTTCGTCTTCAAGTGATGTCAGTGGTGGAGGCTACCGAAGCTGTGGTACCCGGGCGCGGTTCAGGGCGCCGGCGGCGGCTTCACGTCTGCTGCAGTGGCCGCAACCGTGTCCAGTGCTGCAGCAGTGACCTCCATCATGGCAACGATTACGGGAAAGTGGTACAGTGTGTTTTTTTTAATAGAGCAGCATTATTGCCAATCGACAGAACGCTGCGGCCTTAACTCAATCAGTGCTAAATTGCGCGTTTGTGGTGATATGCTGGTTTTCGGGAGAGACTTTTTATCATTCTAGCAACTGTGTATCTTTTTATCATTCTAGAACTCGTATCTATTGTAGCAAAGACTGTGCATTCAGCGATCAGACAGGACTGAAAAACTTTCTGCATAAGTCTTCTTTCAACTATCTACTCTGAATAGAGGGCGCACACCACCGGTAGTTAATTATGAAGCGCACAGCGGAGAGTAACGATGCTTGGTGCCCTTTTTTTTTCAGATGGTCCTGTTTTTTTTATTTGTTTGCACAAAAACGAAGGCAATCAAGTGGACCATAGGATATGCTTGCTCTCTCAAGTCTTCCTCATTTCAACTCTACTTTTTATTCAATAAACACTTTTGCATCGCATTCTGCAGTCTTCACTACTTTATCAGTAATTGGTTGATTTAAGCCTGATACATCATCACGTGACATCTAATGCTGGTCACTAAAATAAAAAAAACTGGGGACACAGTCTCTGCTCAAATTTTCTTTGATGTAAGCTGGAGCATCACGCAGATTTCTCATATTCGTATTATTTGCCTTTAAGCGAGAACTGACAAAATTTTGTATGCGGGTACGTAGGTGGAACAGACATGGTCAAAGGTGATACTTGTTTTAAGTATATATCAAGCGTGGGCGTGTAAATTTGCCGTCACAATATGCAGAATAGTGAGTGATGTATTTTCTTGGGCGTGCAGTGAATAAATCCCATCTCAAGGGTAGCAAGATTGTTGTAATATAGCTGGCTGTAAAGAAAATTCGTTTAGCTAACGCTAAGAGCACACGCGAAAGTTGATGCTTTCACGTTTCATTGATACCATTTGATTTGCTTTAATTTCCATTTGTTAAATGTGAAGAATTTATAGTGAAACAAAGCCAGTTTTACCATTTCTATCCGGTCGGCCATGTCTCGCCGCTCGTGTGGCTGATCCCTTTACCATGTGCGGAGTTAAATTCGCGTAAGAGGACGTCAGTCTATGACGAACATGATTCGCAGGTGATGGTATAAGCGACATGACTTCACTGCCATGTATGTGATAGAATCCATTTCTCCAAAAACGTGTGGCACATAATCGAATACCGTGGCCCGTCATATGTGGGCATGAACAGGAGGTGATTCTGAGTCTGTAATGACTATAGTGGGAAGGAGCGCGTGTCCCAAAAATTGCGGTACTGGCGTCGTTGGCGTGTTCGATGGCAGAAAATTTTTGCAAGCAACGAACTAAAGTCAGGAATCCAGTTTAAGGCAAACCCAGGCATTCTGCATAGCAGTCAAACATTTTACCGCAGATGCCAACACGGGCATTGCTTCGGAAAAAGACCCAACGGGACCGTTACGTCAGGACAATGCCACTTTTCGTTGCACTGTTGACTGTCTTACTTTATTGCAAGGTTGTAAACACCACATCTATGACTCGAAAAACTATAGCGAAATGTTGCGCGAATACACCTATGATCGGTACTTATAATACACACATCATCGCACTGTAACGTCTATTTCTTAGCGATGAAACGGATGCATCCGCTATGTCGTGAATGCCAATGCGTTACGTTTCACCATGAGGTACCCTATAGGAGCCAGTTTACTCGCCGTGCTTGGAGTGTTGTGCAACAATTTACAAGTCAAGACGTCGGTCTCACTCGCAACGCTTAGTTCAATGATAATATTTCTGCATAAGCCGCTGCTCCCTGACTACATTTCCTGAAATTATTATGCTTCCTGCAAAACTTTAGAGGTTACGCTTGCCCTTTCGGAAAATAGAAAAAAATGCACATGAAGCTTTGATCAGAAGCAAACTCGAATATGCCTCCCCCAATCGGAGCCCCATCAAGTTTACTTATAAACCTCTTTGGAATCAGTCCGATTTCGGGCTGCATAGTTATACCTCGAACTATTAAATGCGCTTACACATACTCTGCCTTGAATAATGTTTCATACTTCTCACTTTTTCATTTGGGCGCAGATTTACTCGACCATCCTAATCTATAGCTCTAACTTTTTCCCAACTGCATGGTACACTGTGACAGCCACCCATCCGAACTTCTCACGGCTTGTTCAATTCCAGCTGCCTTCAACGCCACCATAGTTCGACGCTTGCCTCCAATAAATAATTTATTGCTGCAGCCACCGAAGACAGCAATTGCCTTGCTCAAGGTATAACATTTAAAGACATGCGCAAAAGCGGAGTGTGTATTTAAGTACGCTCTTTATTAACTAACTTCAACTTATCACTTTTTGTTTTGTGCACATTTTTATACAATTAGCATTGTGCAGTAAACAATCATGTTTTCACTATGCTCTGTACTCCAGCTTTTGTTATACGACTCCCTTTTTCTGAGTGAAAATATTGGTATATAACTGTGTTGTCTTTCGTATGTTACGCTTTTGGCTTTTGTTACAAGCATTTGCTTTTTATATCATTTCACTCTGTACACCCTCTTCTCCCTGCCATTGGTGTTTGGCAGATGCTGCACCTTTTTATGTGAATCCATCATGTTGACGCTTAGCAGCGTATCTCCGTCCCCTTGACTAACGCCCAATATCACACCTTAATCTTCGCTGTAGCTTTAGTTGTTAGAGTATACCAGGACACCACATACGATGAATCACACGCATAGATAGCAGCAACAAGAGCATAATGATCACTGGTACCCTTTACGCATTCCTTCAAAACACCGCTAAACGGGAAGTGAAATGCTACACGCCTCACATGTTCCCTCTATCATGCCCCTGAGTTTTCACAAGGTGAGCAGGGAACTAGTGCGACAGCCATGTGAGTGTTGGAGAGCAATATTTAAATACGAACGAATGTTATCAGCGAGACTGGGGTTAAAGCCGCCTTATCGCGGTGTGTCAAAACGTTATCAAAAGTTTACTTCTATTGGAATTGTGCTGAATGGTGCACTAGTAGCACTGGTGTGTAGCCTAAGGTAATGGACGAAGTTACGCATAACTTCAGTCTTCAGTTTCCAGACTGCACTACCAACTTGTGAGCAAGAGCACCATGAGTGTGATAAAGATAAAGGCGTGCTTGTATAGCTTCCCACATTGCTTTGGTGGTGGCGTATGTGGTTGAACGCCTGGCGGCATTCACTGTGAACTTAAGAGGTCATGGGTTCCACTCCCAAGAACGGGCTTCTTAACGTTTTTTTTTTGTAGTCTAGTCACGTTTATTTTGCTGACGTGTTGCGGTTACGGAAATACGCCATTAAATTCTTGGTATACTCTGGAGTAAAACACTTTCGCATTAAAAACGACAAAATCACAAAAAACTTTCTCTGAGATCCCAGAAGCAGCTCATGTACTAGTATAATGGAAACATAACAGAAAAGAAGGCAAATATTAACTGGAATTTTTCAGCCGTATCTCAAGATCCAAACCACTTCACGCACAATAATTCACAATGACAATTGTAGCCACCCACTATCGTACGTATGTATGTTCCCTAAGCCACAACTGAAGTGGAATGTAAACGGAACATTTCTCGTTTTATGCTCCGTGTGATCAAGACTTTCGTACAGCATTCAAAACGTCATTTATTTCATAAAATTTTCTTGGTTCGTGTTCATTTTCAATTACTGTCTTGTTCGTTCCAGACCAGAAGACTTTCCATCTGGCCAAACCTTATCCTGCTGTCGTTATGCATATGCATCATCTTTGCAACTCAATGCCACAATATGTGTTATTTATCTCCTTAAAACATTGTACTTTTATCGTCTTGTAAGGTTGTAACTGATATTGGAGAAAACATTTTAGCCTGAAAAAACGACACCAATAATAAAACGAGAAAAAAGAAGGCTGATTGCCATCAGGCAATCAGTAACACGAAGGCTCTAAATCTTTGCACTAATGAAATAATTATTTCTGGGGACATCAATTCACATCATATTATTTTTGTCTTCAAAGAGAGATTTCGTGGTAACCGGCTGGGGAACTGCTCATTAGATAAAAAGTTCTCTCGCAAGAACTCTAGTTCCTATACATTTGCTAGAGGTCTAACCTGCCCTACAAGCAGTCTCACATTCTCTAGCAGTAGTCTGTTTGTATCTTCGTGGTCTACCATTGATAGTGCCACTAATAGTGACCATCTTCCTGCAATTTTTGATATTGTTCGTCAAGTGACATTCACTGCTGAAAAAACCAATGCTTTACTAATTACAGCGTGATAAAAATTACTTCGTTTCAACAATTGGTTCACTGTCTAATGCTTCTGATGAACGAAATACAAAGCAAATTTGCAGTGTTTTAGGAAGAAAAAGAACAAAACTTTATTTGCAAAAGACACTTTGTTGCCGCTAAAACAGGGAAGCGTGGCGTGGTCGGGCGTCTACTCCAAGGTACCGCTGGCTCTCGTACTCCTTTCAGCCCTCCCGACTAGCCTCACCGCTGGTTCTTAAGGGCCGGCCTGGACAGCAGTACATTGCTCTGCTGTTGTCCTCTTCCTGTTCTTCGGTGTGTGCCGTACATTACCACGTGATGTGGTAAAGCGTGGGTGATTTTAGAAAAAAGTCGAAATTTGTATTATTCAAAGAAAGATCATACATTCAACCTTTGGTGAAACGCAGATTGTTCTCGAGATTATAAGAGAAGGCAATCAGCCTAGAAAAGCTTACTACATAACCAGTGTGAGAAAGATTGGAGCGACTATGAATTCTACCGAATCATAATCAAACACACAGTAACTAGTGCAAAATTGTGTATGAAACTAAGCAATATATTTTGTATCGAAAGCGAAAAATTGGAGCACGCTTTCAAATTTTTCCGTTATTGGAAAACCGTTCCTAGCACAAACATAGATTCATCAGTTCTAACTCACGAAGAAATAAAAAAAGGCTAAACAATGTAGCAAATGGTCTAGAAAATAGATCGTCATTATCAGATTACCCATACACCGGCGTAATCTGATAATTTCGAGTTTTTTTTTTTTACGCATACTAAGTTTCACCACACAGCATGTTTGCTTGCAGTTTAGTTCATAATTAGCGAAACATGTGTTCAATTTCGTGTCGGCGCATTCAAATATTGCAAAATGAGGAATCGTGATGTCACGCTCAATCATTGTCTAAAAGTTGCTCACCAAATTCCTCTTCATGTGTTCGCATGTACATTGACCAGTCTGGTCAACGTATTAACACGCGTCTCAGAGAGCATCGACATTGACTGAAAGCAGTCCTATCATCTGACATCACATAGTTAGTCATTCAAGTGTCGATTTGATTGATTGATTTGTGAGGTTTAACGTCCCAAAACCACTATTTGATTATGAGAGACGCCGTAGTGGAGGCCTCCGGAAATTTTGACCACCTGGGGTTGTTTAACGTGCACCCAAATCTGAGTACACGGGCCTACACGATTTCCGCCTCCATCGGAAGTGCAGCCGCCAGAGCCGGGATTTGATCCCGCGACCTGCGGGTCAGCAGCCGAGTACCTTAGCCACTAGACCACCGTGGCGGGGCTGTCATTCAAGTGTTATCACACCTTCAAAATCTCAGCAGTTTTGTACCATCACACTAATCAGACAACACGAGAAATCTCGCGCGGGGGCATTTCATATTATGAAGTATGCGGCACTGTGTGCAAGTCTACGTTCTAGATCATTACAAGCAATTCAACTTTACTTATAAGCTGTGAACACGTACGCCCCTTGGTTTTTGAATGCAGGTCTTTTTTCCGATATGTTTTTTTACGCATTCAATAAACTTTCAGTTGTGAGCGATCACCTTTCCTTGTGCTGCTTCTATGTAGTGGCGGATACAGAGGGGGGTAATAAGAGAGATCGCCCCTCCACAAAAGCATGTACGAGTGCCACCCCACCCCACCAAAGCATCTTCAGTGCTTGAGGTCCACCTGCTATCACCAATTAGACTGCTATAATAGGGCTTTCATCCTACTGTAAAAAAAATTCATGACCCCTTCCACTCTTTGTTGTTACTTCAAGCGACTTCCTCCCCTAAAATGAGTGACTGGATCCGCCCCAGCCTGCTTCATTCTTACGCTCTTCCGAAAAATTCCAACCTGTATTCATAGCGCCAATGAAGGATGATAAACGCTTGTCGTTTGTTACCGATTGTGGGAGCAACGCGTACGCTGCCTAGTGAATGCACGGGCCGATATCCTTGTCGCAAGCAAAAGAAAAAAAAAGGGCCACTGTTCAGCGCAGAAAACAAGAAACCATACAAGGAAGGACGCTTACCGAGCGATGACTTCAACAAAACTTTAGTCTTCAAACCACGCATATATACCTATGCAATGGACCGAAAACCGAATAATCAAATAGTCGAAGATAAATGAAAAATGAACATTATAAAACCATTCTCATAGGCCCATATCACGTGCAATAAATCAAATAAAAAGACAACTTCATTTATTGAGGAGGCCTTTGGTTGCCCGAACTGGATTTGTCATTTTTGTATTGGTTAACAAATTAAAATGAATGCACACGTGTGACGTATACTGCTGCAACGGCGATGACATTTCGCTAAAGCCATCACCATTAGACACCTTATGTTTTGATAAGGTTCTCAAAGCTAGAGCTACATGGTAACAAGGTTCATATATATGTTCACTGCAACTTCCCATGTTGCGGCCGGCGCTGGTAGCCACGCGGGAGGCGTCCAGACGCGCTGTGCTCAGAAGCAGCTTTTGTACTTGCAGCGCCAGTTGTCACGTGGTCATAGAGGGTACCCTCTATGACCACGTAATGAAATCACGTAAAGACCACGTAAACAAATCATAAAGAAAGCCTCGAGGCCTTCTTTATGATTACATGTTGCAGACGGTGAAATACCGGTGGCACTCCGAGAACTCGCCATCGGCGGAGACAGGGCGAGTGCGTCGCCGGCGCAACTCTCACACCGGTTGCCGGCCAGCCTGCCGTGGTCGAGCGAAGCCTACTTCGAACCGCTTCAAAGTTTTACGGTGCAATCGCTGACGATCGTACTCCGCCTCGTTTGGCGCTCGCCTTGTAGTTAGTCATTTGACAGCTGCGGTCGCAAGGTGCAGAAGACTGTTATTCATCCCAGCAGCCTTTATTTATTGTGAAACACATTCTTTGCCTCGCCGGTGGTCGGTGCTAGCTCGTAGCGTTTGCCGCAGGGGCTGGCGCAGTGCGAACTCGATACGATGCCGGCTTGATACCGATGGCATAGTGAGGCCTTCTTACCACTTAGATGTTACAGCCGGTGAAATACCGGTGACACTCGGAGAAGCCACTATCGGCGGAGACGGGGCGAGCGCGTCGCCGGCGCAACTCTCAGACCGGTTGCCGGCCAGCCTGCCGTAGTCGAGCGAAGCCTACTTCAGACCGCTTCGAAGTTTTTGACGGTGAAACTCAAGGAGCAGCCGCTGACGATCGTAACAGCTTGCTTTTGCTACCATTAATTTATTCTTTGAAGGTTTTTGTTACTCGGCCTTTTGAAGCGCGATATTCACGGCGTTTTGTTGAGGAATCAGACCGATGTGCAGCGTGGTTTAACGGTGCGAAATATATTAATAATTTCACAGTAAATACTAACCGGTCGTTGCAATTCTTCACTGCACTTACAATTTCGTTACCTGTTGACAGATGCTCATATGGTTAGCCACACGAAGCACCTGTGTTTCACACCGACGTGCAAACATATGCCCGTACACACACACACACGCACACACACAGACACACGCACGCACGCTCACGCATGCACGTCACGCCCAAAGAAGGTTTTTAACGATCCCATACGGAGTTTGCAACCACGTGACTTGAAACTCCCTGGGAAGTTTAACAAGGTCATGCCGTGCATGAACTCTGTCATTAAGCAGGGGGCGTTCCACGACGACATGTGCCGAGTTCCTTTTCTACCAGGGAGTAAATATTTGGGGCAGGGAGTTTTGTGGGCTCATGTGCTGGAGAAACTCCCATCTCGGCTAACATTTGCTTGTATACAGTGTACGTTCGACGACAACTTTTCTTGGCATTAGAGCGAAGGGTACGGAGCTAAATCGCGTGCAGAATTCCGCCACTGAATGTAGTTCCACAATATCCCCCCCTGTTTTCAAAATGGAATATAAAAGGCATTTTTTTTATTTTCTACTTGAAGCTATTTCAGGCAGGACGCAGCTCAGAGCAATAAAATATTTGTATTTCCGTTAATTTATTCGTCGTGGCTTCGTGTTTTTGAACATGCTAGAAAGTACCGCCTTTTTACGTGCACCTCAAACGCTAAGTGGCGTCTGCCTTGACATGAAACGCTGATGGTGCGCCCCCGAAACTCTGCATAGCGTTAAGCGACGCGCGCCAAATTGGACTACTTCGCGTAGTGCTACACGTGCAGAAGCTCCAGCCCCATAGCTTTCCCTTCAGTCCCAAGAAAAGTTGTCGCAGAGTATAGCACCGGCGACCAAACACCGCCGTTCACAGAAGTGGAGCTCATTTTTACGTTGCGAATGCGTGCCGGTGAACGAATTTGACAGCAACGGATTGGTCAGTGGCAGCAATAATGTCCCACAAAACAGGTTAAGCAAACGAAAGATTGGCGAACACTGGCTGTAGCAATGATCTCACACCAACGAATAACGCACCGGTTCGAATACGCACAACTAAACATGGCGATTGCGCCAAACTTGCACGTTAGAAGGGGTGAATTTCAATAAAGCGGCCCCATGCGTCCTGAAAATTTGAAAGTGTATACGGGTCTTTCCTTAAGAGAAAAAAAAACGTCGCTATGCTGGGCTATGACACCAGGAGTGCAAAAGGCTGACATCACAGCATCTGCGGTGCATTTCTTTGGTGGTCACGTATCACAGCCCAGAGCGGAATAAAAAAAAAATCACCGCGAAAGCACTCCGTACAGATGGTTGACCAGTGAAGATGATACTTGCGGCTACAGGCAGTTGCAGAAGTCGCTGCCAAAGCCACTTGAGAAACTCCCGCCGAAAGCGGACGTCGGCCACAGCGAACGCGTGCCTCGATGCACGCGCCCAGGCGAACGACCCAAGGTGATGACCGCATCGAAACACCCAGTTTCCATCACCAAATGCCTACCTCCAATAAGAAACGGTGGTGCTGCACTATTTGTAGCGTGGTGAGAGCTACATTAGCCGAATTCGAGCTGTTTCGCGTGCTTTATCAAGAGCCGTGCTGCGCATGCGCGAAGAGCTCTGACGTGACACACAACGCAGCTAGCACGTGGTAGCCAACACCACGCTCCTCAACAATCTGCGCATTTTAGAGTAGTGACGTCATAGCAGCGACAAACGTGTCTAGGAGGTGTTGGCCAGACGCGCTGGCGCCTGCGTGAGCCCAGCTGTTCGCCTCCGTTGCGCAGCTGCGCTGGAACTACCTAATAGCGCCTCTCAACCAGAAGGTTAAACGTAATGCAGAGGTACCGGAGCAAATGAATGAACGTCTAGCACAGCGGCGTCGCCAGGAGGTAGCTCCCGTTACAGAATTAGACTCCGTAGGAAACAGCTCTGAATATATCTACTGTAAACCGAGAAGTTATTTCCAAATTTCTTAAATATGACGTACGACGTGAACGCTCAAACTTTCTTAGCTGCACACACACACACACACACACACACACACACACACACACACGCACACACACACACACACACACACACACACACATGAAAAATCATTAACCATGTAATAACTTGAATCCAGGGTCAGCTGCGCCCAATCAAATTATACGATCAACTTGTAAACTATTTCGCTATTAAAAATTTGTATTTACAGCTTAATAATATTTTCTTCTGTATTGCCCCGCCGCGGTGGTCTAGTGGCTAAGGTACTCGGCTGCTGACCCGAAGATCGCGAGTTCGAATTCCGGCTGTGGCGGCTGCTTTCTGATGGAGGCAGAAATGTTGTAGGCCCGTGTACTCAGATTTGGGTGCATGTTTGAAAACCCCACGTGGTCGAAATTTCCGGAGCCCCCCACTATGGCGTCTCTCATAATTACATGGTGGTTTTGGGACGTTAAACCCCACATATCAACCAAATCATTTTCTTCTGTATTGTCCTCTCTGGGCAAAGGAAAACGCCCACCAAGGCGATTTGCCTCGAAATGGTAGTCAGCTAACTTATGGCTGATCCCGTAATACGTTGATGAATAATTTTCCGTTCTTAATCGTTTTTGGAATGGACAGGAGGATACTGGTCTGTTCTGCAAGTTCTCTCCTCTAGTACAGTCTTGATCAAGTCCTGGATAGCGCACGTCCTATAGGCGGGATGCTCCAAAATTCAGAAGAAGTAACGGCTGCAGGAGACCATGCGGCAAGAGTCAGCCGTAACAATGCGAAAAAGAACAGGGCGCACCCTCCAAGCACGCCTTATAGGCGGCCGACAGCTGTGAGCGCTTCCGATGCGGTCTGCGCGAGCGAACTTCGTCTTATTCAGCTGCCGTTAATGTCGGGTCATGCCGCGCATGTATCGGTGATACGCATGCGCAAGCATCGTCAGCCGCAGGGGCAACCAATGCTGCAAGGAGGTGTACACGGGGCTGAATATGCACGTGTGGAAGGAGGCGAGATCGAGAGTTCGGAGTAATGAGGGAGGGCGACCACTGGAGAGGCCAGCGGTACTGTCGCTGTGACGGAATAAACAACATCACGTGACTCGTCAATGCCGTCGTCAGTGCAGTGCGTACTGATTGGTCTCTATTCCCGCAGTGCCGGGCGCATTAGAGTGAGCCTTATAGTGAATGAGCCCTTACAACACGTCGCGGAACCGATACACTTCACCGATAGAACTGAAATCGACGAAACAACTCAGCCTTCATCCTCAGGCGTGCAGCTCACTCAGCGGCCTTTTTTTTTTTGAGCGTCCGTGCATCCGCAAATATTCAGTATATGTATGACGGTACATGTATACTTCGCGAATATGTAGGCATAGGAGTTTATTGCCTTTATTTACAACATGCTTGAAAGAACGATTCCCGAAGCTTGGAATCTCAGCAACCATTCTGTTCGGCGCTTGTAATTGTATGGTTAAAGGAACGTGTAACGCGGTATCTACTTCTCGCCCTGGTGCGAGTTTCCGTGCATACGCTAAAACAAAAAAGCAGCGGGATGCATGTTCGATGAAGCCGAGAATAGGGAGGCATCCCAGCAGTGATTATTGCATGTGCTGCAAGCACTTTCGCGAAAATATTTAGTTGATTCCAAAATAATTGATTCGAATATAATAAATGTTTCAAGAAAGTCGTTGACCGATTCGGCCATCATTCTGAATTTTTCAAGGTATTTTGCAGGCTCCCGCTGATGCTAACTATACTATAAATTTGTCCTCACTGCCGACATAAAAATTATCTTTCGACTCAGAGACGTTTCGCAAAGCGCAAAAGTCCATTGGCTTGGCTTTTACGAAATGGTATTATTTTCAAAGGCATTTTTTACTCGGATCGGGGGCCCATTTCCGTCTTTGAGTCAGCAAAATCTCTCCGGCTTTCACTATGAGAATTTGTAGCCGTTTTTTTTTCTTGCTGGCGTTCTCGCTCGCCAGAACACAATGTGGTTGCCCCACTGCGGTGTTCTGTTGGTTACGACGCTCGACTGGTAATCCGAACGTTGCGGAATCGAATCCCGGCGGCGGCGGCTGCATTTAAGATTAAGGCGATCATGTTTGGTGCCCCTGTGCTTAGATGTAGGCTACGTTAAAGAACCCAAGGTGGTCTATATTTCCGGAGCCCTTCACTACGGCATCTCTCCTAATCAAATCGGGGTTTTGAGACGTAAAGGCTCTGATATTATTATTCTAGAACACATTTCAGCTCAATCTTGTCTGATTATCATAAAAAAACAATTTTGCAAAACTGTTCATTTTGGTGCAAACATCTTCGTTTATCTTTTGCATCAAACAGCAAACCTATTTCAGACGCAGAAAAGATTATCAACACGTGCAATACGCCGGCACCACGAAACATAGAAAGTAGCGTGCACGCCAACACGAATTCGTTGTAGACGCGATGCAAAACAAATGTAAACAAAAGCCCTTTGTATAAGTTAGAAGTGTGATGGTTTGGGCTATAGTTGTTATAACATGACGATAGTTATAGCGCGAGAACAGAATGGCGACCTTTTTTCTTCTCCTTGTCTATTTGTCGTCGTTCTTTTCTCGCGCTAAACTATCGTCTTTTTATAAGGTTTCATTAGATTTTGTACCAAGTCAAATAAAAGCCCTCTGCAGGACAAGAAGTAAAACTGTAATAAAGCATTGTTCATACCAGAGGAATACAAACTTTGCGAAATTTCGAAATCAAGCGTGCGTTGTGGTGCAGCCGTTTCATGAGGCTGTTAGATATGCTATCGAAACTGAAGCGGACATTAAGCGCTTTTTAGTTCCTCACGGAACAAAGTACACGTATAGAATGACTTTACTAGGGTCAAACAGTGGCTCGCGCTCACGGGACGGCTTTAAGCTCTCCCATAGTAGAGTACGTGGTACTCTAAATCGTTACCCACTTTTTCTACACTCACGGAAACCAAACAACCTATGTCAAAACAAAAATAAGCTGGGAAATGGACAAAACGACTCCATTGATGAGTACATCTTAGCAGGTATCGATGCAGGCTGTTGTATGTTTTGAACACCAACACGTCGTCGTCCTCTTCTTCTTATCACCCAGCATAGAGATATATCCGAATCCCCGCAACATCCACCTCCGGCGTCAAAAATCGCCGACACGGCGATTGTTAGCTTGTGTTGGACGAGCCGTAATAAGGCTGCGAATCGCACTCAGGCAATACAAGCGAGCATAGGAACACGTTTGCTTTTAATCAGCACAAAAAAATGCACCAACCTTTCCGTAGGGAATGGTGAGAAAATGCGAATATCTTGCGTAGTATCTATAACGGCGTTTCGCATGTGAACCAAGGTTTAGAAGAACAACATTTTCTTTTTTTTACTCCGTGCAGCCAATAGCGCTGTTCCACGCGCGTGGCATTTTTCTGTCGCGAGAAACGCGATAAGCGTTTGCATTTCTAGTAGCTAGGTTCCGCGGTTAAATAATAAAACACTCGCTGGACGACTCATCGACGCGCCTCAAGTGTCTCACTTTTGGGCGCCTCTTTCAACGAACGCTTCCTACATGCGTTCGTAATCACCTCAGGGCTGTTGCCACTGCCTTCAATACAGCACAAACGCGTTGAGAACGCGCTGTTTTCAGGCTGTGCAGCACAAAGGCTACAAATGCGTCTCAGCCCACTGAATTGAGGCGGCGTAAAGTCACGTTCAAGTTGGGGAGGTGGGGGCTCTCATTGCTAGGGGATAAGCGCGCGCGCCAGCAGCTGTTGCTATGGGAGAGGGCAGTGTATGGATCCGACAGACGAATAAATACATTCGCATTCAAAATTTCACTTTTCCAGCTCGTCTCAGAGATAGCGGCGGCCGCTCAGCGCGTCGAAAATCGGCTCGCGCGCCCCGTCGTGGTGGTCGGGAGAGACTGTTATCACAACAAATGCGTTCAAGGCGGAGCTTGGCCTTGATGACGTAATCATCTTTTTTTTTCTCTGTTTTAGCATGCTGCTCACCCTACCCGTTTTTTTTAGCTCTCTCTCTCTCTCTGTTTCGATTTGGTGGCGCAAGCGCCATTTGTTTACGGTGTGCGTGCGGTAATTGCGGCTTGTTCTGCTCTGTTCTGTCGTTCTGTTCTGTTCGCGGCGTGCGCTGTTGTGTTTCGCTTGTGGCCGGAAGTGTGATGCAACAATGCACGAACCTAACATCAACACCTAGTCCTGTCAACAGCGGCGGCACCTGCTTTCTTCATGGTGGTGCTGGATACAACGGGAAAGGTTCGGGTCACGGCATCCGCTGCCATCAGCCGAAGCTAAGGAAGAGATGGCCATATCTTTAGCAGTACTCTACAGTGGTGCGGACGACACCCTGATTATTAAAGATTCTAAATCAGCGATTCGCAGCTATAATAAAGGCTGGGTGTCCGAGGAGATGGCTCGCATGCTTAACGCTAGGGCTGGGTACTTCGCATCAGGGAAGATTACTGACAAGGCCCTCAAGTAGTTTCCCTCGCACATGGGCGACATTGCAACTATTAACACACACAGCCGTAAAACCAGCAATTGATATATTTGTGGGGTTTAACGTCCCAAAACCACCATATGATTACGAGAGACGCCGTAGTGGAGGGCTCCGGAAACTTCGACCTCCTGGGGTTCTTTAACGTGCACCCAAATCTGAGTACACGGGCCTACAACATTTCCGCCTCCACCGGAAATGCAGCCGCCACAGCCGGGATTTGATCCCCCGTAAAACCAGCAGCCGCACTGCCAACAGCCAAAGACTCAATGGCATCCCGCCCAGCCATGACGAGAACGCCAACCTCGTCGCGAGGCAACTTAGCTGCCGCGACGCAGCCACCACCATGGTTAGGAGGAGCACCGGTGGAGGCGAGGCGTTGGCCACAGGCAGCGCCACCATCGACATTACCACCCCCCCCCACCTCCACCACCGTTGTTGCGGCAACTGAAATTGGTGCAGAAGAAGCAAGGCAACAGAGGTGCGCCAACTGCTATGCTGAAGAGTTTCCTGCCACGTACCACGCCGTCCTTGGGCACTATAGGAAAGACTATAGACTAGGCTGCTAATGGGGATCGCAGCGTGCGCGTTAACTAAAAGCCGAATGCCCCTGTCTCTTGTTCCCCATTAGCAGGCATTGGCATGTACATTGAGCACTATTTTGCATTGTTCAACAACGCACAGAAGAAATCTCTCACCGGCACCACCTTAGAGGTCAGAATGTTATACTTATTACACACTACAACGGGTACGAGGGATGAACGGGTGTCGCTATAAGGAGTTTCGCCCCCAAATGTCCTAGCGACGTATGCTAGCGCAAGTGGCCTGTTTCGAATGGTCTAGAGGAGGTCGACCAACTCGGGCGATAGTGACTCTTAGACGACTACTGAAACGGATGATCGCAGACTGGTGTTACCTTGATATGCTCACGCTGCGCACTTAATCTTCCTCCCATATTCCAAAACTGCGGCCCAGAGCAAACCTCTTCTTTGAAATAAAGGTTGCATTTTTTTCATTCTCAGTGTTGCCATCGTGCTTTGGGCTGCGCATGCCGCACTTGCACACATAGTACGCTTGGATGTGTAACAGGTACCTCTCTCTAATAAAAAGTAACTGTCGTGAAAGGAAATTATGCCTATTCGAAGATCAGACCATCTGACCACCACTGTGTCATGTACGGGTGCACGAACAATCAGCGCAAGAGGAACAGTTTGGGTGAAATCGTGTCTTTGCAACACTATGCACCTCGCGATGAGGGCAGGTATACATGTTCGTGCTTCATCGCTTTCCGTCGTCACCTGAATTGCGAAAGCAGTGGGTGTCGTCAGTAAATCAAAAGAACCTCCACGTGTCGCCATCATCACGTCCTGTTCACGTCACTTTCTCGGCAGCAAGAAAATCAACAAAGACAACGTTCCTGAGCTGCATCATGGATACTAAAGCAGGTATACAAAGTGAGTTACAGATGTCTAGAGAAAGCAGCCGGCCGCTTTAGCTGCCATTTGCTGCAAAAGTATGCAAAAAACTGATGCTGTAAATCACCTAACATATACATATACCACATGTGCTCTTTTGCTTTAATTCAAGCATGACCAGAACGTGTAGCTAACGTGAAGTAGCAGGTGTGCAAAACAGCGTCCATAACCACGCACTCCACTGGTGCTATAATACACTGTAAACAGAAATAAGCCGAAGTGGGAGTGAATGACCTTGTACTCTAGCGCACGCCCCGATGGCAGTTTCATAAACACCGTCCGGAGGGGTTTTTTGCATGGTGCCAGGGGGGTTTTTAGTTACATCCATCGGGGAACTTTTTCAGGTCAGTATGGGAGTAAATTTTTTGCATCAACCGAGAAAAAAATTATGTCAGCAGCCGTACCATGCGCAAGCGTACCAATTAATTGCATCACCTTCGACGCACACAACAACAATTACAGTACACAAACACGCTCACAACGTTCACGTAATATTACAACACTCACAGTCACCACAGCTCTCCACCCGCAGTGCACACCTACCTGTCAGTCACCGGGTATATATAGGCACCACATTCTGACCTCCCATGTAGCCCTGCAGGACCCCTTTTTCGCTAATAATTAATCAATAAAGACGCATGGCGTAAGCATGAAGTTGCGGTGGCCTGATGTAAGCACTTCAACACACATGCCTTTTATCATAAGCCTGCCTAATATTAATTATTTTTCAACTATAGCGAAAAAGTTTTATCATTTGGCGCGCTGTCGTACGAGCTGAATTTGCATTAGCAGTACTGTTTGTGTATCCATAAAATGCACTGAATCACACACAAACCCGCGCGGTCTTGAATGAACACATTAACGATGCACATTCAACATTCAACAGCTCCAGCAATGAACCGAGGTAGAGCATCGCTACCACGTTCGACGACTAGGCCTCACTCACGAGTACGGCGCGGTGATTCGATGAATGACCGCTGGTGATCACAAAATGCTTGCTGATGTGCAGTTTACCATTCGTTATTTTTCCCATGCACAGAAATGGGTGCCCGCTATCCACGCAGTTTAATCTACGGAGCGATAGACTTAAACGAACGAGACAGTTCGCAGTCGCTGTTCCCGTTGCTCGCATGCATTGCATGGGCATGCATGCATGCATGCATGCCGTACGCTGTTTCTGTGTGTCTCCGCCTCGTTCGGCGCTCGCGTTCGAGTGAGTCATTTGACAGCTGCGGTCGCAAGGCGCAGAAGTCTGTTATTCGTCCCAGCAGCCTTTATTTTTTGTAGAACACATTCATTGCCTCTTCGGTAGTCGGTGCAAGCTAGCTCGTAGAGCTCGCCACGGCGGCCGGTGCGTAGTGCGAGCTCGATACGATGCCGGCTTGATACCGACGGCACAGAACACCTTCCAGTTTGCCGACGGCATAGCGATCACGTGGTTGCGCGCTTTTGTCTGGGATGGCTGGGCGGCGCCTATACGTGCCGCGACGTGATCGCTACGACGAAATAACATATATATCGACAGCACCTACCTTTAATTACAAACATTGGTCTCGAAATCAGGCAACTTGGTCTCGCAAAGGCTGGTCGGTGAAGGGAAGAAGCTAAGAGCGCGGGGGCAGGGTGGAGGCAGGGTAGGAGTAGCTGTAGTTTGTACATATTGTCAGCGAAGGTACATTACAATTTAAAAGTAATCCTTCCACATTTCATGTACAGGTCACTTATGAAGGAGATATGGCGCCAAGATTCCAACATGCTGATACCGATCGATAAACTGAGTAAAAACACCTACCGATTCCGAAATATAGTTTCTGTTTCGCGGTTGTGTTGTTTCGACTCCGTGACCACATGGGGTACGTGCGTGACTTACGAAAACAATCATCAGGATGTGTGGCCCGCGGGCAGTGTTTGAGACTCTTGCGCACTTGTTGTAGAATGCTAAGTTGCTAACAAGTTCGTGTGCATGTTTTGCTGACACGCGCTTAGTTTTCGTGGGACTGGGTTTCACCAACTAAAACTTTTCAACGTGTTATCGCGTATTTAGGAATGTTCTGCTCAGACACTATGCAGACACGTTTAGTGGAATACATTCTACGACTTTCGCCTAATAAATATACGGCGAAGACACGTTCTCTGGATTTCGTGCCGAGTGGTTGTGCCCTCGCGATCTCCGACGACAGCACAGCTCTGGCCGTCTTGCTCGCACTACGCCGTATCCTGCTACCGACAAGAGCTCTCGCTGAGTGGTGCCCCGTCCTTGGACTCCTGCGACCATGCCCATCTTTCCTATCTTCTCCTTCTTTCTGTGTGTCGCTGGCCTTACGCCACGCTTTCTCTCTCATCCTCTCTTTAACTATTTATTTTTATTCCTATTCTTTTAATCCCTTATGACCCCATCCCTCGTGAGCTACTGTTGAGGTGTCGCACTCTGATGCAGACAGTTACGGGGCTCACTTTTCTCTTTAAGAATCACATAAGATAAATATACGGTGGAGCGTGTACAGAAAAACCGACACATTTCACTGAATATTATGAGATTAGTAACGACGGACGACTGCTCTAACCGTTGTAGCTGTGTAGTAGTCCTACCGTGAGTGTGGGTACAACATCATCAAATGAAATGTCTAGTTGCCGATTTCATATATAGTTTTTACTGCCGAAAATTTTGAGAGGGGTCAGACGCTGCAAATAGAGGGACCTACATTTAAAAGGTCGGCTTTCCAGCCACGTTGGTCTCAACCACCACGTTTTCAACCACAGGGGGTCATGGTCTAAAGTCAACCGGCTCTCTTCTTAGCCGTCTTAGCGGCGTGACGCAGTTCGTCGGGCAACAATGACAAAAAAAAACCAACGTCTTGAAAAAAAAAAATTATGCCTGAAACGTGAGCCGCGAACGCACTGCCCAACCCTCTGTATTTATTCTCCTCCTTACGAAGGCAAGCGTCTCTGACGGCCTTCTCCTGCGAACACAGCAATGCTCTCATAGGTGCCTCCGAGCAGCCATCATGTCACATGAGAAAGCAACACGACGGTAATGTCACGTGACTTAGTGGTACAGAGGAGAGCGGTCTCACACGGCGGCCGGTCGCTACACAAGGTAGAAGGCATGGCCTCCGAGATTTTGCGCTGACAGAGGGTTTTTCTTAAAAAGAGAGCGACGTGCCAGGCATAGCTTTTTTAGGAGGTGTTGTAAAAACAAACCACTGCAATGTCGGCTGCCAGAAGCATGACCTACTACACTCCTGACCTGCCCAGAGAGCACCTCTTCCAGCGCCCACGTTCTAGTTCATACCTTCTGCCGCTAGGGCCGTAACCTACGAGCGGCGTGGCGCTAGTCAGCACCTGCTCGCTGACGTCATCTTCACTCTTTGTGGTCAAATTTTGACCAACAAAGCACTCGTAGTGCGTATTTATGATCCAAAATTTAGAATTATTCAGAAATAATAATACTAAAAGACATTCAGAATTTTTTTGCAATAAAATGCACGCGACCACGCATAGGCTGCCCTACATCGTGTAAATCTACGGGTTCCCACGTTTGTCAACCAGTGTGCTATAAATACTCAAGCGCTCTGAACACCTTGCTTAACCAGCAATGTATGGGAAGAAATAGTCACATATATGCCGCCAGTTCACTGCAGAATGCAGGCATTCTTATACCAGCGCCTACAAAACAACCGTAAAGAAACAGACGAACAGGTTATAGGTAGCGCCACCTACGGCGAGCGATTGAACGAGAGCGGGGACACGCGCTCCCATAGGAACCCCGCTATCTGAACAGGTCAGGAGTGTAGTAGGTCATGGCCAGAAGTATGTGGTGCTCGCTTCTTCGCTTCGGGAAATCCACGAAGGGTTTGCCATGCAGGCTGTCAACGAGGAATTGTGCTTACTATCCAGTTCAAGATGTTATGTATGGTCTAAGTCCCGAACAAAGAGAGGTATAAGTGTGTAGTGATGATTTTTTCAGCGTTTTCATCCCTGTGCTGTACGATACCCGGCAAGGTTCTGTTAATGCCCATGCGGTGCAGTGAAAATAAGACATTTTGTGAGAGTTCGCCAACTGTCATTCAGCTCTAAGCAAACATCACTTGTCTAAAGGAACCATTAGTTGTGTCATGCGATTAGATTCGCTTGCGTGCTGACCGTAACAAGGTGTCATTTATCTACGTCAGTTGCATATGCTGGAAATATCTGTTTCGGTATGTAGTACGTACTTTATTAATTTTGCGGCTGCATATGCTTAAATTAAACCTTTTTTTCTTCGAAGGAAGAGTAAAAAAACAATAAAAAACGAAGATGCATTCTGGCTGATTTCGCAAATGCTTGCATTTTTACTTTTTTTTGGTCGCATTACCGGCAGTATTTTGAACGTGCCTATCATAATAAAATTGTGGTTAGCAGAAATTGTCAAGGTATGAATGTCCAGCATTTTCGTAGCCTTCGGCAATTAGCTCGAAAGTGACGCGCGCTCAAAGGAGAAAAAGAAACGCCGCACTAGCCGGCAACATTTGAAGGTTATCACGCAGGTATGGCACGATAGTATCGTCCTTTTCCGTGCGCCGATTGGCTGACTCTTTTCACGTGTTACGTGGTGTGGGACTGAAAACTAAATGAATAACCTGATCTCAAGCGGAACATTTTCCCAACTAATCGCAGGGAGTGTATCGCGTCTTTGCGCCGTAACAGTGTTTGTGGCAAAGCGAGGGTGAATCGTTAACGTTGAGCAAGCCTCTCGGCATAGCTTTTTCACGCCGCTCAGGTGAATTATCGAGGCGTTGGTGCATTTTATTACGGCATTCTCATGCAGATGTTTGGTTGTCAATAAGTAATCTGATGCACCCAAAGTAAATATGTGCTCCACTAAATTGGAACTGCTTTGTGAGTGAAACTTGAGCAAGACAACTGTGAGGGAAGATGCTTGGAAGGGGTGAGATGCTGTCAAATAGGGAATGTCAGAGCCAACAAAATGAAACTTCCACCCTGCCCGGGGAACACAAATCCTATTGCAAGCGAATCTCGTAAACATCCACTAAAACAAATTGAGTGTCTGGCTTTGTCGAGCATTTGTATGATAATAATGTTTTATATACACACACACACACACACACACATATATATATATATATATATATATATATATATATATATATATATATATATATATATATATAGTCACAGTCGGCAAATTTTGATGAGAGCAGGAAACACCACAATTTATATGCTTGGCAAAGAACTTTAGGTGGTCGAAATATTCCCGTGATCCAAATTTGAATGTGTAAAACACTAAAAATCTATTTTTTTTTTACTTTTTTGTCCAAGAGTGCCCAGAGTGCAGCTTTCAGGTAGTCAGTGTGTGCAGCTTCATGGGAAGTCTTGCGTAATAAATTGAACAGGCTTGATGATTACTACAAATTAAGTGCAAAGTACCGATAATGCACATCTTACCCATTAGTTACTCTCTAGCTTAGTAGTGCTGTGTATGAAGGGGGATTCAAAAGTGATGATAATGTTTTATTATTGTGAAAAGGGTTAATATTGTGCATGGTTTTATGTGCACACACTTATGGCACTATTTATAGGAGTTGACCAAGAATACCCGTTTACAAAGTATCATCCGCTAACTGCATTGCTTCGTCTTCCACAGTGTTGTAATGGTTATGGTGCTCAGCTGCTGACCCCATGGTTGCAGCCTCGATGCCTGCTTTGGCAGTCATATTTCGATAGAGGCAAAATGGTAGAGGCCTGTGTGCTGTGCGGCTCCAGTGGAGATTAAAAAACAACATATGGTCGAAATTTCCAGAGTCCTCTACTGTGGCGTAGAAGCCAACTCGCTCGAAGTCATGCTTGAATTGGCCGATTAATTTTGGGAAGCGCAAGGCAGCACGAATCTGGCTAGCCTCATAGTCATATTCTGGACTTGGCACTTTGAAGCCCAGATAATATTACTTACTGCATTGCAGCCTGTTGAGCCTCTGTTGCCTAATGCATTGGTTTTATAATGGCTGACATAGAGAGCAATGCTCCCGTCTACACACTACTTATGGAGCAGTGCTTACAACTAAAAAATGAGATGACAGCCGGCTGACCACCTGTCCTGTAATGAAAGCTTTTATCCTGCATTCAGCAATGAAAATCTTTAAAATTGTCCCACATGTCACGCTTTATTATTATTATTATTTTATAGCACATTGAGCTACATCTGGACACACCATTAGAGGATGTTTTAGCTGCAAGCACTCCAAGTTTCTGTAAAAGTCAGGCAGCCACGACGTTCACGGTGTCAATGAACGCTTCTGGCACCAGCTGTGCTCTTACATTAACGACTTTGTTCTGTGTTCGAGCATATTATGCATAGTGGTGCATTTCAATCCTGGAATCTAATGTCCATGATTAGTGATTGATTAATCATTAAACATGCCCTTGTAGTCATGGATGCTTGTGGTTGTAATAAACAACGAGAGTAGAACAGCCACAAGAGCGTGACTGATCGTATGCCGAATTTTGGCTAAGGTCGCTCACTCTCAGCAT
Source organism: Rhipicephalus annulatus (assembly GCA_013436015.1). Taxonomy (NCBI): domain Eukaryota; kingdom Metazoa; phylum Arthropoda; class Arachnida; order Ixodida; family Ixodidae; genus Rhipicephalus; species Rhipicephalus annulatus. Next base: position 414,692 of record WOVY01009330.1, read on the forward strand.
GTTAGAGTTATTGGACGCCACTGCCCGATTACAGAGAAATGCAACGCGCATTGTGTCTTCGCTTTTTAGCGGGTATGATTTTTGATGGGGCGAGCGTAAGTGGGAAACGCAGAGTTAGTCCAGAAGAAAAATGCCCATTGCTCTATGTGTTGCAGAGCTGTTTTTGATATGGATGGATGCTATGAGCCTCGCTGACCATTTGGGTAAGGTTGCCACCTGGTGGTGTGTTGAGGTGTTGAAGAAACTGCACTTATATAATAGGAAACACACCGAATAGGACAGACGCATGGACACGACGCGTTGAACGAACTAAATGTGGGTGTCGCGGTCATGATGCATTACTACATTTTACTAAGAGAACTGTGAGAGAGCAGTTGTAGATATAAATGATGCATTTTTAATGCCTATAAAGTATGCGACAGAGGTGCAGTATATAGCATTCCCAGTAACTGTTGTCACCAAGCGAGGCGTCGTGGGTTCGGCTCCCTATAACAGAACATTTTTCATTGTCGTACGTATTTTTTAACCTCATTTCCGTGAAGGATGTTATTGAAGTCTTAGCGAACCCCAGCATAAAACATTTTCATGTTAAAAAGGCAGTAATTAAGTTATGAAAAGTGTGTGGTTCTATGTGTTGATTCTGAAACAAATAGATGCAATTATACATAGGCTTTTCCTGTGCATGTTTTATTGTGTTTGTTGTCTAAGGAAGTGAAAAAAAAAAACATATTTTGGGTAGTAACAAGGCAGTGAACTCGGCTAGTTGGCACATCTTTCTGGTTAATTGTTGTTATATAAAGTAGTTCATACATCTGTCATTCTGAAACATGCCCCTGGATGTGAGCAAGTTGTACAATGCATAAGAAGATTAGGAGCAAAGTACCAAGGAAATAGACAGCCAAGTTGTTCCATGGGAGCCAAGAATTTAAAGAACTGCCATAACAGTGTCAGAAATGGTGCTATTCCTGTCTAACTGCTCACAATTATCGTGTCATTCCAGTTTAACTGCTCACCATTATCATTTTTTTTTTCAGCTGCGAGAAGCAGCATTCAACTTTGCCCAGAAAGAGCTTGCACCACATGCAAAGGACATTGACAAGAACAACCATTTTCCAGGTTTTAGAGTATGTATGACAAGAGTTGATTTATGAAATTGTTAGCAGTACCTGTGTCTATTAAGTAGGTTTTGAAAATACTAAGTACATTCTACAAATATCAGCGTATTACTTCCACACTTAGGCCCGTGTGCTCAGATTTGGGTGCACGTTAAAGAACCCCAGGTGGTCGAAATTTCTGGAGCCTTCCACTACGGCGTCTGATAATCATATGGTGGTTTTGGGACGTTAAACCCCACAAATCAATACTTCCACACTAAAGAAAGAAAACCGAAGGAAGAGAAAATAGTTGTCACCGCTGTACCTACTGCATCTTATTTAACAGGACAAGCAACTAGGTGTGGTTTTGATATGCTTTGTCACATTAATAGTTTCAAATATTGTGCAGGATTGTTGGCATTTCTAGTTTATTTTGAGTTCTTTCTCCTTTTAACATTTTCACAATGTTCTGGAGCTTTTATTAGAAAAGAGATTGGTTGTTTCCTCAGTAATGTATTCACATTGTGGGTTTTACAAAAGTGGTAAAAATACTGTGGCAACAATTAAAATGAAACCTTTGTGACTAAATTGACAAAGGGAGTGGTTAAAGTGTTATGACTAAATCGACAAAATTGCGGCTTGATGATGACAAATATTGTGGTTGGACTGTGACAGTGTAGCTGTCCAAACTATTTTACCGAAAGTATTCCAGCACTACTTTTTACAACTACACGACAGCAAAAATGTGACCTATCATCATTGTGTAGTATGTTTTGTTGGTAATTTATAGAGAAAAATTAAACGAGTAATTTTTAGTGTTAAGCGGCACAAGAATTTTTGAGCTGAGCAACCAGGTGAACGCGCCAAGTTTCTCTTCATTTCCCTCCATGGCACATTGGTGCAGGATTCTATGGGCACCCCTTCTGTGCAAGTAGTGCAATCACACAGGTGTTCATTACAGAGTTGGGTAATACTTCTGTTAGCAGTGTCACAGTGAAATGCCAGTGGTGACAAACGATGCCATTATGCATGTGCATGCGGATGTCTGATTCAGCACAATCATGGAGCCTGCCATTGGAGAGGTTTTCATCGTACAGTGCACGTATATAGGCTTATGACAACACTCTGATTTATGTGGCATTTCTTCATCCAGCATGACAGTGCTTATTGGAAAAGAGAAGAAAATTGGCATACACAGCTGCTGGACAGCCAGGCTCAAAGGCTTCTATTGGTCATCCTTTTTTTTTTTTTTTTTTTTCGGAATGTACACAGTGGGAAGGACTTCCTGTGCACGAAAGCAAAGTCTTTGGGTTCTATGTTGTGAGAGACATTGCTTCTAGTGTCATTATTTGTTCTTTTTTATGCATAATTTGTATTCTGATCAAGTATATGCATTGCCTTTTTTTGTATTTATTAGTCAAGGAAAGACAAATGAAATATACATAAATATACTACTTTTTTGGCACCTTACATGCAGAACTGATCCTGTGTGTAAGTATCCCCCTGTCGTCATTCATCATTTTGGGATGATCTAGTCATGGTTACCAGCTTGTGGATTGTTATTCAACTTGAGTCTGTTGCTAAAAGCGGCCTCGACACAGTGTTAAAGCAGTGTGGACGAAATATAGAAAAGCTTGTGTTATTTAGATTTACAAGCACTGCAACGAGCCCTAGGAAATCCAAATTAGTCCTGTGTCTCTCACCAATGCATGTCTGATAGCCATATGAGACATGTGAAACCCCAGAATTTGATTTTAACATACTGCTCCAAGTCGGTTTAAAATGTAGATTTTGGATAACTTTAATACATCGGGAACCCCTAGTGGTGGCATACTCACGAAGCTTGTAGGAGAGCTCATGGAAATCGTATCTCACAAACATTAAATGAAGACTTTAGTTAGTTGGTGTCACCTACTCCTTTAAGTTCTGCCTGTGCGCTCTGCCACAATCTTAGTTGGTGTGAACAGATACACGCAGCACAGTTGTTGAGCTCCTTAAGAATTAGTCTAGCTCTTAGTGTGCTTGAAACTTTAGTTCGTATGAGAGGTGGGGCTTTGCTATTTACCATCTCTTCTGTGGAACTCTTGATAGCTGATCTGTTGTGCCCTCTAATTTCAGGATTTTTGGAAGAAGCTCGGTGACATGGGTTTCATGGGTATCACGGTTCCAGGTGCGTGTTATTCATCATAGCACCACTGTAGCCTTGTTTTTTTTTTTAAAGGGATACTAAAGGGGAAAAATATTTTTCTGTTTCTAGTAAATTACTCTTTCACGATTCTAAAATCGTGCGCTCGCCGCAAGAAGATGCTTTGTGAGCCAGAAACTGCTAAAAAAGAAAATGTGGGTGGTGATGCCACCCTAAAATTCACGCGCCATGTGCTGTGATGTCATAAATTTTGATTGTGTTTACAAAGGTCTACGTAACTCCTACTGAGTAAAAATGAAACACAATGTCGCTGGTGAGGCCAGAGACTTAATACATAAAGTTTCAGTAGTCGAGCCACTGTTGGCTAAATACGACAAATACATTTTGAAGTTTGTGACTTCACGCTGCAGATTTCAGCACCAAATCTAAAGAATGGTTCTTTGAGCTTTATTTTCTCCTCTAATCAGTGAACTTATGATGGTAAGATTAGCGACATTGGAGCTCTCAGAAAACACTTTGTCAATCTGAACCAATTCCTTGTTTCACTTTAGTGTCCCTTTAAGCTGCAAAGTTCTTTTGATGTAACATTCAAACGTAAGTGTTATCAAATGAAAACTTGTTTAGTTGAGTACTAGCTGATTTTAATTACGCTATTTCATCATGCCTCTGAAGTCACTAGTGAAAAAAAAAAAAAAGGCAGGAAAACTTGTGCCAACGGTAACCATATTGGCTATTATTATTGATGTCTGATACTGCTTTAAGACTTATTCATGATTAGTTTTTATATGCTTGTATTTTACTCAGACAGTTGTAGAAACAAGACTTTGTTTTAACCTAAGGAAAAAAAAAAAGCTCTGCCGACAGCCATCGCTCCCCACCCAGAGAGAATTGGCCTAACTGCTTCATCCAATTGCACTTGCTCGATTCCGTGACATTAAACACTTCTGTGGATGAAAGATAATTGGTCTTGTCATACAAACATACACTCATGTAGCATGTAGCTGACATTAGGTCAAAAACTTGCAGATATGATGGCAAATTTTATCGAAGCTTGTGACGTCACTGGTCCGCCAAACAATATTCTATGCAGGAACAATGCACTTTTATTCGCCAATATGCAAAGTTTTTGCATTAGCAGAGCACAGCAACCTTTCCTTTTTTTCCCTTCTATCAGGTTGTTATTATGCCAAAGCGTTCCTGGAATGAGGGGCCCTCCAACATTCACATACTCGCCACCTAATAAAAGCCCTTTCTCTCTCTCTCTCAGGTTGTAACTGACTACAGAAGCATAATGTTCTTTATAACAGCACAAACTATGCAAAATTTTCAGATGTTTCAATCTTAGCACCAGAAATCTAGATAATTGGCACTCTGAATGTTTTCATATCCATTTTCCTTTTTCTATGTGATGTTGGTTTCCATTTTGATGAAACCTCCAATATGACACATGTAACACCAAAATTTGAATTGAATATTTACCACTACAACTTGGTTTGAAATATACACAACAAAAGCATCTTGGCTGTTCTGCGTGCTACTCAGGTCTGAAGTGTAACACATAATATCTGTGATGCAAATGGTTTTATTATCGTTACTTAGTTTCTTACCTGTTCATATACCATTCTTTGTTTGTCAGTTTGATATTAATGCATGAGTTTTCACATGTTGTAGCAAACATGTACATTGAAGAGCTAGTCAAAGTGCACATTGTTGTGAGAAGAAGTGAGTCTTTTCAGCACTGAAAAAATAAGAGCAATATTTGGGGAAATTCAATATTTATTATAATTTAAAGTTTGTGGGGATGTGATCAGTGCACATATAATAATGGCACATTCGATATAATGCTCACATTTAGGATGCATCATTAAGAAACTTAAGTGTACATGTTTGTTTATGATATGTTGCTTAGAGTAGTATCTCTTAGATCATGGACCAAGGCAGTGTTGATTAAAATGCTATATGTTGGTCACAATAAGCGCCTTTCTTTTTTTTTAGGTTGATGCAGATTGAGTAAATTGATCCTGTGACACTGGTGTAATGCATTGTTTTTCAAGCTATACATCTTTTGATAGTTGCCTTATTAATAGCTAACCTTAGTCCATGCTTTATATGTACACTTCATGATATTACAACAATCTTTAGTCATTGTGCAACACTTTAGGGACTGTGTTTAGTCCACTCTTGCTACCTGGAAGAAAAGATACTTCTGTTAATGTAATATTTTTTCTCTATCTTTTCTTACAACTTAAAAGGCCACAACACTATACAATAGAATGTCAGGATGCCCATTTACACAAAATTTAACAGACAATTAGGCCAATAAAGCCCAGGGTACCTTTATTGTTGTCTTATACTTGTAGTGTGGTAATTGTGATGTTAATTTAAATAACAGTGGATGAAAAATCACACTTTTGATCAGTGGAATCAGTACCCACAACCTTTAAATTATGTATCCAATGCTCTAGCAACTGAGCTACGATAGAAGGCACTTCCCCATCCAGTTTGTTGGGTATTCTGTGGGTGTAATTCCTGGAAGTGTTAGCCAGTACCACTTTAAAAGCTAAGACGGAAAGTGTGGAACACTCTTTCTGCCAGAGAGCATTGCATGACTCTACGTATTTGCACAACAAGGCTGTTGACCAATAAACTCTCTGACAAAAAGGGTGCTTTTTCATATATCCTAATTCATCTCGATTGACATCATAATTATTACAGTACAGCTAAAAAAACTACTAAGGGGTCTATACTTGGTTGGCTAATTGTCTGTTAGATTTATTTGGTTATGTTGACAGAAAAATAGCGAGCCCCTTAGAAAAAAATGCTGTTTTCATATATTTACATGAGGCCACCAATAATGAAGTGATGCCATGTGCTGATGGCAATATGGCCTGGTGGGATAGTTGTTCCGTACTACTTACCTCTGCAGATAAATTCATAATTTTTGCCGTTGTCTGTTACAGTGGAGTATGGCGGCCTTGGTGCAGGTTACTTGGACCACTGCATCGTGAATGAGGAACTTAGTCGTGCATCTGCTGCTATCGCACTCAGTTATGGTGCCCACTCGAACCTGTGCATAAATCAGATTTATCGCAATGGCTCTGAAGAGCAGAAAAAGAAGTACCTTCCAAAGGTCAGCATGTTTACTAGTGGCAGTAGTATACGTTGACCATCTCAGTATTAATGCGCTCTGCTAGCTTTATCACTGGTGCTATTTGAGGCATTTCTCATTGCACAACTTTGCCAATCTCTGTCTTGCAAAGAATGCAACTGAGCATGGAAATGTTTGGCATTTCCAAAGAAGACTGTTTTCTCAAATAATGGGAAACAGTATAGACATTGGTATTGTAATGGACATTTGAGGTATTTATCAGCACGATTTAAAAAAAGAGTCGAGTGATCATTCCTATGTCCAGACCTGCAGTGTGCTGACATGTTTGTTCGATGCTACTGTGAAATGTAGGCTGGTTGGTTTCTCATGCTTAGCTTCGTCGTGACGTATCATAAAATGCTGTGCACAAATGATGCGCACAATGATAGAACACTAAAAGCCAAAGCACTTATGAAAATAATGATACTTGAAAAAATTCTGCATACATCTTAAACACCTCTGCTTTGTCCCGTAAACACCTCTGCTTTGCCCCGTGTGGGCAGCTCTTGTCGACATAGGGCAAGTGCTGACTACATAAGCATTGCTTGTCCATGTTGTCTCACTGGTGGCTGCCACCAGGAGCCAGTCTGGCAGCCCTGAAAGAGATTCACACCAACTCTTGTAAATGACTTTACTACACGATACAAATCTGCTGCTATATATGGTGACTGCTCTAAGCAAGTGTGAAGCTCAGGAAAGTGTTGATATTCACATGGAACATCTACTGACATTGACATTAGCATGATGCCGAGCTGAAGCATCAATTCTGGTGAGTTCACAAGCCATTGTAGATAGTTGTAATGTTGAGTACAAAAACATACAAAATGACTGCTTGTGTATCTTCAATGGAGCCAAGGAGTAGAGTGGCTGTGTGGCTGTGTAAACCTTCTATCATCTTTTGTAAGCACACGGTGAAAAGTTCATACTGCGTCATGCGTACTTTATGAACTGAAAGTGACCTTTAAGGACAGGTTGTAATTAATGTTTTAAGGTAAACCCATGCATACCAGCATATTTTTGAGGATCTGGAGGGCTTGGCCTTTCATTTGATGATAGAAATGAACAATTACTTTTCAAATGTGTTCAAATTACATTTTGAACACATTTCTGGCCTCTATGATGATGGCCTCTGGTAGGTTTCATCCAGAAAACAGTAACACTGCCCCGTTAGGCATTGCTCGGATGTGCTTGCACAATAATGCGAAGTACACTAGATGGGCCTGAGCAGCGCATCTGGTAATAGGCTTACAGCAGTAATGGCACCAGGAATTTTTCAGAGACACCATCATGGTCTTGCCTGTCTGATGTCTTAAATGATCAAGCTGAATGCACCTTTATCCACTACATTGCCTGTGTTACTTCTATTTACATGCAAAGCAGCTCTCTGACTAGCTTGTGTAACGCTGTCCCTCCATCTTCACCGCTTTTCTCGCTGCAGGTGTTGGAGCACTGCCACGTAGCTCACGCGCTCCTAGCAGTGCGTGGTGATGTTTCTCTCCCCCTTGCGGGAGCGTGGCTGGAGTGTACTGTAATGAAGCAAGTAGAGGCTATCGCTAGTGTACCCCTTGCCCCTTGAAGATCCCCGTCGCTAGGTTTAAGAGTAGTGCAGCCCGGCGGTTGCGTTTTGTAGGCTAGAGTACAGTGTAGCTACAACATACTCTATGCCGAAACTAAGCTAGACTAGTGCTGCCGCGTATACAGCCTGCAAGTAAGTTTCGTTAGCATTGATGTTCTTCACAACGGCAGCTGTTTGAAGTCGGCCTAGCAATGCAAAATAAAAAGAAGCCATGAAGTGTACTTGTGACGCAATAAACCCGTGGATCACACCGCTACTTCGTCTATTGAGAAATGGTTCATGTGGAAAGCAGGGAAGAGGACATTGCAGGGTCAATAATATTTTCAGTTTGAAGTACACTCTGAAGAACGCATAGGCATAAAGCTCCCAACATTGCTTACGCTATTGCCTATTTATTCAAATAAATCCTGAATCTGTTCAAATGTATTGTGTGGTCATTCCACGAGCACACAGATTCATTTTGTTGTTTTTATATAGCATCTGTGAACTCGCATGCAACCATTACACATAATGCAGCCATATATAGTAATCCACAATTTAAACTTCTCGAGTAACATGATACAATAAAAGTTATGCTCTAAGCTGTTGAAGTACGCACCTAAGACAGCATATTGCTATCATGTTCAACGCAAAGCTTAAGGATACCCAGTTTTTTTCAGACGTTTTTTTCAGAATGTTCGCCTCGTCCCTAATAGACCGGTCGCTGACAGGGTTGCCTGAATGCTTAAATATGCCTTGGAAAAAATCCCGGATTGTATGTGCTAAAGCAAGAGTGTTAAGTTTCAAGGAGTGCTGATTCAAATATTCCAGATGCAATTAAAGCATTGAAAGGGCTAGGCCACAAGTACGCTTCACTAACTTCAGTGGAAGTGAAGCGTTCTTTTTTGCATAAAACCAAATATTGACTGAAAACACGCACAATTCAAGCCCGAAAACCTTGAGACGATGCTGGTTTGTCATAATTTTCATAGTTTTTCTCACAATGTCAAATTTATATTTTTATTTAAACATATTTAGCTTTCACCTAAATATGTTTGAATGATTATGCTTTTTGTTAATTCTTTTTATCAAAAAAATTAATTTAGCTTTCCCAAATCACAGCATTTGCCTACTGTGTTTGTTAGAAGTTAAATAATTGTCCTGAGCATGCTAGTGAAGTAATTATGAATTGGGCCTATGTATGCCTAAACGATAGTTTTTAATGCCTATTTATGCCTAATTGGCAGTTTTTAGGGCATGTTATATATGCCTGAAACATTCATTTTTCGTGCCTAAAGTTGCAGTCTCTACTTATCAGTAACACTGGTAGCAGAGGGCACAATTATACTCTGACAACACTGCAGAGATGATTGAGCTGATTGATATGATACATAAATTATGACCCCCTTCGGATTTTTTTATTGCTGAGTTGCTGTATTGTAAACTTGAATGTTAAGTTCTGTTGAATTAGGCAAATTTCTACCTTAAAAAAATTGTCAGCCTAAATAAAAAATATACATCCTTCTGTCACTAGTTTCCAACTTTTAATTTAACTGTAACAAACCTGATCAAGTTTAGTGCACTGGAAGAAGTGATTTCTCCATTCTTAAGTATATTCAGACTGAGCATGTTTGGGTCAGATGCGTTTGTTATCACGTGGTTCCTCCATGTGCCGGAGCTGTGCTAGGTATATCGTCTGATAACATTGCACAGTGAGCCACACTTGCACACAGGAATTGCAGTGGGAGAGAACGATCACATTTTGTCAGGCGCACTCAAGGTCTTGGTGCACGCTGTCAAAACTTCTTTCTGGGCTATTCCTCTCTGTTCGGCGTTCAGCATGCTTGCAGAGAGCAAGCACTTGGAGTGTGCAACAAATTCCTGCAACTTCACTCGTTCTTTACGAGTTTTAGAAAATTTTGGCGTAGTAAATTGGGGAGCAATAAACTCCGATACCCAGTTCATTTGATGATCACTTAGAAAAGTGGTTCGTGACCCTTTCGGTGAACTTGCAACTTTTGATGTAGTGCGCCTGCCTGATTTTGCCGCCCCGCCGCGGTGGTCTAGTGGCTAAGGTACTGGGCTGCTGACCTACAGGTGGCGGGATCGAATCCCAGCTGCGGCGGCTGCATCTGCATTTCCAATGGAGGCGGAAATGTCATAGGCCTGTGTGCTCTGATTTGGGTGCACGTTAAAGAACCCCAGGTGGTCGAAATTTCCAGAGCCATCCACTACGGCGTTTCTCATAATCATATGGTGGTTTTGGGACGTTAAACCCCACATATCAATCATCGGGGCCTGATTTTTCAGTGGGTAGATGGTGTCATATTGTTTTTTGAGGAAATGTGTAGTGGTGTTGGAAAAGTGCATTTTTCTGCGTAGCTTTCTGGTCTACGTCGGACTATTTGATTACGTACTTGTGTATAAGTTTCCAATGGGTAAGAACTATTAATAACAGAGAGTGCTTGCATTGCAGCTGATCAGTGGAGAACATGTGGGTTCACTGGCCATGAGTGAAGCTGGTTCTGGTTCCGACGTGGCATCTATGAGTCTCACTGCCGTGAGGGATGGTAAGCATGTATTGTCTGCCTTACCTCTGGCATGGCAAGTCACATTGTAGAGGTGTCATCCGCTGTCTAATTGTGAGGACGCAGTTTGACTTGCTGGGTTCACTTTTACTTTCCAAAGTCAGGCAACTAAATATGTTCAATTCAGTGTTATGTTAACCTGACTTACTGCAAAATTAGTTTTGCCTATTCGGTGTCCTAAGTGATTTACTGTATTAAAATTAGCTCCAAAATAAATTTTTTAGGTATCAACAACTTACAAGCATGGTGGTTTGGGCTAGTTGGCTTTAGATATCTTCTTGTCCCTTTGTCGTCGTTCTGAGCTCGTGCTTTAACAATCGTCATGGACAACAATGTTGGCATTCAAGATTGCCAGGTTGGAAAAAGAAAAAAATAGCCTGCAAGTTAGAGAAACTAACGGAAACATGGTCAGCTTGAGCCAACGGCAGTAAAAGTAGCCAAATGTGGCCATGTATATGTCAAAATAACTGCAACATTTCTATTTAAATGAGCAAATGCAAGAGCTTGTTAGTGGAAATTAAATAAGTACAAGCACCCTTCAATGTCCTAATTGCTTAGAATAATCTGTAAATTGTAGACTGTGCCAACTATTTCATACAACGCGAGGAAATTTCTTGTGCTGTTGCAGATGTAGCATTCTCTTTAGATGTGTCGTGTAACTTTTCTTAAGGGGAGATGAGAGTCTGAAAACTCGAGTTTTTCCATATTTAGATATTTTTCGTTTCTATTTGCTTTCACAAGTTTAGTTTTTCTGCTTTAACTAAAAAGGCAGTGAGAACTGTAATTTATCTCGAAGTAGGTTAAAATCGCTTTTAAAGAGCACAAGGGGGCAACTAAAAATGAAGAAGAGCTCATTGTCTAGAGTACCCTGGAAATTCAACCAGGCTGCTTGTCATTTCATTTTTCATGGTAGTTGACTAAAGCCACGTGCTCAAAATTACCATGATTCCTAAGCTCTTATAATGGAAGAAATCATTTTAAAAACATCTTTTCCGCATAAATGAGCTTTTCCTTACATCTTTTAAATACGTTTTTTCAAGATCCATATTTGGGCAACTTCTTGAGTTTGCAAATAATGTTTGAGTACTTCTGATAGCTCGAGTGGGATGACATTTTCTCCACATATTTCTTAGCATGTGAAGAGTGCAAGTATCTTCGTCAGATTTTGATTTTGTTTACATAATTCTTATGAACCTAAAGTAAGCAGTTAGTATGGGCTGAGCATTCTAAAAATTTTCACATTACAATTTTTTGCCCATTAAAATGTATTATATGTACTTTATTTATTCTTACTTGCATTGCACACTTATTTTGGAGCAACATGAGCTATTAATGACACAGAACCGTCAAAGTTTAGTGGCATAAAATGTTTGTCCAAAACAAACTATACTTCACATATTGTCATGGCACGAAACGGACATTGTGCAACTTACTATAAAGCTACTTACATATTTGAAATTGGCATAAAAAAGCCTGAATAGACCTAAAAAATTTCATCACCCTAGGCTACAAATTAATGCAACATTTTTTTAATATTCTCATCTCCCCTTAAAAGAACTAAAAGCATTGGATTTACGGCAACAATAAAAATTAGTATATTGCATGTGTAGACTCAAAATCAAAGTTGCTGTGGTTGAAGCATCAATTGTAATCACTTTCACAACTGTTTCTCGTGGGATGACTAAGTCGTAGCAGTTTATATTCTACACTTATATATGCTGTGCCCCGTCTTCAGAAATAGCACAAGCAGTTCATTGGATATCACATTACTAATGTTAATGAGAGTAGAGTGTTCTGGATGTGGAGCGCTTTTGATTGTTTTATACAATTACAGTTGAAGTCACATTCAGTAATAGGTGATCTGCAAAATGAGGCCCAGCCAGGTATCCAAAAGCCTTTTCTTCTGTGTAATGCTAGTACCAAATTCAATTTTTGGAGCTTGAAACATGCATTGGCCTCTACGCTTCCACACTGCTTACTTGAAAAGGAATGGCTGTGACATCGCAATATATTGATAACTGGTGGAAGTCGAGGAAATAAGAAAGTAGCCAAAAAGTAGCCAAGTAGTCAGATTGTTTTTTTCGTCGGCAGAGGCCTAAAATAGTAGCTAAATTAGCACAAAGTAGCCCAATTTGACTACTCTGTTGCTGTTGTTTAGTTGCCGCTCTAGTCACACTCTTTAAGGACCACTTTTAACCACTTCTTAAGGCAACTATAAAACATGGGTATATCGGAATTTATAGCCTTTCAAATTGATTGATGTGGCCCGCTGCGGTGGTCTAGTGGCTGAGGTACTCCGCTGCTGACCCACAGGTTGCGGGATCGAATCGCAGCTGCAGCGGCTGCACTTTCTCGATGGGGCGAAAATGCTGTAGGCCCGTGTGCTCAGATTTGGCTGCACGTTAAAGAACCCTAGGTGGTCGAAATTTCCAGAGCCCTCCAGTACGGCGTCTCTCATAATCATATGGTGGTTTTGGAACGTTAAGCTCTACATATCAATAATCAAATTGATTGATGCGAAAATTTCTCGAATCTGTCAAGAACAAGTGAAGTTTGGGAGATTCTTGCACGCTTCAAGTGCTTTCTTCTCTCATCCTGACGAGCACACTGGACCTATTTTCATCTTGTCCAGGGCTTCACTTTGGTAGAAGTCTAGAAAAATCAGCTTTTCACCATCAAAAGACCTCCCCCATTTCAGCCACTGATGTCGCCATGTCATTGTGTCGTCGTGGGGGACCATATTTGCGCTGTGCTCACGAGGGGAATCGAAAAGTGTGTTCTTGTGCACTTAAGGACTTCAACCAAAATGGCCACCTTCGCTTTTCGCGACACTTCATTGTTGTCGTCAGTAAGATTGTGCTCTCGCAAACTGACTTTAGTGCTGTTCATCTCAATTGAAAATCCACGAAAAGCTTTGTTTGTTTGTTCTGCGCAGTGTTTGTTAATGACGATCTCCGTGATGTTTCGTGTGCTGCGTAAGCACTCGGCACTTCCTAGACGCAGCCGTCGATACTTGCGCCGTTGATTGGCACTTCAATACCCTGTGTGATACAAAGCGGTTGTCATCAACTTCTGCACAAGTTTTGTCTTGAGCGTGAAGCATTGCGCATTGTGCCTATTGTCCGTACTGCATCTGTAGTGTACGTTGCTTTAGGCACCTGCTGTCAGTGATTTAGACCATTGGCCAGTGATTTTGGCAAGTGATTTAGACCATTGGCGATAACTGCTGGTTTCTTTCTCATTGATTACACCAATAATAATTGGTAATATAGTGAAATCTCGGTGGAACAAACTCCACATTAACGAACTTTTCAGATTAGCAAACTTTTAAAAAATCCTGCGGCTACTGCTAATAGTTTCAATGTAAAATATTTCACTACTACGTCCTTCTGAATACCGAAATTCTCAGAATAACGAGTGATAATTTAGTTTCACGTTATACTATTAACAATGCCTCAGTACAGCAACTCAAGTGCTGAAATCGGTAGCGAACACTAGAGCGGTACGCAAGCAGACGATACAGCGAACGGACGCCTTGCTTATCGGAACACGCGCGACTGTGCGGAGATGGAAAAAAACGAAAGGGCGACTTTATTTTCTTTCTTTTTGTTGAAACGCCGACTCTGCAGGTTTACAAGCGTCGAAACAAAGGGCGAGGGCAACACGGGAGGGCAAGGTCGGCAAGGCAGAGTGGGAGTTGCGGAGCAGGAAGCATGGGCGCGGAAAACCTGAGACATCGAGGGAGCAGAAAACAAAATGCGAGGAATTTTCTTTTTTAGCTCTTTCTTTTCTTTGGAAGAGGCGATGACAGCCATACACTTCGGGTTTTTCTTATCTTTGTAACTTCTACGTGTGCTCCAGGAGGTCTTTTCAGTGGTGTTCATCTTCTTTCGGTGATTACTTATTAGGTCTACAAAGCAAGTCGGCGTTCGCGCTGCGGTGTTAGTGAAGTTCATTTTTGCTTGTGACGAAACAGCGGAAGCAGTTTTCGTTTGCGAGAAAGTGGATCGCACCACAGGAATGTGGATGAGCTGGAGGCCTTCGCGCTGCAAAGTTTGTGCTGCACGCATAAAAAAAAAAAAACTGAATTTTTAAAGTAAACGGGCATTTTTTAGTGTTCAATTCTGCATTTGTTTTTTCTTGTGAAAAACGAGTTCAAGGACTCACTGTTTTAAAAATAAGTTGTTTTGGTCGGTGGAAAAAAAGCGTTTATGTTTAATTTTTGGGCTTTTACTATAACGACCTTTCAAAATAACGAATGAATTGCCATGGCCCCCTGAAGTTCGCTACACCAAGATTTTACTGTATTAAGGTTCTTCATAGCGCATGACGTTAGCAGGTAATTCCCACTTATTGCACTGGCAAAACTGTTGGCTGTCTGGTTTACAATGTCTCAAAGAGTAACTGGCAATGCGCTAAGCCGGGAGTGCATAAAACCAGAATCAAGCAATGAAGGGAAACCTGTTAGAGCAGAAATTCACTGTCAGTAGGGGAGTTGCAATTCACTACTCAAGATGACCAATATGAATGCTTTCATGGTTTGTGTTCTAATGAGAAAATGGAAGAAATTGAACTAAAATTTTATCTTTGCTTAAAATAAAGGCTTCTAGACACTTTACGGCATGCACACACTCACATAAGCTTGGGTCAAAGTGTTGCCTGTAGGCGTTAAGTGGTTGGCTGTGACGTAATGATGCCACGGCGATTCCATTGGTTGGAGGGGGGTCCTTTGACAGCGAATAGCCCCTTTTTTCTCGACTTGTACCTAAGTATAATCGTGTATGAATCTTGTGTTTATTTTCGCTTTTTTAACGCTGAAAGCTACACAGGGAAGGATGACACAGTAGAAAGAAGTTATATCAATGCACATCATGACCTTAAGCGTGCATGATCAAATAGGATTGCTCTCTCCTACTGTGATTTCCATGCTCGAGTGTGGTTGCTGTTGAAAGGAACCAATAAAAAATTTTATAGTGCCTATTTTTTTGGAGGCAACCAAAAGCTTACTGCCAGAGTGGTTATGTGAAAACTGCTGTGAAACATTTGGATGCAGAATTTTTTTATTTGCGGCAAATATGAAGTATACACATGGAACAACGCATGCTGCAAAGAGTGAGCGCTAGAGCGGTTCGAGTGTGGCGGTTTATCGCATGCGCCGCGATTCGACATGGTCCGATGGCTGCTGCAAAAGCAGCGTTGCTTCTCACGATGCATCTCCTTTTACCTGGTAAGTAGCACAGAACAGAGTGGGGATAGATTAATTATACATTCTCTAACTTTGAAAACTAGTTATAGCATGCATGACAGTATCAGATAAGTGCGTTGCTATGTACAGCAAAATGACCGACTCCATTCATAATTCAGCTTCAAGGCTCTTTCATTAGGCTGCTTGACATACTGGTTTTTGTTACTTGTAAACGTAATTTAAAAATATAAATCATACTCACAACATGGAAAGGATGCTCGAATTTGTCACTATATCTCATGATCTTTTCACTTCTACCAGAATTTAATCACGCATTCTAGCCAGTTGGACCTCTTAATGCGAACGGGCTACAATACAAAGCTCGGCCCTGCTACATGGTGGCACCATGTGGGCCTCTGTTGGAGGAAGCTCATCTGATTCAAACATGACTCTGGATTAATGGTTGCTATTACCCAATAGGCAGGGGGGTGCATATCTTGCGTATCATCAAGCAACAGGCGCCGGCAGCTCTGAAAAGAATGAGCACAGGCCTTAGTGAAAAGCGGATTCCTGCGAAAAAGGTAGCTTTGTACTTTGCTTCAGAACTTTTCTTGTTGCACATGACTACAAGATTTTACTGAGTAGTTCATAGCAGGGTGTTTTTCACAAGATATGCATTTTTACCAAGACAGTGAATGGTTCGCGAGCCCTGGTCTTGCCCTTATGTGCAAACAGATGTTTTATTGATATAGTTTCACTTCAAATACAACTTTGTCAGCCACAATTTTGCTGGCACACGTGACAGTTGTGAAGCAGTTGTACTAATACAGCAGCCGTTTGCCTTCTAGAAAAGCCTGCTTGTATATTAAAGAAAGCCTTTTCTGTCATTATACAGTTGAACCCTTGTATAAGAGAGATTGATGGAAGAGACACTTGGGATAAAAGAGACACCGGTGGCCTGCACTGAAGTAGGGGTTGAACTGAAGATGAGAACATGGTATCCTGCTTATAAAACACACCTTATGTAAGGGACAAGGACTGCTCTCTAGTACGTGTTCCTTATAAAGAGGTTCAGCTGTAATAATATCTGGGGATTTACATCCCGAAACCCCGATATAATGAGGGACACTGTAGTTTAGGGCTTGTGCAAATTTTGACCATCTGGTGTTCTTTAATGCGCACTGACATCGCATAGAACATGGGCCTCTACCGTTTCGCCTTCATTGAAATGCGACCGCCGCGGCCAGGAATAAACTCGTTGACCTTTGGGTCAGCAGCCTAGCACCCTAACTGCTACGTCACTGTGGCGAACCCTTTTATGTCCCAAATGTGTATTTTTGCATTTATGTAACCCTGTTCTGTTACCTCCTTGTACATTCTCTCATGGTGATGTCACATTTTTGCTCTTTTTTCACTTTATATGTGCATGCCATGTTGTGTATTGAAGCACCACATGCTCAAATCTCATCAAAAAGGTTAGCAATCATTATAGCTCATTTGAACAATCTGACCTTAAGGTAACACCACTGGCCTTCCCACAGTGCCACAGAACTCCTCCCCTTAATGTGTCACAGAAACAATATATTGAGTGTGGCTCTATACCACTTATTAGTCAGCCTCAGTTGGACTGTTGGCATTTGAGCTTGCCTTAGCTTGCGCTTACCTTGGGATATTAAATTGAGTGATCTTGTGGGATTATGCGTTTTAAACCTTGGAATAATTTTACGTGCTCTTACATACCAATTGGTTAAAAATTTCTGAAAGAGAGAGTGCGTAATTTGTGGCTGTTTTGACGCAAATATATAAGTTCCCTACAGCCTGCAGTGTACATAATAATATTAGGCCCACATGCATACAGGAACCTTCACTACAAGCTAATTATGTTTTCTGACTGTCTAAAAAGTGCGATGTTGACATGTTCATTTTTCTATTTTAAGGTTTTTAAACTCGTAGAATTATAAAATTCAAATATTACTGATTGCCTAGAGATTGTTGAATGAAAGGAGTATAAACTTGAGGGCTCATTTTTTTTTGTTAGACACAGCACTAAAAATAACTAAGAGACAATTCTCATTAAATATTGTTGAGTGTGACAATATTAAACAAGTGCCCATAAATTGAATGCAGGTAAAGGTAGGTATATAATGAAAGTTGAAACTGGCCAGTTTTACAATGATTATTTTACTCTCCTTTATTACCTTTTAATAAGTATAATCTACTTTTTTATCATGGGGTGTTCATGAATAGCAGTGTCAAGCAGGGTAAATTAAACAGTTGTTTTGTATTGTGCACACACCCCAGAGCATTTATTGAAAAATGATACTGATTCGGCCCTTAGTGATCCTATTGTTAATAGTACCTATGATTCTGTGTGCTAAAAATGTTGCAGTGCCTGATATCGGGGCTTATCTTTCAGGTGATCACTATATCCTGAACGGCACGAAGTTTTGGATAACCAATGGTGCACTTGCGGATGTGCTGTTTGTCTACGCTCGCACTAATCCACTTGCAGATAAGCCTCAACATGGAATTAGTGCATTCATTGTTGAAAAGGTGATGAAATCATGAGTGTGTCTTATTGTATAGTATTTATCACTTGTACCATAGATCTATCTTGGGATGAGATTTGGATGCTTCAGTGGCTACTTATAGTATTCAGTCCCAATAATTATGCACCTACGAAAGAAAAACGATGGGGTATCTTTTACCAAATGAAGAATGAATGCTTTAGAATGCTTACAGTGGGTACAGTGCCATATCAATTTGCGTAGTCATTCTCCCCTAGCTCAACACTAGCTGTAGCTTCCATTGTAGTGCTGCTTCATTGTAAGGCTCAGTACAAAAATTGCATTTGAGGGCAATATTAATGGTATGTAGCCTTCTTGAATGCATTTTTTCAGGCATATTTAAAGGTTATCTTCAAGGCAAAGGTAATAATATGGGATTTGAAACTTTGCGGCATCATTCTTACATGTAGTGTGGTGAAATATACATCTGCAAGGCATATCTGCAAGTGATAATTTGTGCAATATGAATTCTTCTTTTTCTTTTGTAGCTTCTTTCAAGCCTTTAGTACTCCGTCTCATACTAATTCATTTTATTGCTCTAAAGGGGACCTGCAACACTTTTATAGGCAGCCATAAAATTGATTCAGTAAAGGAGCTTATTGCCTCACCAATTCACCACTGCAAAAATTTTTAGAGTTTATCTTATACGAGCGGAGTTACAAAGATTTGTTGGATGTTGCAATTGCTTTCTCTCTTCTCTCGTCCTGACGAAAGTGCCAGAAGCTAAGCATGGAGAGAAGCCTAAGGAAAGAAGGTATATCATGCACCTGTCATGACCTTGAGCACTTTCCCTTTTTACAGTGATAGCTGTTATGAGATCACAACTCGGGTCACATGCAGTTGTTCGCCGCCGCCAGTGTCTGTACCTACAATGCGCGAAATTTAAAAAACAATTAGCACCAATGACGCAGTGGGGCTCGAACCCGGGTCCGCTTGGTGCCAGCCCAGTATTCTACTACTGAGCCACAGGTAATTGAAACTTGTTGGCAAACTTGCCTTAGGCAGGCTTGATGTCGGGAAAGCAATCGCGTTACTACGACCTATAAAGCGTTTTAAAACAGCGAAAGAACAACCAGCTGGCACACAATGCGAATAGTGTAACGAGTGGATCGTCGAATGCTCCAACCCATTACAAAAGCTTGTTCTTGTTCCCCTATTAACTGTGGCACATACCCACTTCAGCCATAATTCCTCATCGTCAGCCACTGCATGGCACAAAGTTCCTTGCAAGTGTTTACCAAATACGACGCTTCTCAGAAGAATGATGAAAAATAGCATAGCGAATGCCAGCCTACTACCAAAAAATTTTATTAATAATGCCCTAGTGGGTATCAAGCAAGTGTGCTTGCAGTAAGTAGTTACCCAATGAGTGTTTAGAAAAGGTTCTGAAAGGCCGCTCTTCTAGCTTTCGCTCTGACTGTGCTGCGCCTTCCGTGCAGGCATGGCGTTGTTTTCTTTCGCACGTGCGGCTTTTTAGTGCTACAGCATGTGCGACATTATGTGTCCTCTCGTGGCAGCCCCAGTGATTCCCCAGTGCACCATGCTCAAATCAAGCATCGGCGTGATACTTGGGCCTGTGACGCAATGATTTTTGAGTATACATAACATCATTTCTCAAGAGAAGAGATAGTAATTTTTAGCTAAGTTTAATTTACAATTGTAAATTGCAGGTTGCGTGCTGCACTAAAATATTTGGCTCGCATGTTCTCGGGAGCCTTGACTACTGATCGGCAGTATTTTCTGACCATGCTGAAAAAGTGTTGCCGGGATCCCCTCCAGCCTTTTCCGAGTAACCATCAAATGGCTTCTTTAAGAAAGCTGATTGCCTCACAAATCAACTGTGAGAAAAATTCTTATAATCTGTCAGGTGGAGTTCGAGGGATCCATCGCATGCTTTCCTTTCATACTAGTGAGCTCACTGTAAACTACTCGGAAGGGGATGGATGATAAGGGGGCTAGAAGATGTGTCTTTTGTCAGCACTGGTCATGAGCTCGAGGCTTGAGCACTTTTCATTTTTTCTTCATACGTGCGGCTTACTTTTGATGTGATCACAAGCGTGCGCATGGGCACGTGGCAGCATTTCATGGGTGCCAGGGTAACTATGCAGTTCACTGTGCCCAAATCTGCTAATAGCTGAGGATTTTGTGTTTATGGCACATTCCTTTGAGATGGCATCATTTGTCGCTTGACTGAAGAGGAAACGATGTCTGGTTAACTTTGAGAATGGACACTTTGCAAAAAGACTGCAAGGCAGCTTTTCTGTAAAGTTGTTTTGCAACCAAAAGCTCTCGTTCACACACTACTTCTCTCGCTCATCGTGTTTTTACCTCTTTCCTCATGAACGACAGATGCCTGAGGGTACATAACAAAGCGGGACAATCTCATAGTAGTTGTTAGGGAAAGAAAACCTTCTGTCGGCTGAAAACTCTGCTAAAAATTGCTTTCTCTTCTGTCGACAAATAAATGACGGAAGACACTAAAAAAACACACGTAGATTTCCCATCTATCAGCCATTGGCTGATTTGAACATGGCGCGCTCGGCTGTTACAGAAATCGCTGCGAGAGGCCGTCACTTGTCCATGTGTGCACGCGCAATCGCACTGAAAAAGCTGCATATTCAAAGAAACAAAAGTGCTCAAGGTCATGAGGCACGCGTGACGTTTTTTTTTTTATCTCTCTGCTAAGCTTCCAGCGCTTTTGTCGGGACGAGAGAAGAGAGAATGCAATTGCAGCGTGTGACAAATCTTTATAGTTCCGCTCGTACTGGGCGGATTATTAAAACTTTTGTGGTGTTGAATTTGTGAGGCAATACGCTTTTCCAGTGAATTAATTCCATGGTTACTTAAAAAAGTGTTTCAGGGCCCCTTTAAGACACGAGGGTCTTGATCCATGATCACATTGTGAACAAAGTCTTGAATCGTGACAATGGAAATTGCAGCTTTTACACTGCTCTTACACGAAATGAGGATTGGATTTATGTGTTCTTTTAGAAAATGATAATGCATTTATGTAATACAGATTTGTATTTTTTAATACTTTTGATAATTTGGCATTTGTCTAATTAAGGCATTTTCTCATTTCCTTGAAATGGGAATTACGAGCTTTTATTGTATCACATGGGAAACCTATTGGCCTGAAACGAATGTATTTTTATTAGGTTTCTCACAATTTTGCTCTAGTATTAAAATGGACAGCATATGTAAATTTTGTGCAGTGAAGTAGTGTTCATTTTTGCTAGCTTTATAGGGCTGGGTAATCTCGTTAATGTCACACTTATGGAATGTAATCGAATAAATATTCCCCTTAACAATATGAAGCACTATACAGCAAGTAACCTGTCTCCTTGTATCTCTCCCTAGAATACTCCAGGTTTCAGTATAGGGCAGCAACTGGACAAGTTGGGAATGCGGGGCTCACCAACAGCTGAGCTTGTCTTTGAAGACTGCAAGATTCCTGGTATGAAAATATTTCTCTGTCAGTCTCTCGTGTTGCAGAGCTATTTTTCCTTTGTGACCACCTTTGGTGTGTACTTCTGCAAAGCAGAAATGGCAAATGAAATTTTGCTTTAGTATTGGATAGTTAGATGTAAATGCACATTGAAGAATCCTGGGTGGTCATAACTCACCTGTAGTCCCGCAATATGACTTGCTTATTTAATGATCTTGGTATGTTTAGGAAGACCCAAGATGAATTAGTTTGATTTTATAATAAAGGATCCCTTTCTACTTCAGTCCTCCACCCGGGTTTTTTCATGAAGAATCTAGGTCCATATAGTATTCTTGAATGTGCGAACAAAAGTATTTTTTTTTATGTATACCAGGCTCATCTCGGCGCTGTGGTGACCATTGGCAGTAATTTGGGGTTGATGAATCAACCGGCAAAACGGTTAGAGAAAGAAAGAAAGGCTTTTAGCGTAATGTAATGGGCAATTGTCTTACTTCGTGATCGAGCCGTTCTGCATGTAAGGCATCGCAATTGCCAGACATAATATCCGTGGTACTTATTAAAAGCAGCTGCTCCACAAAACTAGTTTCCTGCGACCCAGTGCGAAATAAAATTGTTAGTGGTTTTCTTAAATGTGGCCACTTACATTGGAAGACCTAATGATTGTGGGAGGGCTTTTGAATTGAAATTTATTGAAACATTTTATTCAGTACTAGTGGGAATTTCATGTGAGGCTTTGCCCCGCAGTTCCTGCTTATATGCATTCTCTTTTACGCACTTCTACAAGATTAATTCAGTGCTTGTTATCGTTTATCTGATGTCTCCTTTTTTTTTCTCCCCTTTGCCTGCTCAGCTAAGAACCTGGTTGGGGAACTCAACAAGGGCATGTATGTCCTCATGAGTGGCCTAGATTTGGAGCGCTTGGTTCTGGCTGCTGGACCAGTTGGGTGAGACACATTTTGACATGGTGATGCACAGCTGTTATTCAGAGATTTGGTGTCCAAAGTGGGATATAGGTGGCCTACGTCAATAAGGGAGTTAGATTTCCTTGACTTTGACGTACAAAGGACAGAAAAGGTCTCTTGTTTCAGGCAGAAGTAATGGCCAGTAATTTGGCGTTTTCAGTTTTCATGAAGCATTTTTTTTTTCATATTTGCCTACGTTCATGTTCCGACTCCGGGTGTTTTTGGAAGTTAGAGGCAAAGTGCCAATTTTTAGTCTGGCACTTAGTCTGGCAATTGTGTTGTCTTGTTCTCGGCTCTTGTGTCTGTGTTGTCATGCCTTACTCTCTTTCGTGGTGCAAGATTTGTTTTCAATAATGGGCATAGGTTATTCACTTTTGAGGTGCTTTTCTTACTTTCGACTAGTTATTGTTAGATTAATTCAGAGAATAAATGAAGGTATCAAAAGGTGATGCGCTGAAAACAAAAAGTATAGGATGGTTGTTGCCTTGCCCTGTTCTGGGGTGCAACAGTTGCAGTATTCGCACCAATTTTATACAGTTCTCTATTTTTGCGCCAAGCTGAGTCCAAACCAGGAAATTTGCTGAAGTTGTGCTAAACTGGACCAAATGCCCAACTAGCCGCAAAATTCTCGGTTGTGCTGATTTCAGCGAAAAATTGAGCAAGCATTGGTGACCTGCAATTCAAATCTATGAATGCAGACCCTAATCGTAAGCCACGATGTAAGATGCATATGCTTTAGGCATGGCTTTAGGGGAGGATACTCTGTGCGGCACTATAATTCTGACCACGCTGAAAAAGTGTTGCAAGGCTCCCTTAAGTTTTAGAAGGGGCGGTTAGTACTACTCACGGTACATAGTACATTTTCTTCATGAATTACTAATGCGCAGAGGTGGCAGTGCTGCATCAATTGCGCCATTCTGCGCCAATCTAACCTGCTGCGCCAGGCTGCACATAAATGGCGATTTCTACTATAATTGTCGATCGAAAGTGTAAGCCTCCATATCTAGCCAATTATTATCGTTGACCGAGGAACAGTCAGCATTGGCTACACAAAGGACGTGGCCACAGTCATATCCAGTGTAGTTCGATCATTTTGTAATTTTGTTCATGTATGGGGCTTGCTAGTGCTCGTCTCATTGCTGTTATCGCCGTGGTTTCCCCGCAAAAGTGGTGGTGCCAGTATGAGCAACTGTGAATTACAGTCGAGCCCGCTTATAACGAACCTGAGCGTGACCTGGAATCTGTTCGCTGTATCATGAAGTTCGTAGTAAATGAAACACAGCTTTTAAAAAAAGTTAAGAGTGTAAACACAAAATTTTTTTTACCCAAAAAGTTCATGATGCACGTGTTCCGAAGAGCAGAAGCGATAAGGGCGGCCTGGACTTCATTTAAAACGGCAGGGTGCTCGTTCGCCGAGGTCCGTGGCATAAGCTGCATGAGGCACTGGCTCCCAAGTTTCGTCGTTCTCGCAATCCGATTCCTCCAAATCGCTCTCGCCACGTACTTCATTCACAATGCCCCAAATTTGTGCACGGTTCTGCAGTGTCGGCATCATCATCGGCCGTAATTAAACCATCGCAACAGATGTCCCACCCGCTCTCCCAGGTCGGAGTTGACGCGCGGCCACAAATCGCCGCCGCAGTTCGGAAGCTTCAGGCTCGGCATCGGCCTCGACGTTGACGAAGTCGGCTTCGCGAAAACACTTTCGCACGCATGTAGCCGTCACCGCCGCCTACGAAATATTCACCATCTCCACAGCTGAATACCGGTACGCCCGAAGCGGGAAGTTGGCTGCCAGGTGGTCAACAGCTATGAGCAAGTGCTCCGCAATGCGGCATCTAACGCGCAGATTACGCTCAAGCCAAGCGGTTAGATTTTGACGTTTTTTTGAGCGGCAGGAAAAAGCGTGCTAGCCCTCCCGTCGGCCATCATGACCACACACGCACACGAAGAGCGAGCAAGATGCGCACACGCGACACACATGCCAGAACGCATGGAACAGCTCTGGGCCCGTTTCCAGTCTGAAAACGCAACTAATTCAAGCCAGCGTGGCGGGTGTCATGAAGCGGTGGAGACGGGCGATGGGGTTGTGATCAGGAGAGATGAGCAGACTTGCGAGAGAAAGGCAAGGAGTTGCGATAAAGAGAGGGGAGGATGTAGCGGGAGGGCAACCTTGGAAAGGAAAACACACGGGAAGGAGGCAGGTTGGGTAGCTTGCTTGAAAGGTCCACGAAACTCGCACGTAAAAAAAACTTGGAATAGTGCCTGCGTGTTCAGAAGTCAAAGC
Source organism: Rhipicephalus annulatus (assembly GCA_013436015.1). Classification (NCBI taxonomy): domain Eukaryota; kingdom Metazoa; phylum Arthropoda; class Arachnida; order Ixodida; family Ixodidae; genus Rhipicephalus; species Rhipicephalus annulatus. Next base: position 439,672 of record WOVY01009330.1, read on the forward strand.
ATGGCTGCCTGGATCGGTGCGCGCGGCAGTGTTCGAAGAATCGGCGGCCATGGTCAAAGAATTGTTTTGTTGCGCCGGCAAGTTTGCGTGGCCTCACGAACTTCGATATTTCGCGATTCGTTCCGCGCAAATTAACAACCGTTTTCACGCTTCCACACGCGTGCGGAAGGCATGCTGAGCTGAGTGCGAAGTGAGCGAGAACAAGTCCTAAACACAAAACGAATCGCAAATTATCAGAGTCGGTGGGGTAGCGTACGCGCGTGCACTAGACGCAGACTATCGGATACAGTCGGTGGCCGATGATATTGGCAAATGGTCTGGTCACTCCAGGCCAGCGACGCCAACGACTGTACCAGCGATCAAAAACAGGGTAGATGGCCGACCGGTTTTCGAAAGATCGGTGGCACTGTGAAAACGGCCTCGTCTGGCGATGTGGTGTACTCAGAGTAGCGGGGGGACAAAGGATGGAGGGGTGCGTAACAAAAAGCAGTCGGGGCGTGGAGGAAGGAAACAACTTTCCTTCCTCCATGGGTTGGGGAGAGCGGCAACTAGAGGGTCGCGAAGGCAGGGTCGGTGTTTAACATTAAGAATGTATGAGCACCTCGCCAATGCCTGATTGGTGGTCGAAATTGGTTTCCCTGGAAGTCGGCAGACCGCTGACTCCGTTTGCTGTAACCGATCAGCGGCGCTTGGAGACGTTCGTTGTAAGTGCGATTTTGTGCCATTGAAACAATGTATATTTTCACGGTCACGCAGATATTGTTCCTTTTAAGCGAAAGTTCATTTTAAGTGGGGCCGTTATATGTGGGCTCGACTGTATCTAGTAATACAGTGAAACCTCAATAATTTGTACTAGCCGGGAACGGGGCATGATCATGCACTTCATGGCAGTGTATGTTTACAAGCACAAATGTTCATCTCTTGGTGCGTGCCGTGGCAATCATTAAAAAAATGCAGTACCACAGCAGATATTGCCCAAAGCACTTACCAGAAAGCCTTCCCTTCCTTTTTGCCAGAGTGCAGAAAAGATCATACTGGACTCGCACTCTCACATGATTGTTTGATAGCGTGCAGTGGCGACCCCAAGGAGCATTTCAAAGTATTACAGGGCCCGGGATACGCAGTGGCTGAAATAGTGACAGAATGTTATTGGCTTTCCGTGATACGTATGCGTGCTTCTATATCGTGACAACTGACAGTTTTATTGTAACACGGAGCGATCGCATGGACTCCAATCATCTCCTGGTTAGTTGCGTGCAGAACAGCGCCTATGCTGTTCACGTTGTCACTGCCGGGGGGCTTGCTGTACTCGTCCCCACTTTGCTCCAGACCGAACACAGATAAGCAGTGTAGTGCATTTAATTAGCGTCGGGAGAACAAGCTTTCACCAAGTGAAATGCGCCACGGTTTTCTATACTCCATTTCACACATCAGGTGCATAGCTGTAGAGGCTAGAGAAACTCCTTGCAGTAGATGCGCTTGCGTAAAAAAATATAGTTCCATGTCGTTACAACCCAGAGTATATTTTTCATTTTGTTTCAGCCTGAGTATTAAATGAGCATGCTTTGTTGTACCACACTCACACACCTTTGTGGGTGGTAAGTCTGGGAAGCTCATTAGTACTTATGTTAGGTGAAAATCATTGGAATTATTTTTGCCCAGAAATACTTTTTATTGGTGGTGATGTTTGGCTCAAGAAAGCTGCTCCAAACCTAACTTGCGTTGCTCCAAAACACTTTCTGGGTGCTCAGAACCTGCTCCGAAACTCCCCTTTTAATGCACCAAAGCTGCTCCAAAGCCGCATGATTCCTGCTGTCTGAGCTGCTCCGAAACACTGAAGTCCAGTTCCACCCTTGAATGCGTGTCTATGCTGCATGATTGTGAATACTAGTATAGTTGCCGTCATCAAAAAAATTACTGGCAATCATTTGGAACAGTGTATGACATTTCTGCAGCCCTAAGAAGCAAGAATCAATCATACCCCAATTTATTTCCTTTCTTTTCCGTCACTCTCACTTGTTGCTGTGTGACGAATCTCGCGATTTTTTAGGTCGCTGAGCTGGTGACCTCAAATCATATTTGAATTTGCAGAATCGATTAAAAGATTAGACAGGCGCTGAAGATGACTTCATCATGCAGGGCGCCCAGGGGTGTGGTTCAAAATACTAGTACCGTACTTTTACTGAAATAATTGTGCTCATGTTCACTGTGCTCGATTTGGTGACGTTGACTGGTTTTGTACATATTTTTGTTTTGCTTTGTAAATGTAAACCATCTTTGTTATACTGCTTCATGTTTGGGATCGTGTGATAAAGGAGGGTATTTTTTTTTTCTCTGTAAGTTGCTCTAAATTTGAATTTTCGTACTCTAAAAGTAACATTTTGCTGCTCCGAAAATTGCTCCAAACAATTTTTTGCCTGTTGCACCCCAGCCTGTTGATCTCACAGAGTAATCATCAGCATAGGTGTGTGAAACTTCATCAAAACATTTTTTTGGAAGGGTTGGTTCATAGTAAAGTGAGGTGAGGGAGTAACAGCTCGGACACACATTCACAAGAGTGACGACGCAGACACTCGAGCGCTGTTACTATTCGAGCTGTTCTGCTCTCATACTTTGTCAATGCCTTTCACTGCTTTGTTGTGTGAAACAAACGTTGACAAGAACCATGCTGGACCCACAAGTTGATTTAATCACAATCGAATCGTTTGCTTCTGATTGGCTGTGTGCATGCACTGTTAACGGTGTCCTATAAAATTTTTGGTCTTGAAAATGTGGTCCACTGTGAGGGGTTATTCAAGTGTTTGTTTCTTTCTGCCTTTCTCTTTTGAACCAGCATAATGCAGGCGTGTTGCGATGTTGCCTTCGACTATGTACACACTCGTAAGCAATTTGGCCAGCCAATCGGGACATTCCAGGTGGGTTTTACATTCATGCTGCCGTATTGGTTTATAACAAAATGACCCAGTCGTTGTACTAGTAGCATTGTCGTGTGGTTGTTTTGGTGTATTTATAATTATAATTGATTTATTTTATAATGCTGTAGTTTTGTTACAAATAATTTGATTTTATGTGGTTTGTGGCAAAAGATTAAGGGAGGATGAAAATTTAATTGCATGTCCCATTTTTTTGTTTGCTATGCCAGAAACAATAAATATGAAATAACGAAAACTGTGACATTTCATGGAATTCCATTTTTTTGTTTGCTATGCCAGAAACAATAAATATGAAATAACGAAAACTGTGACATTTCATGGAATTCCATACAAGATGGGCTGCATACGGTTAAACTCGGAACAGTTTGACGGTTTTGGTAGTCATTTTAATCTGTTGTGTAGTGTATGAGATTGTAAACGTTCACAACCTTTACTTAAGGGGAGACGCTCCTCGAAAAAGTTTTTTTTTATTTCTAGTAATAGAGACTTGAAAAGTTTGTTATTAGTATAGTTTTTCATGTAGATTTCAAATATGCAATCATTTTTTGTGTAGCTGCTATAATTATTGAGTTATGCCATAAACAATAGCAAAAAGTGACATTTTTTGCGGGCACTCTTTTATGTACTAAACTTTCAGTAAAAGCACTGTGTCTGATCTTATTTGACTCTTGGTAGATTGAAAAGTGCAAATATCTATATAGATATGTCACAGAAATATTGGAACCAAGAAAAAAAAATTGTATTGAATGACTTATTATTTTCAATCTCCCTTGAAACAATAAGCTAATATTTTCGCAACTAATGCTGGTAGGCATTGCAATTTAGAGTAGATATTTGCATTCTGCATGTGTTGAAGAATATGTGTGCCAAGTTTCGTTACTATACAATGAATATAAGTTTCTAAAAGGCTGCCCGGAAAACGTGAAACTGTCAGAAAAAATGAAAATGAGAAAAACAAGTTTGAAAGTTCGCAAAGTTGGCATTTATTAGGAAATCATTCTTTTTGCATCAAATTGGGGCACAATGAAAAGTACCTTGCCTTGAATGCACTGCAAGTGTCTAGAAGTCCCCTGCACCATAGCTTGGTCCTTCACGGCTCTTGCGGTCGGTGTCCTCAACACGAGCTCTCTTCGCTGTGTTGCGACGGTGTGCCCTCGCTTCTGCAGTTTGCTTCAGGTTCATCTTCCCGATGCGCATGACGTCACAGTGGTCACCATGTGTGGCCAGATCTTGCGAGGGGAGAATTCCAATGCCTTCGAGCACTTCTTCAAAGCCCCTGTGGCCTTTGTTGTACCAGAGTACAGCAAGAGCGGTGGCTGTCTCCACAGTTGTTCTGGAGGCGAACTTTGTTTTTGGACATAGCAGGCATATCTTGCTGTTCAGCGATTCGGCTGCATTCTGTGTCTTGCCATGAAGGCACCGAATAAGGAGTTTCTCCTCTGTAAGGCGCTTGTAGATAGGCATAATTGCCAATCCTTGAGCCTTCGTCAACAGTGGGGTGTGGCGTGGTGCAGGCTCCCCCAGTGCTTCCGCACGCTTGTGCTTGCACTACGAATTTGGTCCCGCGGGGCAAAAGTTGTGGCTACTGGCACCATCACTGGAGCAGCAATGAAAATACGATGCCCATATGGCAGTGTACATATTTCGGACACTGTCCTTGTTGCTCGTGATGGCGATCTTGTAATATGTTTGTAGTTTTATTATTGTCGCATCTTTCAGTTTTTCGCCTCGTGGCAGTGGCGTTGCCAATTTCTGTAGGGCAGTTCCCAAGCGCTTTGCAACGTGGTTCGTGCACTCTTCTTTGTCAATGGGGGTGTCACAGTATACATTTGCCTCGCAGACTGCAGTGTAGGCCTTGCTGTCACCATCACTTAGGAAGCTGGTGAATCGCAGTGGAGTTTCATAAGACAAGGTCCTCTGCCATATATTGACAGCTGCCGCAGGTTCCATTGCATGGGATGAGCAGTCAGTGTTTTTTCGGCAAACTGGAAGATGAAAAGCTCGCCATATCTCTTCATCCTCCCCAAGGTCCCTGTGTATACTGCAAGCATGGCAGTAGTTCGAAAGAACTTCAAAATCGAGGCAGAGCCCCGTGTCCAGGGACACGACTGTGCCCACTCCATTGTGGCTTTTATGACCTCTTTTCTGCCAGGTGCCATCAAACATGACTGGCACATCTCTGCCGCCGACTGCGTCCTTCGTGATGTTTGGTGCAAGTTTTTGCTCACTGCCGTCATCGCCGCACCATGGAGCTTCTTGCAAATGCCGTTGAATGTCTTGTGATGCATCGGGCTCGGAAAACCGAGAATCGCACAAAATCGTGAAAGTTGGTCGTGGCCTGCGCCTATAGCGCGTGCTGCCAGAACTGCCTTCACGTTTACAGCAAAGCTGTCACGCGAGCTGCCGCTGTCAAAACGAGCGCTCGTTCCTTGGTCCCCGGCCGAAGCAGTTCGTCTCGACGTGTGCGTGAACGAAAGTGCAGATTCAGGGCAATCAGAATTTTGACAGCACAGTTCGAGGAATGCCGAAAGTCCTTTGCGCTTTCCAGCTGCCTCTCGCACGCCGAGCTTCCGTTCGCGGCAGGTTGGTCATTGCGCACTCGCCACAAGTGCCGTCAGCGCATCGATTTCGCAAAGCAGCATGTTCGCAGTAGCAGCATCTACCGGTCTACGTTCACTCTCGAAGAATCCAATCTTCCTTTGGGATGCACTGACGAATTCCACGACAGCGGCTATTTCACAACCACTGTCGCAGGGTTCGGTGACGGTGTTAGGCCTATCCGAAGTCGGTGCGTTGGTCGGGGGCGACATCGTCGTTCGCTGTCGCTTTGCGAAGCGTCCGACGCCGTTTCCCTCGATGCTTGTGGCGAGTTCTGAACTTTCGATTATCTGAACTGCACTTCTTCGGGCTTGCCATGACGCAAAAATGCAGAGAAACGCAGAAAAACTCGATCGCGATGTCCGAGGCTTCGCTCTTTTGCCGGAGAGATAGGAGGGGGGGAGCGTGGAGCGCACCGCTGTCCAATGGCGGCCTCGCGCTGTGTGCCGCGATCATGACCTACTACACTCCTGACCTGTTCAGATAGCGGGGTTCCTATGGGAGCGCGTGTCCCCGCTCTCGTTCAATCGCTCGCCGTAGGTGGCGCTACCTATAACCTGTTCGTCTGTTTCTTTACGGTTGTTTTGTAGGCGCTGGTATAAGAATGCCTGCATTCTGCAGTGAACTGGCGGCATATATGTGACTATTTCTTCCCATACATTGCTGGTTAAGCAAGGTGTTCAGAGCGCTTGAGTATTTATAGCACACTGGTTGACAAACGTGGGAACCCGTAGATTTACACGATGTAGGGCAGCCTATGCGTGGTCGCGTGCATTTTATTGCAAAAAAATTCTGAATGTCTTTTAGTATTATTATTTCTGAATAATTCTAAATTTTGGATCATAAATACGCACTACGAGTGCTTTGTTGGTCAAAATTTGACCACAAAGAGTGAAGATGACGTCAGCGAGCAGGTGCTGACTAGCGCCACGCCGCTCGTAGGTTACGGCCCTAGCGGCAGAAGGTATGAACTAGAACGTGGGCGCTGGAAGAGGTGCTCTCTGGGCAGGTCAGGAGTGTAGTAGGTCATGGCCGCGATATTCAAAACGCGTGACGTACGCGTTGTTTTTCTCGTTTTTTGTTTATTCTGCGTGAAGGCACGAGACTGGCTACTAGTGGATTATGAAGGATACGGCCTTCGCAGCATGCGTGCACGATTGCAAATGGCGGCCAACGCGTCGTTTTCGCGACAGGACGACGCGAACTTCGCCGTTTTTCGCGACTTTCGCGCATTTCTCGCGTCACCGCTGCCCACTTGGAAGTATTTTTTGATAATTTCTCGTGCGAATTTCAGCTTGATATTTTCAGAAGTAATAGATTATAGTCCAAGGATGCCAATACAGCCGGAAAAAAAAAAGCGAAAATTTTCCGGAAAACCGCGACTTTTCGACCCGCGTCTCCCCTTAACCTTTACTGGTCATGTTAGGTATGTTACATGGCGATCAGTTTTCAACTGCATTTAATAATCGCAAGCCATCTATCCATTTTGCAGTTTTTGTTTCTTCGTTATCCCCCCGACAGAAAGAATTATTTTTCTCCTGCTTTAATTTCTTTCAATCTAGATCAAAATAATTACACCACAGGTAGAAAAAAAATAAATAAGACCCACTATTCTTTTTCTCGCTTCATTGTTTTGTTAGTTTCATTAGTTGTGTGGCAGGGTAGATCGATCAAAAAGGCGATTTGTTTTTATCTCATAACTAAAAAAATGAGACACCTCATGATGAGCAAAACCATGCATTGGCGAGCACATTGGAGTGCTGCATTTTCTTCAGAAATGTTGCCACAGGCCACGCATCCTAATGAATATGTGGGCTCTTTTCCATCATTGTTTCTGCATGTATGCATTTTTTTAGTAACTGTAGCTAGATCAGATGAATATATTCACTTCTTACTATATTAATACTTTTTCATAGCAAATTTTCCTGTCAAAATGCACATTTAGCGTAATTATAGCAGTATATTGTGAGTGTGTTTTGCACGTTCCTAAACATCACATTTTTCTTAAGATCAGTTAAAAAAAAATTTTTTTTTGAACTTGATGTGCTGGAACACTGTCTGACCTATAGTACTAAAATTTTCTCAGCTTATACCTGAATCTCTCCCTAATAGTCTGAAACCTAAATGTTTGAAGAACAAGATTAGTTATGATTAAGAAAAAAATTAATTTGAAAGTGTTCCCCATGGCCTGGGACAAGTGAGGACAATATTTTTATTCTTTTGAGGTAAGTACATGAGCTCGTTTTTTTGTAGGTTTAAATTCATACCAATATTACATTTAATAAGCGTGTCATATATTGCGATCGGGCATACTGTTTTTAGTTTGAGAAAAGGTCCATCTAATTTTTTGCGCCTATCCGAAGTTTGTTGCTTTACCAAAAGCAACTAAGAAAATCTAGCAGCTCACGATTCATTTGAATAAAGGCCACTTGTTCTTTTATTAAGTATGCAAAACTTCACAACAAATTATGATTCAGTTCCTGAGATATAAAGCCGAAACCTGGATGACTTATTTACCTTATCATATCCCTTTAAAGACCCCATAAGATGAGAATTACCTAGACGACTCAACTTCTTCGTGCTCACAGATAACTGTGGCATTTTAAGGCAGTTTCTTAAGTGTTACTAATCTCATCTTAATTCATATTCCAGCTCATGCAAGGCAAGATAGCTGACATGTACACAACACTGAATGCCTGCCGCGCATACTTGTACAGTACAGCCAAGGCTGTGGACCAGGGGCATGTCCTGTCCAAGGTGAGTGGGCAGTGGTTGTGGTGCACTCTCTGAGCGCACAGCTGTATTCCTAGAATGTTTGTGCTCATCATAAATGCTGCGAGCATTAAACTTACATTTGTTGTACTACAGTTAAACCTGCTTATAACGAACCTCTATATAACAAATTCCTCAATATAGCGAAGTTTTTCTATTCCCCGCCGTTGCTCCATAGAAGCACATTTATTTACGACCTCTATGTAACAATGTAACAATGGGAGACAACGTTGACATAGCATTGAATAGCAATCTAGGAATATTGCTGCGCATTTTGGCATTTTGGTACGAGCATGGATCTTCCGCGGCTGCCCCGCTGCCAACGAACCGCGCACGGCGCACCAAACGAGAACGAGCGCTCGTTATTGCGTGCAGGTGAGTGTGTTGCCGGCAGGCGGGCCTGCATCCTACGAGCCTGTGTTGCCGCCACTCTCACCGCCGCGGGTGCACTCTGAACCAAAATTAAAAAAAAAAAAACTATTTTTGCGTGTTGGCAGTGACACGCCCCACATATGTGACACGCAGTCACATTGTGGGGCCGTGCTGGTATGGAGGGCGTTTTATCGAATAGTTTTGTGCGGTATCCGTGTCGTTTGCTCTTTCATTTTCGAAGCCGCGCATGCGTGCATAGTTTCACTGCACATGCATCGTGGGGCCCCCAACGCATTCAGCTTTGCTTTCTTTTATTGTGATATAGCAATTATATGGACAGCCTCGGCTGGCTTTTTGGCAGCGCCGCAGCCGTCATTAACTGTATATGTGTAAGTATCTATATGAAAACTGAAGAAAAGAAAAAAAAAAGCCGCCCGCGCTTGGCGCCTAGCTTGTCACGATGCGCCGACGTGCGCTATCACCCATGCGTACTTTGCCCAGCGAATGGGGAAGGGGGGGAGGGGGGGCTACGCTAAAGAACCCCAGGTGGTCGAAATCTCCGGAGCCCTCCACTACGGCATCTCTCAAAATCATATAGTGGTTTTGGGACGTTAAACCCCACATATCAATCAGGGGGGGAGGGTGATGCTTGTGCGCTAATCCTTCAGCGGGAAGAATTGCGCGCCTTCGACCTTGACAGGTACAATTGCGTTTAGTTGGAAGGCGCACAAAGCTCACTTCGCTCGCTAGACAGGCGCTGTTTGCGAAAAGAGTGCGTTTTTCAAACACAGCGAAGTAACAACTGGGGCATTTGTTAGTTCGCACTCATATCTGTACTTGTGAGTACGTTTCGTGCGTTATTTTTGTTTTGTTTAAACAGAGTGTTAAGTGTCGAGTGGTAAATGTTAGTTGTCTCTCGCCCTGTGTATGTTGTTTTCCTGCGTCATTTGTGCTTGAGCAGCACTCTGCACGCTTCGATCTGATTGCAGTTCTCAGCGTTACATTCCAAGTTGTTGCTATCCATTGCTTCGCCCTTGCGGTGAAACTGTGAATTTTCTTAATTTCGAACAACCGTGTCGTCACCACCGAGGGGTTGTCAGATTAGCCACTGATGAAAACTCGTTGAGACCACGGTGACGACGTATCTTCAGAGGTCGACTCGTCACGCACTTCCGTCTTTCGCCGCGCCGCAAATTTGCAGGCTAGTAGCTTTCGCGATTAGTTCAGTAGTTCTGGCAACGCGGCAGCGCGTTGAATGCAATACAATGAACGCTATTGCAAAAAATTGTAATATCTTAAGAAGTAAGGCTGGCAGCCAACTCTTTTGAATGTGATATCGCGGAACTCCTACAAGACGCTGGTGTGAGCAAATATGGCTGCTCCAGGGTGAAGTGCTCTTTTCACACCCTCCCTTCATGTTGAAACCGCACTGATATTTGCCGAGGTAGCAAGCACGCCAGCAATGGCGACCACCCTCAAAATCCAAGCTCATTATTGATACTCGAGCGATCCCCCCTCCCCTCCCTCCCCGCATTGTTTCAGGCTTGTTCAAGACGGGTAGTTTACTTAAAGAATTCTACAGCAGTTTTAACACACAAGAGATGTTATCTTATGCACTTTCCAGGCGATAGGGATGGGCCGACTCATTTGTTCTCTGCTTCAGCAGTGCTGATGCGCTTTTACCCGCTTGTGAAAGTTGTGATGCGCGGGGGCATGTTATCAATTTGGACTTGTTAAGGAACATGTCACCGACAGCAAAAACCCGCCGAGAGTGTCCACATAATTGCTATTGCAATAATAATGCAGTTTTTTACTGTAAAGTAAGTATTCTGGGTTAGCTCTGCCTTCCGTACCCCTTTTGTTTATTTGCGTGTTTAATTTCTGGATTTTGGTACCCAACCTGCATATAATGATATCCTCTTTATAACAAATTTTTTTTAGATTTTATCAATTTCGTTATATTCAGGTTTAACTGTATAACAGGGAATAAAGTTGTACTCAGGCTTTGCCTAAAGTATCGTCTGTGAATAATTTGCATCTTGTGTTTCCACATAGGATCCACAATGTCCATTAATTAATCAATGCAGTAGCAAAGTAATAAAAGAAATTATTTCTTTGCAAGTACCTCCTGAATGTAGTAGCTGTGCTTTGATCGGCCTATTAGCAACAGACATTGACTAAGGCTCAGAACAAACCAAGTCAAGGTACTTAATCATAAACGCTGCACTTGTATGGCTTGTCCTCCTAGCCTCATTTTGCACATTGAGTGTTACTATTCAGTCCAGTATCGACATTCAAGTGGCAAGGAAATCTCATTGTTATTACCGATAATTGTTATAAGCGGGTTGAAAAAAAAAAGAACAACCGAAGAGTAGGCGTGTGCAAATATACGAATGAATAGCACAGTATTCGAATTCGCTTCGATTCAAATTTAAATTACTGGAAGTTTGGAAGTATTCGAAATGAATGAATATTTGTACAGTAGAACCTAGATGGTATAAATATAAATACGACTTGTACGAATTCCAGGGGGATAAGATTCTTCTTTTACAGTGAAGGCTATTATGACATCACAACAAAGACCGTTTTTGACGCTGTAGTTGTCTGCCGCCGCCAGTGTATGTAACCGCTTTCGTGTGAAATAGGAAAAAAAAAAAAGAAACTGAGAAAGATGTTTAAGACGGAATGGGGTTTGACTCTAGTTCCTTGACAGACCAGCATTTTACTCAGAGCAATGCCTCTGCTCCAAACTCAATTGCAAAATGACCCTATATAGATGCTATGTCGGGGAGCAACTGCGTTAACTGTGTATTATAGTGTAGTAGAAGAGTAAAATAACAGCCAATTGTCACACAATACGAATTGCATAACGAGTGTCTTATTAAATGCTTCCAACCCATTACTGTGGAACTTCTATTATAAGTCCCCCGGTTTCGTGATGACCAGCATTTTACGATGAATTGTTTTGGTCCCCGCAAAATCTTCAAAGAAATAATGTATTAAAAACCTTGGTTATATGACACAATTTTACGCTGATCTTGCATCTCATGACGACATTCAGATTTTGTCGAAAAGAAAAAATCGCTTTTACCCGAATCAAACGTCAACCAAATATTCACGAGTGCAAAAAGATGAACTTGCGTTCCCCTAGGTTGACGGTTAGAAAAGTGGGGAGTGAGACAGATGTCTTCTTAGAATGGAAAATTTATTCTCCTGGAAGTTCATGCACTTTTACACACACCGTGATTGCGTGTGAATGTATCCGGGGTCGTTACCTACTCAAACTCTATCTACACAAAGTACCTTGCGCAAGCCGGCCGAAAAGCTGATATTTTTACATTTTTAGTCCGTGGAAACATTTTCTGGTCGACATACAGCTGATCTCCTGCCTTTGTCGCACTCGCATTCACAGGCTTGCGGACACATAAGGGCGTGGCGCAGCTGTTTCAGCATGCAAGATTACTTTCACTTGTCGTTGACGTTCATGCTAACAACGGGACATTACCAGTTGCACTTGACAAGGTTAGAAATTACAACACGCCTAGCTCAGTCGCGCTTTGTGCACACGCGTGGTTTGTCGCCATCTTGTGATAGCGATGACACTGTGTCTGACTTTTCCTATGGGAGGCTATTGGCAACGCGATTTCAGTTCGAATTTCACGCATTGGCAATTCTCGGACTCTATCGGTAGAAAGATGTGTATTGGATTTCATTCTTTTTAAAATAGAAAATAAAGATTAGCTTGCACCTCTTTCAACGAAGTAACGCTGTCATTAGCTTCCACTGGCAAGGATAATTCAAGCTACTTTCCTACCAGAGGCGCAAGGTCGTGCCGTGGGCTTATTTCGGTTGTGTGTACCCATTTGTTTTTGGGCAAGGCTGGTGTCACTGGCTGTATTCTCAGTTTTTTGATTATGTGATACCCTGATTACACGACGGTTTCGCGTGGTCCCCTGAAAGTTGTATAGTCAGGGTTCCACTGTTGAAAGGGCTCACCCAGAATTCTTTATTGTCATCAGCCACTGCATCAAGAAAGTGCATGTAATGTCTTGCAGATGTATAGTGGGTACCTTGCTTCTCTGCAAAATCATTGATAACGGCATAGTGGGCGTTTCCCGAATTGGCGAAAATTGTGATCTATGGTGCATTGGGCTCCTTGCTAGGGTACCTTTATTAGTGGTCACTAGGGTGTCCGCAACAATTTCTAGAAATGCCGCTCTTCCAGCGTATGCGGTGACTGTGCTGTGCTTCTTGCGCGCGCCTGGTGTTTTTTGTATCCCGGCGAAACCCCATAGCCTGAAATGTAATAGAGGATGGCTTTTGCGAATCGCTTCTCACCTCGCGATGTTTAATACAATCGTACGCTACGGTGTAGTTTCAAATAGGGGCCGCCTGCACTGCCGTTTTAGACACGGCTATTATGAATGGCCGCGGGAGCACAAGTGGATATTCGCACTGCACTGCCAAGTTTGCCAGTGTTGGCAACCGTGGGATCGGCCATCAGTGGCATGTAGTATCCTCTGAGATAGTGCGTGCGAATCTTGGAGGCCTTTGTATCTTGATGAGAGATGATGTGGGCATTGCCCTTACCCCCCCTCATTCATTGTTTTGATGCGTGCTGCTGTGCTCGTGACAGCGATGTATTGTGCCTGTCACATCTATGTAAGCTATGTCGTTGCAATCACACATCCTCTAAGAGGGTATTGAAGACTGAAAGAAGAAGAGGATGGTTTTGGTGAAAGAGTTACCGTATTTACACAATAGTAAGTCGACTCGAATGTAGGTCGACCCCCGAGAATGGTAGGGCATAAGAAAAAAAAAAAAAAAAGAGAGGAGCGCGAGCACATCTTATAAAAGTAACATTTTGGTGCATTGTGAAGCCACCGATGTGCAAAGGTGGCTTTACGGCAGTACTTGAAGGCTGTGCAAGAATACTAGCTTTGCAGAAATACGCGGAGATCATTTTCAGAAAGACTTAACAAACAAAACTCATTTTCGATTCTAGGTCGACCCCCCAACATTGGATTGTCAAATTATAAAAAAATGGGTCGACCTACTGTCGTGCAAATATGGTAGGCCTCATAACATCTGCATGCACGATTATTGGGGACGGGCACATTTGCAAACTACGATTTGTACTGGAGACTCGAATTTTAAGAAAACCTCGGGAAAAACAGCCCCGTAATGCCTACGATGAGAAAATAACAATAGTTAGTGGTTTCAAAAATTTTTTTCTGGCCTTCGTCTATCTATGCATAGTGCTTCGTCGGTTGCTTTTGATGCGGTGCTTTGGTGTCATGCAGAGAAGCAGACTTATAAGAAGAGGCTTTAGTGTTAGTCGGTCGTTGCGCATCTAGTTCTACGCATGTGCTGTATATTTACGAGTACAAGTATGATTATTCGGGTATAGAAGCATTACTGACAACCATTAAGAGCTGTTCTTGATGTTGCTGTGGCCCTAAAAACAATAAATGAAAATACATGCCAGCTTCCATTAGGCGCATGCTAAGTTTTTATCTTTTTTTTGTGTGGATACAATAAGAATATTTTTTGTTACTTGTGAGGTTCGTATCACTGAACTTTTACTGTACAGTAATCCGCATGCAATCTCTTCCAAAGCTCATTGCGGCGTGATGGGAAACGAAGAGGCAGGCGCTGAAGCTAAAAATGCCTTAAGCAGTGCCCCTGAAGTACGCATTGCGTTTTCACGAGCTGACACGAACGCCCTGCTTCGCTGCGTGATGCGCAGCTACACACTTCAGCACTGGACCAAAACGGAATAGCGACACCAGCGACTTCACAAATGGGACCCGGAAATGAGGATAGTTATTGCGCGAGAACAAAACGACGACACAGAGACAAGAAGGACACGAAAGACACGAGCGCACTCGTGTCTCGTGTCTTTCGTGTCCTTCTTGTCTCTGTGTCGTCGTTTTGTTCTCGCGCAATAACTATCGTCATGCCATACCAACTAGCCTAAGCTGCCACACCGGAAATGAGGTTCCGCATGGCCCTAAATTGAAACGGCAACTCACAAGTATGATCCACCGCATTCGTCTTGGTGTGGCGTACACAAGGCGTTACGCACATATCATCGGTCGCAGTGACACCGGTCCTAATTGTGAACACTGATGTGCCAGAAACGCTTGAGCACATATTTTGTGTCTGCCCAGCATACGCACGTGAACGACACTCTGATTTCTTCTACTGAACTATATCGCAGTAGGTCTTTAACTGATAAGACCGTGTTGGGCCCTTGGCCAGACACCAACAGTGCAAGTGCGGTCACAAGAGCAGTTATAACCTTTTTGAAAACAACTGGACTATACGCGCGGCTATAAAATGTGTCTAAGATAGAAAGAACACTACATACTCACCTCTCTATCTCACTATCGTCATCCATTAATCTTTCTTTTCCCCTTTCCCTTCCTCCAGTGTAGAGTAGCAGGCTAGAGCAAGCTATCGCTCAGGCCGACCTCTCTGCCTGTCTGTAAATAAACTTATCTCTCTCTCTCTCTTGCAAAGGGTGTTTCACTGCAGGGGAGAAATGTTATACCGTAAAAACACCTCTCCAGGGAAATCTGCACTGCAGCAAAGCCCTACTTTAAAGTGAAATGAACATGATACTCTAACATTGATTCATCATTGTTAAATGCGAAGCATTTTTTTAGTGAACTTTGGTGATTTAGTGAACTTTGGCATAGTGGGACGTAGACGTCCATCTACCAGTTTTGCAACCTCCGCAAGAGGAAATCTAAGTCATGCCATTCATATCATGATTTTCATGTTACGACAAGTCACTTATGCTCCTCATACAGTCATGTATGGCATCGATACCATTATGTGTGTTCGTAGACGTCCGTACATCCACGTACATACATAATGGTATCGATGCCATACATGGCTGTATGAGGAGCATAAGTGACTTGTTGTAACATGAAAATCATGATATGAATGGCATGATTTACATTTCGTCTTGCGGTGGTTTTGTTCACATCACATTTTGCAAAACTGTTATTGTATGACATGACTGCATGGCAAACATAAGTGACAGGCCCTAGCGTGGAAATCATGACATGCATGTCATGTAAGCCATGACTGCAGGCCACCCTCATGGTGCGCTCACGGTCGTTTCTCTAGCGTCACACATACCAAATTTGGTATTACAGGATGGGAATGGATGATGAAGGTAAATGGCTGGTGCAAACATGATAATCATGTAAAAGAACTTGTTCTTGGGTTAGTTGGTTGAACATTTCAAAAAATTAATTTAAGTGCAAACACACGACACATTTACGTACACACACACCCAGGCACACATCCAGGTGCAAACATGAGCGTTGTGCGTGTTTGATGCCTGGGTGTGTGTGTGTGTGAATGTGTCGTGTGTTTGCACTCAAATTATTTTTTTGAAATGACAATCATGAGATGCGTGTCATGTGAAACATGGTTACCGTATTTACTCGCATAATCCTCGCACTTTTTTAAGCGGAAAACCGATGCAAAGTTTGGGCGTGCGAAAATTACGCGGGGGAACTTTTCACGAAAACGTACAGAGTGAAAAAGAAAACAAATTGGCCGCAAATCGGGATTCTCACACCAGCAACTAAGAGCAAGCATTGAGAAGTACTAATTAGAACTTACTTCAACAGTAAAAGCACAGGTTCAACACAACGCAAGATTTATTTGAGACGCAAAAAGTGCAAGCAAATAGTCGGGAATTGGAATATTATACCCAAAGCTTGCGGGCGTTACGGCGTAGCGGTAGCGTTCATCACTCAACAGGAGCCCTCAAACGGTAAGCGTAGGACGTCAGTATGGGGCTGATAGCTATTTAACAGAATCCTCGGCAGTTTCCTTCTGAAGAAATAAAGTTTACCATCAATCCCAATCTTAGGCACACGGCAGGCCCAACACGTCTTGGTGGCTTTCAGCCGCCGTCACCAGTAGCGGAAACAAAACTCGTTGACTCCGAAGGGCCTACCGGCGGCCCTGTTGCCATTGTTTATTGCATGACCAATCACTTTCAACTTGAAAGCAGCCGTGTAGTTTCAGTATTTCTCCATAACGTGACAAGATTACCGACACAACATACAAAATACGCCACAACGCGCACTTGCTACTTTGGCTTGGATTGGATAGAATCTCCGTGCAATAATAGTATACTTGATGCTTAAGAGATGGCGCCAGATGGTGCGCGCTATCATCATCAATGGCTGGAACGAGCAGACAAAATTATTGCGGCAATTTTTGGGGGTGCGATAATTACTTGAGGAAAAAGGAAATTGTATTTTTGTTGAGCGATGTGGGGGGTGCGAGAATTATGCGAGTGCGAGGATTACGTAATTACGGTACATGATACACTGATAGCATGCTCGTGGCCGTTTTGCTAGCTCCACATATACCAAATTTGGTATCACGTGATGTGAATAGACGACGAAGGTAAATGACACACCCAAACATGATAATCATGATAGGCGTGTCAGTCATGTAACACATGACTACATGCTACTCTCATAGCGTGCTCACAGCCGTTTGTTTCACTAGCTTCACATGATACTCAATTTGGTATCACTAGCTTCAAGTATACCAAATTTTTTATTATGGGACAGGAATGAATGACGAAGGTACATGACTGGGGCAAACATGATAATCATGAAATGCGTGTCATGTAAAACATACTACATGGTACACTCATAGCGTGCTCGCGGCCGTTTCGCTTGCTTCACATCTACCAAATTTGGTATCAAGCGACATGAATAGACGACAAAGGTAAAAGACACGTCTAAACATGATAATCATGATATGTATGTCATGTGAAGCATGATTACATGCTACGCTCATAGCGTGCTCGCGGCCGTTGTGCTAGCTTTACATATACCAAATTTGGTATCACGTGACATGAAAAAACTACGAAGGTAAATGATACATTCAAACATAATAATCATGATATGCGTGTCATGTAAAACATGAGTACGTGCTATGCTCATAGCGTGCTTGCAGCCGTTTCACTAGCTTCACATATCACATCACGTGATACTAAATCTGGTATCACGTGATGTGAAAATGACAAGTCTAAACATGATAATCATGGCATAGAAATCATGTACGGCATAATTTATGTCTGCCTCGTAACGTTGTGCTCATTTCAAAGTGACATATCAACCTTTCTCATTCGTGCTTTGTATATCATCGATTCCTACAGTACGTGGGATCTGCCAATTTTTCAAGTTGAAAAGCTTGTTATACCGGCTTATATGCACTAAAAATTGTACATTTTAAAGTGCAATGTATTTTCCAGGTTATCAATTGAATTCTACCGAAGTCAAGTCGTGCTGCTATTCAAATTTGCTTTAACTTCCTTTGAACCAAAAAGAATGACATCTGCACATGCCTTGCTTCAATTGAAAAAAAAAAAATGCTGTACAAGTTTGTTGTGCTAATGTAAATAGGCTTGTTTTTTTTTTTCATAACATGTGGTATATATAGTACTCTAATCCGATTCAGAATTATTCGACCAAATCATTACTCGCCTTGAATTTGCTTTTAACTAAAAGTTTACTATTCATACAATACTACAAAAGAGAGATCAAAGCATTTTATTGGCATGCATGTAAGGAAGTGCAACAGTGTACTCATTTGCAGAGAACGCTTAGTCTGTAACCTCTGAATGCTTCATGTGAAGCTGGCGCAAATCTCTCACTAGAGCATATAAGTGCTCCAAGTAGCTGAGCATGAGGTCTTTTGCCATAACTAAGTCCTGTAGGGACTTTATCCTTCGTTGGGCCTCCAACGATGGCAATACAGTCGAACCTCGATATATCGAACGGTGCGGCGATCGCGAAATAGTTCTATATATCCAGAATTCGATATAAGAAAATTACTAAAAAAATGCGTCAACAGCTTGCTGAAAACAACCAACGAACCGTTCAAGCGTGGTGCAGTAAATACTCACTTGAAGATTCAAACATAGTATTTATTGTGTTGGTTTAAAATATTGAAGAGTTGCCAGCTTTTTGTTGGCCATGGCGTGTTTGACGACTGCGTCCTCAATATAGTCCAGGCGATCCATAAGTGATAGGCCGGTGCCTTCAATCGCGCCGCAGTGGCGGTGCACAAGGGCCAAGGCAGCTACGACCTCAGCTGATGTCGGGAGCGGGGCACCATCAGCGCTTGCAGGATCCACCTCGGCAGAGTCATCATTTGGCTGCTCAGCAGTAGCTTCGGCGACAATCTCCACATCCGTGAGCTCCGCCGTTGTGAGCTCCGCCGTTCGGAGATAGGCCTGTGGTGCACAACAACCCGCGACAGGCCTAAAACGCACGTACACTGCGAGCACAACGACCGATGCCTGCCGATGCTACGGGGGAGGAGCTTGCAACAAGTGCGCAGTGTGCCGTTGACACCATAGAGACTGCAACGACTGCAAGCTGCAAGACTGCGGCGTGAGTCCGGGTGTAAAGCGTGCACATGGCGCGCCCATGCCGGCTCGCCTGACTGACTGCTTTCCCCTCCATGGCTTTCCCTTTTCCGGCAGCAGCGCGGGCCGCGTCCGAGACAGTCGTCTGCGTCCTTTCCCTCCTATACTTTCCTCCTCAATGTTTACCTCCCCCTCCCCCTTCCCCCCGCGCGAAGCCGTGTCGGTGCCTTCGTATTGAAAGAAAATAACAGCTCCGCGCTTTTCACTTTCCTCATTCAAGAACCTCTACCGCAAGGCTGCGGCGCGCGTACGCCACTACGTTAAAGTGGCGCTCTCGGCGCCATCGATGTGTGCAGCATTCGTAAACGCCCGCCGCTCTACCGCTACTTTCGAGAGTTGCGGGAAAGCTCGCCGCCTGTCAATGGAGCGCGGGCGGTTTGGGGTGGCTGAGTTCGATATATCCATTATATGTCTAACTTTGTTTGAAATAAAAAATCAATAATGCATGCGATTTCCCGCTTGATATAGGAACCGTTCGATATAGGCAATAATTCGATATATCCGTGTTCGATATATTGAGGTTTGACTGTACCTGAATAGGCTGCTCTACCAGCAGCAGTTATGGAAAAAGACGATGACAGCATAGCTCAAGCAACTAGCAATAGAGCGAGTGAGTTTTGCAAGCCAGTGTTGGTGCAACCAGGTGGGCTGTCAAAACCAGAGTGGTAGCGCCAATAGGAGAGTTCAGAAGGAAAGTTCCTCCTCCTCTTGCTTTCCTGTAAGCTGCACCGTCGACTAGTTTTATAAGGGGTGGGCAGTGTGTGAGGCACATTGCAGCCACCATGATCGCAGCGCATGACGTCAGTGCGGTCGGCAGAGAGAGCCATTTTCGGCGCACACTGTAGCCGGATTCCATCGCTATTTGCAACTCCATAAAACGCTCTGTGTGCTGGAAACACTGGTGGAAAAATCAAAGATGGCTATGCTTACCCGGGTCAATGCAGCACTTTCGCTTGGCGCTGTGCTGAAGTTCCTTGATTGTGGCGTGGGATTGTGTTGCTTCGTCGAAGGTGAAAGGTAGCTGCCCACCGACCGCCTAATTCTTATCGTCATAAAGGAATTTGCTCGCCAACCAGTGGAAATAGTGGTGCTGTGCGCACGAACAGAGCCTCTTCGACACACCGCATCACATTTACTTCAAGATAAAGAACCTCTCTAGCGAGCCCGAGGTTAAAGAAGGCAACTGCTCATGTGCAACGGGCCTCTCCGGAAAGTGCGAGCACTTTTGCACTGCGTTTCTACACTGCTACAGGCAAGGCCTTAACAGTTTTCAAGGTTACTTTGCTGTGACTTCTTCTGCTGGTTGCATGTATCCCATTGAGTTCTGTTGCCCCGTCAAAAGCTGAATATGCATGCCGTTCACTGGATTACAGTACGGAGGCAAGCCCAGGCCAGTGTGTCTTGAGATGAGACAAATTGTAGTTTCGATTGTATTAGCAGTGCTTTTTCCTTTTTGTTTGTTATTAGGTTCTTAATTATTAAAGCCTTGTGCTTCCATACACTCACTTGTTCATGTTGGCAGTAGTTGATATTCAAAGCAGATATATGCAAGTATACTACACACGCTACGGATACACAGACATGATATATACGCAGAAACATACACACACTCTACACACGTGCAACCTTCATGCGTGCATTTGTGGGCATATATATACACATGTGAAATAAAAAAAAAATGTTTGGGATGAATGATTACAGCACCTTAATTTGAGAATGAGTAGCACTACGACTTGTACACAAAACAAGCATATGTAAAAAAATGCAGTCACCTACGTAATACAACAAATATCCTAAAGTGCTTGCTTATATAAACAAAACTATACTGCATTCTTTTAGAAGCTTGAATATTGATAACAATCCAAATAAGCTAAATAATGCTCTACTCACCAAGGAGAATTTCGTTGTTGGAAGGGAATCGATTAGAGCAAACTACCGTAGTGCCCCGTCGCCTTCTTCTCAATGCATAAGTTTTTGATTTGCGCTGTTCTCCATCGCGCGTCGTCTGCATCTTTTGGGATGTGATCGAATGATACGTTGCCATCTTTCCGCCGCGATGTCACACATCATAGCACACTGCTATGGTCTTGGGGCATCGCTTTCTTCTTTTTGGGCTCGCGCGTGTGGCATGGCGAAAATAAAAGAACTATACGCGGCTGCTTCTTAACGTGTGCAATGTCGTACTAACACATCTCCTTTCAAGTTTGACCCTGTTAGCACCATTTCTAGGTGCGGCCTATTGGTGCCGAGCGCTCAGTTGGCGTCGTGAATATCCGATACCACCACGCTGGAGCATCGTAATAAATGGTTTGCTTTGCCATAGAAAGCACACAAAATTGGACCATTTCATCAGTGTTTGTTGTATCCGACATGTTGTTTTAAATGGTATTGTTATACAGTGGACTTGACTGTAATTAATTTGCATGCTAAAGAATGACACAAGCTTGTTTAAGTGGTTTCAAGGGACGCCATCTGGCATCGGGTATCTTTGCTTGAAAAGGGGAGGGGAGGAGAGCGGCAGACAGTGGCTGTTGTTAAGAGGTGTGGTGGTTCCTTTAGCTTTTTATTATCCATTGTTCATGTCTGACTGATCTCGTTGACAATGTTGGCCGAGAGTTGTTCTGCTGACAAAGCTTGAAGATTCTGAAAAGAGATAGCACAGCCCCGCCGCGGTGGTCTAGTGGCTAAGGTACTTGGCTGCTGACCCGCAGGTCGCAGGATCGAATCCCGGCTGCAGTAGCTGCCATTCCGAAGGAGGCGAAAATGCTGTACACTCGTGTGCTCAGATTTGGGTGCACGTTAAAGAACCCCAGGTGGTCTAAATTTCCGGAGCCCTCCACTGCGGCGTCTCTCATAATCATATGGTTGGTGGTTTTGGGCCATGAAACCCCATATATCGAAAAGAGATAGCACAAGAGAACACATCTCTGCAAAATTGCAGCCCTGGACTGTTTGGGCTACTTCGTATTCAGCAAGAAGCTGGCCTACGTTCCCAGGCATTCACTTTAGAAAGTATCTTGGTATTTATATTTTGCATGACTTTCATAATAACTGTTGGCGGGTGAGAACATTTTCAGCAGTCGGGTAAGATGAGGCACCATGCCTGGCACTGCATCAGACCTACCTTTGCTCTCATAGATGCTGTTCAACCTTGCTCTGGTCACCCTAAATTTTTTTATCATTGAAAGTGACAACTTGAGAATGTTGCATGCCGCTTTTTATTCCCCAGAGTCTTATAAAAGAAAGTTACATATTTTGTAGCGATGAGAATGTAATCACGAGCAAGCGTGCCCCTCCTCATTTTAAGAGATTTGAAATCTGGGCCGATGTCTGAGCAAGATTTTACGGTTTGCTATTTAGGACCTAAATTTTTCATCCTGCTAGTCTGAGTTGATACAGATACAGTTTTCAGCTGACAATTCAGTGTGGTAAGATATGCATTAACAAAATGTTATTTCCTGTACATTGTTTACACTTGTACATGATGCCTTTGATGAACATGGGTGATAGAAGTGCAACATTTTTTTTTTGCAAATATGTGCAGGATTGTGCTGGGGTCATTCTATACTGTGCAGAGAAGGCAACACAAATGGCTCTAGATGCCATTCAGTGCTTAGGTGAGTTTTTTTGTCTTATTTTGAGTGGAGCATTTCTGATGAGTGCTTCTTAACATTAATTCCTTGATTGCCGATGTTTGTTCCCTGACAGAAAGACATACACGTCTTAGTACCGCAATAACAGCTTGTGTTTAGCCAATGCCTCTTAGAGGAGACTATGCCTGTGATGGGAGCCGCAAAAGCGCTGACCAACCCTTTCCGTTTTCCTCCTTTCCATTGGAGGAAAACAGTTGCCGGAGCCTCTCGCAGCGGCTTTTTGCATCCTGAAGGGGCGTTGCTGGTAACTCGAGCAAATGATGCGACGCGTATCGGCGGTAAGAATGACAGCATTATTGAAACCAATGGAGGAATTGATCAAACTAGAGCGCATTGAAACTTATCTCGAACGTGCTAGCAATGCGATGTCGTAAACGAGTTGAAAATGATGCTGTGGAAATAAACAGACTTTGAGAGAAATAAACGCATGAAAAAAAAAAGTTACAACTCCTGTTCTTGGCGGGCTTTTCTTGCCTTGAGGTCATGCGTTCATAGGAAAAGTGATGTTGTTTCGAGCTGTCTGTTCATCTTGCCAAGAGATCCAGTTTTGCTGCGTGCCCAAATGCCCACAGATACCTTCGGAGAGCTATTTGCATGAGCAGTGACTTGAGGCGATTTCGGGAGATGACAGGGTGTCAACACGTATCACTGTATTGTGCACTAAGGAGTAACTGACAGAAACGCTGCCGCAAAGCTGCTTGAAAGAAAACCCCTGTCGTGAAAAGCTCTTAAACTGTAGCCGAGCTTTCTACCACGAAATGACTGGTGTTTGTTGAACTGGTGCTCCTCCAACGCACTTCACGAACGTGCCACCAACAGCCCGCACGAAGCAGCCAGCTGCATTGTTCCATCGACACAATGTTGCCAACATCGTCGCTCTTGCTGGCTCTGGCGGTACAGTCACTAGCACCACCACACAGTGCCTGCTCGAAATGTGTGGCAGCGTTTCTCTAATGGCAAAGCTAGGGACGTTCCAAGCATAGTGTTTTTTTAGGAGGCGTTGGTTTAGCTTCTTGGTGATTTGATCTTGGTGATGTTATAGTTGTGTTTTAAAAACGGTCTAAGTTTTTTGCTGAATTGCAAACCATAAGTTCACGCTTTAATCATATTTATATTCTTTATTTTCTGAATCATCACATTATTTTATAATCACATTGTATGAATGGAAAATGCAACAATAAAAAGCTGTGCCATTATGATGCTGTCAAACTTGCTGAGAAGAATATATATGCTCGCCTGCTTTTGTGAGATGAAAATTCTTGGTGTGTAGATATGTTGCAACAAGCTGAACTGGAAACTTATCACACTACTAGAAGGGCAAGGAGGGTATGAGCTATAAACATGTCTGTTTAACTGTGTATATAACTTTTTTTTTGTATGACAATATGTTCTGTAGCCACTGCATGGTTTGGTGAGCATTTAGCGTTGGCTTCCTGAGGCATCAACTCTAAAATAACTCAATTCATGGCACTGCTCGCTCTGTGTGCCATCTTCTGTTCTTTTTAATGAGTTTTTACCTGTCATGCACTTACTTAACACTCTACTTTAATTAATGAACGCTGGCATTCGTGGTGTCATCATTTTTCTCTTGTGTCTATGTTCTAATGCCCTGTCTTTTAACATGTGCACTGACACTGTGCTATATGCATGACAATCATTTTCTTGTGATTCCAGGGTGTAGTGTAGGTACCGCAGCAAGCACAGAGTGCTGCCATGTGCTGCAATGAGCTATGAGTCTACTCAATGGCTCAAAACCATGTGCTCTGGTTGGTACTGTATATGTAGTTGATGTACCACCAAGATTGGGACAGCCTGAGGCTTTTCTAGAAAGTGAACAGCGTAATGTTGAAAAAAAGAAAAAAAGAAATTGCCCAAAGCCATGATGAGTGGTCATGTAGCTTTTTGGCAGGGCCCTGCCCCTTTGTGCAGTTTTTGACGTGCTCATGGAGATGAAAGGAGAGAGAAAGCCACTTCATGTGCTCAGTTACTACGTGTAACTTCTATGCATCGAGAATTTTATCTGGTTTAATTGTCAGATGAATGTCCGATTCTTTAGAAATAAATTTTAGGACCACTTTAAGCTGAATAAACTGGACGGACAACTTGCATAGTGCGTTTACATAGTCAGATTTCAATTTAACATAATTCATTCACTAGCAAATAACACCCAATTATTTTTTGTGTGTGTTTTACACACACATACAGGTGTTGTAAGCATTAAAAATTAGGTGGAATCTCGTATAGAGTTATTGCATGATTAAATATTGTACAATCACATATGGAATCCATACACTGGCATTTATGTTTATCCTATGTGACAACGAATTTAATTAATTGTTTAAGCTTGTAGGTGAAAGGTTCTCATTCAGTGAGAGGTGTATTCAAATGGAAATGGGGCATGTGTTAAAATACATTTAAACATTGTGCCAAAGCTACTCTCTCCAGCATTTAAGCATTGTTCCTCTCCAACATTTAGTGGGTCATCATTTCTAATTCCTTTCTGAAAGAACACTGCCCATGCTGGGAGTCCGTGCTCAGGCTCAGCTGTCGCCCTTGCGAATCATCACTGAATGGAGTTGAATGCCTTTACAGCATATTTAGTTTTACATCCTTTTTACACAGTAACGTCTTACTCAGTGGCCCAAGAATTGTGTCACTAAAATATGAAAAAATTTTGCTGATGAGACATTTCATCTTCCAGTGATTGTACCCAATTAGAGAAAACAATAATCAGCCTTATGGCAGTGTCTGCACATCATGATACCTACTAGTGTGTTGCACTTTTGGGTTCAAATCCTAATGTGCGGAAGATTTAGTTTTTTCTTTCATGGCACCTAAATTTCTGTTCCTGCCTGGTATAGCATGCTCTTCATAAACTGACTAGTCGTATATTGTATCACCTCACCTGGCTTGGTGTTGCATTTTGTGTTTTCTCTTTGGTGACATTTTTATAGGTGGTAATGGCTACATCAATGACTACCCGACGGGTCGGCTACTTCGTGATGCCAAGCTGTTCGAGATTGGCGCAGGAACTAGTGAAATTCGTCGACTTATCATTGGCCGGACTATCAACCAGGAGTACAAGTGAGGTCTGATACCATGTTTTGTTGTTCATGATCACTTTTTCATTCATGGTATATGCTGTTCTGAAGCTGGTGAGAGTGCTGCTGTGGTTTTCTGTAGTCAATATTGATGCAATGAATGGGCTGTAAGCAACCATACTTTTATGTAGCATTTGCTTTGTTGCTTCCAAACACAATTTTTGAAAATATACAGGCTTTTTACGCCCACTTTTTTTACAAGTTAGTGTATGATATCACCGATTTGTTTGGTTATAAAAGTTTTGATCGCTTTGTTCTCATTAACACACGTTGTGTGGCAGGTGAGCTCTCTTTTACCAGAAATATTGCAGATGAGAAATATGATTTCGCATTTAGACTGATGCCTTAGAGTGATCGTCTTCAGCATCAATGAGTATTGCATACCAGGCACTGAAGTGGTGGATGCAGATATCAAGTTATTCTTCTCTTGGAAGTGCTTGCATATTTTGCTTTTGTGACTAATGGCTGGTGTTTTGTAACAGTTGAGATTATGTACACGCCACCCAAGTGGTACCTGATACTAGTGAAATTTTCATTTATGCCTGTACACAAAAATTTCAGTGTTCACTTTATTCCTAAATGCATTATGAGGCAAAGTCACATTTTCCTTACAAGTTTTATGTACTTGTATTTATGAGAGTATAGATATTTTGTGAGTCAGTCGTTGTAGCAGATCAGCAATTTTGAGCCATCGTCCTCCGTATGTGATATTTTTACGGTTTCATAAGTAGGGTGCTGTTCTCAGTGCAATCTCGGTGTCGTTTCTATCTGAATCACCATAGTTTTTTTTTCAATTCTGGACAAGTTGTGATAGTGAAGTAAAGTAACTCAGATAAGCAACTCTTTAAGCACCTTAAAGCATATTTACACTAGAAGTGTATGAAAATATATGAGGTTCAGTTATCACTGCAATGTCACATTGATCATGGTTTAAATTGATTGTTTGTTGCAGCTTAGCATGCTGTTGAGAGTAGTTGGTTCACTGACTACATTTGCCATAAGCCTTTAGCATTTTTTTCTTTGTGAAATCAGCAATATGCTAACTGCAGTCACATAGCATGTTCTTAACTACTGCACGTGTGTTTCTGGTTGTGTGTATTGGTCTGATTGTTTGTGTCCATGTTTTAAGTTGTTCCGATGGAGGCCGAAATGTTGTAGGCTTGTGTACTCAGATTTGGGTGCTCGTTAAAGAACCCCAGGTGGTCAAAATTTCCGGAGCCCTCCACTACGGCGTCTCTCATGATCATATGGTGGTTTTGGGACGTTAAACCCCCTAAATCAATCAATCAAATGTTTCAAGTTTATTCCCTTGTGCTGTCTTTCTAATTTTGTGACAATGTGGGTATCTTTTCTGTCTGAGGGGTTCAGAAAGGTACCTGATGTATAGATATGTTCTGAGATAACTTGCTGTTTCATTGTAGTAGAATGATATCTTGCTGGCATAGAAAATGAAGATGAACTGCATTTATGTATTGCTTTGTCTTGCTGCTGCATGGTAGACTTCTCACAGAAGCAAAACACTACAGTTGTCTGTAATTTGTCACTTTCGATTTGTGAACAAGCTTATCAAACAAAGCTTTTGTGGCTTCGTTATTTAAAACCTTCATTGTTCTAAATGAAAAACCTCTCGCCACACTCCTGTGACACTCTTTAGTTGTTGCTAGGTGTTCTTGTTTGCCGTCATGGGTTCTGTATTTGTCATTACTTTGCAAATTTTTTTTATTTTGTCCATTTATGTGCAAGCTCAATGGCATTAGCTTAATGTGCCTTTGCACTGTGTTCAGTAATCTCAATTAGCTTTATTCAGTCTCCACTTGAGTCTATCCTAAAAGCACTGTGGTCATTCATATGTGACTATAGTATTTTGCAGCTCTTCTGTGTTCTAACCCTATCATTTTATCTCATAGATGTGAGCAGTGTTTTGTACTGCACCTTGAGAATGCTTCTTATTCTAGTGAAAAATGAAATGTAGTTAATGCGAGTGCATTCATTCACAATGAGAACAGCTTGTGAATACATGGTGACCAGGAACGTCTGTCTCACTTCAGGAAAGAAAAAATGGAACATGTTGGTTTGTAAGAGATTTATTTCAATAAGTTACTGTACAGTGACAAATAAACCTGCGTACAGCTGAACATTCCATTGCTGTGTGTAATTAAGCTACTACATGACACTTCCACGCCTTATAAATAGTTTGTTTCTTAGAAATCAAGCCATATCATTTCTTATGTCAAGCCATAGCAGCATTGGTATCACACTTTTTTTTCCTCAAAAATGCAATATGTATGTGTGCCTTGGTATGCGCCGAGGGATCTTGTTCAACTTCAACTGGTTCTTTTGATGGATAGTTTCTCAGTGTATACTTTACTATATCAGTGCACATTTGAGAAGGCCATTCAAATGAATATTTGCCAACAGAAGGATTGGATGACAGGGAAACAATCGTATGACATTTGCAGCAAAGAGAAAAATTGCAAGCAGAAGAAAATGCAGTTAAAAAAAGTAAACCTGCCATATCGTGCCTTACTGCAGAAGCACTTCGCTATGTGTGGTGTCCAGAAAAAAATGTCTCACTCAAAACAAAATATAGAGAATCGGTATATTGTAAGAAATGAAAGGGCATCCTTGTGAACTACCCTACTATCGGACACCCAGCGCAACGCAAAAGCATTGAACTCTTATATGGCATTCCTTCCAAAGCAAGAAAACATTAGCATCCACAATCACCAACAAGCACAATTGTCTTGGAGCGAGATACAATGATGGTCAGTGTAGCTGATGGGTGGTTATGATGACCCTTTGAATTTTTTAGCTCATCCGTCTTGAAACGATTTGGTTCTCAATCTTATCTTAGTAGTCAGTTATAGTAGCATGTTGTATGCAACATGCCACAACACACACTGAACCTCTACAAGCTCAGAAACATTATTTTGGCAGCATGGACCATTTAATTTGCTGGGCTGAAGCTTGTTTGCAAACCATTTTTCTTCTTTGAAAGCAACAGAGAGATTCAGGGTTTGTGGGGAAATGAGCTGTATATTCACTATTTTGACAATCATAACTAAGTGGTTAACCTCTTGTATTTGCCGTGAGTTTACATGCCATTATTTTCACAGCTGTCTTTATTACCTTTAAACAAAATCATAAAAATTTGGTATTTTAATAACACTGCACTTACGTGCTGGCTTTACATCACTGATGTTTGATGGCATCTTGGATATCCAAAAACACTAATTCATTGTATTCATTAGCTCTCTTGCCAAGTTTTAATTTGAAGTTGTCTTGAGGATCACAGATCACAATTGTTTCTTTTGGTACCTTCAATCGTGAAACTGCAATCGTTTCGCACAAATGGCTTTGACTACGTCACCTGAATGAAAGGACCTGCACAAAATTGTTGCGAATTGCCTCTCTCCAGCTGGAGGACACTGTGTAAGCATTTGTTTCTTGGTGCCTCTGGACCTCGTGTGCATCACAACATTGGGCTTTCAACAGTGACCTCGCCAGCTTCTTTGTGCAATCTTGAAGGTTAAAGGCACTCCTGTAACGGGGTTTTGTAGACGAACTCAAGTTTGTAAAGACTCACACATTTTGCTGGACAAAAAAAGAAAGTAAAAAAGCACATTCACATTGACCTTCTCTAACCTTGTGTGGCTCTGTGAACGTGAGTTCGTGTACAGGAGCATACATCAAAGGTAGTTGCTCTAGAGCAGCTTTGGTGTCATGACAGTGGACATGATAGTCTTGAAGCTGTTGGACTGCTGGATGCGTCCCTTGGGTGCGCCAAACGCGTTAATCGCATTGCCATAGTCCGGCTGCACAGCATACAACTGATTCTGGACTGGCCGGTGCTCCTGGAGATCGCTTTTGCGGATGTCGCGCCACTCCTCGCCATGGATCATCTGGTAGGTGGGTGACATGGTGATGTCGGCTGCGCTACTCAGCTTGGTGCCAGGCTTGACCATGCCTGTACCGCTGCCAGCACTGCCCACGCTCCGCGGTGAGTGCTGCTGCTGTTGAGGGCTGGCGGTTCCAGATCTAGTGGTGTTTGTGGCCCAGGAAGGACAGGTCGATAAAAATACTTCACAATTGGTTAGTTGTTCGGGATGCCCAGCGGCGCTGCAGGCATGGCAGGCAAGCGTGCTGGACCCATCTCGTGTTTACGAATGCATGCTTTACCAGAATTTCTAAGTCATAGCATGTGGGACCTTAAACTACACTGTTCATGTAAAACTGTCAGTGCACCGGTGTTTTGTTGAGGTTACCCCAATTTTCTAGAGCTTCAGTGCACCATAATTGCTACTAGAAGGCCCAGCCAGAGTTAATGACCATCACTCCGCGGCTTAAGTTCAGCAGAAGCTGTGCACATTACAGCTTTATTTTGATGAAACAAAAAACACAAAGATGTCAAATGTTGTGTTGAATGCAAGCTTACTCTCGGGGAAAGTATATAACATTCTTGGTGAGCAGCTACTTGATTGCCTGCTTGGCCTGGTGCTCAGTGACACAAATACCTGTAAACGTGAGACGGGTCCATACTAGACAGCAAGCACTGCTTCTATCCATTCACACTACATGAAATTTAGGCTCACGACTAAATTGTTGGTTGCCAAGAGTTTTAGATGTTTAAAAGCTGTCTTTCCTTTGGCAGATATGATTCCATTTTGTGTCTAAGTTTCGAACTATGATGACTTCTTGCAACTAGCACTAGCCCAGGAACGAGTTATTTTAAAATAAGATCACTTTGTAATCAGCTGATTGTGTTATGTAAGAATGTGTGAAGAATGTGGCACTGCTTAAAGGTTTTTGTTTTCAGGTACGACATTTCCTAAATGTTTTGGCATGTCTGTTGTTTATAGAGGTGTAGCTTTGCCTCGTGATTTCAGTGCTTGAAAATTAATACCGATTGTGTGGTTAAAATTTAAAAAAATACTCCAGTACATGCTAGAATTGATTTGCTTGGCAACCATCAATTAGCCATATACGATGTCTAGGCAGTTGAGCATGCCGATGCACTCTGTGATGACTTATCCAAGACGGCTTTCCAATTGTTGTAGGAATCCTAGCAATAGTGTATGCTTGCATTATATTCCCGGAACAAAATCTTTTCAGAGTGGATGAACTTTTTATTCAATGCTGTTGCAGGCGACCTAAGGACACCACAGTTCTGTAATTGGCACCTGCTGCTTTTTATTTTTGAGTCTGGTTATTACAGTGTGGAAGTTTTCACAGAGTGCAGCTCATACAATGCAGTGCAGGAAATTCGTCACACAGCATGTACCTCACTACAGTAGTAGCAACTGTAGCTGAACACCACCAAAGTGCAGAACCATGCATAATGTTCTGAACATAGCAGTGCGTGCTCTAAGTAGTGTGCATTGAATGGCTTCGGCAAAAGATCTCTTGCCAATCGGCCAGATTCCTGGCACTATTGTTTTGTGCATTAGTGTGATCATGGATGCATCGTCATGGTGATACCAAATATCTTTTTGGCTTACAGGCATAATCTGTTTTATTGCCCCCATTATGGTTGAGCACTGAAAAGTTGTCTGTAAAGCATAGCAGCTCTAGCCTTGAGTAACACATCTTGTTTGTGATAAGGTGGAAGGCAGTTCAAGTCCTTAATCGAGTACACAGAGCTTTGCCGACGTTTTTGCGTTTGAGTGGCGTGTTGTGGAGCAAGAGACACTGTCCTTACTTGGTTAAAACACTTCATCAGGTGAATTTATGTCAAAACTGCATTCAACATCTATGTGCTTTGAAAATGTTTAAGAATCCTAGCTAAAAGTATGGTATGGGCTCATGAGTATGCATCTTCGGGTGCCCGGAAGATGCTGTGCTTTTCACATTATTTGTTTACTTGTTTATTTATTGAACAATACAGGCAATCCCATTTGATATCATTGCAGGAGGAACAAATGTTAAAGCGTTACAAAAATTGAATAATACACCGAAAACTAGTTAGAACAAGACTGCCTCGAGACTGCTGCAATAACTGCACAATAGCATCCGGAGAGAGCCACTAGTTTTTTTGTCAGTGGACCTTGCAATATCACATAAAAACTATGCAAACCTGCCGCTGGTCACATGTTACTCTTTTTTTTTTTTTGCTCAGTGTTTAGCAACTTGAGCACATTGAATTACTTAGTGCATATGCATCTGTGGTACTTTTTATGTGGTTGCTAGTGGATAATTTAGAAAGTCTTTCATACAGCCATTAATATTGGCATTGTTGTAATGTCAATGGTGCTTGTTGTGTCATTCTGATCAACTCAATTGAAAAATGGTAGGAACAGTGTGAATATGGATATTTTTAAAGCTATTCCAAGCTACCATTATAACAAATTGAATAGCCAAATAGCCTTTATCATATTCATGCACTGTGTGCATTTCAAAGTCATATGATGTCAAAATTTACCTATCACAGGGGCCCTGCAGCACTTTAAGCAGGGGTGGCAAACACTGCGTATCTGTAGTCAATGCTCCTGAGAACACGTACGCCAAACATTGCAGTGCAGCCCACGGCCAGGAATTTACAATCAATTCTCAAAGTCGCCTATATATCGTTCCTTCTTCTCTGGACAAATGATGCTACAAACCTAAGTGCACGAATATTGGCTGATTTGAGCATTGTGAGCGTCATAGTTGCCGTAACTTCCACAGAATGCCGCTACGTGCGTGCTCGCGAAAGTAAGCCACACAGTTGAAGAAGAAAAGAGTGCTAAGGCCTAAAGGACACGTGCTGAGGAAGGGTCGCATCTTTTTGCTGCCTTGTCATTCCCCTCCCTGCGTATAGCTTTCAGCGTGCTCGCTAGTATGAAAGGAGAAAGAAAGTGCTTGAAGCTTACGACAAAGTTCTGTTACTCGCCCATGCTTGATAGATTCTAAAAATATTTCAGTCTATTCATGAGGCTATAATAGCTTTTAAGGAAGCTATTTGATGATTACTTGGGAAAGTGTTGGAGGACCCCTTTGAGAACTCGCATATCTGATAGAACATACCTGCCGTGTTGCATAAAACAATAGCCCTGACGTACAGGACAACTGTGAGGGCGATGATGCACGGGAGCTGTGTTTCATGGTACCCACCTTAGGAGCTGTTTGCTTTAGCACCATTTGTCCAATATGAATGTTAATGGTCTGCAGTCAAACTTCTGCCTTTAAAGGGACCGACAACTGACTTTTTTCGATCCAGTTTTTTTCTGCGCGACAGAAAGCTTACCCTACGTAGTGATCGTAGCTGCAGTAGTTAATCCCAAGAGCTCGTAGTCATTTTATAAGCAGTATTTTTCGATCTGAAAGGCTCCAACACGGTAGTGCCTTTTCATCCGGCAATGCTGAGTATTGATAGCGATGCCGGTAGCCTTTTTGGTGGACGAGTACTGCTGACTGGGCAAGTTAGTGCATGATAAAATGATATTGCTTTAGTGCAGCTCAGTTGGAGCGTGAAGGAAAGAAGGAGAAACTATACTATACTATACAGCCAAGAAGGAGAAAAAACAGTGTGAGCGCTAACTTCCAACTTTTGTTTTTTGTGTACCCTTACAACGCATTATATCAAAAAGAGCTCAATTTTCTGGAGTGTGTGCTATGAAGCATTAGTATAAATTGATATTTTGTAATCAGATCACAACTACGTTTCCTTGATAGTGTGCTGTGCCACACGTGTGTGGTTTTGTCATGTGTGTGGCCTTATGTCGAATGAGCTATATGACGTGTTGTAAGGGTACGCAATAAACAAAAGTTGGAAGTTAGCGCTCACACTGTCGTCTGTTTTTTCCCTTCTTGACTGTATAATATCTTTCCTTCACGCTCAAACTGAGCTGCGCTAAAGCCATATCATTTCATCTTTGTGGTGGCCTATGCATGCTGTCGTTCTTATTTTGCAGGATTTCCTGGAACTATGCTTAACCAAGTTTATTCTGCGCTTTACAACTATTTTTGAAAATAACAAGCCGTTACGATGAGGCGGTGTGGCTCTATAGAGCGTCCCTGCATTTGTACCGCGTCGCCAAGCCAAGTAATCGAAAACGAAACTGCGCATAAGTAACGAAAAGGCAGTGCCTCTTTAATGTGTTCTACTAATGGAAGCTTATATGTATGCTTTTATAAAATATTATCTTTTGCTATAAATAATCAAACAAAATTTATAACTAATCAATAAATTTTTGACTGTGTACATTAACCCATGGTCATGTGACAGGGCATTCCTGATAGTTTGTTTTTGCCATCAGAGACACCACCGGCCATTTTTCACGATTTTCAATGAAGAAATAAAAATGGAAATCCACTTTCCATGATAAAAACAGGGTTGGTTTGAGTCACTATAAGGGACAATCTTTCCATCCATGCAATCATCTCATTTCATGTTCTGGGCAGTTGTCGGTCCCTTTAAGTAGTCACTTAGCGCCAGTACTTCGCCTACCTCCCCCTAAGAAAAAGTGTATTTCCAATGGCTCTTCGACACACTTAACTCACTGCAAGCAGCAGTTTGAAGTTTGCAGTATCCATGCAGATTACATAGTGTCCATTTTGATTCACCACACTAAAGAAAAAATCGAGTATTAGGAGAGTTTTTCTGCCGCGCATCAATAATCGTCATGTCTTTCGCAAACTTTTCTCGCGTTATCACCACTATTCCGGCAGTTCACGGTCACAAACGGCATGCGCTTATCAATGTGACATCACATTCTTGACAGGAAAGTGGCCAGCGCCGGGTCCAGATTGTGTAGCTTGTCAATTGTTACTTATGTACTTGGTGCTCGTTTGATTGAATGGAAGCTCCCGTGGTGTTCTCATAAGGCAGTGTGATATTTCGACATGGGTAGCGGTACATTGTGTGATTACTTTGTGGGTTTTCTACTGTAAACACTTCAGGCACCTATCATTGATTGCCACACGATGCAGAATGAGTCATTTGACAGCTGAAAGACTTGAAGAGGGCTTTGGGCAAGCTACCAGTGAGGCTGGGCAATAAAGTTTTCTGTGTACACTTAGCTTAAGACAGTGTGTCTTCTCTCCCTTCTGTTTAATGAACAGGCAAATGTGATGCTTATTGGTGTCGCTGGACATGCTGAGGCTTGGGTAAAGGTGTGCGTATTAAGTGCAAGCATTATGAATGACTGCAGGCAAGACTGCACTGAGATGTGTACAGACCTGATCATTGCGCTTGCAGTTAATATCGGTTCCTTCAGAAGACTGGCAAAGCTACTTTGCCTGTTGGTCAGAAATGAACAGACCTAAGAGAATGCAGCAGCTCGTGTACACGAAATGCATGAAGGCATAAAAGTGAACTTCCAAAGACAGATTTCTTAAGGACTGTTTACAGGAGAAAGTATTTACAGCAGTAGCTTATGTGCTGATAACTGTGAATAATTGTGCTCTTTACACTAACTCTTAATATTGTGCCTGGGCTGGAATATATGTGCAGCAACTTTCATTTATTCATTTGACTTTTTAATATATGGCATTTATACAGTGCAAGCATACATAAGACTTACACGCATGAAAACGCTTGAGTAATGTTACTTCACTGACGTGTGTAGTGCTAAATATACCATAAACTTCACTGAAGAAGGGACAGTGTCTAAGAAGCTGCAAAGGTTGAGCCCTTTTTCTCTTTTGTTTGAATTCTTCACCCTTTTCACGTTCTCTCTCCTTAAAACCGCAATCTTCACAGGAAGCATTAGTAAACTTGATCATACATAATGAAGAATCGGGAGCTCGGTTGTTTCTACGTGAGGTAACCGTCTTTTTACTCAAGGTGGAGGTGTTGTGTGTTGTCCACCATCATTGCTCTTGATACCGAATCATCTACACTAATGAGGGACATCTTTATTGCACAGGAGGTGAGGATTTAGTGATTGCAGTACGTATCTTTAAATGGACACCAAATTGAGACGTTAAATCAAATGAAACAGATAAAGTATTCTTTGAGAACTTGATTTCAATTAACTTTATATTATTGGTTCATTAACGGAAGAGAAAATGAACGTAAAAGTATCATCTTTGAATGTCCCACCGCAACTACAGCAAGTGTGACATCAAAAATTTCAGTCTTTTCCAGGTAATCTTCGTCACATCAGTTCAAAGAAACTTTCTGAAACTTTCGTAAAGACATTGAATTCAGTGTATATCATTTTTAGGGACGAATGATTACGTTAATGTTTGCAGGCACCGTCAAAATTCATGACGATCTGGGAAGTGAGCTTCAAGTCGGCGTTTTCATCACCTGTATTTTCATTTTTGCGCGCTTCCTCGCGTGCTCAATGTCTTCTCGCAATAAAAGGGTACTGCTGGTGTTGTGAAAATATAACTTACTGATACGAGAAAATAGTTTTTTTACGCTTTTAGTGTCCCGTTAAAATGTTTCCAACTGCGTGTGGCACATCTCTGCCCTCGCTGATATTCTCAAGCCATTTCTTGACCCCTCAATCAACCTGTCCCGTTGTGGCTTGCGACCCAAAGTTAGGGGAATGCTGGCCAGTTCAATGTATCTGAAGTCATTTGTAACCCCCCCCAAAAAAAAGGCCATAGTAGTCTAGCTCAAATAGAATTAGCATAAATGCTGAATTGAATTGCATTTGCCAAATTCTAGAGTCAGGTACATTTGCATGTTTAAGATAGCTGATTTTGCCATATATATACAAGTTTATGTTGCTAGTTTCGAATTGAACACTTGAACATCCCCTCAAACATCAAGATCCTGAAATTAATAGTGCTCAGGTAAATATAACGTTCTAGACAGAGACGAAAATTTTTCATTTTCTAACATGCCCGTTGTTTACATCTTCGGAGAAAAAATAACATACGCTTTGAACGCTTTGAGTGGAAACCAGCGAGTACATCTCTCCTACGCATGTGATGGGCTGGAGGTCTGAGGTTTTGAGGTCAGAACTTAATTTTTTTCTTAAGTTTGAATCAACTTAAGTGGTCAAACACTGGCACGACTTATTTGACTAAATACAAAACCGTGTGATGCATATCTCTGGACAAGTTTCCGGACCTTGACATTGGAAGGAACAAAATCACATAGCAGAACTTAGAGCGTTCCATCATATGTTAAGCTAGCTTATTATTAATTCGGCAGAAGCTCGAGTGCACCTGTACTTCATGGGAGTCCCTCATCAAAAGCAACATAAACAGCGTTGAAAGGATGAAAAGGCAGGCTATTCAAAAGGACTTGTTTTTGGGCTAGTTGATGCATACTTGGTGCAGGAGACTGAGGCACAAAAAACATATCGTGAAGCAGGAAGAGCAGGAGAGAAGACAGAACAGCGCCAACTACCAACTGTTTAATGACCGTCTAGGAAACGCACAGGAAAGAAGACAAAGACGCGCATGCGTGCACAGCCAACAAACATCGCACCGCGTCATGATCAAGGCACTAAGTTATCCAAAAAACGCATTTCTGTTGCGTACAACACAATAGATGTATCACTGATACCATCGGGCCCTTTCTTTTTGATAAAATAGGCTTCCAAGAGCTCTCTAGCCATTTGTTGTTTGCTCCTACCAAGAATCACCGTTTTTTCAAACAATGGCACACATCCGCAGGCTTTACAGTGCACTGGAAGATGCGCATGATCACTTTTGCCTAAACTATTGGCATGCTCCCTCAGTCTGTCATTAATGCAACGCCCCGTTTGACCGATATAGAACTTGCCACAGCCTAGGGGAGTCCCATATACCACGCCTTGTGTGCAAAGCCGGCCATGAAACTTCAAAGAATTTCCAAGGCCGGCTATCCTCAGTCCGTAGTTAGTTCCGTGGTGGAATCCCTGCTGCAGAGGGTGAAAGGCAGAGTGTCTAGTGCAAATGCGCGTCCCAAGGAGAAAGAGCTGGTTAAGCCTGAGGTGGTACCGTATATACACCGTGTGAGCCATAACCTCAAGAAGGTGGCTTCCCGTTACGGCGTTCCGGTCGTCTTTTCAGCTCCCAACAAACTTGCTCAATTGTGCCCGCGTATCACATGCGATGAGCAAAAGGGGCTGCCAGAACCAGCACACAAGACTATTTAGGTGCTGCGCACAACGCGTGGTATATGGGAGACTCCCCTAGGCTGCGGCAAGTTCTATATCCGTCAAATGGGGCATTGCATTAATGACATGCATTAATGACAGACTGAGGGAGCATGCCAATAGTTTAGGCAAAAGTGATCATGCGCATCTTCCAGCGTACTGTAAAGCCTGCGGATGTGTGCCATTGTTTGAAAAAAACGGTGATTCTTGGTAGGAGCAAAAAAACAAACAGCTAGAGAGCTCTTGGAAGCCTATTTTATCAAAAAGAAAGGGCCTGATTATATCAGTGATACATCTATTGTGTTGTACACAACAGAAATGCATTTCTTGGATAACTTAGTGCCTTGATCATGATGCGGTGCAATGTTTGTTGGCTGTGCATGCATGCGCGGTTTTGTCTTCTTTCCTGTGCATTTCCTAGACGGTTATTAAACATTTGGTAGTTGGTGCTGTTCTGTCTTCTCTCCTGCTCTTCCTGCTTCATGATATGTTTTTTGCGCCTCAGTCTTCTGCACCAAGCAGGCTATTCAATCTGTGTACAACAACTTTTCGACATACGACTCTCCGGTTAGCTAGCAAGGCCTAAAACTATTTTGTCAATTTAATTGCGTTGAAAAAAGTATAAATGGTATTTATCTTCTGGTTTGTCGACAATAAAATTAAAAAAACCTACTCACCGAAATTGTGCTTTAACCCCTATTTTGTTGAAGTAAATGTAAATAAATATCTGTCTTTTCTTTGCATCATTTATCCTGGACCTGCTGCTTGGCTTGTATTTAGCTTGTATTTGTCCTTATGTTTTTTTCACTATTTTATTCTGCATAATTTTATCCACCCTGCGTCAATATGGTCGCGCAGTAGTGTTTTCTGATAGAAAGATGAACTTCTGTTTGTTTTAATGTGGGCTTTTGATTCACTTATTTGATAATGATCAATGCTTTTTTTTATGCGTGTCGTGCAAGCTTGAAGCTGTACAAACAATACTCAAGATGCACAGGCAAATAGACGTACAGAAAGAGACAAAATACAGTTCTCTACAATGTGATAATCACGGCTGTTAAAATTAAGCACGTCACAAGCAAAGCCAACTGAAACGTGAAACGTTGAAACTGAAAGGATTGCTTCAGCTATGCCACAATGCTTGAATACTCTAAACTTATATTGATTGACTCTGGCACTGCATGCACCAGTGGCGTATCCGTTTTACCGGAAAAGAGCTGAGGTAGTGGACAGATGGACATTTATGAAAACTTGACTGTCTGATAAAATATGTAAGTGAACGGCTCAAGATGATCTAAAAAAAATGAAGATTTTGATCGCCAAAAAAACTTAGCATTTTGAAAAAATTTTAGACTTGTAAAAAAAGAAAAGTCTGCGTGACAGCTCTGACTTGTGCAGTGTATTAAATTACATCCAGTTTTACCCAGAAAGCTAAATTCAAATGTCGAAGAGTGCAACTGTTACCTCCCTATCCAGATGCTCACAATGAGTTGCAACCCTGGCGAGCTTGTCAGGCAGGTGTAAAATGAGCTGTACCATGGTTTAATGAAAATGTTCGTTTTGTGCTCGCTTGGACATATTCTCTCTTTTTTTTCTTTCGTTTCAGTTGGCCACAACCGCTTGTGCGCACATCTATACATATGCTACAATACGAATGCCTGTTTCTACTCACTTGTACATCAAGCACATCAAATGCAGCACAACAGAAGCCATGCGTAGTGCAGTGTTTGTACATACATAGCATGAATTTACTGCGTTGCAAGAACAGTCAGAGGGACACTCCGAAATATTATTAACGTTTACCGAATTTGCTACACTCGTGCCTTCGCAATTCATTGCCTCCACCCTGACAGATTAATGTGAAAATCAAATGTATGATACAGTTTGTCTGGTCTGGTGACTGATCTGACTTTCAATTTTAGTCGGTGCATTTGTGTGTGCAGTCAACGTCTGGGGTTTTGGGACCACGACACACAAGAACACACTTAATATTCCTACTGCTTCAAAGGGCAGCTTTGAATTTAGATTTCTGGTGTGTTCTAGAACGCGCTTGCAGTATGTACTGGACCAAAAACAGCCACAATCTACTAGGAAATTTGAAGCTATCTCAGACATAGTGGTCTCTAAATTTTTGATGGTGATGGTAAATTGCATTAATTTTGACACTGGACATATCACTAGCGAAACTGGTTAGTTAGTCATTAAAAGCCCTGGTGAACACAAAGCACTGATTGTGAATCGGCGCCAGCTTTCCTCGACTTAAACTTTGACAGCGAAGGCATTACCGCAAGTATAGTTTCGGCGCGCCAAGATGTTTGGCTCCGAGCAAATTGACTGCATAGTTTTTTGCATAACCTGTTTGAAACGTTAACAATGCAAGCTATGACAGATCGTCCAACAATCGCGTGTGTCCGGTTATGAAGTTCCAAGGGCTCGATTCACGAAACATCGCATTAGTATCTACTAGCCACTGATAGGCCCTCGCCATTTACCCGACCCTGTGCATGGCTGCAACAGAAGAATCGACTATCATGCATGCTACGCATATTCATCCTTCCTGCATAGTCTGACGAGTGGATTATTGTGTTAGATTTCACTTACAAGATCGACCAATTTTCGCGGGGATACCAAGTTATATGAATCTCTCCTCCCGCTACATCAACGGCCATAGCTGCTCTTGGAAGGAGAGGCCGGTCATATGGATAGCGTACAATTTGAAGGTACAAACAAACTAATATAATTAATTTATTGTGGCTAAACTTCGAAGTGACTCCCATCTGAGGCTACGGTTTTATAACAACAATTTTGAGTAGCTGACATGCGAACACCATTCGGTGTGACGTTGGTGTAAAGGCACCTTCATTGAAATAATTGAAATTGTGCATAGATTTTAGCGCGATTATCATGCTTGTGTGGCTAGCACAGATTTGACTTTTCAGACGTCATGTGTGACAAAGGAAACACACAATATTCTCGGCAGTTGTTTTGAATTTGGGCGAAATATCTGGGCCGAATCGAGAAAGCCTTCTGTTATAAGAAACTTCCGAGTGACCATTTGGTCTTCGGCAATGATGTGTTCGCTGTAAATCGGTTAGATTACTCCCTTCCGCCCCCAGTTTCCGATGAAAAAAAAAAAAAGAACGTTGGGACCAACCATTAGTATACGAAGTGTCCTTCAAATACAGGTGGCGTAAGGATGTTTCTGTTGTGAAATACTTACGGCTGGAGGTTGCCCTGACCGACCTTGAGGCCCGTCTGCGCGGCCAGCGTGTCGGCCACGTTCTGGGTTGAGTAGAGATGAATGGGCGAGTTGTACAAGTTGTGCACGACTTTGGGCCCATCCGCGCCTGGAGTGACGCGCCCGCCGCTGCCACCGCTGGTGGCCACAGAGGCCGGCAGGCCGAAACACGGCGAGTTACTGCCGGACGCCGCCTGGTTCACCGTCTCCTGCACCTTCTGCGTGTGCGCAAGCAGTATGGTGTGTCAGTATAATGGTGAGCAAACACTGGATCAAAGGTGCCGGCAGTAGAAGTGCGTCTCATCTCTCATGACAAAGCAAATGGCTCTGTTGGTGTCAAAATGCTTTTAGTAAGCCTGCAACTCACACAATATCTGCTTAATAATACGGCAGCTTTCGTAGTAGCGCGCCGCTGTGCTGTATACCTGCCTTCCCGGTAGTCGCAGCCACAGCAGTTTAAAGGGACACTAAAGACAACTATTATCGAAGTTGATTGTTTAAATAGTGGTTAAGAAACCTCGTAGTGTTACTTTTGTGCCAAGGAAGTGCTTATTTTTTAAATAAAATCACGTTTTAGTAGTCCGAATCGGGTTAACGCACATCAAATTACCCGCCTCAAGCAGAACATCTCGCGTCACTGTAGCCGTGCACAACGTTGCCCGAGTTTACTGCGTGGTCGCCGACACTAGTAGCAGCAGAACAAAAGTAGCGGGATCCAGAGCGCCAACAACTGCAATTGAACAATTTCCTGTCGTGGCCTCTGAGATGGCAAACTTGCTTAGTTCAGTTGGGCCCCACTAGATGAGGCGACCTGTCCAGTTTAACCATGCAGGCGAAAATTGAACTTTCGAACCACTCGTGCCATTCCCCATAGTAACATCCGGTGTGTTTTTTTTGCATTAATCAAACAAACGAATAAGCAGCATTTTACTACGTCTCTCAATGCACAGAAGTTTATTCAGTGTACCTAGTTCGATTACTAGTGGTGAATTATAGGCGGTACCTTTCACGTCATCGGGATCATTTTGCGAATATCCTACGCTGATTTCTCGGTAAGTAGGGCACAGCCGTTGATAATATTGCCGTTTTAGACGTCGTCATACGTAACAATTTACGTCAGAGTAAAAGCTCAATGTATGACACGATCTAAAACGACAATATCATCAACAACAGTGGCCTACTTACCGAAAAATTAAGGTAAATGCACAAGAACACAAGAGCCGTAATAGGACATTTTCAAAACGATCTTGATGACATCAGATGGACCACCTACAATTAATCACTAGTAATTGATCTAACTGCGCTAATCAAAGAGTTTACCGTGCATCAAGAGACGCAATAAAATGCTGCTTGTTCGTTTCTGTTTGATTTATAAAAAAAGAACCGCCGGGCGTTACTATGGGGAATGACGCAAGTGATTCAACAGTTCAATTTCCGCGTAGTTACACTGTATGTGTGATGCCGTCTATAGCGGGGCGCAGTCGAATAAAAAAACGTCTGCAATCTCGAAGCCAATGGTGGGAAATTGATCAATGGCCGTTGTTGCTGCTGTGGCTCCTGCTGCTTTCGGCCTGCTGCTACTAGCACAGTAATGCCAGGCAACGTTGTGCATGGCAACAGAGACATGAGTCGGTCCGATCGGTCCGCTTCTTGAGGCGGGTAATTTGAAGTGCGCTAACCCAATGGAGAGCACTAAAACGTAATTTTATTTCAAAATAGATCCTCCCTTGGCACAAAAGTAACGAACGCTACGAGGTTTCTGGACCGCTATTTCAACAATCATGGTCGACTTGATTGTTGCCTTACTTGTCCCTTTAAATACATAGTTGCAAGATCTAGTCCGGCATTGAACTAGTAATTACACAGTAATAGGACATCTAAATGGGACCAGGGAAAATATTTAAGCTATATCGATAAAAGTAGTACAAGCATTGACGAATTGGGATACATTTACTCGCTGAAAAAGCTCACGGAAAGCTCCTATGAATGTTGATTTTAGTTTAAAAAAAAAGAGGAACACATGCGAGGGACAGACAGGCTCTTGCCCAACTTCACCAACAACCAGCTTCTATGAAGTTTGACTCGGAGCTGTCATTGAACGATGCACATAAGGCTTATGTTTGATTTGTTATAAAACAAGATGGTTTTGAAACTGAGAAAGCGAATGAGTTTCATATACGACGGAATAAATGTCTATACCACGCAGTGTTTCATCACACTAACGAGGTCTGCGAACAAGGGGATTAGCTTGCGCTTTGACGGAATTTAAATAACTAGTGTCGCATAAACTATACCATCCCAGATTTGCGTGGGGACAAAAAAAAAGTTCTTTGGAAAGTGTAGCAACAAGATTACATTCGGCCGCTGGATCAAGAAAAAGTGATGTTGCGAATTTCGCCAGACTAATGGCGTGGCAGACGTTCCTTCGCTGTATCAAACAATTAGGTCTCGAACAACATTCTTCAGTGAATCGAACTTTAGTGGAATGCTTCAACGGCTTGTTAGACAACGACAACGGAATGCACATATTTTGCACAGTGCAATGTTACGGGCGTATCATGCACCACAATACCTTGGCGATTGCTTCAGGATTGTTCAGGCTGTCCACGGGCATCTTCATGGTGGTGAAGTAAGGCTCTTTCACGTGCCGCAGGTACGATCCGATGGTCACATCACGCCGCGGCTTCGCGGACGGTGTGATCAGGGGAGTTGTCCTGTATGTCTGCGTGAGTGCGACAAACAAAAGAAAAAGGAGGCGGAAATGACGACAACAACCTGAGACGCAGAACTCTATGGTGTAGCCAGGCCATCCAGGTTCGAATTAACTTGGGCTTGGGTGGGCTGTATATACAAATAAAATGCTAAAAAATAGGGTTTGCACCCCCCCCCCCCACCACTCCCCTGCCAGCCCCTTAGCCAGGAAAAATTCTGTAGCCCCCCCCCCCCCCCCTTCGCCCGACCGAAATTCGTATGGTGGGGGCTGTTGTGTACCCGATAATACATAATGAAAATAGGTGTCTTCCAATGCCTTCAACATGTGCCTCCCCCCCCCTCCCCGACAGAAATTCCCGAATACGGGCCTGCCCCTGGCTAAGCTATACTGGCGGAACTGTTAATAAAGAGTCGTTATGGAAGAACTGTAAAGGAACTAATAATAATTACTGAAAGCGCGTGACGTTAACAAAGGTAGAGCAAGGACTTTGCCTTGTTAAAAAGCCATGACAGTAGACTAACGGAGCGAGGACACAAAGTCAAGAAAAAAAAAACTGAATCTTGCCTTTGTGGTGCCTTTGTAGACCCTCTTTTCTTATCTCATTTATAACACTTCCTTTCCCCTGACCAAGTATATTATAGCAAACTGGAGACTTGCTTGGTTAATCTCTATGTATTTCCTTTCTCTTTCTCTCTTTCGCACTCACTTTGTGCAAGTACGCATGCAGTTGCGAATGGGTGTTTAAATTACAATCTTGACTGCTACCAGCAGTTGTTACTAGAAAAGGTGTCAAAAAACAAAGACTAGGGGGTGATAGCAGATAAAACATCTGGTCTTGCCGTCGGTGTATAACTCCGAAATCACGAGTGAGGAGTTGCGCCGTATAGTTGCGATACAAATAACTAGCGAAGCTAACATCACACGCGCAAGATTATGCTCAACCCAACAACTGCTTTTTTTTTAATTGTCATAAAGTATCGTTTCACCTTCAGAATAGTGAAAGAGAC
The DNA here is from genome assembly GCA_013436015.1 of Rhipicephalus annulatus. NCBI lineage: Eukaryota > Metazoa > Arthropoda > Arachnida > Ixodida > Ixodidae > Rhipicephalus > Rhipicephalus annulatus. The sequence goes on from WOVY01009330.1 coordinate 484,559, forward strand.
TTGAAATCAAGCACATCTTGTCATAGACGTGCGCAGGGTTCCCCTTCGGGGGGGGTGGGGGGGGGGGTTCGTGGCAGTGCTCCCCGTTCCTATTACGTCAATGCAAGGGGCTGAATTTGCGCCCCCCCCCATTGCGCACGCCTATAGACATGTTGTCATGTAACTATATGCAGCACCACGTCTCATACTTGGTCAGGTACACCAACTCGGGAAGCTACACGCACCTTTTTATTTTCACTCTTGTCTCAACAAAATGCTTATAACGCCAGGACGGTGACTGCAGCAACAGCCAAATATTTGTTCTGTATAAGCACATGTCTTGTTTATTTTTTCCTTGTACCCTTTTTAAAATGTCGGCAATGCTGTGAACATGCTGCCTCTCTAGCTGCTTCTGACATAAATTCATAAAATTCAATGAGCGACTGAGTTATATATTTTGAACTTTATTTTATTATTGATTACGGTTGTGATATCTTAGTTTAATTAACGTCATTATCATTATTAATTGATTTGCATACATAGAAAAACAGGGGCACAGAGGAAAGAAAGAGAGAGCAAGCTGGCAACTGCCACCTACAGGGGCACAACGCCTACTCACTCTTTCGGGAGGAGGGAAGAAACAGAGATTTCACGCACTCTATGGATGAATAAGGAGATGATCGGCTTTGACACGTCTCCACAATGTATTACGTTAGAGTTCAATTTCATGATTTCTGTTTCTTCTGTTCTCTTTGGACAGTGTAGCTATAGGTGTGCTGTGCGAACATTAGGCAACTGCTTTTTTTTATTTGAAAGTTTACCCAACAGTATAAACAATGAAATATATAAATAGAGGCTTGTTTAGGTGGCGTACATCGCAAGTACTGTGTGGTGGAGCCCTTGGAGCCAGGGATTATAGTCCGGTGGTCTCGTGTTATGAAGGCCTACTGTTCGCAGGTTGCGCATTAGGTAACTATGAGGCGTTTTTCTCTCGTTTTGCAAACAAGCCATTTTATGACAGTTGAATTTAACCTAAATGACGCGAATGCGCAAATGGGCATTGGCAAAGGTCATTATGACAAGATAATGCGGGACTTCCCGCTAACTCCATGAGTACTGTATTAGTTACACTATTGAAAAAAGGCATAATTGATTTCTAAAAGCTTGGTAAACCTGACAAATCGCCATCTTTATAAAATATTCTGTGGGCCCATGGAAAGTGAGCGGGATGAGCTTTCAGTCAATAAACCGGGTGTGCCACCAAAAATACACGGCATAAAATATCTTCTAACATAATGATGGAAGGCCATTGAAAACATAGCCTGCTTTAGCTTTGCCCAATGTGTCCGGCATGAATCCCAACGGGCACCGTCTGTTCTACCCCTAGTCGTCTATTTCATGACATTTCTGGTTGCTATCCTGGCTCTGAACGCGTTGCTTGCGTAATGCCTGTGGCCTTTCCTTCTCTCTTGCACCAGAACAGGCGCCGGACATTGTCTCGCTTCTCGTCTCGCCTGAGGCACCGCTGCCCGCTCGCTGTCTCGACCTGCCGCGTGCACTTTAAATCTTTCCGCTTGTTCATCATTTTGTCCGGACCCTCAGAATCGCTTGCGTCCAGTCGCTTTTTTCTTTTATCGTCTGGGACGCATCCTGGTAAACAGCGCTCACTGCCAAGCAGGTGGTGCAGCCATGTTGGTTAGGTTTTGTTCCGAGCCGGCGCTCGGGAGGTTTTCGAGAGACTGCACTGGCCCTCCTCTCTGAGTGCATGCGCTTGCTCGCGTCCCGAGCATGCCGGCACCGGAAAGTATAGCACGTACGCTCTCTGAATCGAGGACCGTGGTATTCAGTGCTCAGCAGCCGTCGCAAGAAACAGGGCCAGGTCAGGTCTTTCTGCTGGCGTCTCTCCAGTCCTTGAAGCAGCTGCAGCTATCTCGTCGGCGCTCGTTCGCTCGCTTTCTGTGCCGACGGGCTCCCTCACTAACTTTAGCACTGGCGCACTCTGTTTGTGTGTCGTTGCCGGTTGAGGTCGTCCCAGGGCGCGTGCCCTTCTTCCTTGGTCTGGGCGGCGCCCCGCAACGCGCCGTCAGCTAAACAAAAGCGCTGATAAATTCCCACCCTTTGCAGCAGCTGTCGTGAAAGCCGCACTCTTTTGCTCGGTTGGTTAGTCGCTCCCAATGGGAGGAATATGTTGATCCTGGCAAAGGGCGACGGGTCCAGTGTTTCTGGCTCAGGAAGTCTCCTTTTTTTTCTGTACCCGCTTTAGTACCTTTCCTTAGCCGAGTACATTTCGTTTTGAAACCCCGCGCGGTATTGTGGACGCTGAGAACACGTGTCTTTTGCGCTGAAGTGTCGCAACTTCCTGTCCTCACGTCTATAGTTTTATTGCAGCAGGCGTGCTGCTTTCTTCGATGGCAGAGCTTTGTTTTAGCTGACTTGGCTTTCTGCGTTGTTCTCCGTGAATTACATTGGAGGGAAGACGTGTGATGTAAGAAGTGGCCAGAGCTATCCCTACTTCATCCGCCTTCCGATTATTCGCGAATCGGAGAGGGGAGGGAAGGGCACATGTTCTTTAAGCCGAATTCAAAGCGTCATTGTCAGATTCTTCCCTTGGCCTATTGATTGGCGTCAATTTTGTCGATTACGGCTGACTATTCATGTGGTTGGGTTCTCTCTTTTCACGCGGAACACCGAAAGCAGCGACTGCTAAAGAAAGCATAAATACAATGAAAGTGCATTTGGCGCGTTCGGTGCATCTGGTCAAGAGGTGGAAAATGTGGCGTTCTGGGACTGCACACAAGCAAACATGACCAGGAGTGGGTATCTGCCACAGAAATTAGGCACGCCCAACTGTAGTTACCACCGATGCAGTAAAATAATAAATAAGCAATGCTAGCATACGCCACCTTGAAGGGTCTCCGCACTTCAAGTTCTACCTTTATCTTCAAGTTTCTCTTCTGGTTTTGTCAGCTGATATAGTTAGGGATAATACCCGCCGCAGCACGAGTTATTATACCGATAAAATACTTCAGGTGTTTTTTATGTCGCTTAAGCTAACGTCACATAACGCAAAGTCTCTATCTCAAATCTGTTAAATGTGATAGAGAAATCAAACACTAGAACAAAAGACACTTCGATAGATTCCAACTCATGCCAAGCTCGGAGGCGGCACGTTTCAGCTTATTTGTTTAGCATTATGTACGGAGTGCTTGTGTGGTAATATTTTTTAAGGTTCTGGACTGTCTAGGGATCCCCTGACCACATACAGTGGTTTAACGAAGAGTTTTTATTTGGGTAGGCGCAAGTATCCGCCACTAGTAGATTAAACAGTCTTGAGGCATTCTCACTTAGACTTTGGCAGATCGGGGTATATCCTAGCCCTGCACTCTTGCACAGTATCTTCCCCGGAATTCTGACGTCAAACACTTTTGTGCTTTGATAAGACTTTGCCCGCTTAGAGCACATGCTCTGGCGGTGCATCTACGTCAAGGAGTGCACGACGAAGACGTTGGGATGCTGTTCTACGCAGGCCGAATTTGGAAGCTCAACTATGGACATTTCATCGGGTTCGCGACGTGGCGGTGAGGCTATAGACCTGTCTCTCCCGACGTGGTATTGACCCGCTACGTACTAGTTCACACCCTGAAGAACTTAGTATGGTTAGGTTAGGTTAGGCTAAGTTAGGTCTTCCTATCCATTCCATTACCCGCCATGGTGGCCTAGTGGCTAAACACTCGGCTGCTGACCCGCAGGTCACGGGATCAAATTCCGGCCGCTGCGGACGCATTTTTGACGGAGGTGAAAATGCTTGGGGCCCATATGCTTATACTTAGATGCACATTAATGAGCCCCAGTAGGTCGAAATTTCCAGAGCCCCTCTCTAAGGCGTCTCTCCTAATCAAATCGTGGTTTTTGCATACGTTAACCTTGAGATAATATTATTGCATCCATTTCATTCCGCACAACGATGTAAGCCAGATAAACAGTGGATTGTCATGCTGGAAGGTGCTCACACACACACACACACACACACACACACACACACACACACACACACACACACACACACACACACACACACACACACACACGCGCGCGCGCGCACACACACACACACACACACACACACACGCACACACACACACACACATATATATATATATATATATATATATATAAACTTCGAGAATAGTGCAGTATAGGAAACAAAACAATAAAATATTTATTTAATCCTAACAGTTTCGGCTGGTGGACCAGCCTTCTTCGGAGGATGTAAGTGAAATGATACAAGTTCCCGTAGCAGAGGGTCACCCTCGCAGTTTAAAGACCCTCTCTCTTTTTTTTGGAGGGTCTTTAAACTGCGAGGGTGACCCTCTGCTACGGGAACTTGTATCATTTCACTTACATCCTCCGAAGAAGGCTGGTCCACCAGCCGAAACTGTTAGGATTAAATAAATATTTTATTGTTTTGTTTCCTATACTGCACTATTCTCGAAGTTTATAACTTTTATTACGGTAGCCGGAAGAAACTCTGATCATCTATATATATATATATATATATATATATATATATATATATATATATATATATATATATATATATATATACATGGTGCCTTAGCTTGTATACGAGAGACTATTGGTCAGCTGCCAGCTCGTAATAAGTGCACGTGCTACGTGACGTCAAACAGGCTCATAAAGAGTGTGCTACACTCGCCGCCATGACTACTGGTGGCGCCGAGTGACACTCCCACGTTAAATTCACACATATAACTAATGAAGGGGGTGGGGTAGGAGCCGCCGTGGTAGCTGAGTGGTAGCTCATCGAACGCGTTGTATGAAGGTCGCAGGTTTGGTTCCTGCCCATGGCAAGTTATCTTTTCACCCACTTTTCTTTCTTGACATCTACATTACAATCCAGTCTAATAGCTTCTCTTATACTTTCCTGGGCTTTATTGTCTGTTAGATCTTATTATTGTTGTGTCAAACATGGAAAAACGAGCCTTTAAGTATACACTTCTTTCCTTATATATACATTTAATGTAACGGTGGCATACTGCCGTGTCAATTTCTGCTTTATGTTTACCAACTATGGAAATGTCTGCCTTTACGGCCATTCTTTGGAATACACACGCACTAAAGAAGCGATGCTCTTGCATAACTTGCCAACCCATTTTCCGATTTTCTATCAACGAGAAAACTTTTGACCTTGTCTCAAATCTGTGTCCTCTCTACTTTTTCTCGTAATGTCTTTGTATACTGTGCACTACGGACTTGTTCCTACTCGCCCAGTCGTCGTTTGAAATTGTAGCAGGGGTGTAGGCAGAAATGTTTTTCGGGTGGGGGTGCACTTTGCTAATCTGAAGTGGGGACCAGGCAGGCAGGTGTGGTACAGTATCATTTTGTGCTTTGTATGCCATGGCAAAAGGAAATTCATAAATATACAAACAAACAAACAAACAAACAAATAAATAAATAAATAAATAAATAAATAAATAAATAAATAAATAAATAAATAAATAAATAAATAAATAAATGGCACGGGCGCGGGTTTGGTGTGCCACCTCCTGGCTACATCACTGAGTCGTAGCACTGCCTCCTGTGGTTCAACCTAATGTGAAGTCTCGCCGTAGGCTACGCTAAACAGCAAGTACATTATCATAATTGCGTTGCAGATCTGTGCCGCGCATAGTCATGCACGTCTCGGAGTATCGGTGCTCAAGCAGGATCTCTTGTAGGGGTCAGGTAGCGATTGGGGCCATCAAGACGACGGTGCGATCGAAGCCACTTCACGTGATGTAGAAAGTGGGAGTGTAAACGCTTTTTTTTTTCGTATTCGAACTGCGCTGCGTTACACAAGCGCGTGACTGCGCAGTGAAGCCACCTATACGTTTTTGGAATTGGTATCCTCATACCTGAGAAAAATACCACGAGACAAAGCGTTTATTTCACGTGTTGAATTTTTATTTTGGTCTTCATAGTGACTACCAACTTCCATGTCATCTATAGCGATTTGGAGGTGTCTGTCTGAGCTGCTCGTTCCTAGCACCCTGTGAACGTTCAGATGAACATGCGCGTAAGGGCCGGAACTGTTAGCGCTCGTCCCTTCCTCGTTTGTCATCTGAAGCGCTATACTTTGTTGTGTTCGAAGTGGCAACTCGCAGACAACCTTTTGTCAACATTGCCAACAAAAAGCTGCACGCTGTAGTGACAGGGACGCGCCATAAGAGCGACTTCGTATCACAATACCACTTACTAAACCCATTGCGATAACTCAATCGGCTTGTACTGGTGTGCACGAAGTTGCGACGGCCACATTCTAACGAAAGCTGAATGCAAAAACGTTCCTGTGACGTGCGTTTTTGAGTCTCATAATCAGATTGCGTTTTACGCGTGGGAACGACGGAGCTGCCGACGAGACCGGTCGATCTCCGGCGCAGTACAGCGTCAACGCTAACGCTTTGTTGACGCAGTAACCCGGTGGTGCCGGGCGTAGGCAGGCATTTTAAATGCGAATGAATTTCTTCGTCGGGCTATGTCAGGCATCCGTCGTCGTATCGCGGCGGTGTCCGCGTGCCGGCAGGTGTCATCTTACCGCTCTCCCTCTCCCATGCAAGATCTGCAGACGCGCGCGTTTATCCTCACCGCTAAAAACTTGAGCGTGTGGTGCGAGAGTGTAGGGGAGAGTAGGTGCAGTTCTTCGCCGGTCCTTCTCTCGCCGTTCAGTCTCTCTCCTCCATGTGCCACACGTTCCCGTCCGCTCGCGCCTCACTCTCGAGTGTTCGCTGGCTGGGTGCCCCTTCAAGAACATTCGGAAATGTGCTTGAGGCGTCGCTGTGAAACGCCAACTCCAAGGAGAGAACGCTGTTTGTTTTGTTCACATCATCATCATCATCATCATTTATTTATTTATTTGTTTACCCTTAAAGGCCCCTGTTGGGGTAAACGAGGCAAACCACCCGAAGTACAATTTAATAAAACAAATCGCGAAATTGCTGCCTATAATCCAAGCAGATGGAAAACTTAAACAACATGCTATATATAGGGGCATGGATGTCGGCGCCCCTATAGGGCTTCTCAAGCTATAGGACTTCTCAAGCCTTTTGTGGGGCTTCTCAAGCCGTTTGGATAAAACGGAAGGAACGTGCGCGGTTCTTGCGAACGGCGGGGCTTCCCTAGAAAACAGCTGGAGCGCGTCTCTTTGCTAGGCACTGTTGGTCTTGGCAGCCTGGGAAGCGACCGCATCTTTTGCTGCTGAGTTTACGACGTGCCCCCGCTTTGTTTCTTTCCTTCCAATTCCTCTAGCGAAACGTCAGTGAACTCCGCGAAGAAAATAAAAATGTTGTGTTTAACGGCCAGCTAATTTCAGAATATTCTGCATGCCACTCACTTTGCTTCCGATCATTTGTGAGCTGGGAGCTTTAGCGAGGAAGCCGTGGCTATTGAAAGCTGGCTGCGAAATCTCGTTTAGATTTCACCGCTTGGCGCGCTGCTTCGACGCACTCATTTCATGTAATAATGTCCAACTTTCACCTCAGGTTTTTAATTTCAACATGTATAATGATCTCTTGCCGAGTTCCCATCAGTAAAGCCGGCTTCGTGGTAAAACTTTGCGGATTATGGACAAAATTATGGACATAACGTGTAGAAATGCGAGACAACCAGCGTACGAACGCTAACCGTATATATGAGCATGTTGAAGTTTCGCGAATACTTTTTTAAAAGCTGTATTTCATTCAGAGCGCATAAGTGGAGAGCTGATGGAACTGAACTACATGTAGCTAAAACTATATATAAAAGAAAAAAATGAGGTTGCAGCGACGCCTCGCATGTTTACATATTCTTTAATATAATGCTGCTTGAAAACATGAAATTGTGAACATTTAATCATACATCCATATCTTGTGCGTAGAAAGGAATTAAAAAAAAACATTTACGCATGCATCCGTAAAACAGCGTTATTGCCGGCTTACCTGGTTGGTAATCTTGGCCTGTTCCTTGAGCGCGTCTATCTTGTTTTCGACTAGTGGCTCGGGCACCAGGAATCCCTGGCGCAGCTCGTATTGGTACTGGCCATCCTGGTGTGGGCCTGACGCCGGCACCGTGACGTTTTGCGTCGTAATGGTGATGCCGGGGCTCTGGGGCGACACATAGGCCGGCGGTCCCGCGGGCCGGTACGTGGCGCCGGCCAGAGGGTGGCCGCCGGACACCATGCCGGCAGGCTTGGGCGTCGTCGGGGTGGAGGCTGGCGAGTGAGGCCCAGGACTCCTGCGTGCACGTGTGGGGAGAAATTAACAAAAATAAAGGAGGTGCGACACAACATAGACACGTTAAACCGGCTTCGCCAACACTTTCGCGTTGAACATTGTGTTGAGTGCAATGTATACCCGTAACGCCATTGATCCAATTACGATGAGAATAGGTGGGCGACGGGTTTCGTTGTACTTATTTATAACTCGTCACAAATCGGTGGAATTGGCGGTATCAAAACTTCACGTAATCGCACGCGTCTATATATTACGGCATGGAAACTTCACATCAACACACGCGTCTATATATTTATTGTGAAAAGAAACGGTGAACATCTTTGTATTTGCAGCTGCTGTCTTGGGCCAATATGGCCTTTCTTTGGTACATGAAGGGCCCTGCGCTAGTCTGGTCAAGTCTGCGCTCATTCGTCAGGGCCATGTTCAGTGTGACGTGACGCCATGAAAGATGACGAGTCTTCGTCTTCTTTCGTGCTGCAGTCTAGCAACATTTTCATCAAGAATCTTAAGGTAAACATACTTTCTGGGACTGGTGAGCTTAATATTACTATCTTCACGTTAACTGAACAGCCCGGTCTGATCTGTGGTCCCGGTAATGAAGCACGTACGTGCCTTCATTACCGGGAACACAAATTGGTAACTGGAATCAAATGTTGTTAGTACAAGTGTCATAGACGCATGAATAGGGCACTTCATATAGTGCGGAGTAGTAATAATGCATTCAGTATGAAGTAGTGTAAATGTGCACGCTCTATGGGTGATGGAATACAGGACGTGCTCTCAGCTGGTGCTCAGTATCGAGAATACACTATGTGCTCTTCGCACGCGCTTTCCGTTGACCAACGCAGGAGTCGAGCAATCTTGAATAGCTCTTGCATAAGAAATGAGATGCGAATGTAGGCCCGCATTCACAAATCCATTCGTGGGCAAGATTGCTTTGTTAAGAACCACTGCAATTACAATGTAAGAGTTCCATAGAAGTTTGGCCGACCATTCAAGAAAAGAAAAAGATTCAGTAGTTCTTCCAAAGGAACAACCTATAGTGTATTCAGAGTCATGGCTTCAACCAATGAGTAGTTATATTCATTTGGTTAGTTCTCTCCTGCCACCAGTAAACACAATGTAATATAGCCTGACTCTGTAAGTTGAATAAAAGCATCGCGAACGAGCTCTCTGTATTGTATTCACTCACCCCTGTTATGCGTGCTCTCGATTTACGGGCAGCCCGAGCGAACACCGTGGTTCTCACCTGTTCACGACCAGGTTCAGGTGGTTGCCGCTGTTTCGGATAAGTTCGGTCGCCTCGTTGTGGGTCATGCGGGACGTGTCGCGGTCACCGATCTTGAGCACCATGTCACCGCGGTGCAGCTCGCCCTCGGAAGGACTTCCCAGAAACACCTGCGCGGGTCACGAAGCACAGTTGAAGAGCGAGCCACGTGGTAAATAGAGAAGAGTGCGTGACTTGAGGGCGCCACGTCACGCGACGAGCTAATTTATGTTGCCATTTTGGCTGGAGCTCGTACATGGCAAAATGAAGCATGGCAAAATGAAGGTGTGACGCGAAACAACACGGATAAAAGAAAATGAATGGCCTGTGCGCTTTCGAGTAAGTGCTGTTGTTTCGTGGTATATACTTTACATTTCCTACAAACGCAGTGAAGCACTTGCTCCTGTTTTCGCCATCCCAGGTTTTTTGCTGTTTTTGATTACTATGTGCTTCTGGCTAACCAATAGTGGCTAGCAACGCCTGAGTAGTGGTTTCTGCAGCCGTCATGGCTTGCGTCATTTATTCTAATACTGTAGAAACATAGACACCCTTTATTGACGTCGTCGTTATCCAATCCTATGAAAAATACGGGCCAACCCCGAAGGCCGTGCAGTCTGAATCAGCGTCCCAAAGTGCAGACTCTCTGGAAGGAAGAATGAGAGACACTGACACGCGAAACATGCGCCATATATTTCGAACACACACTATAGAACGATAGACGCATGCGTGGTGGTCGTGGTCCAGTGGTTAGAACATTGGGATGGTCATTGGGATTTCTTCCTGTCATTGGGATTTTTGTCATTGGATTTCCTGTCATTGGGATTTCTTCCTGTCATATTGGTGATCATCAGTAGAGGTGAACTGTGCGTACGTGATTGCATCATAGCGTAGTCTGCCCAATTTAGCAAGTTCCTGAGAGATACGAGCCGCAGAAACGGCACTGGTAAATGACAGTGAGCAGGACGCATTGGCGCTCAGCTGTTGAGACGTCCGCAGCTAGTCTGACACTGGGCAATTCTTGAAAATGCGTCATATAATAAACTAGGCAATTGTCGTGATATTCACGTCCCGTTAATCGCTACGCTGACAAGTGTGGTGCGGTACGTGAATGCAATTACTGCATCTGAACAAGCGCAACAAGAAAGCATTTCATCGTGTTTGCTACAGCGTGTGCAGTGGATTGAGTTTAGCGCTCAGTTACAGGTGGAGTAGAATTATCAAGGCACAGAGAGGAGCAACGAGGACCATTCTGATTACGACATTTATAAGTAGGCGACTTTGAAAGTTATAATGTTTTGTTGAATGTTGAAAGCACGAGTGTAGTATACACAAGACTGAGCATGAATACAAAGGCGCAGCTATATGATTGAAAGGCACTCCAAAGATCTTTGCCTGCAGGAGGCGAAGGTAACTAGAACATCTCCCCTCTAGCCTTGTTTACTTCGAAGTTGGTATTCGAATGCGTTTCGGCAAGCCCGGCAATCAGCTCCTCCGCACCAGTGTTGCACTGATAACCGCACGATCAGCGAAAAACGCATCAGCAGTCTCACGTCCTTCTATCCACCAGCGTCAACTCCGTGTGTTTCGGGGCAACTGTTTTTCGGTGCATAATCAAAAAATAGTGATAATGGTTTTGGGGTTCAACCTCCGAAGATGACGATATTATGAAGAGAGACGCCGTAGCGGAGGACTCATGAAGAATTTGGCCATTTGGCGTTTTTCAACGTGCACCGAAATCTATAGATTTCGGTGCCCGTTTTTGTGAACGATTTCGTGAACATTGAAGTTCACGGGCCCCAAGAATTTTTGACACCGTCAAAAATGCTGCCACCGTGACCGGGATTCGATCGACCTGCGACTCAGCAGTCGAACTGTTGGCAAAGGCTAGATGCCGTTAGGGGGTAGACTGAACGAAGTGGGTTAAGCAAAAAGTAGTTGTCGAAATGCATAATTTTACTATTTCGTATGTTTCTCAAATTCAGCGTGATGAAACGACGGTGTTATATTAAGGCTGGTGTAATCACGTAAATGTTGGAAAATTCAAAATAAAACAAAGAAAAAGTAGTTGTGCAAAAGGAGATATTTATAAAAGGTGAACCCGTCCAAAGAATGCCGTTCGTTTAACATCGGTTTTGCTGCATAGCTACTCTGTATATACTGACGACACAGGCAAGCTGGCAAGAATGAAAACAGCAACAAAAACAAAAAGGAAGGGGGAGGATGGTAGGGTGGAACCGTCACTCATTTTTAGCGATGCTTCAAAACCTCTTACGTTTTTCGGCATATGCGTCTCGACGGCCGTGTTCGCCTTGTTTATGTATTCTTGCCCCTGGTCGAGGCCACGGTTTAGACACGGGCTGTCAAAAACCTCAAGTCGCGATGACGTCGCGCTATTTCGAGCTTGCTGAGTCTTGTGGGAATAGTGTGGCGAACGCGGTGTCTCCCTGCGTCATCCTTCGATGCATCAACGGCGCACTCCTCGTTCGATAACTTCACCGGGTAAGCGCTAACAAATACGCAGTGTCCCCCCGTCTGAACTTTTCAGACGTTGCAGCAAATGTGTAGCAAATGCAGCAAACGCGTAGCGGTGTTGTGGGTTTGCACTTCGCTGGAGGGTGTTACGTGCGGAAAAAAGTTAATCAAGCGTCCAAAAATGAGTATCGCTTCTTGACGTAGCACTTTCTTGCCGTAGGCGTCTTGACGTAGCACGGCGCTCGTCGACTGGTCTAAACTATTCACGACGATGGGCTACACCTTCCCCTCACTACTAGTGAGAGAGAAAAGTGGCGAGGCCGTGCGAAAATTTGAAGCCAGCTGAAACCGATGTTTTAAGCCCTGTAACTTCCTTAGTATAGCACGTATTCGAAAAACTTTTTTTTTTGAGGCAGAATGTTGACAAAGCGAAAGTGCACACATTTCTTTTTATAACAATTTTTGGGCCTCGGGGTTGTTTACTGACCCTTTAAGTTGACTGCATAGTATCTATATGTGCATATGTGCACCGGTACAGCTTAGATGCACACCGTTGCGTAGATGTCGTGTGCTTCTACGAAAACTACTGAGCCGAAATGCAGTTCTGCCGTATCTATAGCGCCATGATATACAACCTTTAGAACAGTATCCCTCCCCTGGTGTGGTCTAGCAAAAACGTTCAATGGCATGACCAGAATTTTTTTTTCACAGAGGAGGAGAGGGGCGCGTTCGACTCCCCCTCATATGTGTTCCTGCAAGAGTCTACGTGTGTGCGTGTACATGCACACGTACAAAACATGAAAATTTTGTGGGAAATGGGTTTGAAACTCCTTCTGAGTGCTCTAATGTACGCGTTGTGTAGTAAAGCTGCTTGAAACTCTAATGTACCTCGAGAACACGTCAGACGTTAAAAGTGTCGAGGAGTGCTGTCAAAACCATGATTTATTAAGATATGCTGTTATGCACTGAAGCACTGATAGGCATCAATTTGCGTGATATTGAGTGCGTACTGCATAACAATTAAAAAAAAACGTCGCCCTCGACCATCAGATATCCAAGCAACAGGGCTTCAATGCTTGAAAATGTCAGTGCGGTGCTCCCCCCCCCCCTCTTCTCACGCTTATTGAAAATTACTGTTCGCAAACAATGGATATTGAAGTGCTGGTGCCGGCCAGGACACAGCTGAAGCTATTGTGTGTTCTATAGTTTCTCATTGGCCAGCTTCTGCATGCAAGACTGATTAGAAAGATCTGGGGTGCTACGTAGGATACCCCGAGCTTCTCGGGCAGACGAGTTCGCTCCGAGCTAGATCTATAGGGCGGCCATGGTATGAAGACAGCATGCGGAGCATGTGATAGCAGTGTTGATAAAAATGACTATGAGAACGCGTGTGGCGTTGGAAATGCATGTAGGCCATTTGCAGCGGTTATCAAAGAAACTCCACGTGCGAACACGTCAGCGCCGCAACTCAGTCAACATTTTAACAGTGCAGCGACGTCAGCGTGATTGTCGCGCTATATTTTTGTCAACATTACTATAGATCTTCGTCAACTCAATACGTGCTTCCCACAGGTGTGTTCATGGGCGTTTGCCCTCTTTCTGGCAGCTTCTTTCGTTCCACCGGCAGCATGGAAATATCCAATCTCGAATGCAGCAACAGGTCACACGCAGCGCTCTCGTGCTGCTCGTTTCACTTCTATGAAATATTGCAGATAAATATGAGGACAGGTGATCATGAGGGTTGCTTGCATGCATTATGGCGGCAACGCGGCTGTGATTGGATACGTCATGAGCGTGGTGAAATTGAAGGCGATACATCGTATGCCCGTGTGATGTTATCACTTTTACTTCAGCGTGCGTTTGTGCATAGCCTTCGCGATAAAGCTGATAGAATAATCGTGCCACTCGATGTGAGTACTGCTCCTCGGCAATCGCAAAGTGGTGGGTCTACCTGATCTTCGCCGAGGGCGCCTGTCAATCCAACTGATTGACGCGTGAACTCGGATGCAAACTTCTTGATTCTGAGAAGGCCTAGTTCAACTTGTGACTGTGATGGTGCTGGTGTGACTGTCAAGCGTTTGATGCGGTGAACGCTAAGCGGCAGCTTTTTTGCATATAAATTAATTTGGTGTGCTTACACTACTTGTGCAAGGCTACACCCATAGAGGAGCTTGTGATAACCTAGCTTCTTGCAGCTTTTAAATTGGTTGTCTACTCATGTACTTGACCGGCTTTGAAGTGAAGTCCACATCAGCTCTGTATTAATTTTGATTGTAATTGTAATATTAGATTAAGGCTTAACGACCATTACACTAAGCTGTTCTGTCTTCATTGATGAGGTTTTTAAAGGGCACTTATTTCGGGTGCAATTAGCAAGGTCGTGATCAAACGGGAGCTAATAAACGCAATCCTGATTCACACATAGTAATTGTCATCATATTAGTAAGGGATAATTGGCATGATTTTACTTAGCGTGTTCATGAATAATGTCGCGTTAATTAGGATGGCTTAGCTTATTAACTAGCATGCTTTAGTTACCACGGTCCTACAGCTTTACATAGCTTCATAAGCATAGTCCTCTGTGGCATACTTACCTGTCCCGTACCATGAGTTGGCGTAATTAGCATGGGCATATAGCATGTTCTGGCCTAACTTACCAAATATACTACCCAGCCAAATAGCTAATAAGCCGGGTGCGCATGCTTGAGTGCTATTAGAAGATGAAGATGACAAAGAAGGCGTGCACTGGCCGAGCAGCACGCTATATTGTGCAGGACGACCATGGTGAGTAACGCGTGGCCTCGGGTTGAGGTGTGGTCGTGATGTTGTATGCAACATTGGCCGAGTGCCTTATAAGACACTCGGCCGGAACTAATTGAGAGGCCACCGAGCTGGTTATTCTAAAACAGACTTAGTGCAGGCAGCAAAAGCTTGAAAATAATGAAACATCCCGTGCCTTTAAACGTTATCATCACGAGAAGTTTTGACGCCTTTATTGCATTGGTGCGACAAACAAATGAAGGAAAAATGCCTCTGGTTTGAAAACACCACTCAACTTTGCCGACCGTCCTTGACGCGATGAAAAGCAGCGCGCTGAGAGATGAATTTGACTTTTTCGCATGCACTGTTGGCTCAATCAACAGGCGGTGTGTGTCACTAGAGCTCTGAAAAATCTTGAGTTCCGCGAAAATCGGCCGATCCTGCATAGCACCCCTGCTTTGTTTCCGTTTATGCTAACTATACAGATCATTGGATGGCTGTCCACGCATGCGTGCGTGAGCAAAAAAATGCGCGTGACGTGTCAGGCAGGCCATACACCTGTCGTGGCAGCGGTCTGATGTCAACAGCAACCGCGGCGGGCTCCTTCCGATAGAGGGGCGCAGCGGTTTAGTCCTCCCCCTCGTACACTGTGGCGTATACACAACACCCTGGAAGCCTTGCCCTCTAACGGGGCCTCTACGAGAATGGAAGATCGCGCGTTGCATCAGCGAAACCGAGACGCTTTGGCACTGCCCTTGCCTCCAGTGCTGGTGGGGGTCCGAGTATTCGCTGGGCCAGGGGTTTTCGGTGAAAGGGGGTTGGGGCGAGGGAGTGTCTCGAGTTACGCGGGATTCTATTTGGGTCGGGTGGACCGGCATTGAAACGAAAGCAGGGCCAAGCGCGCGCGCGAGCATGGTCCCACCTCAAAATAGCCACGTAGTCGCGAGCGCGCCGAGCGCCACCAAGACGTGTGTGCGACGCCTGGGCGCCGGCTGTTCCCGCGTGGATTTGCACCCCGCGCGAGAAGGCGAATACGGCTATACGCACCGATTATTCTTGTATTTGCAGCTATTTCAGCCCTTAAATTTTTTAGCACACGCCTCGTAATCCGAGCGAGTGTGCCTCTTTTGTAAGACGCGCATTCCTTGCAGCCTCAAGGCTCTCAAGAATGCAGGAAGTGTCTCATGCTGGCGATAAATCTTTTGCATTTTCTTCCATAGTCTTCATTACCGACATCTACCTACACTGCACGCCACTTTGAAAGTAGACAATAAAAACAGGAAAGTGTGGAATATATGATTGGTATGACATTATTGCATTGATGTTTTTTTTTCTGCCCCGGCGCCGTCCGGCGTTTTACGTCCCACGCTGCCGCTTCTTAAGAGGCATTTTGAAAGGTTCAACACCAACATCGTTATTTATACAAAAAAAGATCTCGTTCAATCTGTTCTGCCGTGTTAATTGATCTCTTTGCAGTGTGGCAACCATCGCTCCTGAGTTACTGTACCCTGACTTAGACGTGGCCCTCTTCGCGAGCATTATTGGGCGTGTCGGTGCGTTCTTGAACGTGACATTATTATCCGTCGCTAGTCGGTGCCAAGACACTCTGGCCTCGGGCAAAGTCAAGGAAGCGGCCAGGCTAAGGCACAACCGAGAGCGGTGAAAGAAAATAGGACAATCTGGACGTAGCCTTTTCCGAAAGCTCGAAAGTACCCAAGGCTCGCTGTCGCTGCCTTCCGGTGGCGAGGTCCTCGCGATCCCCGCTCTTCAACTCCGGGCGAGATCTTGTTATACTTGACAGACGTGGCAGCGAAGTGGTCACGTGGCAATTTAGGTGACCCAAGGCAATAACGAGGCTATGCCACAGGCTTCGAATCTCGACTTAGCCGGAATTATGTGAATGTTTGTTTTCCGGCTGGCAATTCCCTTTAAAAGGCGCAGGAAGTGCTGTCGGATGAAGTTGAACGAAAGAATACCAAACGTCAAAAAGAAAAATAAAGCGGCGAAAAAGTCAGAGAACAGCTATAAACTGAATATATAAACATATACGTTACGTCACAGAGTCCACTTTGTCAATATTACTCTAAGCCTTTAAGTAGGCATTTCTATACGAACATTTAGTCCTGGCTTTAGCTATTTGAAGCGCAAAATCATTTAAAGGAAATCTCGAAATAGTTTTTTGATAGAGTCGCCTTAAATGCAGTGACTTACTATCCGATCTGTTCCTGCATGGTTTCCAAGAATTGCTAAAAGAAGAAAGAAGACAGTACAGTGTGAAAACTGCTGTGAAAGAGATGAATAAGCTGACCTATTACGGCGTAACTCTAGCGCGAAAAAGACACGGACAAGAAAGTGCACATCGGAAGCGCTTACTCACGGAGAGGCAACAAAGTACCAACTTGCTTGCCTCTCCGTTTTGCTTCAGTTTAAGTTGTCGTAGTAACGGTTTTTGTTTTAAGGAACTGTCACGAGATACGCGTTTTTTATTATAACTCGGTGGTTCTTCAATAGGGTGTCGCGCCACTGCTTTAAGTAAAGGGGCATTATTCATGGCGTTTGCCATGGCCACGCTTATTTATTGTATTTAAACCGCGTGCTTGATTTGCCGAGGATTGGGTTTAATTTCTGAAGTATAACCAGGACCTTTTTTGCACTTCTAATATAATTGTGAGCGAAAATTGTTGATATTGTTCTAGTTTCCCACAAAAATAACAAGCGACAAGCACTGAACTTCTGGGCCAATGTTCACAAAATAAATAAATAAATAAATAAATAAATAAATAAATAAATAAATAAATAAATGAATAAATAAATAAATAAATAAATAAATAAATAGAGTCTTACGCTAGAATTTTTCGTAAGAAAATTTTCAGCCGATCATGATGCGCGACATATCATTATCGCAGCCAGTTGGCCAATGCAGAGAATGATCGAGAGAGCGAAAGCTTCGTGAATATGGCTCTTGGCTACCAATACTGCAATTTCGCGGAGACATTAGTGTCATCTTGAAAACAAAAACGAGAAAAAAATGACTTGCTCTGGTGCTAGTATGTTTTAGAGCATTGCCAACAACCCATTTGTGAATCCAGACCTTCGTATGTCACGCAACCTCTTGTTAGTAATAATAATAGTGTGTAGGGTTTTACGTCCCAAAACTACGATATTGTTAGGAGAAACGCCGTTGTGGAGGGATCCGGAAATTTGGACCATCTGGCATTCTTTAATGTGCATTGACATCCCGCAGTACTCGTACATCTACCGTTTTGCCTTCACTGAAATGGAATCACGTCGGCACGGATCTTACTCGCCACCTTTGGGTCAGCAGCCAATTACCCAAGCCACTGATCTACCGCGACGGACCCCAGATTCTTGTTGTAACGTGAAACTTCAAGAAACTGATACTTGTGTGGGAAGTTTCTTCGACAGTTCATTATTCGCAAATCCATAACATTGAATGAGAGTGAATTCCAAACTATAGGTCGTGTTGTAGCCGGCGTTAAATTTAGCGTTGGAAGCTCAGCGATGCGGATGACGACTTGCGAATAAGAAAACCGGAACAGCTAACTTTAGGCAGCACGGGGAGGGACATATATCAGCGAGGGCATCAATAGAAGCGCTTATTTCGGGTCACCCTGCCGTTATTTCAGCACTTACGCTGAAAGCTCGCGTATTCGCTATTACTACTGTGCGTCAAAGTAGAGTAGTGTAAGTTTTGTATCTGTAGTACCGCTTAGAGCGCTGCGCACGTTAGATGACCAAGATGTTAGACCACTCTATAATTAGCTTACTTGTATGAGTGTAAGGTTTTTTATTGACGCGGATAATAAAGAGAATAATAATGCTCTCACACAATAGTGAAAAGCTTCGCTGTCTAGCGTAAGCGTCCGTTACCAGCTCGATTCTGTCGAGAGAAGCAGTGGCCCATGTGGTCCTGGACTGAGGACTCCGCCCACGCCTAGGGCCCGTCGAAGTTCTTCGCGGTTTCTATTTATTTTAATAAATGATCTCGCTTGCTTAAAATTCTTTCAGTATATTCAACAAAAGCTGAATTTGCTAATTAACTAACAAAAGACCATAGCGTAACACACGCATAGTCGGTGAGTACACGATTCGCGGTTCGGAGGTCCATTGGGACTTCTGTCTACTCACTTCAGCATTATACTATCAACCTTACGTACTTTCAAGTTCGCACTCACATCTACTGACAGGTATTTCAAATCAGTGTCGTTCATACACCATTTAGATATTTATTGATCAAAGGCGTGACGTACGTAGGGGGGTGCCTTGACCCTTCGTCCCCCAATCATTCAAGGGAACGTCTTGATGAATGTATGCTATGTTGTCAGCTTTTCAAAGAAAAAAAAAATGTCCTTACTGATTTGCAAGCACTCAGAACTCGTATTCGAAGATACAATCTCAACCTGCGCCGCGAATATCACCGATTACGACATTGCTGTTAACGAGCATTGACACTATGGTTGAATAAAGAGACATGCGTCGATTCTTTCAGACGAGTGAGGTCCCAAAGTGTACTACTTTGGTGAGTGTGACTCCGAGTGAGTCCTGTTGAAGAAAATTTTCGTGAGTGTGAGTTCGAGTGTATCCGACTCAGGAAAAGTTTGGCGAGTCTGAGCCCGAGTGAGTTCAAAGGGGAAAATATATTTCATGAGTGAGTCTGAGTAAGCTCCACAAGTTTTTCCGACCTATGGTTGGCCCACGAACGAATCTGGTGCAAGTACAATGTATAGTTATATTATCTGGGTGTAGTAAGATGATTCGCAGCCTTTAAACTTCGCGATAACACGACGATCGCTGGCCGTGGTCCGCCCCAGTGGAACAGTGGTTTTGGTGCTCAGCTGCTGACCCCAAAGTCGTGGCTTCAATCCCGGAGGCGGTGGTCACGTTTCAATAGAGGCTAGAGGCTCCTGTAAGATGTGAGATGTCAGCGCACGTTAAGACAACACCAAATTGTGGAAATTTCCGAAGCCCCCCAATATACGGCGTTCCTTATAGTCAAATTGCGGTTTTGGGATGTAAAACAACAGATATTATTATTATTGACGCTGGCCCCATGGTATATGAAGCTGAGAGTGCTAGTTGAGCAGGCAGTAACGCAGTAATTAGTGAATATAACCCAATGTTCATTAGTGACTGTTCGAAAAGCTGGCTCTTGACCGTTTACTGATTTTGCTGACATTTAAGAGGTGCAGATACGCGCAGTACTGTGACACTAATATACTCTTCTGTCAATCATTCTTCCTTCTTCAGCTCGGTCCTTGTCTTGTTTGTAAACATAAAGGTATACTGCCACACCGTGTACGCTCCCCATGAACTTGTTGTCAAAGCATACTTCGGAATTTCACCGGTGACGTCCGTTTGAAAGACTTTCATTTTTACTTCGAGACACCCTGCTAATGACCATGATGCTGTCGGGCGACCTCAAAACATTGCTGACACCCGCGAGATGAATCGGCTGCACAGAAGGTGACAAATTAAAAAAAAACTTCATGAAAGGAAACGAAGTGCTGTGTAGCACTAGGACAACATTATTTATTTAGCCATAATCCACAAAGGGTAAGAAAAAAAAAGAAATTACAGAAGCTTATCCACCCTCAACTAGAATTGCCGAGCTCAATCAGATAAATGATTTGTTATTGGTACAAGATATGTCGTTCGAGTACTTCTTTCGCCGTGAATATTTGATACAGAAATTTCACCAAGTGTGAGTGAGTGAGAATTTATTAGAAGGCAGAGAGGTCGGCCTGAGCTAGTTCGCTCTAGCCTGCTACTCTACACAGGGGATAAGGGAAAGGGGAAAGAAAGAGGGATGAAGGGTAATGATGGGGACAAGAAGAGGTGGTGCGTATGTACAGTAGCCACTTTGTATAGTACCCTACAGTCTAGTTTCTAGTCCAGTGCTTTTTATAAAGTCTAGAACAGCCTTTGCAGCAGTTTTTGACACTGTTTGGTCGCTCATTGCTGATAATATGTGGCTTTCACTTAATGGTGTTCGTCCAATGCTTGCCAACGTTGCAGTTAGCATTTCTCTTTGTGCCACGTATAATGCACAGTCACAAAATATGTGAGCTATCGTTTCGCGCACTTGGCAGCGTTCACAATTTGGGCTGTCCGCACGGCCGATTAGGTGGGTGTAGTGACGAGTGAAGGCGACGCCCAGGCGAATCCGGTGTAGTATATTAGCATGTCTTCGGCTGATTTTATCTGGAAGACGAAAAGTCATACTGGGGTCTGTTTCCCGCAGGCGTTTGTTCCGGTGATCTGGTAGCAACCAGTAATTGGCAGCGCATTCGCGCATGAGTGATCTCAACAATGTGTTGACGTCACCTCGCGAGTAGGGTACTTTGACGTACATAGGAGCGTTGTATATTGCCGCTCTTGCTTCGCTATCGGCTGTTTCGTTGCCAACCAGGCCGCAGTGTCCAGGAATCCTTTGTAGTGTAATCAAGTGACCGCCCCTGTGTGTTAGGTCAAATGATTGGACGATTCCTAACGTTAACTCGTAAAATTGGCCTCTTCTTAAGCAAGAATGGATAGCTTGAAGCGCTGATTTCGAATCAGACAGAATCGTCCATTTACGCGGTGCTTGGTCGTTCACAAACTTTATGGCTTCTTATATAGCAACAAGTTCTGCAGCTGTCGAAGATGACCTGTGATCTAATTTGTACTGTCGGGAAATACCGAGTTGAGGGATCACGAAGGCTGCAGCTGAGGCGGATGAAGTTACGAATCCATCGGTGTAAATGTGCACAGAGTCGCTGTATCGGTCATATAAATGTGCCAAGGTGAGTTGCTTGAGGGCAATATAAGAAACATGCGACTTATACGAAATTCCACGTATGTGAAGGCACACCAGCGGTTTAGTCAATGTCCATGGAGGCACTGCAGAGATTACGGCAGGTGCAAAGCCTGACGGGATCATGTGCCTATGCGTATCGAGGCATCGCGAATAGGTACAGCCTGGTTGGTCCACTTGTAGCGAAGATAACGGGTGCTGTGCATGCCGGGTCAGCAGACGAAGGTGCACTCGAAGAGGCTCACAGGACGTGTAAACCTGTATAGGGTAGGTGCGTGACTCCTCTATAGTGCCAGAAGTAGATGTGCACCGTGGCAGGCCAAGGCATATTCTCAGTGCTCGTGCCTGAAGGCTCTCTAAAGTACGAAGGCACGTTGCCCGCATGCTGGAAAGCACAGGTGAGCTGTACCTTATATAGCCCACAAACAATGCCTTGTATAACTGCAGAAGACTTTTCTCCGAAGGGCCCCATCTCAGTCCTGCTATAACACGAAGAACATACACAAAACTGATTAGTTTGTTTCTCAGCACAGTCACATGCTTTGACCAGGACAGGTTGTGATCAATGACGACCCCTAAATAGCGGTGGTGCTTAACCACGGGAATCACTGCTCCGTGAACGAAGATTGGGTACCGCGACATTGATTTCTTCGTAAATGCCAATGCAGCACATTTTGCTATTGAAAGTTCCAGGCCCTGACGACGTAAGTACTTAGATGTTATTGATGTGCCTTGTTGTAGCCTTGCTCGCAGTTGTGGTCGCGTTGCTCCAGATGCCCATATGCATATGTCGTCCGCATACGCACTGATTCTGACAACGTCGGGAAGCTCAGATTCAAGGCAAATGAGTGTTATGTTAAAAAGCATGGGGCTCAGGACGGCGCCTTGCGGAACTCCGCGGCTTACGAGGTGCCTGGCCGTGTCACCGTCGGATGTCGACATAAAAATGGTACGTCCTCTGAGATAGCTCCCTATCCATGCGTGTAGTCGGCCACCTACGCCGATGTCTTCAAGTGCGTCAAGAATGGCCTCATGGTAGACGCTATCCTACGCGCCCTTTATATCTAAGAAAATGGCCCCTACCAATGTCCGACGTTGTCTTTCCTTTTCAACAGAAGAAACTAGATCTACAACACTATCTATAGATGATCGACCTCTACGGAAGCCATTTATAAAATGTGGTAAGCCGACATTATTCTCCAGCAGCCATTCCAATCTTGCCAGCACCATGCGTTCCATCACCTTACCGATGCAACTGGCTAGGGCAATGGGTCTATAAGAAGACAACTCGTGTGAACACTTGCCTGGTTTCAGTAAGGCCACTATGCGGCTGCACTTCCAACTTTCTGGTACTGTCGCTGTTTCCCACGTAGAGTTGTAGAACGACAAGAGAGCCTGCCTTGCTTCCTGGCTGAGGTGATATAGAGCCGAATAAGTAATTCCGTCAGGCCCTGGTGCGGACGACCGTCGGGACGTAGAAATCGCAGCGTCGAGTTCGTGCATTGTGAATGGCAAGTCGAGGCGATCGTCGCTGGATGGCGGTGAGGCTAAATACGAAGGTGATATCGATGAGGAGGACATACCTACGAGTAAGTGGCAGTAATCTTCTGCAACCTCTACTTCAGGTCGACCTTGCTTTAGAGCCAAAGATCGGAAAGGGAACAACTGTTGAGTGGGCGTCTGAAGGCTTCGGATAGTTTGCCATATTCGAGACAGGGGTTTTCTGGGATCAAGAGAGCTACAAAATACCCTCCACCGTTGCCTATCGAGCTTATCGAGGTGTCGCAATACATGTCGCCGTGCTTGGCGTGCTCTAGATAGGTCAGCTGGTGATTTCGTCCTCCTGTATTTTCTCTCTGCCCGGCGACGAATTGCACGAAGGTATTCATATTGTGCGTCAAGTTGTGATCTTGGTAGCGACACATTCACAAGTTTCGTATGCGTTGATAAGGCTGATGCAATTAGGCTTTCTATTTCAGATATAGATTGAATGTTCCCGCACTGAGCATTTACAGAAGCTTGGAATCCTGGCCAGTCTACGCTTTTCACAGGCCGGGGAGACGAATGATGGAAACCTTTTAGCTGTATATATGTAGGGAGATGGTCACTTCCACGTGTTTCAACGTCTACAAACCAACAGGTGGTAGGCAAGAGACTTCTGCTCACAAAACATACGTCTAGACAGCTGCTGTACGATGCGCCACGGAGGTAAGTAGGTGAGCCATCGTTAATGGACATAAGGCCTTGATTGAGCACAAAATCGGCAATGTCCCTGCCGCGGGTGTTCATTGAGGCAGAACCCCACATGGGATGATGTGCATTAAAATCCCCAACTAATATATGTGGTCCAGGGCAAGCTTGGAGAACAGACAAGAGATGGGGACAGTCCACGTGGCTTCTAGGAGGAATGTATCCACCAATGATTGATATTGAACGTCGCTTGTGCTTTATAGATAGGCAAATATAGTCGTTAGAAGCATGAGGAGCCACGACATGTCTCACGTACGTTAAATCTTGACGTACGCATATAATTACTTTGCTCGCATTTCGATCATCACGTGACCACAAAGTGACGTATCCGGAAATACGAAACGACGACATCATATTCGGCTCACATATTACAACCAACGGAAATTTGTATTTAAACATTCGTTGTCGAAAGTCAGACAATCGGCTTCGCAAACCCCGTGCGTTCCACTGCATTATGGCAGAGGTGCGCACACGTTCATCGAAGAAATTCGCCATATTGTTTATGGAAGGGTCAGCAGTAGCGGTTCCAGCACGTTGAGGATCTGCACTGCTGTTTTCGCTCCTGGTGTGTGTAGCTCGTTGAGAATCGCACGAATGGATTTTAATAGATGCTTCAGCATAGTTTGGCTCTTCTCAGTGTCTTGCCTATCATTTTCTGTCCTCTTTGAAGTTGCAACCCATGGTGTGGTCTTTTTTATTGCTCCAGTCGGTAGCGAAGGCCACTCAGTATCGGAAGCATCGGCGTGCAACGCGGGCGTTGGTCCACTTTCTGCATCCCTGGGACGTGGTGCATACAACATGGGTGTAGCAGCCTGATAATGCGTACGCGTATGTTCATCTATTGCTGATGGTGATGCATCACTCCTATGTCCACTATGCTTTCGCTGGTGCCTACGTTTTGGACGACGTCTGTGTCGGCGGATGGACGTGACTGCCTCTCTGTGTGTCGAGTTGTCTCTGACCATCTTCCGCAGGACGCGAATTTCTTCTTTGATCTTCGGGCACTCCTTTGACGTTGCTTCATGTGCACCAGAGCAGTTTGGGCATTTCAATGGAACAGCAGTATCGCAGTTTTCCACCTTATGAGACCCGCCGCACCGCTGGCAAGTTGTCTCACTTTTGCACACTGCGCTGACGTGTCCCAACTTGCAGCACTTGTGACACTGCAAAGGCCGTGGCACGTAAGGGCGCACGGGATGTCTCACGTATCCAACCTTCACGCTAGAGGGCAGAGTCTCAGAATCAAATACTAATTTGATGCAGCGAGACTGCCCGAAGCGGCGTATGGTCACGATTTTGACTGTCGACGTCACAAGATTCTGCAGGTCAGCGTCTGTGATGTCAGCGTCGACGTCATTCATCACGCCAGTCGTTGTTCCTTTCCCGTGAGCGAGAAACGCGCGAACTGAAATACTTCCGAGCTGCGTGACGGCCTTCAGTTTGTCAAGAATGGTTTTGTTTGTCACATCAACTGACAATATGTTTTTCCTGCTATTTATGCGAATTTCATTCACTTGAGCAGGTGCAACTCGCTCGAAATAATTAGTCAATGACTGCCTGTTTAGTGAGTTCAGGTTGTCTGATGTAGACATGGGCACATACGAGATGGTGAAACATCGCTTGCCTTTGTCTAGCGCTGGTTGTGGCTCCGCCGTTGATGACGTCCTGCGAAGCTTCCTTTTCAACCGGCGAGTATGGAATGTCCTGAAGTCGGCTTCCGATTCCATCTCTTCCACTGATGAGCTCTCGGTAGAATCATCACAAGGAGCAGATGCACCAACGCGGTCACCCACATTCGGTCCATCCTTATGCAAACGGCTAGGGCCCGCTGTCTCGTTGGATGGATGGTCCCCCATCCCGGGGGGTGACGTCTTCCGTTCCGCTTGTTCAGAGAAGGTCGGGAATTCTGACAGTTTAAGAAAAAACGATGGTTGTTCAAGGCAGAATTATGCCCGAACGCACTTCTTCTTCCTCCAATTTCACCAAGAAGTGCACAACACATATGCTATTCTGGATGCAATAAACGAAAAATACTGGTGAATTATTCATTCGATTTTGAATGCAGAATGGAAAACCAGCATTGATCGCTAGATGTCTGGCTTATACGTATATTACGCGACATGCAACTGTCAACGCAACAGTCGTTTACGGTGTTGGGGGGGGGGGGGAGTGAAAGTAAAACAAGCCTATTTTTCACAGGGGAAATTTCACTCGGCTACAGACACTGTCTAGCACTCGAATATGGCTCAAGTGCGCTTTGAAATCCTTGATGTTCACAGAACGTCATGAATTACGCAATAAAATTTCAGTAAATAGTGGGTTATGTCTGAACCTCTTGTATTTTTTTCTCGATGAATTACACCCTTGAGGTGACATAAGTTCAGATTTTTCTTGTGTGCGTTTCAAAATGCGTTGTAGCTATCAAAAAAAATGCACGGGATTTTATTTCGCGGGACAAAGGCTGTCTAGATGAAACCATCAGAGGAATACATTTCAATGTGTGAGAAATTCCTAGCTTTTTGCAAGGGCAGAAGCATGCATCCATTATAGTAATCACGGAAGAGGCTGCCCTGTCTCTCACCATCATGCATGGTTATGACCGGGGCACCTTACTGCTAGTTCGTCGCATCGCATTTACCAGAACAAGTAGATCCGTCCCTATACAGGAGAGTGCAGTAACCGCTGTCGAATAGGTATAGAATTCTTAGAACATTGCTTTTACTACGTCCATAGACGTGGTAATAGGCTTTGCATTTTCGGCAATCTAGTCAGCTACTCAGTGATTGGTTGCAAGCCACCAAAGGCGAGGGTCTTGTCTTTCACGAGCACACATATTTTATGCTTTGTGACTCGCAAAGAGTGATGAGATTGCAAGGGTAGGAATTGAGGAAGTGATGCGCAACACCGACCAACACGCAATTTGGTTCCTCGGATTGATCGGCCCGAGGACAATATCCTATTGCTCATAGTCCTACTGATCATATGGTAGTTAGGAGTGTGCAAATATAGTTTTTCTTGGCAAATTTAAATCGGATAATGCCAGATGCGAGTGAAATCGGTTATCGATGATATTTCTAATAGATATAGAGTAACTAACAGCTGTTTTTGCAACTAATACGAAGCGATACTTGCAGCCTAATGCCAATATGGTTATCAAGCTTTTATTATTGCATTGGCCATTAATCACAAAATGTTCAATACTAAAACATACATTTAGCGTTACGAACACACCTTGTTCACGTGCACAAGACTTTCGGAGGGTGTCACCGCAGGGAGCAACATTGCGCGTTCTGCATGTGGTTCACGATGTCGTTCGTAATTATCGTTCGTAAGTAGAGCATTCATACACTTTTGTCAGAATTTTACTTTTTAAAAGAGAAGCTGGCCCGGCATTGATATTCTTCCGTCCTGCACTAAAGCTTTTTCGACACGGCGTTACCACATTAAGTTGTTTAGGTATTGCGATTTATCATTACGGCACTCAATACATCCGGTGTCTCTTTGTGAAGATGGTAATCGCGTTTAATCCAGGAGGCTTTCACTGGTGTCATAGAGCGGTTGCTGCGCAATGAGCTGACAGGATTTTGACAAAACGTTGACTCTGTCGACGGGATGGCCATAACCCACTTGGCTCCCTTCAAGAGAGCAGATCTGTGCAACGTGGTGTACTGGCATTGTTTGGCTGCTGGCTATCTTTTTTTTTTACTCACAGGCTCACCTCTTATTATTGTGTTCACTATCAGTTACTTCAAGCTCTCCTCTTCGCACAATGGCGGCCTTTGTGGTAAGCGCCGGCTCCCTTGACATTAGCATTTGCCATGCCTGCTCCCTCGACCACATTGCTTCCGAGGCGTGTCGCCCTTCCGTCTCGTAACGAACACGGTACGCGGCACGACAGCGGCCGGAATCGCGGCCGAAACCACGTCCCCTCGAGAAGCTAGTCCCGGGATCAATGGGTTGCCGTTGTCCTCTCTATAGCTGAGACACCCGGGAGGGTATTTTGGTTGCTTTGGCGACTACTTCTGGCTTCCTCTGTTGCGTTTATCTGCTGAGGCTTCTTCATTCAAGGATGCTCGTGTGCTTATGTAGTCGTAGTCGGGATTATTCTAGCCGCCACGGCGCGACATCTTGGCGTGTAGGGAAATAAAAAAAAAGATGACTTGTGCATGGCTTACACGTATCCAACAAGTTCCACGCTCAAAGCACGTTCGATTTAATGGCGTAACCGCTTAGGCTGGCTCAATCCTCTTGCTTGGCTGGTTCCAGCGGCTGATTAATTTCATGGCGCGCAATCACAATGCTTCCAGTGGTGCGAACATCGTATGGGATATGTGGCCTTCTATAGCTCATGAACTATGTAGGGATGAAGTTATAGCTTGAGATCATGGGGCCGCAACACGATGGGTACGGAGTAATTAAAAAAAAACGCCCGTGTACTCTGCAAGCTGCGCGTGTTACAGAAAAGGCCAGGTGGTCAGTATTATCTGTGAGCCTTCCACTACGAGGGCCCTAGGAATGACGAAGGAGGTGCTATTTAGCTCCGACTCGACAGATAAACTCGAACTGGTACACCGCACTAGTAAAAAAACTAAGGCCGCAGTACTCCTGGACTAAGGGGACCGCCCACAGCAGATTAAGGAGAAAAGCTTCCGAAGCGCTGTCCTATACAGAAATTAGTAAATGTATAATCGAATGTGTAGAAATGTAAAGCAATACGCCGAATGATGAAGCGCTGCTGCTCGAGTCAGCTTAACTGGCCATGATTGAGCTGACTCGTTGCAGCGATGAGATCAATATGTGTAATAAAAATGCATACATACGTCTGTACGTCTGACGTTATTCTTTAAAACAAGGCATTATTATGTTGACGAGTTATCACACAAGACCTGACTAACTTAGCTCAGAACCATTGAATGCGTTAGTTTTGAAACCACGCTTCGTAAATCTGCTTATATAGGGGAGCATGAAAAAGACGGTATCGCGCTTGCGTCCTCGGTTCTTGAATTTGCATTCTTTTTTTTTTGTCCGCATTGCATGGCGTACGACCAATCTGACTATATGCCACTTTCTTATGCTTTTCTGCTCTTTATTGTTATCCGATTTACACGTTTGTAATGTCCGTGTACATCCCAGCACCATGCCGTGGTGGCAATTCTCTCTCCCTAGTAGAGTCTGCAAAATTTTCGGGTATAAGTGAGATGCATATTGTTAGGAGGAACCTAAGAGGACAAGGTTTAAACTCACTGCTAGTATTTGTAGAGATTCGAACGAATAATGGTTATCGCGGGAAGTAATCATTTCGTATGCCATTTATAGAGTTACCACCACCAAGTTACTGGTAGACAGAGGGCCACACCCACGAATGATTACAGAAAAAAAAGCGTTTATGCGTGACGGCAATGACAGTGCTGTTGAAGCCTCCCACCGTTTTTCAAGAAAAGTATATGTAAAGCAGCGCACTTGACGTGGACAACCTTCGCTTAAATTAACGAATGTGTCGAAACAAGTATTATGCACTCGTTACCATGCTTTGACTGAGCGTTCCAGGTGCCTCGCGAAACGGACTTCTTGTATTTCAGGTGTGCACTGAGCGCCCGCATGCGCTTTTTGCTTATCAGTTATATTTGGCGGGTGTTGCCGACATGTGTTGCATGATTCAAGAAGCCTGCATCTCCACCCTTCGCCCAATATAATATGCTATGATTATACTTGAAGATAAGCGTGAACAGATGGCTGTATGTTGTATATGGAGCCTTCCACTTTTACGCCACTATGCGAACACTGATAAGAGAACAGATAAGGCCGTGCAACGTCTGTTTACGCAGGTCAGAACCACTGTTAAAGGAAAAAAAAAGCCGCTCCGATATGGTATGTTAAGCTTACCGAATATGTATAGTTGTAACTAGTTATAGTGCAACGTCTGCACACAATGTCAAGATTTAGGGTAACTGAGCAGTTCAAGGGTTACAGTTGCCACTTTTGAACCGAATAGTGGAATGCAACTTCTTGTAGCTTCACGATTGATTGATTTATGGGGTTTAACGTCCCAAAACCACCATATGATTATGAGAGACGCCGTAGTGGAGGCCTCCGGAAATTTTGACCACCTGGGGTTCTTTAACGTGCACCCATATCTGAGCACACGGGCCTACAACATTTCCGCCTCCATCTGAAATGCAGCCGCCGCAGCCGGGATTTGAACCCGCGACCTGCGGGTCAGCAGCCGAGTGTATACCTTAGCCACTAGACGACCGCGGCGGGGCTTAGCTTCACGATTCTGAGGCCATTTAGGTTGCGTGAAGTGTTTTGTCACCTGTACGGCCGTGGTAGCACAGTGGTCGCGCGTTTGGTGGGAGCGTGCACATATATAACTCACGTTATATAACCCCGGGTGGTTTTAGTTAATCCTGTGCCACCCTCTCCCATCTCTGTGGCGTGTCTCACAAGGGCATTTTGGCTTCTGTGCGTAAAAAAATACGCCATAATTTGTTTTCCATAAGCTATGCTACATTTTCGGGTAAGGAGATGAGCACATTTGTTGAACATAGCTTTCGAAGAGGATGCATACTTGGGAAACCAGTGCGAGTACGGAGGATGCATCCACGTAGAATATTATCAATGGTGGAAAGTAAATGTCAAGTTTTTTTCCCACTACACGCGTGTATTCTCAGTATAAGAGAACGCAGTGCGATCTCCTATACCCAGGCGGTGGCATTTTCTAAGTGGAGACGTATTTACTAAGCATGGCGTATCAGTAACATCAATACTGATAGCGGTTACACAGCCACAATAAAATAAGCACAAGTACGACGTATGGTAATAGTACGGTATGGTATGCGTATGGTAATAGTCAAATAATCTTTCCTTTCGATAAATAACCACCACGTTTGACGCTACACATTCCAACACCAGGGATATTATCTGTGTTTTCCAGCTTCCAGTATAGTAGGATGTACATCTAGTATTCTTTTTTTCTTGTAGGAATCTGTTCATAACTGCCTACAATGAACGTTTGATGCGGGGAAACTGTTAAGTGAGCTTTTTTGCATGAACACAATGAACGCTCAACGGAAAAGCATGAAAACAAGCCAGCCGCCTCGGAATCCCCAGCACATTCAACTTGATGTTTTTAAGCCACATGTCATTTCATATGCGTCTTGAATGATGCTTTACCACATATTTTGTGAATTTTGTTTTCGGGAGCCGCATCAACTAATATAAATCACCGGCTGAAAATATGATAGCAAATGTTCAAATGGGGAGTACGCAGAGCACATTTTTCAAATTATTGAGGCAAGGAAAATCAAGCAACTCTCGTACAAGTATTTCTGCAAATCTCATGCATATATGCAACAGCGGTAACCGAAGCGACAGCACCTCTCAATTTAACTTTTTGTTTTCTCTTAGTGACTTGAGGCATGTCAGACTAACGCTTTGTTATCTTGAGAGCTTCTGGTCGCTGCAGTGCCCGCTGAGTTATGTGTTTGCGTCGGGGCATCGTTTGGTTTCTTCACTCTGATTGCTTGTCCTGCACATTTTGGCTCTCAGAGCCGTCAAAAGTCGCCTCTTGTCTTTCCTTTGGGTCCGTTGTTTTCTTCATTAGTTAGTAAGCTAATTGAAAGTGAATCTATCAAAATAATAGGCCAACTTCTGTAACAGCGTTTATCCAAATTTGTACGAGAAGTACTAGCCAGCGGCTTCTCCTCAGTGCCACATTTGGACATTTTATTTGCGTTTCAAAGATTGAGCGAATCGTAAGGCACACTTTGACGCATATAAATCAACACGTTCGCACTCGTTCGTCGATATGAAGAAATAATTACCTTGCTTTGCTATCTTTTTTTCTCAAGTTGCTTCATCTTTGCGACACCTGTGGTACTGAAGATTACACAGCATGTCCTTGTTTTCGAGAATGGAATAGAACTCTTGTCTTGAAGTACCAAAATCGCCAATCGTTACATTGCTGCATAGTTATGCCCTCGCTAGATAGTGGTGTTAAGGAGTTTGCAGTCATTACCATAGTGTCCTTGGAATTCGTACCAGCTGTCAGAAAAGAACGAGCAGAAATATGCATTCTCACCACCATCGTTGCAAATAACATGTTCTTTTGTCTGTGCGATGAGTTTGCGCTCGTATAAAACAACTTTGACAGAATTTAGGTCAAGAAGAACAGGGGACTTCGTAAGAATAAAAGACGGCATACAGTCGCGTCTCGAAACATTATGCTGGCTATGAAGCAGAAAAAAAAACTCAGACGTATCAGTTTATGCAAAGGCAGATGAACTATATGTTGTTGCGAGGACTTTTTTTTGTAATTATTACTGACCATGATTTAATTTAGAGCGTTTGCTTGGAGGTAAACTGAACAAAAAAGTAAGAACAAATTTTGGAATTTCACCTGACGAAACCACGATATGATTCAGGTACTGGAAGACTAAATTAAATTTAACCACTTGGGGTTCTTTAGCGGGCATCCAAATTTAAGCATGCGGAAGCTTTCTTGCACTGATTCCCCTTGAGGGAATCGAACCCGCACCTTCGTGCTTAGCAGCGCAGCGCCATAGCCGATATATATGAAACCACTGCGGGTGTATAGAGTCACCGCATCCACTACCATTTACGACTCTTACTGACATGCAGCGGCCAATAGAAAGGCTTCCTGTTCCTGACAAGCGCTGTTAGTTTTTTTTCTCCGGACTCTCTGTCAACGACTTCATCGTGACCTTCACGTACTCTCGTTTCGAGAGAACCGGAGAACTATATTTTCCTCCCTTTTATTAACGTCTTGCTCGAGAAGTCGTCTCGGCATTGGGACGCCCCGAAGGTGACACGGCGGCCGTGTAGTTACGAAACAAGACTTATGGCGCGCAGGAAGAGTCGCGCGACTCGACTCACCCTCTGGATGGTGAGAGGGGCGTTGAGGTCGAAGCCACCCTGAAGTCGGAATCCCCACGGCGTGGCGCTAAAGTCTCGCCGTAGGCTGACGGTCAGGACGCCTCCCTTCTGGAAACTCATGGTTTCAGCTGCTTATCGAGGGGGGGACTTCAGCTTTTTTACCACACTTGTCGTGACGGTTTCGCTTTTACACGGGCCGATGGTGACACGGGGTCTGGTTGTTTGGCTGAGGTCGTTCGGTCGTCTCGTCACCACCTCTTCGCTAGTTCGCGTCTCGCGGCGTCGGAGTCGAACTCGGGAGCCAGCTACGTAGGGCCAGCGAAAACCCCCTTCTGGTACGCCGGGGCCGCGCTCTAGCGAGGAGCTCTCGCCCTCGCCACCGACACCCTTTCCTTAGCTGCCACTGTCCACGCACCCTCAGCTTCGGTTCCTCCCCCCCCCCCCTGAACCCCGCCCCCCTTCGGCAACGGAGAGCGCGCCCTCCGTGGAACGCTTTCGGCGTGTATTTTGCCCTCTCCTCTCGACTACTTCACCTTCTTGCTCTCTGCCCGCCATATTGCTGCGCTAGGGGCGCGTGCCCTGCTCCCGCTAAAGGTCGGAACACACACTCACTTCTGAGTGTTGCTGCTCTAGATGTCTGCCTCCCTCTCCACCACCTGAATGAGTGCGCGGAAAGCGAGTGTTCTCGCGTCACCCAAAGTACCAGATGTCAGAACCACCGGTCGACGGTCACGCAGGATGCCCTTACAACCACCTTCAAGCTAGTGACCGCACCTGTCCTCTTTAATTGAAATCTGCCCCATCCTGTAACTTCAGCTTTTACTGAGTGAAGCGTGTGTTCTTTCTGCGAATCTCACCATGGCATATAATTAGACATATTTATGGGACCGATGAAACAAGAAACATTGGAGGAAATAGGACAGCACGCTGTATATTTTCGCTTCTTGTTTTTGTTTTGTTTTTCTTTCGGTGCTGTACATATATTATAATATTTCATAGCAAGCACCACAGTTCTGCTCTCAGGTAACTCATTACAATAAACATTTTACATATATGTGTAAATAGTTCTTTTATACTATTGTACGTGCAGTTAGCTGTGCGTAAGAGCGTTAGTAATTGCATATTGAATAAATTAGTTGCAATAAAGTGACGAACTCTGTTTTTTTCTATGCTTTAAGTGATAGATAAGTACATGCCAACCTATCGACACTGTTCATGGTTGAGCGATCACCTTTATCTCCTGATATTTATCATTGTGTGCAGAAAGAAAACTAGAGACACCTGCAGCACTGTAACGCTGTCAGGCCAAAATAGATGGTGATGACGAGGAGGCCACACCGAAAAGCAGCCGAAAAGCAGAAATCGTCTCAATCCCCGATTGAACATCCATCTAAAGCAGCAGTAGTTCTCAAGTGGGGATCAAACGAAGATATGTTTGGGGGTCCGCAAAAGCCATCCTTGAACAGAAAAAAAACGCATTTTTTTAAAGGCATCTTGTGCCCAATAATAACGACCCCTTGTGAATTTTTGCATGTTTCACCGCATAAGGAGTTCGCACTGCGGCGGAGCTGACTTATCTTTTTTCTTCTTCATGAGATGGTTGTTAAAAGGACACTAAAGTCAACTATTAAGTAGGAGTTGATTTTTGAAATAGCTATCCAGAAACCTCGTAGTGTTACTTTTGTGCCAAGCAAGGGCCTATTTTGAAATAAAATCACGTTTTAGTGCTCCGCATTTGGTTAGCGCACTTCACATTACCCGCCTCAGGAAGTGGACCGACCGGACCGACTCATGTCACTGTTGCCATGCACAACGTTGCGCCCCATTACTGTGCTAGTAGTAGCAGACCAAAAGCAGCGGTCGCCACAGCAGCATCAACGGCGATTGATAAATTTCCTACCATTGGCTTCGAGATTGCAGGCGTTTTTTATTCAACTGCGCCCCGCTAGATGGCCCCACATATCCAGTGTAACTACACAAAAATTGAATTGTTGAATCACTCGCGCCCTTCCCCAAAGTAACGCCCGGCGGTTCTTTTTTTATGAATCAAACAGAAACGAACAGGCAGTATTTTATTGCGTCTCTTGATGCACGGAATTTTCTTTATTTAGTGCAGCTAGATTGATTACTAGTGATTTACTTTAGGCGGTCCGTCTGAAGTATTCAGGATCATTTTGAAAATGTCCTACTGTGGCGCTTGTGTTCCTGTGAATTTATCTGAATTTATCGGTAAGAAGGGCACTGTTGTTGATAATATTGTCGTTTTAGATGTTGTCATACATTGAGCTTTCACTCTGACGTAAATTGTCATTTGATTTTAGTGTCCTTTTAAGCTTTTGTTGCGGTTTTCTACTGAAAATGCTTTTTCCAAGCTAGCATATTCAAAGAGTAAGCATAGATAGAAACAGGTGAAATTAAGCTGCAGGCCGCAATACTTATTTACAAGCTTCTGAGATCGAATTTGTGCGTGACAATTTAGTTTGATCACTATTTGCCACGAAAAAACAAAGGGCACATATTTCACGCTGCATGTTGATTTACTTATGTGCAGTATGATTCCACTGCTTGTTAGAAGTTAGCACATTTCATTTTTGCAATCCAGCGGATAGGACACCAATATTTGCTCGACGATTTCCACAATGTAAAAAAAAAACAAAGCCATTTGTGCGTTTGCAGTTTTGATATTTGGTTGTATGCGAGATTGCTTGATAGCGCTTTTTCCCAAAAATGAACATTTTGATGTGATTTCTTATATGAACCTTCTCAATTTATTTTGTAGAAAGTATAAGGCGTGCCAGGCTAGACCAGCTGGATTATTTCTTTGATCTTCACTATCTTTTCAGCCTTCAACGACGCGGAGTATCGCTTCACTGTCGATGTTGGTCACGAGTAATCACGAAGACTTACGCTGAAAATTACCACCAGTGTTGCGTGCAATGTCTGATGACAGCGAAGAGAACACCGAGCATTAATCCTGCTCTTGTCAAAGGTGTGGAAAGGGAAAGGCTCTTGGCAGCTAAGGCTGTTCAGTAGGTCATGTCCAACAGAGTTCATAGCGTATAGTTGCGAGGAAGCGGTGATTAATAATTTAATGGTGAGGTGAGACATTCAGGTGGCATGAGCACCCGTTATAGCGATTGTCTCAGTGAACACGAGTGCTTCCCGTTTCATGTTTGGAACAATAAATATTCGCAACCTGAGGCTTCTTTATGATATAGTCCGTTTCCCATTCCCTCGCGAAACCACCTCTGCTGTTGCTCTAATTTCAGGCTCCTCATAAAAAGAAAGAAAGAATAGAAATGTGGAAAGTACAGAAAAAGATTGATTGATTGATATGAGGGGTTTAACGTCCTAAAACCACCGTATAATCATGAGAGACGCCGTAGTGGAAGGTTCCGGAAATTTCGACCACCTGGGTTTTTTTTTAACGTGCACCCAAATTTGAGCATATGGGCCTACAGCAAGTACAGAAAAAAAAGACAAAAGCAGTTCAGAATTTACGTTCATGTAATATTTATTTGTTTATTTATTTATTACTTCCCAGGTTTATTTTTAAAATGTATAAGATGAGCATATAAAATGCTCAAGCTCTCTCCAGAGTCCTTGTCAATACTTTAAATCCATAACTGGGGTTATGGACAGTTGAGGGTTTTTCTTTACAGCACTAGGCATAAACTACCCTCGTGTGTTATAATATCAATCAAATTCCTTCGAGTGATATCAACTTCCTTTGAATGATACAAGAATCCATGGTTTGTTTTGCTTAGAATGGGTACCTACAGATTGTTTTAAATTATATCTCGAGCCCCAACAGACGTACACTCGAAATTTTGATGTTGAACGCTGTTACGTTGCAAGCATCGCATAAATTAGGGGCCGCATATACTGACACCATCGGCAGCGTTAGAACTGCAAGGCAGGCTGCTCCACACGTTGGTGCGTTCATTGACCACCGCGCTGGAAGGGACAACAGGGATTAATTCGATGTAGTTTTCAAGATATTTGATGATGAAAGAGAGGGAAAAAAGCCTGTGCAGCGGGCACTCGCGCCACTGTAGGCGCAGGCTCGTATTTGTGCGCCACCACGTGCTTCGGCGCTGAATGAAGTCCGGTGAGGGGCCACACAGGATTGGCCAGTAACGCCAGCACTTCGTGTTCGACTATGCGCGCCTCTCTAGAGTGCGTATGTATGCGTCCGACGGAACTGTCAGCGGGGATACTGATCAGATTTCGCTTCTCCATTCCGAGTTAGTGCCGCACGCGCTTACATGCGCCCGTCGGCACGCGCGACAGATTTGCCCCGTGTCGCAACACGACAGCTGGCTGCACGGGAGACGCCGTCGCGTCATTTGTTTTTGTTTATTATCATCACTCCTCATTCTCCGCTGCGGTTTGTCTCGGCGGTGCCAGAAAAGAATCCGGGTTACGAAAGTCCCTAGGCTCGGGCGTGGATTGTATATACTTTCCCAGTGCCCCACAACTGGAGCGCCGGATCTGACCCCATATCAGAAGACACTGTCCTCCGGCAGCTATCATCATAATCATCATCAGCAGCAGTGGCATTGCTGTCTTTCTCTTTCACTGTTTCTGCGCAGTGAGGGAATACAGTATCGTCGTGCAGCAATATTATTCAACCAGGCAAGGCTGCTGTGTGCCTCTGAGAGTGAAGTACCACGGAAGCTACGTAGAAAGACATAGCTAAATATCCTCGCCTGTGTCTTTTTTAATGCGCAAGAAGCATTCGGCGAGTACTTAACTGAAATGACCTTGATACATGACAGAATATGATTGAATGAGTGTTTGATGAGGGGGC
This sequence comes from Rhipicephalus annulatus, assembly GCA_013436015.1. NCBI lineage: Eukaryota > Metazoa > Arthropoda > Arachnida > Ixodida > Ixodidae > Rhipicephalus > Rhipicephalus annulatus. The sequence goes on from WOVY01009330.1 coordinate 522,073, forward strand.
AATATATGACATTGGTTCATAGGAACATTGCAAATATAGATGATTAGAAAAAATGGGATAGTTTTTCCAAGGTGGAACAATAAGATGAACTTCCCATCTAAATACTTAGGGCTCCGCAAAAAATACATAGCGATAGAAAAGGGAATCTATAGAAGAAAAATAGCGTAAATGAATTATTTGATAATTGAACAATCAATACATTGTCTGGAAAAATATAGTATTTGAAATGCAAATGATTAGCAATTTTGGGGTGGCCACCAAGACTAATAAAAGTATTTTAGAAACATCGCAAGAAAGAAAAGGGCTTTACAAGAAAGTTGTATTTCATGAATAACGACTAGAAACCGCTACTTGATAAGTGTAACATGAACCCTGAACCTTATGACCATGTAAGGTATTGAACCCTTGACCTTTAAAGTATGCAATGACTCAGACGCCGAATCTTTTACCTTCGTTATATAGATGGTCTTGCACCGATAACCTCCAAGGTGTGGCGGGTATGGAACCATCTATCCCCTAAGTGTGCCAAATCGACATGTGTCGAATAATTCACGATTATGAGCACTGAGAAGGAGTTATGTGGGCGGGATTACGATCGATTGGGGATCGAAGCGGATGAAAAGACACTAAAAGAAGGTTGGTTGATAACATCCGATAGTCGCTGCAAAAATTCGATAAGACTGGTTACGTTCGGATGCGTCCAATGACATTATATTAAGCTCAAATTCAATTTGGTCTGATCAGGTTCGGGTGCATTTACATTACTCAATCACATTTCAAAAGGGGGATCTAAACATTCTCGGTTTCTGTGCCCACTCTAGAATGCATGCAGCAGGAACAGAAGCTGGGTGGCGTACATGGTCACACAAAGTAAGTGCGAGTCTACACGACCCCCAGTTTGGCGCTGTAGCAACAGCAAGCACCAAGGGTACAGCTCTTGAATTCAACATGATGACGCCTTCTTTATTCTCTGCCACCATCGTTTATGTTGTTGTACCTTTATGACAATTAGCAGTTGTGTCACCAGTGAGGTTGATTATTATTGTTAATATTTCAAAAAAGTTGTAACTTAGTTGCATTCCTTACAGAGTAGCCGTCGTTGCACTTTTTAACAGTAGACTCTCGCAACAGATATCGCTGCAACCATCGTGCACGACTTTATCCACTCGCGACGCTGCGCGGAGCTAAGCTTACGGCCTGTGGTCGTCGTTCAGTTCGTTATATCCGCGCTCAAGCTCACGCAGCCCCACAGCAACCGGGCCTGCTTCCAAAACATGGTGGCCCAGCGGATTCTTGGTGTTTTGCTTCAGCGGCACTGAGACGGCCACTTCATCCCTCTCCATCCTAAGACCTCCGATACCTTTCCCTCCCCGTTTTACCCTCTTTCAAGAACATCCGGCCGGTGAGGGGGCGATGCCTGGCAGCAGTGCCTGACGCCCAGAATAGCCACCGGCCGTACGCGGATCTCCGTGGCCGAGACGCTGGTGCCGCTGGGTGCGAGATAGCAAACAATCTCTCGTCGGGGTACACCGCGTCGAAGCCAACGCGGCGGGGGGTTGTCCGTTACACCGGCGCGGAAGAGGTTAGGCGCCAGCACGCCGTAGTCTGAGGATCCTTTCTTCGAGAGGCGGAGCAGTATAGAAGACAAGGGAGCGGCATAACATGCGGGTCAAGGGCGAATCTTCCCCACGCAGTTGACAGAAAGCAGTTGCAAAGGCCACTGTTAATGTGTTAATAGTCGTGCTGCTGAAGTTGGCATTATTACTTGCACGTAATGACTTAAACAAGAGCTGGAGAGGCTGCTTCACCACCTTTTCCCACTTCATTTCTTCTTCTTTTCTTTTTACCCCATAACGCCGTATATGTTTACAAAAAATCACTGAGAATACAGCAGTGCTCCTGATAATTGGCGGCTAGCCTGCACCAGCGTGCTCGTGAAGGAAACAATCTCCAGAGCGTTAACAATGGAAAAACGTCAGAAGTCTATAGGCACCTGTAGCACGTTGTGGACCGCAAAAACATTGGAATAGTCGTTGAGTAATAACACCTGACACACAAATAAACTTATAAATAATAAAAAAAACGAGAAACAATAACCAGCACTAGGCGGCACTCGCGATGACACAGAATGGTGTTGTTTAGAGTTACATGATCCATTACATGAGTTCCGTTACATGACCAGTTGAACTTCGTTCACACCACGCTAAACTGTGCCTAGTATTTATCCGTAGCCTGACCTGTCTGGTTAGCGTCGCAAGCACTCTCCCTATTCATGGTGTTCAGGGCAGAGGAAGTCGTGCTTGGGAGGCTTCGGTCAGGAGTGGCCCTTACATGGGCTCTTATATCATCATAGAACTGGTCACATTTACCAGTTGGTGATACGTGTTAGTATTGTACCACTCCAGTGGTTTAATACCACTATATATAGGCATGTCCATACCACCTTATATGGACATGCCCAGGGTTACAGTCGGAACGCTCCCACCATCATACAAGCCAGCCTTCGCTACAGCGACGCAACCAGTTACAACTGCTGAATACATCACAACACATTCCACAAGACGCTACTTCACTTTATATACAAGACCGGCCTAACGGCGCACATTTAATACACATACCCACACAAAATATTATGCCCTAATTGCAAGTCTATGTACCAATAAGAAAATTCTGTACACCAGCAAGTTCCGATAAAAAAATCGGCAGATATCACGTACCCGGGAATCGAAGTTATGCGAAGCATACGGAGGGAACGTGACCGTGTTTGTTTTTAATTGAGTGACACGTCATGAAATGACGCTAAATACAAGTACAAATGTTGCACGCACAGACATATGTTGAATAGTTGCAGATCTTTATATAACCAGTTGTTTGTACTTGCGCAACGATGCCAACTGGAACATGCGTATTAGCAACACCAGAAGCTGATATGAAGCGCTGATGCTCGCGAAGATGCTGGGCCTGGACACTGCTACATAAATCAACTTCAGCGCAAGGCAACTAACCACAATTGACGTTAACCCGAGATGACGGCTGCATCCTGTAGGAGTAGGCAGCACTGCAACCACTATTGACATTTTAAGAAGATTAGCATATATTTGAAAAGTAGTTCCGATACATGGCGTAGCTCTGTGGTAGAATGTTTCACTGCCACGCAGAATGCGTGGGTTCGATTCCAGCTGGAACTCTCGCATTTATTCTTTGCATTTGTTAGGTCGACGCTACCGATGTAGGGTATTTCTTAACGCTCGCGTGTTAAAATTGTCCATGTGTGTTCTCGTCGTTCTTGGGTAGATACGAAGTGTCAATCACCTGTGGCACATACCCGCATACCAGCGGCACATACCCGCCCATGGGTATGTGTCCCTCTCTGGTGGGAAGTGTTTGACGACGTACGCGACGGGATTGGGGCATTATTCATGTCTCGGCCAGCGCGTCATATTCGTCAAACCATCTTACCCTCCTATGCTAATTTTGGTTCACGCCAAGTTGAGGGGGTGACCACGAGAGCACCCAAACGTAAGCGGCTAGATAGATAGATAGATAGATAGATACGCTCAAAGTCGCCTAAGTTCACTAAGAAATGCTTCGCATTAAAGAAATGATTTTCCATTTAGCCACGTCGTCTTCATCATCAGAGGGCTCGATCATTAGTCATGTCACTGTAGCAAACACTCGGCGCATGCTTTCGTGCACCAATTTGCCTGCCCCGTCCTCAACAAGTTGCAGATTTTGGCGGAGGCACAGTTCTCAAAGAATCGGATGCCGGCAAGTGTATACTGAAAGAAAGTGTTCCGGCCCTCACGCGTATTTATATGCACCATTTTCCATCATGTCTTCTCGATTGTGTGTTGTGTGCTTGTCGATGATGACCCTTTTCAGATACGTAAATCTATCGAGGTCGCTCGAAGTTTCACGTGCCACGTTTCGTTGTCGCCTGTCGCTGTTTTATTTTATCGTTTCGTGCATGGTAATTGTTGTTGCCGGTATACGTGTTACGTGGCTAAGTACGGGGGTGCAGGTCCAACTGCCATCACGCGTGACGGGCAAGCATTGCGCAATGCGAAGGGTTGAAAGAAAATAAATAAAAAATAATAAATAATACTAAGCCAGGCACACCCACGTCAAGCTTTGCTTGCCCCCAGTTTTACGATAGGGAAAGGGCTTTTACTTTTGTCTTTTGTTTTTACTTTTCTTAATTTTGTACGTCGTATACAGGGGACGCGCATTCTGAAGTAGTAGAGTTCTCGAAATAATGTCTACCCGTACTAGCAGTTTGTTCAATAATTTGTGTGCGGCGATTTGTCTGAACGAATCAGCACAACGTAGTATGACAGCATGTGCTCAAACATAACGCGATATCTCGGCGAACCTTAACTTATTTTCCGCAAATAGCGGAATTCCTCAAGCCTAGTACATATTGCCATAACACATGTAAGTGGCCAACTGTAAAGATGACCGAATCGACCAAGGAAAATTTTCGCTTCCGTCCTATAAACCTCAAAATAACTGCCATCTTTGCGTGAGTGTCATAATGGACTGTATACTCACTTGACGGGATAGAATTTCAACAAAGCGCTTACGTAATTGTTATGCGAAAGCAGAAGAATATGAGCACTAGTGGGCTTGCCCATCTGTTCACGAATATTATCTAGATGATTGCGAGGATGGTGCTATGGTATAACTATGGTTTATCACTAGCCAAATTTATGGAGCACCATCGTTCAGGCGTAGCGTATAGCGTGTTTAAAACAGGTCAAGTCACATAACCTGCCAAATCTGATATAGGAGGGTTTTCGACCCCTGTAATAATAAACCCACGTAAGACTGTTTGCTCCGTGCCTGCAGTACAACTATATATTAAAAGTAAAACAAGTGGGAGAGCATTGTAATGTGCTATATAGGACGAGAATTCAGCGAGAGGGAAAAATAAGCGCTCGAAGAGATGCGCACGTGCCAAAACCAAAGCTCGCCGAGGCGCGTCACTGCAGCCTGCAGGTCGCGACAGTGGATTGCGACAGTTGACTGCAACCTTTCGTGACAGTCAGCAGTAAGAGACGCTTCTTTCTTTAAATATCCGCTGGTCTCAGTTTCAGCGTTCGTTCGCTCTGGCAGCCTCGAAGACGGAGCCTCCTCGTTCGCTGCTGTCCTTCGTTGGTTCGCAAGGCCCACTGCAGTTCGTGCTCATATCGCCACTAAAAGTGGCGATATAAACCTAACCAGACAGGTTAACGGAAGAGGCTTGTCGACTTCAGACTCAAGGGTGCGAAAAAAGTGCTGCGCGCAATGCACACACACACACACACACACACACACACACACACACACACACACACACACACACACACACACACACACACACACACACACACACACACACACACACACACACACACACACGCACACACACACACACACACACACACACACACACACACACACACACACACACACACACACACACACACACACACACACATATATATATATATATATATATATATATATATATATATATATATATATATATATATATATATATATATATATATAGGCGTGAAGTCGTACACACAAGTGTGGGCTGGCGGTTCTTCTACCTCGTATTTCTCCTTTACATGTGTCATTACAATATATGTAATCAGTTACACTGGAAGTTACCCAAGCAAGTCGTAGGGAGAATTATTTAATCCTTTCTTAATTTAATAAGTAAAATGAAATGATCAAAGATTCTTGGGGGTTGGAAGAACAGAAGAAACCATGTAGCGTGCGCTGCTGTGACCCTTGATCTACTATGGCACTGCCTTGCCCTCCATTTTATTGGCTGCGTACTAGCGCTAGAACTAATGATGACAGTGCTAGCCAGCGCTAAAAACTCGAGGTCATAGTGATAAATGTGATGTACCCTATAGGTAGTGTGGACATCAACTGTAGAAGCGTGCACACGGAAGCAGCGAAATCGCAATCCACCTTTATCATGATGCCGCTGCGCATGCGCCCTTCCCCCAGCGGTAAAGCCTGAAACGGTTCCTGATCTCGGAAGCTTTCGTTCCTGCAATACCAATTGTGTTGTCACCTACCAAAAGCATAACAAAACTACGAAGGGCGGCACAGGAAAATGTAAAAGGTGGTAGCATTCCTATATGATTTTGCGAACATTTATGGGAGGTGCACTACTGTTTCCTCGCATCCAAAAGCCACAGTTTCACCGTGAGCGCGAATAAATGAATGCGATAAGAGAAAATTGTGGTGTCGTTTGAAGAAAAGATAACAGCTAACTCCTTCAGCAAACATTACTGCTGCATCAAGTGAAGTGAGTTTCTTGTAAGCTTATTATGGCTTGAACGCAAACTTAGCCATGTAAGTACGACATGCACGAAGCAAAATGATGCATCGCAATCTTACTCGTCGTTTACCAGACGTTACTCTCTTCGTCTTTATTCTCAGTGTATTTCATTGTGCTCGAGGCAACATACGCTTTAATTGTAAGGATGACGTGCAGACGTAGCCGGTTGAATTAGAGCACTGCGGATGTGGCAAGATGGTAGACGGCAAGCATGAGAGGAAAAAGTGACGCAGAATCACTGAAGAAAAAAGCAAAAAGTTAACTCGTAGCTTTATTCGAAGTTTCCAGGCGGGGAGAGAGATTTCACTCACGTGGGGCAGCACCACCGCCTCCGTGACCTGCTCGCTACAGCACCGGAATAACAGCGACCACGCTAGGCAGAAAAGAAAGTGCTCGCCGGAATTGTGTCACCGTTCTATTTAACGCGGGGGAGGTTCAGCGGCTCGCTTGGTGTAAAGGAGGGCCGCGCTTTTGCAGAGTCGCTAAAAGCTATAGCGCTTAAATTCTTGGTCGGTGCCGAGTTAAGTGGGTGCTCTCTGACTTGCTCTAATGACCTGGTAGGAGCTCAACTTTGCTCGTGGTCCTCGTTTGTTTTGTGCTTAACATCTTCTCTGCTTTCTCTCTTTGATGTATGTTCTAGCTTGATTAAATGATTTAAAGATGAATCAAAATTTACGCTGAAACCGCGCGCAGGCTGGTTGTGCAAGCTATGAAAATACGCGAGAAAATTGTGCACAACCAATATAGCAGGTTGCGGTCAAAAGTTGGTCGCTTAAGATCAAGTGCGGCCGTTTCAGGACACGTGTGTGTGTGTGTGTGTGTGTGTGTGTGTGTGTGTGTGTGTGTGCGTGTGTGCGTGTGTGTGTGTGTGTAATCGATCGAAGAATAGCGAATAGACAAAAGTCCACAGGAAGATACCTAGAGGCATAATATTTTAGGCACTCTTCATAAAAGGCCCGTACTGGATGCATCTCGTTAAAGAAGCCTGCAAAAATTGAGGGTGGCTTTGCGGCACGGCTATGATCTCTATTCATACATACATGCAACTCATATATTCTAAGATAGAACATACAGTAGCTCTATAAGCGCTGCCAGCGCTGCGCACCTCTTCGAGGCACTGCAAGAGAACAGCTAGGTGTTTTCTGACACGTCCAATAGGGAAGCGATTTGAAAAATGCTAAACGCCCCTGAGACGTCCAACTTTCGCTTTGAAGTTTGCAGCTGGTGAGAGGCCCTGCTTGTATTTTCCTGCATCTACGTATACGGCTAGCCTCTAAAGAGGTCTGACAAATTGTATGACGGATGCATACAGTTTGCTACCTCGATGCCTCGACTGAATTTCGTGCTGCCGAAAAAACACGTGCAGTACTCCACCAGTTGTAAGCACGGTTGATTGATGGCGCTCTATGACAATTCAGCAACTTATTGGTATGCTGGTGACAGTTACTGCTACTTGGTGAAATGAGGGGTGCCTACAGCGTTGGAGGACAATGACTGTACTAAAACAATGCCTCTGCAATCAATCTGGCACCATGGTACCTGATCGCTTTCATATTTTCTTGTTTTTTAGGCTGCATGCCTATTTTTTAACTGAATGTGTAAGCATCTATTTGCTGTAATAATGAAATTAATGCCCGTTATTCCATCCACTTAGGCCTCTGCGACTTTCTGTTAGTCATGGTAAATGGGTGAATGTACAAAATAATGTAGCTTATTTCAGCGGCGCGGGGTTTCCAGCCTAGAGACCCCATCATCCCTATAGGCGAGTGTGTCACCCGCTGCACTACAGGCGCTTTCAGAATATTGATATATCTGGGTCATATAGACCTGTAGTACCGGCAGTACAAAACAGGAGAACTCTTTTTTATGAAGGCTTTGTTGAAATATGTCGTCATGGTGGAATAAAAATCAATATATACTATTGGACAAGATGTCAAACCAGCATAGAGGATTGAACACAAAAGAAAAACTCGGGTTTTGCATAACTTCAGTGAACAGCCCGCGTTTCTGTGATCACGGGACGGACCTTTCGTTGAGCCGTTGTCGTTTCAGGTGTTGACGAACGCCAGAACCAAGGAAAGACACTGTGCCTTTGACACCCGACAACAACGTTCAAGAGAACGCCATGCATAATCACATTGTTCCCGACCGTAGAATTTTATGCCTACGCACACTTTAGACAACTACCAAATGAGACCCTACGTGAATTTTTCGCTATTTGATGAGTTTGTGTGCAAACTCTATAACATCCTGTACAAGATGTGGCAACATATTCACTGCCACGTCAGCCCACTACGACGGTAGGCCTGTTCACCACCATCATTAGGTTTGACATTGAAGAAGCCATATAAGTAAGGCCTAAGGGTATCCAACCATGGCGAAAAAAAAAAGGTAAAGCGTGGGCTTGTCTCAGAGGTGGTGCAATACCTTGCCGACCTGCGGCGGAGGTAAACCAGGCTTCGTGTAGTGTACTACCGGGGCTCACCCACGGCTTGTTACTGGCCAGCTTATTCAATGCAGGGTTAGAATGCGCAGTGTAAGTGCACTGTGTGCGTCTTTGACACTGGAGTGGCTCGATAATGACACTTAATTAGGTGTCGCATACTTTAGCAACATACTTATATTGCCGTGATACTGGGAAAGAACATCCGCTCGAGGAAACAAAATGACGAAATATAAAACACGTTAGAGGAAAAGACAACACTGGGGGGTTGTTTCTTCACTTGGGAGTTGTAGTAAAGTGCCCAGCACTTAAAAGAGCTGCTTATTGGGCTTGCACTATTTTGGTTGGAAGGAACGACCTAAACACCGATACGAGAATGTAGTCGTCGTAAGGTTTGCGTCAAAGAATAACACCAGTGAATAGCTGCAGCACAGGACACCGACGCACGTTGCTATGATTGAGTCCATGCATACGTGGAGATATCGAAACGCATTAGGCGTCTTGCGTTTCTTGGCTGTGATGGTGTACGCAAAGGTAATGCATATATGCTCGCTTGAGCATGCGCGGTGACTCTATAAGCTTAACGCCGCCAATTCCTGAGCGTATTAAACTGAGAGGAGTAATTTTTAAACAAATCATCACGTGTTGTTCACCAGGTGGGTTTTCACTGTTGTCGTAGTTTGCTCGACGAATACCTCAGAAAAAAAAGATACATGTTCAAAATAAATATATTTGCACATCGAGACGTATTGGTGAAGTGATATTTAAAATTGGTTAAAATACATCTAACCAGACAGGTTAACGGAACATTTATGTTTCAGGTTGTTGATGATTTACTGATTCACGTTTACGTAAAGTCAGTCGGTGCTTACACTGCTTACAATGATATTTCAAGTGGTCACCATTACACTTCTGCGCATGCGTACTGGCGCAATTTTACGCATTGCCATCAAATTACAGTATCCTGTGCGCATGCCTGTGTGATAACTCTGGATATTTTTTTCAGTATATACATTTTTGTGGGCCTTTGGTATTTGTGGAACGTTCTCGCTTCAATACCTTTGCTTCCGTCACGGTCGTTAAAGTGCCAACTTCTGAACTGCTCCTGGTGGTATATTTGAACCTTAGACAGCGTGCACATTGCCCCTCCTTTTTTTTCTATTGAGAGACTATGAAACTTGAATTTGCCAACAGGGATGGGGTTGCAACGTGATGCATAGCATCTTGAGACGCGCGTTTGTTTTTATGTTTGTAAATTATAGGATCAAAATAGAGAGTCATGCTTTAGTATATAGCTATATATTTCGCTTTAATTTTATCGGTTCGCGTTGTATCTCCTTAAATTTGGCAAAAAATTAAATTTCTATCTTGCTTATTCAAATTTTCTTATTGCCATAGCGACGCACCCTATACATAGACTCAACAAAAAAGCAGCATTGACGTCCAGAATTAAAAATAGAAGCATATGATGCTTCCGCTTTCGTTGTGTGTGCAAAAGGGAAGAGAGGGAGCGCTGGCTTGTTGTACCATTGATTTTTCTTGAGTGCATGACGCACTGTGCTAGGACAAGTGCCAAGTTTCTCATGATTCACCTCGATTATACATTGGCGTGTTGTCTGTCTTCACAGGCTCTGGATATCTGTACCTCTATTTTTTTTGCAGTACTCTGAGATTCCATTATTATTTCATGTTTACTTGTACATTAAGATGCATATATCACTATTTTATTATTGCTTTTGTTAGGGTTTATTGCGTTGTCGTCTCGTGGCCGCTCTAACTCGCTGCTGTATGAATTCTGACGAGCGCACTGTTGTGATTTCTTCGACGCTCCGTTTGTGAGTTCTGTTTCTGCCCACCGGCAGATATTTGTGGTGTTGATATCAACCATTGTTAATTTACTCTTCTTTAAGGTAGAGGTGGATTGTAGGTGTTGATTTGATTGATTAATATGTGGGGTTTAATGTCCCAAAACCACCCTATCATTATGAGAGACGCTGTAGTGGAGGGATCCGGAAATTTTGACCACCTGGGGTTATTTAACAAGCATCCAAATTTGAGCACACGGGCCTGCAACAATTCCGCCTCCATCAGAAATACAGCCGTCGCAGCCGGGATTTGATCCCGCAACCTGCGGGTCAGCAGCCGAGTACCTTAGCCACTAGACCACCGCGGCGGGGCCGGATTGATGGTGTGTGGCAGAGAAGCAGTTTTCGTGTTTTCCTTATGCCGAAAACTGCAACACGTGATTACTGTCCCTTAGCGGACGATGGTGGTTTCTGTAGCCAACGTATAGCGGCGTTCGCTCCCGGTTTATTACTTTTTCGCCCCGACCCCTGATGGAAAGGTTTACTGCAGACTCGGAGCCCGCCCTTGGCTTGGCAGCTGGCTGCCCACTCCAGATCTCCATTTTCTTGATAGCGTCTGTTTTTGCAGATGTCGCATACTTATAATTATTGAGAAGTAGCACTGTAAAAGAACGGATCATTGACGGATGCTGTCGTAGTCTTGCTAGCTCAATATCTTAGTATTTGTACGTTGAAGAAATGAAATAAAACACCCGATATTTTTTTTCTTTGTCGCCAACGTTTGAGCGAACTGATATAGGGGCCACTAGTGAATAAAATCTTCCGCCAAAGAATACGCGTTGCAGTCATCTTATATTCCCATTCCAGCATGCACAGGGCGCGCACAATAGTGATCCCATTGTAAGGTTTTATAGAAAGTGAACATTATATTTTTGTTTTAGTTTGTGTGTTCTTAGATCGCTCTACGAAATATACTACATTGGAGAGCCTTGTCTCGAGTGTAAGGACGACATTTTACAACCACGCATGAGCCTATGTTGTTCAGCGTTTCGGTCACAAACACCGTCTGCCACTGGCCCACCACCTTCGCTAATAGTATGTCCATTATGCGCCATGGATGTCTAGTGGTTATAGTGCTCGGCTGCTGACTCTAAGGCAGCGGGATCGAATCACAGCGGCGAGTGTGTGTTTACGGTGGATGCAAAAAGACTTGAAGCCCTTTTACTTCAATTGAGGTGAACATTGAACAACGCCAGGTAGTCAACATTTCTGGAGCCATGTCCCTCATAATCATATATTGTGGTTTTGGGATGTTTCACTCCAACGAATATTATTGCATTTGTAGTGGGGAATTCGCGAGGCACTGGCTAGTGGGACTATCTCTCTCTCTGAGTGCGGAGCGCGAGTGGGTGCACGAGCTGTAGACGCTAGACTGCTCGAGCATTTGTGTCTGTACCGGCTGCCTGCCTACTACTCGGCGTCGCTATTAAACTCGCTTGCAAATTAGTGGAGGTGCTGGGTATGACTAGCAGCCATTTACGACCCGTCACTTGATAGTTGCGACGGTATAACAGTCCATCCCGTACGGCGAAATGCGTTGCTTGGCGGCGAAGAGCAGGCGGGTAACCGGAAGTTGATGCGCCAGAAAGCATATTCAAGAGTGAGACAATCCAAGGGTTCTTCCACTGTTCGGATGTCATGTCTGTGACGCTGACGGCCGACAGGGGAAGGTCAAGGGCTGATATTTCCGTATCATCAGATTTCACGGGTGACCGTGAAAGCACATCTGCGTCAGAGTGCTTTCGCCCAGATCGGTAGACGACGCGTATGTCGAATTCCTGGAGGCGTAGTGCCCAACGTCCGAGGCGGCCGGAAGGATCTTTCAGTGAAGCCAACCAACAGAGTGCGTGATGGTCAGTTACCACATCAAAAGTTTGGCCGTACAAATAGAGGCGAAACTCCCTTGCACGTTATTAGTATGCCCATTTTCACGATTGCATGCAATGTACTTTTACGAAAAGTCATACCGTAAGAACTTGTATGTGCATATGGAACCAGAGTCCGCAGTTAAAAGAAAAAAAACCATTTCACTATAATTATTTGTAAATCCCAACTCCAGTATATCCTACTATTGGACTTATTAGTTAAGAAGGCGGCAAGGCAGTGGCAAAAGTCACTCTCCAAGAAATATTAGCAAGAGCTTTCTCGCATGACAAATAATTATTTCATAGACTTCTCAGTTTATGGAAAAATTTTGAAGTTCGCAAACTGCGTCACCATAGAGATAGCCATCACCTTCTTCCGTGTCTAGCATTTTTATAAAGGAGGCAGCAGTGATTTTATGGGTTAGCCTAAATCATCGCCTTGCTCAAAATATTAGAAATGAATAATCTTAACATATTTACTTTCGAGCCAAAAGCCGCGTGCACATCATCGCAGGAATTTGTCGAGCAGCTATAGCGAGCATTTAGGCACAGGGCTACTCTCGTATAGTTTATGAAGTAGAGTATACAAGATGTTTCAAGAAAAATGCACAAGCTATAGTACATAAGAAGTTTCAAGAAAAGTGTTGGGAAATATTTGAAGATAAGGAAATCGCAAAGTTGGGTCACTGCTTTTATAGGCCCTAATGATATTTTCTTGTGTGTGTCAGGCATTTGAAGATGGCTAAATACGTAGGTTAAAATATTAGCTTTTTATTTTAATTTATTATTTAATTAGAGAATATGAACGGTCTAATCAAATAGGAGAACTGCAGTTTTTCCTGCGAAAAGCACAGTTACGCTTATAGATTTCCAAAAAAATGTTGCCCGGCCACTCGTAACTTTGACGGAGTGATCAATTTTGACCGTATTGACCAGCCAATCCAAAAACGAAGCGCTCAACAGAGAGTAAGCAGCACAGCCTATAGAAGATGACCAGAATGACGACACTGTTTTGGACAACTATTGCAGTTGTGTTTTTGCGCATTCGCTAACCTGCGTGTTTTATGGGTGCTATAACCCCAAGTGAAGCCCACGCACAGGCGAAGCGAAGTAGGCAGCAATGATGATTGATTTTATACGACATTTGCTAAATCTGGATCTTTCGGAAGAGTGTGGCAGTTGCCCACTTCCGCATTTTGGTTGAGCCGGCGATATCAGTTGGATTTATTATAACCCCGTGTGATTTGTAATCTTGAGATGTCTTCCACTACAGAGAGTAATGTCGGGGTAGTGAGCAGAGTTACCTTAATTTTAAGACCTTTGCACGAAACGTTTCTCGAAACTCTACTCTACATGTCGCCGGTATGGGTCACGGTGGCAATGTGCAAACAACGAGTAACAACAACCAAAAAAGCAAGGCCCGTGTAATGCCGCTTGAGTTCTTTGAAATTTGTCGCTTCCTTTAATGGCGCCCATACAATAGCGCAATTTCTGCTGATGTGACAACAGAAAACGCGCCGTTATTTTCACGTCTCCGCTAACGCACTCGGTCACTACGGAGATCCTGGAGGCAACGCTTTGGGACGCAATCCACACGGATGTAGTTTAGAACAAAGGGAAGAGGAAACAGGAAATTTTTCTTGGCGAATCGCCTCGGCATGCTGACTGGAGTAAACCTCCGCAAGAGCGCGCCAAATTCTAATCGCGCGCGAGAAAGAGAGAGAGAGAAAGAGAAGCAAGGGACCAAGAAAGCGAAAAGACGTCTTGCGCGCGTCCACGTACCTCACTCACGTCTTTGGTTTTCTTCTTGGGCGCTGCGGTGTAGCGCCTGTAGTCCCTTGCGTCCTTGAGGCAGTCGGGCTTCTCCATCTCCTCTCGGTCGTTGTACGAAATTCGCGGCAAATAAAGGGGATTGCGTGCGGGCAGTGAGACCGTTGAGCGAAGTACCGGAAATATTGTCTCCCGTCCACGTACGGAGGAGAAACGCTGCTCTTCTAAGGCACGCTGTAGTTCGGCTCGAAACGGATGATGTCCAGGAGCTTCCAGACGCGACTGAGGCCCACAGGCAACTTCTCTCTTCTCCTTCTTTTTCTCTTGTCAGTCTCTTTTTCCTCTTCCTTTTCTCTCACCTAACCTTTCGTGAGCTGCCCCTTTTGAAAGAGTGAGTTCTTAAAAAAAAATGAAGGCTCTTCGAAGGCGCTCTTCAATAGAGGCGTGTGCCGGCTTTGGCGCGTCCGCGAGGATCCTTGGCTGTGTGCGGCCACCAACGTCAATATTTCCCCACACCGTGCGACAAACGGCGATGAAAAAGAAACGCGGAAAAAATAACAAAAGGAAGAGATGAGGCGGTCCTGCCTGGTCCTTATTTTAAAAGCGACCCTGGGCTGTCCGCGAGGAATTCGCGGGCTGACGTACAGAAGCCAGATTTTCAGCCCTCATGGCGGCCTGTTGAGCGAGTGAACTTTCCGGACTCCTCCTCGACGAACCCCTGCCTCTGTCCCCACGTCGTGGCACTTCTCCCAGTTACGCCTGGTTTGACGTTTTCTGCTGCTGCAGCTTAATGTTCAAAAGCGCTTGTTTTGAGTTCTTCCGGTTCATCATTTAGCTGTTTTGCCCTGCCCTCTGTACTCACTTATATTTCACTTTTATATTATACACCATGATCATCCTTGGAAAGCGACCAGCGGCGCGCGTATTCTATTTTCTTGAAGACAGAGCCTCGTACGCCGACGTGACTGGCGTCATAGACAGGGATACGGAAACAACGCACTTCGCAAATTATTTCTTCGCATAGGGATGAATTCGTTCATTTGTGAGGGAGACAGGATTGATACACAGCGCAACAAAACAGCGCTCAAAGAGATGGCATGAAAGACAGGATAGTCTTAAAATTTAGAGTCGATAGCACACAGATTGTAGGGTGCAGGATGAACGCCTCCAATTTCAGAGCTGCGTTTCAACAGTAAGCCCCACAAGAAGTACAGGTCAGTCGCTTTTTGAATGTTTCGATCGCGAGATTATTGAACGGACGTGAACAACTGAAAGATTCTTGCTTAAGTCAAAGGCAATCACGTTGAGACATATTCATCCGCACTGTCAAACGCGATCATGGAAAACTAATTGAGAGAAGGAACTTTCAATATATGTGTGCTAAAAGTCATTTTTAAAAGGCTGTTATACTAATTCCATCAGCCCTTCGAGTATACTATTTGCTGACGTGAGCACGAAACAGTGGGTGGGTGAGTGCATCTACAAATATTCGAATGTGCGCCCGCCTAAAAAAGAAAAAAAAAACAAGCTTACGGGTGCAGATAAATGATGTCAAGAAAAGTGCAAGACGGCAGAAATGTTGGAGAGCCGTCAAGATGGCCGCATAATCTGAACCTGGCGCAGAAGACAATAATATACAGAAAAAAATAAAAAAAACAACAACATTTTGGTGGAAAGAAGTGCGAGGAAGACGGCATTTAAACATAAAATTGGGGAGGGCACACAAAAAAGAGGGAGCATTGGGCTAAGCACAAATAAGAACCCGTCCCGTTTTAAAATTAGAAAGCGGCTCAAAGGTGTCCTTCCAACTAAAGCACGCTGTCCGCTCTAGTCGAGGGACCCGTTTATTGAGAGAGCACTCTTAAAGCGGCCTGCGTTGACGTCTATACCGACCTCACCGTCTCGAGAGAACACTTTAGTGTATTCTATTAGGTTCATGCGCTACCTTTTTTCTTTCTGCAGATTTTTAAGTTTCTTCGTGTCTTGCTTTGAGCCTTTGATCCTGGCGGGCCTCCTTTCTCTATGGTTGTTCGATGTGGGTGGCAACTAAGTATGCCAATGTGGAGAGACAGGGAACCCCTGTTAAGCATGACAACTTTACGCGCGTTATTCAACGTGATTGCATTTCTGTGGCGTGAGCCGGCGACATGTGCACTTTGGTTCAGTGTGTTTACCGTCTGGCACAAGCGTGGTAACGCAAATTTGCCATTGCAAAAGACTCTTTGCAACAGTGGGCACACGAGTAGCCGACTGTTACAAAACTTAAGTATACGCTTATTGTTTTTTTCTTTTCCATGCCCGAGGAATGTACCAGTTGTCACACTGTGCGAGGTCGTTCATTCCCTCAACTACCAGCGGTTGTATTTTGGGCAGTTGTTGTGTTGTATATCACGTGGGCCGTCACGCCGAGCTCCTTATTAAAAATTGCTTCTTTATCGTTAAAATTTTTTCAGGTCCACATAAATATACCAAAGTAGGGCTTCGAATGTGTGAACACGTTCGATGACGTACCTGGTGAAGACAAAAAGGGTTTGTCTGCTATGCAGGTGCGTTAAAGCTGTCAGTGTAAGTGTAAACAAGGTGGTGGTGGTGTTGTGGTCTGGGTCCTGTGGGTCTCGTCGTTGGTAGCTGGCTCCCATCGGACTCGTCCCTTATAGCGAGAAGCAATGCTTATATGGGAAAACAGAGAACAGACGTTTATTTACATTAGAGAGAGGTCAATAAGAAAGTTTAGATATATAGTGGCGTTCTTCGTACATGGCGAGTTCTCCACTCGAAAAAGCACCGAATGAGCCGTGGGGGCTCATTATAAAGGGTCTGTCCTCCCCAGATCCCTAGATCGGGGACCGCGTACAGATGGCACCGTCCAATCACGGACCACACATTACCCGCGAGGGTGACGAGCACGCACGGTCCACGCGAACGTTCAAAACTGAAGCGTGGTCACCGCACGGCCATGTGGCACGAACGCGGCTCCCCCCCCCGTCAAGGTGTGTCGCTGGGCGAGGGGTCTGGAGTTGATGACTGCATCCATCGAAAGGGCCGCCGTAAACAAGCTTCAAAGGGTGCCGAACGACTCGTTCAATTAGCGGGACGATTCCCGGCCGCCGCCGCCGCCGTCATCTTCCAAAGAAGAAGCTGCACCGGTGGTCTCCCGAACTGCTCACGGCGCCGCGGCGGCAGGACGCCGCACCCTCCGGCCAGGTGGGAACAATACATGGCGGACACCGGCCGCCCACCCGTTTGGCGACTCAAAAGGAACATCAAAAGGAACGCCGATCCATTGTCAGACCTGGCGCCGGTCCTAACAGCCTCTCCGCCGGGGAAAGAAGATCCCGAGGTGCAGTGGCCAGCAGGTACTGTGCAGCGGGATCTGTATTGCAGCTTGTCGGCTCTTCCTCTATTATTTTTGTCCCGAACACTGGATCCGATGATCATTGACCAAGAGGGCGTTGCTCGCAGGGATGAGGTGACCCCTCTCCACCATATCTTCCGCCCACCACCAATGAGGAACTGCGGAAACTGCGCCGAAAGCACACCCACACACGAGCAAGCACACGGCAATTCCCTACTCAGAATCACCAGACTTAGATTCACCTGTGGAAGTCATTTCCTTCTACCTCAACTTTATTCCTGTGGCCCCCGCCGAGTCGCAACACCACATCAGCCACTTTTGAAGACATTAAACAAAACACTTGACACCTGTTTGGATAAATACAGAAAACTAGTGGGCCTCAAATCGAGGATAGAAAGCAGAAAATCGTTTTGAAGCCCTCGGGGTACTAGGGACAACGACTCAGACCATCTGCGTTGCTGTTGAGTTTACCCTTCTTGTAATGGATATCAAAGGTGTATTGTTGAAGAGCTAAGCTCCAGCGCAAAAGACGGCCGTTTTTCGATGACATG
This sequence comes from Rhipicephalus annulatus, assembly GCA_013436015.1. NCBI lineage: Eukaryota > Metazoa > Arthropoda > Arachnida > Ixodida > Ixodidae > Rhipicephalus > Rhipicephalus annulatus. Next base: position 540,265 of record WOVY01009330.1, read on the forward strand.
GACTGTAGCCATGTGAGGGGACAGTGGTCAGTCTCTATTGTGAACCTAGAACCGGCGATGTAGCAAGCTAGCTTCTGCACAGCCCAAACAACGCAGGCACATTCCTTTTCTGAGGCACTGTATGCTTCCTCACGAACAGAAAGCTTTCTACTGGCATACAGTACAGGGTGTTCCTGGTCGTTCTCTCCCCTCTGACAAAGCACGACACCCATACCCCGGTCGCTGGCGTCACACTGAAGAATGAACGGCTTAGAGTAGTCAGGCGCGCTCAACACTGGCTGACTTTTTAGTGCCTTCTTTAGCGTAGAAAATGCATGTTCCTTGGCCCCATCCCATTTTACGGTCTGGGGTTCAGTCTTTCTAAGAGCGTCTGTCAAGGAACTTGCAATGTCAGAGTAACGCGGGATATACCTTTGATAATAACCGGCCAATCCAAGAAACGACCGAATGTCTTTCTTGGTTCGTGGTTGGGGAAAGTTGTCTATTGCGGCCAGCTTTACTTCTGACGGCCGGCGGTAGCCTTGGCCTATTACATGCCCTAGATAAGCTACCTCAGCGCGCCCCAATTGGCATTTCGCAACCTTCACTGTTAAGCCGGCCTCACGCAGACGACATAGCACAGCTCGCAAGTGTTTCATGTGGTCTATCCAGGAAGAAGAAAAAATAGCAATATCATCTAGGTACGGGAGGGCAAAGTCCTCCATACCCTGTAACACTTTGTCCATTAGGCCAGAAAAGCAATAAGGGGCATTCTTTAATCCAAAACTAAGGACCTTCGGCCGAAATGTTCCCATCGGGGAAATAAACGCCGCAAGCCTACTAGCCCTTTCAGTTAGAGGCACCTGCCAGTATCCCCTGACTAAATCCAAAGTCGAGATGAAATTGGCACTGCTGACTTGCTCAAGCCTTTCCTCAATATGCGGAATTGGATAAGTTTGGTCCTTTGTAATCGAGTTGAGCCTCCGATAGTCAATACACGGTCGCGGCTCTTTCCCTGGGACCTCAACCAAGATCAGAGGCGAGGTGTAATCACTCTCTCCTGGCTCGATCACTCCTAGCTCGAGCATTCGGTTTATCTCCGCGGCCATTATTTCCCGTTGCCTCGGGGAAACGCGGTAAGCTTTAGAACGAATTGGTTCCGAAGATGTCAGCTCAATATCATGAACTAGGGCTTTGGTTCTGCCAGGTGTGTCTGAAAATGTTTCTTTAAAGTCAAACAATAGTTCCTTCAGTTCCGCTTTCTGATCTGGCTCCAACTCCGCCTGCTCTACCAGGTTACTAATAGTCTCGCCAATGTCTTTGTTTTCTGTTGTTAACTCCGGGAAATCAATAGGCATTTCTTCCGGTTGATTGAGCGACATGTTTACAACGGCATGCCTCTGCTGGTACGGTTTGAGCAGATTAGTGTGGTACACCTGTTGCGTTTTACGCCTTCCCAGTCCAGTAACCAAGTAATTTGTGTCTGACAATTTCTGAACTACCTCAACAGGTCCCTCCCACTGGACCTGAAGTTTATTCTTCAGTGAGGGTTTCAGTATCATCACTTTTTCCCCTACTCGAAAGCTTCGCGTCCGGGCTGTCTTGTCATAATAGCGCTTAGCGTTGTTTTGAGCTCTGCGCATTTCCTGCTCCGCTAGTTCTTGAGCTGCGTGAAGTCGGTCTAACAGCTCAAGCACGTATGCTACTACCGAAGGGTCGTCCGCCCGGCCCTCCCAAGATTCTCGAACAATGCGAAGTGGGGAGCGAAGAGCACGTCCGTAAACAAGCTCCGCAGGCGAAAACCCTGTTGATTCGTGAGGAGCGATCCGAAGCGCGAACATAGCTGCGGGCAAGCAAGCCTCCCAATCCTCTTTTTGCTCATAACAAAGGGCGCGTAGCAGCCGTTTCATGACTGAATGTACCTTTTCTACAGCATTTGACTGAGGGTGGTACACTGAACTGTGGATGATTTTAACGCCACACTTTTCTAGAAATGTCGAGGTTAGTGCACTTGTAAAAACAGATCCCTGGTCGGACTGAATTTCTGCGGGGAAGCCTACACGTGCAAAGATAGATAAAAGCGCTTTAACTACCTCCTCCGAGCTGAGCTCCTTTAACGGTACTGCTTCCGGGAATTTCGTGGCCGGGCAGAGCACTGTGAGTATGTGCCGGTACCCGGACTGCGTTACAGGAAGTGGACCCACTGTGTCTATAACTAGCCTGCGAAACGGTTCTGTGATAATGGGGACCAGCTTCATAGGTGCTTTAGCCTTATCCCCTGGCTTGCCAACGCGTTGGCACGTGTCGCAGCTTCTTACAAATGCCTCCACCTCCCGAAAGCAGCCGGGCCAGTAAAACTCCCGTAACAAACATTCTTTTGTTTTTTTGATGCCGAGATGCCCTGACCACAAACCTCCGTGGACCAGGTGCAGCAGCTCCTTGCGGAAAGGATACGGTACGACTAGCTGATTAAACCGAACTCCTTTTCGACTTGTGTACTTTCTGTACAAGACGCCCCCCTTCTTGGTGAACTGAATGTTTTGCTTAGCCACCCCTTCCTTCGCGTCTGGCGTTAAGTTACGGAGAGTGGAGTCATTTTCCTGTTCCACTATCAGTTCTGTAGGACTTACATTTAACAGCTTTATAGTGCATTCTACTTCTCGAGATGCCTCGGATTCATCCGGTTTCTTACATCTTTCTTTAGATATTGTGTTTTGAGGCTCCATTATAGGGCGGTCCAGTTTCGTGCCAGGTAAAGAAGGCTCTGCCGCTGAAGCTGTTTCGTCTGCCACCGGATCTTTACAAACTGTCTGAGCGGCGAGCTCCCTTGCTTTGGATCGAGTTAAGGCCTGTACGATACCCTCACTGAACCCAATTCCTTTTTGTCGCAGCAAGTACTCTGATTTATTTGAGAACAAATACGGGTATTGCACTGGGAGATGTGCCGAAACGGCAGCTTCAGTGTCTAGAACACCGAAAGGGCCTTCGATGCGGACTCTTGCTACTGGGAGACATGCACTGTTTGTCTCTACTGCTTGTCTTATCCACGCGCATTCTCCTGTAAACTGACTCTCCTCGACATAGGACGGGTGCACTACATCCATAGTGGCGGCCGAATCGCGGAGCACGCGGCACGGTTGGCCATTCACGACTAGGTCTCGGATGTATGGTTCTAGCAATTTCATGTTTTCGTCATTACTACAGAGTGACATTAACACAACTTTCGGGTTCTTACAACCCAAAGAAATATGCCCCGTCTGTTGGCAGTTATAGCAAACTATCGGCTTCTTGGCCTCGAACGCCTTTTTCTGTTGCCCTTCCGCCCTTTTCTCGGGTGCTTCTTCCTTTCTCTTGTTTTTCTCATCACCGCTTCCTTTGGAGTCTAAACCCTCCTTCGGCATATACCGACCCGACTTTGTCCATCGCGGAGGCTTGTCGGCCCGATATTTACTAATCTCCCTCCTAGGGACATCCTTGCCTTCGAGGGCACGGCGATTTACGTACTCCTCTGCGAGCTCTGCCGCTCTCGTGATAGTATCTACTCCTTGTCTATCCTGAACCCAGTACCTAATGTTTTCAGGTAGACGCCGAAAGAATTGTTCCAACGCAAAACACTGCAGAGTCTTTTCCGCGTCGCCAAGCGCACCCTCCTCTCTAAGCCATTCCTCCAGATTTACCTTTAAGGTGTACGCAAACTCTGGGTATGACTCGTCTTTGGCTTTCTCGATCTCACGAAATTTTCGCCTGAACGCCTCCGCTGACAGTCTGTACTTTTTGAGCAGACTCGCTTTGACTCTGTCATAGTCGTCTGCGTCTTCTTTACCCATACGGGCTATAATGTCAGCTACTTCACACGGCAGCAGCGTAAGCAAGCGCTGGGGCCACGTGTTTTTAGCAAAATTTTCCCTCTCGCACGTGCGCTCAAAGTGCACCAGAAAAAGACCCATGTCCCCTCCTACCGCGTAGGATGGCATCAAATCTGTCATTCGGCGCTCTCTTTCTCGTGCCACTGCGCTAGCTCCGTTCATTGATTGAGCCTTTGCTAGTTCAATTTCTAGGCGTTTCATTTCCATACGATCGATACGTTCTCTTTCCTCTTTCTCCTCACGACGTCTCTGTTCCTCTTTTTCCTCCCGGAGCCTCTGCTCCTCTTTTTCCTCACGGAGCCTCTGCTCCTCTTTCCTTTGCGTAATAGCCTCCAAGCATTCGCTCAGCTCATCGTCATCTGCCCCGATCTTCTCGATGGCGTCAATGATCTCCTGCTTTCTTTTCGTCTCGGCAATTACCTGGCCCAGCTCTCGGGCCAACTCTAACAACTCTGGCTTTTTTAGTCCCTTCAAATTCATGGCGGTCCTTGGTGCTGCTAACTCTTTTAACTAAACAACTTTGACGTACTATCAATACTTCCGTCAACCGTTACCAAATCACTGCTTTGTTTACAATCCCACGCAAAGCCTGGTGATATCTCAGCAAACTTTGACGTACTATCAATACTTCCGTCAACCGTTACCAAATCACTGCTTTGTTTACAATCCCACGCAAAGCCTGGTGATATCTCAGCAAAGAAAAGCAGTGCACTCACCCTATGCAGTCATGAATTCGGACGCGTTCCTTCCCGTGTTGTCAGAGATGCCACGAAGCAGTTTTGTCCGACTCTAGGTCCTCCAGACAGCAGGTCTCAGCATTGCCTCCTGGTCGATGAGCTCGATCCCACCGCTGCCATCCAGTTGTTGTGGTCTGGGTCCTGTGGGTCTCGTCGTTGGTAGCTGGCTCCCATCGGACTCGTCCCTTATAGCGAGAAGCAATGCTTATATGGGAAAACAGAGAACAGACGTTTATTTACATTAGAGAGAGGTCAATAAGAAAGTTTAGATATATAGTGGCGTTCTTCGTACATGGCGAGTTCTCCACTCGAAAAAGCACCGAATGAGCCGTGGGGGCTCATTATAAAGGGTCTGTCCTCCCCAGATCCCTAGATCGGGGACCGCGTACAGATGGCACCGTCCAATCACGGACCACACATTACCCGCGAGGGTGACGAGCACGCACGGTCCACGCGAACGTTCAAAACTGAAGCGTGGTCACCGCACGGCCATGTGGCACGAACGCGGCTCCCCCCCCGTCAAGGTGTGTCGCTGGGCGAGGGGTCTGGAGTTGATGACTGCATCCATCGAAAGGGCCGCCGTAAACAAGCTTCAAAGGGTGCCGAACGACTCGTTCAATTAGCGGGACGATTCCCGGCCGCCGCCGCCGCCGTCATCTTCCAAAGAAGAAGCTGCACCGGTGGTCTCCCGAACTGCTCACGGCGCCGCGGCGGCAGGACGCCGCACCCTCCGGCCAGGTGGGAACAATACATGGCGGACACCGGCCGCCCACCCGTTTGGCGACTCAAAAGGAACATCAAAAGGAACGCCGATCCATTGTCAGACCTGGCGCCGGTCCTAACAGTGGTAACAATTTTATTGATAACTCAGGCATATTCGTGGCCTGGGTCTAGGACGCACCCTATGAAGACCGAAGACCCTGCCTGCTCGCCACCTCACGGGCTGACTGGATGGCCCACAGTCAATCCTGGAGGTTGGGGCTGCGCATCATGTGAACTAATTTTATAATGATGACAGTAAGCACAGTAGTGAATAAATTGGTAACGCTTGTAAATAAAGCGGTAACCCATCAATCTAGTTGTAACTAAACCAGCAAGCATCCGGGTGCAAGGACAGTGTGGCTCAGCTAATTGTAGAGAGCGTCTATATGGCGATCAACGACAGCCGAATTCTACAAGAATGTCAGTGTTTCTATGCCATGCACGTCGTCGCAAGTTCTTGGCCCAGTTTTTTAAAGCGATGATGCAGAAGTGAAAGCACTCAATTTTTGTTTTCGGAAGGCCACTGTACTTAGGAGGGAATAATGTTTAAGCTTTTATGTCCAAAAACCACAATGTGATTATGAGGGGCCCCGTAGTGCGTTTGAATTTCATGCATCTGCGGCTATGAACAGCCAAATTGCTTCCAAGGTCCCCAATCAAAGATGTATTCTTATAACCAGGGATGCAATTTGGCTGTTAATTGCCATAGTTGCATGAAATGCAAATCCTGTAAGCCCAGGTTTGATCACTGAACTATTTTAGACAGGGGAAAAACTAGATATGAGCGGGAACTTTTAAAAGAAGTTTAGATTGTAAATCGTAAAGGTAAATCTGTCAGTGATACATCGTTGTCTATGTCGTCAAAATAGTTCGCCTACCTGACAGGAAAATAAGTTCTAAGAGAGACGTGCCATGGGAAGTGAGGAAAAGCGCATGGGATGTCTTGTGCGACTTTGCATTTTCAAATAAAACAGAGTTGAAAGTCCGGTTTTCGTCCAAATATATCACCTGTTTCTTGTGTACGTGTTTCTGTGTATTCAGTGGCACTCGATCATTGAAATTCATGACGCACCAACTGAATCAACAGCTAGTGCTTCTACAGGCGTTGACTCCGCAGGAAAAATGGTAATAGCCCTGGAGCCATCATGAGCAAGCGCATTGAACATTGCATCACTATAATTACGGATTCCAGAACTACATGTATTAATGATCAATTAGATCATATTCATAAACAAGCAATGCATATCCTAAAAATGAGATATTGCTTCAGAATTTGTTCAATGCCTGGATACGAATCATTGGTGAATAACTTGGCGGCACACGTCATTAATGGCCTGAAACCGCATGCTCCGGGATTTCGCATAAACTTCACAAGCTCTGGGTGACTCACAAGAAAGAATCGCTAGAAAATTACAGACATTCTTAATCACTATCTATCTTAACCACTATCTATCTTAACCACTTTCTCGGGTAAGACAATACCAAAAATTTGCAAGGGCTGCAGGTATCTAAAAGCAAGGTCGGTAAGTACCTGGTGCGCACACGCCAGACGGATATTAAAAGAAGATTTCGTGGGTCACACAAAGATACACGCGCTCAATCGTAACTACCGCAAGTGCGCCGCGCATGCGATTCTATGGGCGCTCACGAAAACTGCCCCCCCCCCCCCCGGTGGCGCCGCAGTGGTGGTTCGGGAACTAGACCTGTCATGCCGGTTCTGGAGCGCGCGGCGGGCCGTACCCGTGCGCTCTTTCATCCAGCAGCCGTGGTGCTCGGCTGCTGGCAGAAGGTCGCGGGTTGAATTCCGGCCACGGCGGTTGCATTTTGGGGCAGGCGAAATGATGGAGGCCCGTTTGGTGTTTGATGTCCGTCCACGTTAAAGAACATCTGATGGTCCGTATTTCCTCACAACGGCGTCCCTCATAATCATTTGGTGGTTTTGGGACAATAAACCCCCAATATTATTAAAGTATCATTAAGGCAGTTTGAAGGAGATGTGCGGCGTCTGGATCATTCATCGCTGACATTTTTTGCACATATATTTATATGGCATGTATCACGCACATCGATGAAGCTATAAACGATGAGGTAGGACATCATATGCGAGACTTTGTACAGAAACTACCGTCCAAGTGCGGCTCACAAAAAATAAAAAATGAAAGAGTGCTCATAGGTACAAGTGTTTGAGCGTAGCAGTAATTTTAAAATACTATGGGGAAATATTTAGGTGAAATGCCAGGTTTTTTGTTGAGACTGATTTCAAATTTCATATTTCTGTTATTGCAATACCAAGTTACAGTAAGTGACCTGTCTTTCACGAGCCGGAGCTCATGCTGTTAATGATTGGAAGGGTCATCGTAAATATTGTCATCATCAGATGCAAAGAAAATTGTGGTTTCGCTGCAAGGGCGTAGCGATGGATGTAGTGGCAGGAAATGAGATGTTATAGAAAGTAATGATAGCAGCTAACTATTTTGTATCCGATCTCATGTAACTCAACAAAACGCTGATTTAAGGTAACGCATGCAGCCGTTCCAGAGAGCGAAGCAATATTTGGGCTGCCATTCCTCTCAACGAAAAGTAAGAGTTGAGAGCGCAACAAGTTTACCATCCGTCTTCTTATGTCTAGCGAGACAATGCGGTCGCGAACGCGTTCTTATGAGCAAAGTTAGCATTTTTTTGCTCGAGCAACGCAACCCCCTCCCCCACACCAACGCTTTTTAGCCCGAGTGAAGAAGGCAAGGGCGTTTCTTCTTTGTTTAAGGAGCCATCGACTGCAAGCATTGTACACGGGGCAATGTTCTCACATGCACCCTGCTTGAAACAAAGATGACCGGCTCGTTTCATCTCCGCTTTAGCCGCGCTTATATTCAGCGTTTGCGCGTTCTTTCTCGCGCTTGAAACGTACGCTGTGCGCGATAATGTTATTACTTTCATGTTACCACGCCCTTTAGCCGTGTAATCGAGTGAAGATGACTTTGTCTTGTAGATGGAGAATGCGCAACGCGATATGGCTGGTTGTGATTACTTGTTTCTTCTACCTGGTGTTTTCCTTCCGCGTTACTCTTGCATGACCACATCTAATGAACGAAAGACTGATAGACTGAATGATTGATTGATATGTGGGCTTTTACGTCCCAAAACCACCATATGATTATGAGAGACGCCGTAGTGGAGGGGTCCGGAAATTTCGACCACCTGGGGTTCTTTAACGTGCTCCCAAATCTGAGCACACGGGCCTACAACATTTCCGCCTCCATCGGAAATGCAGCCGCCGCAGCCGGGATTCAATCCCACGACCTGCGAGTCAGCAGCCGAGTACCTTAACCACTAGACCACCGCGGCGGGGCAATGAATGAACGAAAAACTGTTTCTAACGTTGAGAAATTGCAGATATCTCGCATGTGTCATGTACCTATGTGGCGTGCACGCAGTCCTGATTCCTATGCGTAAGTAGGCCCTCTTGAACGTTAAGGACTAGGTGCCCCGTCAGAAGTTTCATGGCGTCTTGTACGCTATCCCCTGCTGTCTGTGCGGCTACTAATACATCGCAAAAAGGCCAAATTTCAAAAATATATTTAACGAGGAGCAAAATGACGTAATAAAGTGCCGCGTGTCTTTAGGCACACTTGCGGAACATGTTCAGCCCACAGCTTCTGCGTCTTAAGAATTCTATGAAGTCTAAGCCAGCGGCTTTGCGAGCTCGAAAATCTGACAAAATATTGTATGATCGGGATGAAACATTGATGAAAAGATTGAATCACGCCGACTAAGGTGGAGGACATTTACTGAAAATTTTGCGACTCTCACGGGAGCCTTCTTCAGAATGATTTCGGTGATTAGATATTGTGAACAAGGCTTCCACATGTGGCAACCGAAACGTCATTAAATATTTTTCATAATGGTCGGCATTCCTCCACGTTCTCATCAAAGGCTTCACCTTAAGTCACTTCTATTCAGAACATGGTGCGCACCTTGAGTTGTAACGACGAAAATGTTAATCTGATCTATTCCCGCAACTTATGTCATATACTTAACTGCCTGTAAACTGGTTCCCTTCCTATTTCATCTTTGATTGTTAGCAAAGCTGCTGAGCGTAAGCCAAAGTGCCGGTTCTTGTCTTCAGTTTTTCACCTTGTTTGGTGTTGAATATTTTCACGTGCTTGTTCGCGCTGACGAGATTTCTTCAAACCCTTCACTCGGAAGATGAGACATGGGTTAAGCGTGAGGTGAAGCTAGGAAATGCATAATTTCACGATTATTTTTCTTGCTTTCTTGATGGACAGCAGCAACAAGAAAGAGAGAGAGGAACAGAAATAAATGGAGGGGGAATGGTCGTGGCGTATTCAAATTCTGTGGCTCTTCCCGGCAATTGGAAGCCGTTTGACTGAACTGCAGAGAGGGGGCAGAAGGATGAATTGGACATGGCGTAGAGGATGATCATATAATAATGGATGCCACACATTTTATTGTTCATATGCAACCTTCCCAGCACATCCACCTTCGAGCATAGCTTAGGCTACTAGCCAGGAGACTGTATTAAAGCATGCATGATTGACGAATCTGTTATAGGCAGGGGAGTACTTGAGTCAGCTGGCGCAATGTGTCATTTACTATTTGCCGCAGCATCACAGCGGTGACCGAGTGTGATTAAGTCGTATACCTCGGAATCCACGTAGTACATTGTCATCATCTCATGACACCTTGGTCATGTCCTGATGGACCAGCGGGACCGGCTTAACTGGAACTACGAAGCTGCGGTTTACATTTCGAGTTTGCTGGTTACGCGAGCGCTACCTCCACTTTTCTGCTGACACTGTCACCTCTTCGTGGGTCAAACTATTCTTGCTCACGTGTCGCACTAGTGTCATCTCGTTTTTTTCAAGTTAGGGCAATTTTCAGGGTAAAGAAACAATAAAAAGACGCCACTATGCTAAGATGCCTGTACTGCATGAACAGTAAATGAAGTAAAGTTAAGAATTCAGCAGTTAGATAAGCATTCGTGATGAAAAGCAATGTGTTGCTATATACAGAATAATGTGCTAGTCCATGTATTGTGGGAAGAAATAGAAATGTGCACGTGCAGACCAGGCCCATAGCCAGAAATATTTTTTGGGGAGGGGGGGCACCTGTTGAAGGCCTCTGAAAGCCCGTGTTTCATTATTTTTCTCGGTAGACCAGCCCTCTCCATCTGAATTTTGGTGCAATGGGAGGGGGGAGGCTAGGGTATCGCCCCCCTGGTTACTGGCCTGGTGTAGGCGCTTTATTGCAATGTGAACTCCTGCAAGTGAACTCTGCACTACAATGTTAATTTTTGTCTTGTTTGAGTGTGTTATATATTATTTTTCTTTAGTTGCACACCTTTTTATTTTGGGCAGCCACCTCTTTTTTGTTTTTAGTTGCGACATTTATAAAAATGGTGTAGCCAAGATTACAATTTCCATTGCAATTTGCAAGCTAGTTGAAATAGAACAGAGCTGAAAAAAGTCAATAGGACTTCATTAATATTTGAATACATGAGCATGTTAGCACTTCGTTAAAATCTTAACAGCAAAAGAAAAGCCTACTCCAGTGGTTCGCTTTGCCCACTTTAAAAGTAAGATTGTATCGCTTGACATTTCAACTCATTAGATAAGTTGCCATTTAGGACTATGTCAGACTTCATTTTCACAGCGGGGGTCGCGAATGTGTGTTATTACGTGTCCTAAATAAAGCGAACGAGCTTCGTTTTTTTTTCTAGACAGCGCAGAGAACACAAGTTAACGGTTCAACGGTTGCGCGATGGCCAACTCTCGCAAAGCTCGACGTCGAGGGGCGCCACTTCCCGCTCCGTTTCTCGGCGCTCAGTTCCAGAGCAGTGACGAGTGTTCTATTTCGAACGCGTCAGCCTGGCAGCCGGGACCAGCGCTCGCCGGGCGCCGCTGTCAGGCCCTGGCCCCCGTTCATCCTCCCCGCGGCTACGTCCTTGCCACGAACTGTGCCCTTCACGCGCGGTACGCGCCGAGTCAACAGCTGTCGACGAGAGCGGGGCATGGTAAACGGCTCGTGACGCAATATTCCTCGCGGCAGACTTTTGCACGTTCGCCCTTTTCTCCGCGACAGTTACGTCACGTGACTCTAGAGACGCTATCATTAGCTTCAACTGCAAATGCTGGACGCATTTATAGCTGACTCGAAACGTCAAGTCAAAGAGACTAAAAGAAATAAAATAATGCGATAGATTTTCATCTAAAAACTTGTTACGCAATTTCGCTGCAATGCTTTCTATATTAGAACAGCAATTGAGGGCGCAACTGCTCAAGGATGGCAAGCTTGAACTTTTTGATGGTAGTCAGCCATTGTGGCAATTATACATATTCCCGCCGGTCTTCGTTAACACCGCCACTATCGTCAGGCAAAAGCACACACCCACGCGCAAAATCATTGTAGCGTTTTAGATTGCACGATTTGGAGAAAAATTCTGCACCGGTATACCAAGCGTCCTGGCGTCACTATGATTTCGCAGACGATAAAGGTTAAGCGCGTAGGAGTAAACAGAAACGACAGTAAATGTGAAACACAAACGCTGCGCTTTTGCGAATGTTGTATTTTCGATTTCCAACAAGTTCGGGAAGGCATGGGCTGCCATGCAGAGTAAAAAAAAAAAAAAAACTAATGGGAATATAAAAAAAAAGGCTTGACACGTGTTCTGCAAAGCACACTAATAAGCTTACTGCATGGTGTACAGACGTAATACCTTTATCAATTTTCTTATATACGCTGTCACTTCTATACTTCTTTGAGGGGAAAACACGTCGTTATAAAAATAATATATAAATTAGGCACAAAGCGTCAATAGCCGAAGGGTTCCAGATAATGTTTCATTGCATTGTCGTCATTGTAAATTGACTCGAAAATTGAATAACATAGGAACGTCAAAGTGCTTATTGCATTCGATTCCTCTCATATCAATGCCGGAACTGTGGGTGTATGCCAAGTTTTGATTATCCTACGTAAAAATAAAGAATGAAATAGCATGCTTAAGCAATTATGGTTGGTGTAGTCCTGCGCCTTCAGACAGGCTGCGCTGCAAATGCTGCACATCCGCACTCAAGTATTGTACCTGTGTTTTTTCTCCCTCCCTTCTGCAAGCTTTCTATAAGCGAAATTGATGCTTGCGTTGTCCGTTTTCTTTCACTTGTATGCACGTCAGTGCTCCGCAGCCCCAAAGATTTCTTGGTCTGATCAAACAATACCGACCATCTATTTTTTCAGCACTTCTAAACTATTGTATCACCAAAGATATGAAGATAGCTTGTGCTATTTGGGTATCTGGGCCGTTTTTGCTTAAATGTTCTTGCAAAACGCGATCTTTTACCTTCTGGTTTTCTTGCAATAAATTGAAGTTGATGCTTACTACTAAAGCAGACAGCGTCAAATTCATGACGCCATAATGTGTTAATGCGAGAGCTTCGTGGCGGCGCCTGCAGCCATTTCTCGTTTCTTTATCCTTACTGGCTCTTCTCATGAGGATGATGATGTGGTAACGTTTTGAGGCGCATAGCCCAAATGTGACCAACAGTCTCATGCTGATGCGTTGTGAGAAGAAGTCCATCATGAAGGAATCATGAAAGGTAGAGAGGTCGTATGTGTAAACAGACATGGCATCATTTGCTGTGTGAATGCGTTAAATACGTTTTAATTAGTTGTATGATGCTCATCCGTTGTGGCGTGTCATCTTTCTATTTACGTGGTAGTTTTCGGTATCCTTATGAAAGAGTGGTTTGTCCTGAAACATTTTTTTGCTTCCTTTATTTAGCACTTCATAAAACGCTGTGAAACTGAACCAATATGCATGAGCTGAAAACGGGAAACGGAAAGGACTCGCAGTATGACTCGCAGTAGTGCGAAAGGACTCGCAGTAGAAAAAGACATCGTTATTCGTTAATCTTTGCTAAGCGTAGATGGCGTAGTCCTCATCGGGTCGAAGTGCGTTTAACAGGTCAAGGACGGTTCTGCTTAGAACAAGGAATGAGAGGTAAACGCCGCATGTATTTGTACATTCATAATTACATTTTGGTTTTACTCACTTTGCTAAGTGAATTCCATACTGTCAATGTCTGTGACTTCATGCATACGGAAATTACTTTTTATGTTAATCTCTATATGCGAAGCCACCCTGATGCAGTGGTAGCTTTTAGTCAAAATTTTTTTTAGTTTTACTGCGTGCATCCAAGCATGCTTGCGATACGCAATAAGAAAATTTTTTGTAAGATATGCTGCACGTTGCCAACGCCATTTTCCACACGTTATTTTTAGCGCAGACTTTCAGTTGAACTGTGACTATTGAAAGCAATGAAGTATTCAAATTCTATAGGTTTTATCGTGCAATCTGCGAGGTCAAGGAAATCATTGATGAGAAATATTTACTTATTTATTCTCATTTATTTATAGTACCTTACAGAGTCCTCAGCGGGCATTGTGTAAGGGTGGTGGTGCAGATAATAGATTTGATTGATATGTGGGGTTTAACGTCCCAAAACCACCATATGATTATGAGAGACGCCGTAGTGGAGGGCTCCGGAAATTTCGACCACCTGGGGTTCTTTAACGTGCACCCAAATCTGAGCACACGGGCCTACAACATTTCCGCCTCCATCGGAAATGCAGCCGCCACAGCCGGGATTTGATCGCGCGACCTGCGGGTCAGCAGCCGAGTACCGTAGCCACTAGACCGCCTCCGCGGGGCAGTGCAGATAATAGGTTTATATATATATATATATATATATATATATATATATATATATATATATATATATATATATATATATATATATATATATATATATATATATATATATATATATATATATATATATATATATGCAAATAATTGTTAATATAGAAAATGGAATTCACCTTATGAACATGTACGACCTATAGATACAAGGAAAGTAACTTAGAATATGTGAAGGGGTGAAGGGGAAATAGAAAAAAAAATTTGGACGGTAACTACAAACTACCAATCGTCCAAAAAAAGAACACTGACAAAAGAGTTCACTGTAAATAAATTTACAGAATGCAAAACAAGCATAAGAAAGGAGGATAAAAAAAACATCAGCAACAGTCCCATAGGCACAGATGATTATTAAGATGCGATGTAGCAGTTTTCGGGGCATAAGTACTTTTTAGAGTAAGACTAAACTTTGTGTGGTCTTGCTCTGACGCAAGATCATCTGACAAGTCATTCCACTAACGAATAGTTCGTGCAAGAGCCGACTGATTGGAAGCGTTATTATTTGCCGTACATGCGTGATTAGCTGAAGCTTTTATGTAGTCTGTTCGAAGTTCGATGTTATAGATTAAGGTGAACATATGGCATCATGCTGGTGTGGATGAGTTTGTGGAATTATAAAAGTGAAATGTCGCGGCGATTTTTCAGTGGCTAGAGTGCAAGACTGTGTTTAATCTGTGTTACGCTAGACGGGTGGCTGTGATTACGAGCTATGAATCGACTAGCTCTGTTTCGCATACATTCTAACTTATCTATGAGGTATGGTTGATATGGTGACCGAATGAAGGATGCGAGCTTATGTTGAGGATGGATTAGAGCAAAATAAGCCAGGTTACATACATCGGAGGGAAGACTGTATAGGTCTCAGCACAGAAAACCAAATGATCCTTATGTCTTGGCAACGGTAGAAGTGATATGTGTGGACCACATGTCATTTCTCTCTAGACGCCTTAATCAAAAGTGCACCTGCGACCGGTTTATACCTACTCACATAAAATTAGTTTGGTCACTGCGTATAAGCGCTAAAACACTATAGCTTTCTTCAATCGGCTCCCAAAAACGATAGCGTTGCGGCAAGGCGTCTTCCGTTGTTTGCAAGCGTGTCGCCGAATTTTCCCTTTACCTGAACAGATTCTAAACTGTACAGACTATTTCACCACGCAGCATACGTGCATTCACATTTCCAGCACTTACACCAACGTGAACAGAAGCAGCCTAGAAGCACACAAAATCTTCAGTGATCGGTTCACCAGTGATGATGGAATGAACTCCGGAGTTGGCCAGAGCATAGTGCACCATAACCCATTTCTCAGAACGCGTGAACTCCGCCGAGAACTGCCCGCGCATGCAACACGAGTTTACTCGCGATCTACTGTGCGCCGTCCATTCCTGTTGGTTGTCTGTTTCGGGCATTAGGATGCAAGTCGCTGGAATTTCACTACTGTAATCATCTCGTTCACCTTCATTCACGTTTGTGGTATTTTATTATAACGCAAGAGAAACCACCAGCCTTCCGTATGGGCGCAATCACAAACGTGAGACGTCTCGCACGCAGAGTAATATACTGGGCGAGGGCGACCTTACCGGCACCTGAAGGGAAGCGGAGGAAATTTATACCCACGAATCTTCCCGCCAGGTGAGAAACGAGCACTAGTGTTTAGGCGGAACTTTACCAGCCGGCATGTATCGCCGCTAAAGTTCTCGTTTCTCGCATTCAGGGTCTCTGCCCGAACATTGCTGAGCTCCTTGCTTCCCAGCAATGTGAAATCGCCCCCTTGAAATGCGCTGCCTACACGCATTGCTTGGTAGCTCGTGTCCTGGGTCAATTGGCGCACTTTCATGAGACTCGATGGTCGCGCTGAAACACCGTACGGTATAACGCTTGATGACTGTTTCCCGAAAAGTGACGCTGCTCCCAGTGCGCACTTGATAACTGGTGAAAATGAGAATGGCACTTGTAACAGACAGGCAGCTTCATCGAAGTAACGTGCCAGTGGCGGGTGTGGAAGAGCACTTTAGGCTTTCAATATTTCTGGCCTTTTCTGGACAATTTAATAGACCACTTCACTGAGTGCTTTAAAAGGCATCGGCACACCTTGAAGATGATTTCTTCTCTTCTGCCGCAATATATTTTCGACGCTGCCCCTTTTACCACTGCCGAAAAGTTTACTGACGTGTACTTGAACGTTATCCCAACTTCAGCATTGCAAGAGAAGTTGGCAGCATAGGCTGCGAAATGGAAGCGAGAAACGTTGAGCATGTCTGTGATGCAGGCGGTTGCCAGTCGCCCAGAGGTATTCCTCCCAAACGTGCACCATCTTCTAAAAATTCCGGCAACTCTGCCGGTAAGCGCAGCTGAAGCAGAACGCTTTTTTGTTCTCGCTGAGACGCCTTAAATTGTACCTGAGAGCTACAGCAAAAAATGAATGATTGTTTGGTATCACTTCTGAACATCCACCATGAAATAAATGTCCACTCGGTAGACATTTTCTCTGTTATTTAATAGGAACGTAGATGGCTTCAGCCGAATCTGTCAGTAATATAAACCGTAAGCGAGAGCTCAATCGTCGATGAAAGTTAACAGAAGTGATTCTTGGATTAAGATGCTCTGAACAAAAGTAAAAACATAGTTGTTAATGATCGATTGATAGGGTTTAACATCCGAAAATCACAATATCATTACGAGAGACACCGTAGTGGGGTGCTCCGCAAATTTTACCGCTTTGGTTCATTACTATGCACCTAAATAAGGGCACGGGCCTCGAAGTATTTTTGCCTACGTCAAAAATATCACAGGGATTCGATCCCACTACCAGCGGGTCAGCAATAGAGCACCATAACCACTGGACCACCCTGGCGGGTAGTAAAAAAGATGGCTTTGGTAAAATCAGTATGCGCTACTTTCCGTCCAGCTGTAAGGAAGCAAGTTCAACTGTATGAGACATATTGCTGAAACTCACGTTGGCAGCATGGAAGAGTGGTTCCGTTCTCTCCCGTTGCCTACCCCTTGCTTTTCAGTGGCACCTTTCACTTGCAGACGTGGTTAGCGGATACGAAAGGTGTGAACGGCAATGCAACAACCCAAATTTGCCTGTGGAAATTTTTGCAAATTTTGGGTAACATATGGGGCATATAATGTGACATGTAACGCGCAGGATAATCTTTGTTGCAATTGAAAAAAGATAATCAACAATATTCCGGTATCTCTGTTTTGCGGCGTGAGAGATTGCTTGCACAGAGTTTCTTTCATTTCTTGTGAAAAATAATGGTTACAATTTACATTGCTCGTAATTTTACACGATAACACGCCCACCCATGTTTCTCCATTCTGTGCATTTTTGGCGTGCGTCATTTCTCTAGTTGTAGAAATTGTTCAGTGTGCCTTTCTAGTCATGTCAATGTAAAAAAAAAACGAACAGATGAAACGAATCAATATATATATAATTTGTCATATACTTTTTCAGCTTCAATCTCCTCATTCTTGCGCTGTTTGCCACAGTGCTGAACAATAAAGCCTGTGCTTGCTATGTATACAGCGGCCCACACTGCATTTCTCATTACGCTGCTTTAGGGTTATGACCACCATCTTTTTATTCATGTGCCTAAGGTACATGATGAGTATTTCAGTTGGCTTGTCTAAGGCTGTGTTTATCCTGCACGTTTGCCTGTGTTGCACCTTCGTCACTAGACAACACTTTGGAGTGCCTTAGACGTTAGGGCATAATAAAGATGTGTATAAATATTGATACAAAGTATCACTACCAGAAAAAACAATGGAAGCGTGGGTACAGAAGGAAGACGACGTTGCCTCCACTGCGATCCCCCTGAGTGGGTACGAGCCATGGCGGTGGAGATCATCATCATCATACGGTGATCGCGGACTCAGCGCCCATTAAAAACCCCCATTAAGTTACCTTGCCTTGTGTAACAATATATTCTACACTCGCATACAAGTAGAGTTAGATGTGTAAACCGAATATTCTGTCGTGCGCGTGCACGTGTGTGTTTAGATGTTAGCAGAACGTGCGAAGGTTCAATAGAAATGCTATTCTCTGGCTTGAGTACATCTTCGCAGACGTACGAAGAGTCACACTGTAGTATGCTTGAACGTGGCCTATCAGATCTTGGAACTGTGTCCGGCTATTTCCATTAAAAAGAACCTCCGCCTATTGAAAACTATCGTTGTGATTGACTCCGGCAAGATATGTTTGGGCGGGTACAAGTATGACCACCGCTTGAGCATTAATCCCATCACCGAGCCAACTTAAAACACTCGAGGCCGAGATTACTGCCCAAAATCTCACAGAATGCTAGGGCTTGAGAAACACCGCGACACTTTTTTTTCGTATGCAGACATTATTCTATCTAAAAGCGTCCAGCAATGATATTGTGATAATAGCAGCGCTTGGTTTGTAAATCATGTCAGCGCGAAGTGACAAAAAAAAATAAGTTGAGTAAGTGCTCAACGTTTGGTCGTGTTAACTGGAACAAGTACGTGCATAAACACAGTCAAAACAATATACATAACTTGTAATAGTATAATCTGTGACTGTGTTACTAGTTTTATACACGCCGTGTCAAAAACTGTCCCAAAGTACCCGACGTAGCAAAGGAAACGTTATAGAAACAGCAACAAAGCTTGAAATATTCAAGCTGCATGTACGATAGGCACTCGTCAGCCGTCACTTGTCACTCTTTTTTCTCCCTCCCAATAAATGAATCGCGTGGGAAAAAATCGCTTTGAACAGAAAACACCTTCCATTCATTTCTAGAATGGTTCGTGCCCTGAGTGTCTCGCAGCATGCAGTCATCTTGCGGGATTCGCGATGAATCAGACAGCCTACAAGGCAGCAGGCGCCGCTTACACGTTTAAACAAGTGCGGCGTGAGCCGAAACATGGCGGACGCTTGCGGTAAGGCAGGTTCGACTCTTTGAAAAAATGACTGCACTCTGAACGGGGGCGCGGCCATCGAGGTTTTATATAGTGTTGCCAGATAGACGCTGGTGGCGGCGCTGCGAAAAACGCCACCATCAGCGCCCCCGCTGCCACGCCGGCCATAATTGGGTAACGCACAGAGAGCCGTCCGCAAGCGAACGTGCATAGGCCCGCATGTTTCGCTGGTATTGAGGCGCGGTTTCCTGAAAATCAAGGACCTGGCAAGTTTCATCCTTGAATCCACGCTCTCTTCATGAAAGTAGAAAGCTCATCACAACAAAATGCGGGCAGAATTCAAAATATGTTTAATTTATTTTGGCGCGCTGCGCCTGGCAATTCAAGTGCAAGCAAGCATTCCTTGACATCGATTTCGAGGCAAGCACTAAACTAAGCGCATACACAAAGAACCTAGGCGATCAGTGGTATGAAGCTCGCTTTATCTGGCACGAATGGTCCTGGTGATTTTCGCTTTGCAGTTGCACTCTTGTTTGCAGTTGCTTGCGGTCGCTTGCTGTTTATTAAAGTGTTTTATTAAGCATGTTGGAATGCTCTTTTGACAATGTCCATTCGAGTGTATATAATGCGAATAGGGATACATGCGTGTCCACTTTCTCAGAGTACAAAAAAAGGCAAACCCGATGCCTCCGAGATAGCTCCAATATTGCCGGTGACCAACGGCAAAAAAAAAAAAAAAACTGTTTGTAGTCGGGATCATTTTGTGATTTACCTGTATGACGCACGTGTTCGCATTTCCTAGTTAAAGCTGGCACTTAGAGCTTTCAGAGCCCTAGTGTGTGAAATGCTGTGTGGTGACAATAACTTCAGTTTGTCGGTGGTCGCAGAGTGTGGGATGTTTATCGCGGCCGCGCGTCGCCTGCTTAGTGTTGCACCTCGCGCACCACATACAGAGGGTCTGTAAAGCTTCATAATCAAAGTTACCAAGGTTCTCCGTGAAAACTACTGTAAACAATAAGAGGAGACCTACATTATCACACTTACTCAAGCGAAAGCCTGTGGAGGACGCGAGTATTCGCATACCCAACTCGTTCGCAACAGCCTATATTAAGCGCTCTCTCTATTCTGCTTTGCAAAAGCTGCGGAAATCAGTAAAACTGAAGTCATGTACGTCTGTGGCAATTCCCAACGCAACAGTAGCACAGACTGAGGTCTTTTTCGAAGAACGTGGAGCTTGCTCGTGTTTTCGCCGTCGTTCAGGCGAGTGAACCAGCAAGCACTTCACGGCGGTTTGGTGACGCGTCCGACTATCAGAGATGTTAAGTGCGCTGAGTATTAAGTGCGCAAATACATCTAATAGTTAGCTCAATCGTTGTTTCGTACACTGTAGTTGCACCTGATTGCCAAGCAAACTATGCAAGAGAGTCGGGTTTTGCACTACTCAAAACTGCGTCGACAGGCGGCGCTGCGTGTCCACAAAACACCAGACTCTGACGTCTATTGCGGTCGTCGCTCACACGTCCCGACGTATTTTGCAAATGGGTGTTTGCTTGTAAGGGTCAGCCTACACAACATATCGTGCTAAGTGTAGCGTATTGCTTAGGGCTGTGTATCTCGCTTTTGTGGCGTAGTGGGCGAGCAGTGGGAAGGATGCACAATTTCGGTAGCAGGAGAATCACGTTCGCTACAGATGCATGAACTTCATGTGCGAATGCGGCCCCAAATGCCTCTAGATCCAGGTCTTCCCATGGGTACCTTTATGTTGTTTCTATTTTTCTCATTAAAAACACCTACTCAAGATAAAGTTATAGGCCTGTCTTCGCTCATATTTGTGTTGTGTAATCACTCATAACCAACCCGTTTTAATTTCAGCCTTCTGAAAGAGTATTGAAAAATTGGCCCGAATCTACGTGTTACACTGAAAATGTCGTTGAAAGACGATCTGGAGAAAGTGAACAAAACGTTTATTTGATGTTCTACGCAAGAAAATCGGTTAATGGTATTCTGCAGGCGACGCGTTAGAGTGCCCCGAGCGTGTGGCGGAGGCGAATGAGCGCATCTAGGCACGATACACACAAGTGCCATCTGGCAGTTACTTCGAAAACGAAGCCGTGCAGCCCGCGGAGAAAGATGCGCGCCAGTCTCGGAGGTGATAGTGTAGAACGCAAAGCGACAGGCCGGTGCCGCCACCGTGGCGTCGTAGCAAAACGTTGGAAACGCCTTTTTGAGCATCGCGTGGCACTGACAGCCCAGCGCGATTAAACGCTACATTCCTTACAGTTATTTGTGTGTGCCTCTTCCAGTATAAAGGCAGACGTAGAAAACATCGATGCGTTGTTGTGGCGCCTCAGATATGCACAATAATTGCTTTTTAATTGACAATCGCACACTCTAAATGCTAAACCTTGAACAAAATTGGTGGGAACTGCGGATGGGGTTGGCCGTTTGGTGCCATTTGAGGTATCGTTCGGGCGGACAAACAGAAAATGTACAGACCAACAGACAGACCGAAATTTTTCCGTCGAAGGTCCCCAAGAAAGGCTATCGTGTTTGAATATCACGCACGACGATAAGTGCATTTACTGAAGTGAGACGCCACAAAGGCAATATACAATTTGTCGCTGTATGTGAATGCAGCTCACTGAGCTTACTCGCAACGTTCGGTTCAAAAATGTGTCAGACAACTGCAGTCTCTTTAAGTTGATAAGTGTGGAAATACACATCAGAAGCTCCTGGGACCCACTACTGTTGCTTATAGTGTTCTAGTGGTCGACTGCTGACCCGCAGGTGGCGGGATTGAATCCTGGCTGCGGCGGCCGCTATCTCAATGCAGGGAGACATGCTCAGGCCCATGTACTTGGATTTATGTGCACGTTAAATAATCCGTAGTGGCCAACAATTCTGGAGCGCTAAGCTACGACGTCTTTCATAATCGTATCTTGTGTGTGGAATATTAAACTCCATCTAATATTATCGGAGGTACTGCAGACCTATACCGCTACGGACAAAAGATGACGCCGTGCACATTTGAAATACGTCCTGGAGAGGATCACTGTGCCCAGTGCGAATTCGGCTGCTCTTTTACGGCGAAAACTGTTAATAAATCAAAACAAGGGCTGTTTTCGATGCCGTTGTTTCCCGCCGGCGGTAGTGTCCGTAACAATTATAGCTCTACATAAGAATAAAAACAAACAAAATGAGAAGAAAATATCCGAAATAGAAGGGGGTTCGAACCTGGGTCCTCACCAGCTCCTAATGGTCTATAGGGCAATACCACGTCCATCCGGTGGCGTAGCCAGCCCAGCACAACCACAGAAAGACAGACAGCTGGACAGATCGACGGATGCTTCGCCCCACTCATCATCATTCATTCCGTGGATATGCTGGGATTTTTAAACCCACATGAGCGAGCTATTTTAGGTACCTTTGTATGGCACCCATAACAACATAAATTTTCTTAATTTTTGTGCAGTCAGGAAGCGCCCACTATACCATTATTCTTCATTCTTCAGAAAACACGGTACCCATACACACTTAATGCATTATGTGCATTGTCTTCACGTTGTGGTTGACGATGAGGAAGAATTCTGCCTTAGACCTTTGTATTGGGTCGAAGCTTTTAACGACCATCTCATTACGTAATTCGCATTTTGTGACGCCTGGTTGTTACCTGTACTAAAAGGTTTATTATACATGTTAACGTGATTCTTCACTGAACCTGAAGACTACACAAAATAGGTTTGCAACAGAGTCTCAAGCACAGGCGTAGCTTAGTACAAGACTATACTGGGCTGCCACGCAAAAGGCCTGGGTTCCATTCTCACTCGTTCCTCAATGCTCTTTATTGCGATTTTTTTTCTACTTCGTGTGACACTGGTTACGAATACCAGCGGTGGCGGCAGACAACTACGGCGCCAGAAGTGGCTCTTGTTGTGATTTCATAACAGATTTCACTGTGCAAGACCCTGTACAGGCTTTTGTCAGACAGGAACCATGTTATAAAATACGCTATATATATCGTCCTAGAAGCGTAAAATAACAATCGGGTGCCATACAATGCGAGTCCTGCAACCAGGCAATGCGTAAAGGGTGGGTGGTTGAATGCATCCAATCCGTTACGATGACCTCAGCGAAATTCCTTCATCGTCATCAGCCACCGCATCAACAAACTGCACACAATCTCTTGGAAATGGGTAGCGGGTATCTCGCTTCTCTGCAGAATGACGAATATAGGCTTAGTGAGTGCTTCAAAATTGGACAAAAGTGTAGTTTAGTAGTGGGTACCTTGCAAGCGTCCTTGTATTAATAGCCCCAAGTGAGCTCACAATGGGTTCTAGAAATCCTGCTTTTCCAGCTTTCGCTTTTACTGTGCTGCGCTTTACGCGCACGCCTTACGTAGTTAGTAATGATGTCCGCATTCATAGAAATCGTGCGATTTCGCTATTTCGTTCGTATGCAATTGAGATGCAGTAGCGGAGCACCATATCATCACTTAAGCTACTGTGAAGGGAGCAATCTTGAAAACTGCTTAGAAATTTGTTTACGATGACCCGGTGAACGAGGTAATAACGCTCTGCAAATGTTTATGCGAACTTCGCCGTGTACAGCTTACAGCCTTAGCATATACGCTGTGAGTCATGGCTAACGAAAACGGCAAGTTCGCGTGCAACACTCGCGTTCCTTGAATAAACATAGTTTCTTTGCGAGGACAGCAAGATGTTACTGCGTAAATATTAGCGACAGAGCTGGGAGCAGTATTAGGGGAGGTAGGAAGGTTAACAGGACCAATGACTGGAGAGAACACGGTATACAGAGATAATCTGTGAACTGCCACTCCGAGGGTGCGCTTTATCTCCCGACCTGGACAGGGTTACGAATTCTGCAGTTACGTTGCCAAGATTTGTGCGCTTGCAGAGGTGCTTCATAGCAGCGCAAGCATAAAGAAATCGCGAATACCAAGTATTTCTGTTGGTAATATAAAACATCGCTCGCTCTCTGGCACTGTCCGAGGAAAGAAGTATGCGCACAACTTTTTGCTTGATGCATCTATCTCAACTCAGGACCCCGCCATAAGCGAGAAGTACTTGTCAAAGCGACCAAGTGTTTATGCGTCATACTATTATTCAGATTCTATTAGAAGGTATTTAAATAAACTTAATATACACAGCGTCTCTAGAAAAATAACTTTTTCAGAGAAAAGCTGCTGCATCGCTGTCATATATTTGCCCAGCCGAATGACAACGAAGAGAAAAGACACATGCAACATTCAGTACACTAACACAACAGCTTAGACTAAAGCAGTACAAAGACTTAGGCAATGGTAGACACCACGGCAACACAAGAGTTTTCTTGCACGGGGGGGTTCAATGGAAAACTGCTAGCCTCTTATCTCTCTCACAGACACGCTTATGGGTTTTATGTTCCTTCACAACGCCTTTGCACGTCTCATCGCGAAATCTCACATCCGCCTATAGAGATGCCTGGTACTAATAACTTTCATGCCAGAAGTTATGCCATCACACACATACGGTAAAGTACTGGTTTATTTAAGTTCTGTTCAGTTACATGAATCACTTCTGAAGGTAAATCACGTGCTCTTCGAGGACCCAAGACGCGCTGCTGGTCTCAGTGTCGGCCACTAAGTGCCGCACGATCGTCACTTCACTTGTAATGCGTTTTGTTTCAACTCATACTGGCCTCCAGGATGTCGTAGGCCTCTGGCGGAGCCTTGGATGCGACTACTGTCACTGCATGTGGTGATTCACCGCCAGCAACACAACGCGCACTTGGGTTCTGGTTGGTTGTTCTCTCCTGCTGCTTGGCTATCATGAAAAGGGTGCCGTTAATGATTTGCACCACGAAGGAGCGCTTGTTTTTCACCGGTGTCTCCGGTTTCAGTCCAGGCGTCGCGGCTATTGGTGCCAGCGACTTGAGAAAACGACGAAGAGGGCCAACAGCATCGCTAGCAGCAGTCGTGTCGTTTCCGTAGAGCGCAGAGATGTTCGTTCGAGATGCAATGTAGTGTCTCAGATCTTGCGCGTGGCGCTTCAACATGGCATAATTGTGCAAGGAATACCCTGTGATGCTGAGGCTCGCTACGATGACTATTCCAAGCGCCGCGACAATCCCGTACAGGCCGCCGCGGTTCACTCGCGCCACTGGAAAATTGACCCTGGCTTCGAGGTCTCGCTCCATGATGTGGCCTGCCGATCCCCAACTACCACATCACGGCTGCGTCCTGAGTGAGAGCTTCGGCCATCTGTAGCACGACACTGGAATCGGGAGTTGGGCGTCGAATCTCAGGCCTGAGAATGCTGGGCGTGACGCGTGCAGTCTCGTGCTGGTGACGAAGACGAGCCGCAAACATGGCACGTACCCACAATTGGGTAATGGACAAAGGGTCAGGAAGCCGTAGGAAAAAAAAAACAGCAGCATCACTACTTCCTACGGAATTAAAACGAAACGCTCAAAAAAGGGAGACAAAGGGAAACACAATGTACTTTATGAACTTGATTTAAACGAACATTGAATTGATTCATTAGGTTGTTCTTAGGACCAAACCGTAATAAAGATTGACATGGTTACACATAGTCTATTTTCACGTTTTTAAGTGTAGACAGACTTTTCCAACTTCTTTATTCACTCACTTCAAAGTGGTTCATCAGAACTCCAGTATATTATGAGGACTCCGCAGTATGATGAGGATTTATTTTCTTTCTTTTTAACGAATTGACAGGACCCACCCCGGTTGATAGGGCACAAACGAGGTGGCATCGAAGAAGTGACAACGCTTAGGAGACTTACTTTTAGCCATTTTTTACTCCTCTTACGGGCTCTGCTTCTTTGCTACCGTCAAAATATTTGTCGCGTGTTTACAGTAAAAACTTTTATTAGTTGTTTAAACTTTCATTGTGCACAGCGTGACCAATGATATTCATAACAACTACGTGCCGTGACAATAATATGTGGAAACAAGTACAGGTTTGCAGGTATATAGGTCAAGAAAATCAGTGTGATCACACGTTCATGGGGTCGTTCTCATAGGAAAATCTAGCATCGACACAGTTTCCAAATTAATTTACAGCAAGTGTCCGACCCACGAATGAAAGGAAAAGGACGTATCAGTGGAAAGAAGAGAAGAAAGCTTAGCGAGTCATGCGTTGAGAAATGCGCCTTTACTTGAATACTCGACAAGACTCGGTCAAGTCGGCATGAAGGAAAGCCTGTCATGAACACGTCCCACAGCGCTTGCTCATTTCGTTTCCTCTTGCTGCTACATGAGAGCCATTACCACGATATCGAGCGTTTAAGTGATGCTTTATGAACGAGACGGGTAAGAAGTGAAACTCCATCGCACTAAAGAAGTATAGAGAAAACACACCGAAGGCAGCCACTCAAGCACCTTGTAAACAACGGTAATAAAAGCAAGAGACGCGAAAAAGAAATGCTACAGATAGAGATAGATGAGTGAGAAGAAGTGAGGGTCAGAAAAAAAAACGATAATGTAACAACACTGGTGTGGTTAAGTAAAGCTCAAGGAAGGAGCACGGATAGAAAACGGTAAAAAAACTAGTACGTATCGCAACTAATGAAAGAGGAGAAAGAAACGGAAACTGTTTGCTACAAAATGCGAGCTTGTTTTCTTCAAGACTCCTAATGAGATCAAGAAGACGTAGCGATTTTTCAAAAGCTAGTGCGATCAAAGGCCGTCCTGGCGGGATAATGAAAGAGAACGCGGCCACGCACATGCACTTTTTTGTTTCTGTTTATTCTTTATCTTCAATACACACTTTCTGCGAGCTCGGGAATGTCTCTATTTCGGTCGCATTACCTTCTCTGTCGTTTTTTTCTCTTAATCATGCTCGGAATCTTTTCGTGAAAGTTCAATTGTTTCGCCGTTTTGTATTCTTATTGGTCACTCGCCATTTTGAAAAAAGAGAAAGAAAGAGAGGGTAGTTTGTGCTGTTTACGTTGCGCTGGCTTCGCAGGAAGTGATTAGGCTTGAAATTTATACCATTTAATGGTTGAAAACGCGCATGTCGTTTGGAACGTGAAAGCTATGGAGGCCTGTGTTATTGTTTCTCGTTTCCTTTGCAACGCCACGAGCAGCGCTCCACTTACATTATCAACAGGGCTCGAGCACAAGAATAGCTATTACGCTATACCATTGGAGTAAGAAATTTTCGGTCATCGTAATGCTGCGCAAATAGCTAACGAAAGTGTAGAGCTCATGGCGAATAGCTTTTACGAATAAAAAATTTCTACACATTTGGGACCTTAGGATGTGGCAGTCGTCAGTGATTACTAATAAGAAAAATATGAAACGCGAGTGGATGGCATCGATGCGCTGTACATGACCAGAGCTATTACTGAGCCCTTGAGCTGCTTTTGTGGCAGCATAAAGGGGCCTGAAATAAATTAATGCTTCAGAAGTTTTTATCCCTGGAAATGTTTGTAGCACGCAGAATGGGCTATGAGATAACACATATCCTTGTCTATTCTTCGGCAAATAGTGTGTGTTCCATGAGTATTTCCAGAAGAGCAGAGTCGAATCTTTTGCAAATATGTGGCCTTTATTTACCAATTTACTTGCAACGACATCTGACCTTGACACAGAGACGTCCTCAAAAGTGAGCCAAGAGCAACAAAAGATGTCTTCTCCGCAGAAAGATTAGCGATGCAAAGAAGCTGGGTGTCAAAATGGCTTTTCAGCAAATTTTTGGAGCTGTTGCCTACACATGACAAGCATTAAATAGACTCTAGTAATTCGCAGGTACAATTAATGAACACTTCTCTAAAATCCGGTAACATTGATGATGATGCCTTATTGTGCTGATAGTCAGTGTCGCAGTAGGTGCACTGACGACGTTGCTTCGCCCTGAAAACCTTGGGCCTTTCATAAATACGATGTTGCGAAGTAATATCGCAGGTAAAGCATGTAAGCGACGCATAGACTTGTAATTCTCAGTGCAACAATGACAACGACAAGGACAATGACAAAGATGACAAGAAAAACTAATAGCAGCAACAATAGATTATTCAAAGAAGTCGTTCAATCACTGGGCAGTTCAGCTAGCGACAGTTTTTCATGGCAAACGTTTTCGCAAGTACGGAAACCACAGCAAACTATGTGAAGCTGTAAATGTTAGTCATAAAACAGATTGCATAATAAAATAAGAACAAAACTCAACGTCAATGAACAAAAAAAAACCTCAAAATTGCGGAGCGTGGTAGCTATACAGTGGTTAATATTTGATGTAGCATGTGTGTCATTTTTATACGTCGTCAAGTTTAGTGCTACTTGCATGTATTCGTTTTAAACGGTGTTTTATTTTTTTTTCACACAAAAAACCTAAAATATGGCAGGGTAAGTAAACATGATCTCATATTTACCACACAAATTTAGGAATTGGTAGTGTTTAGTACACGGGTAAACTGCATGGTGAGGTACGTTTGATTATATAATTGTGAGATCATTAAAATATTCTGAGATCATTAACGCACTATTTCAGTCGGCAGGTCTTCCTTCGAGTAATATTGTCGGCAAGAAATTTCGAATCTACGTGTCACGTTGAGATCTACCGGGCCAATAGTTTCCCCTTGACTGACAAAGGAGCGCCGATGGTATTTTTTGCGGTGGTCTACCAATATCACCCCTGACGTGCCTACATATTTATTTATTAGTTATTGCGCCACTCAGATAAATAACGTCGAATAACGAACAGACGAAGCGAATCAATATATATAATTTGCCATATAATTTTTCAGCTTTATGTTCCTCATTCGTGCGCTGTACGTCACAGTGCTGAACAATAAAGCTTGGGCTCGCTATGTACACAGGTGCCCACGTTGCATTTCTCAATACGCTACTTTAGGGTTAACACCACCATCTTTTTGTTCATGTGCCCAAGGTACATGATGAGTATTTTAGAAGGCTTTTCTTAGGCTTTGTTTATGCTGCACGTTTGCCTGTGTTGCACCTTCGTCACTAGACAACACTTCGGAGTGCC
This sequence comes from Rhipicephalus annulatus, assembly GCA_013436015.1. Taxonomy (NCBI): domain Eukaryota; kingdom Metazoa; phylum Arthropoda; class Arachnida; order Ixodida; family Ixodidae; genus Rhipicephalus; species Rhipicephalus annulatus. The sequence goes on from WOVY01009330.1 coordinate 569,283, forward strand.
TTAGACGTTAGGGCATAATAAAGATGTGTATAAATATTGATACAAAGTATCACTACCAGAAAAAACAATGGAAGCGTGGGTACAGAAGGAAGACGACGTTGCCTCCACTGCGATCCCCCTGAGTGGGTACGAGCCATGGCGGTGGAGATCATCATCATCATACGGTGATCGCGGACTCAGCGCCCATTAAAAACCCCCATTAAGTTACCTTGCCTTGTGTAACAATATATTGTACACTCGCATACAAGTCGAGTTAGATGTATAAACCGAATATTCTGTCGTGCTTGCGTTTGTGGCGTGTGTGTTTAGATGTTAGCAGAACGTGCGAAGGTTCAATAGAAATGTTCTCTGGCTTGAGTACATATTAGCAGACGCAAGAAGAGTCACACTGCAGTATGCTTGAACGTGGCCTATCAGATCTTGGAACTGTGTCCGGCTATTTCCATCAAAACGAACCTCTGCCTAATGAAAATTATTGTAGTGATTGACTCCGGCAAGATATGTTTTGGCGGGTACAAGTATGACCACCACTTGAGCATTAATCCCATCACCGAGCCAACTTAAAACACTCGAGGCCGAGATTACTGCCCAAAATCTCACAGAATGCTAGGGCTTGGGAAACACCGCGACACTTTTTTTCGTATGCAGACATTATTCATTCTAAAAGCGTCCAGCAATGATATTGTGATAATAGCAGCGCTTGGTTTGTAAATAATGTCAGCGCGAAGTGACAAAAAAAAATAAGTCGAGTAAGTGCTCAACGTTTGGTCGTGTTAACTGGAACAAGTACGCGCATAAACACAGTCAAAACAACGGACATAACTTGTAATAGTATAATCTGTGACTGTGTTGCTAGTTTTATACACACCTTGTCAAAAACTGTCCCCCAAGTATCCGACGTAGCAAAGGAAACGTTATAGAAACAGCAACAAAGCTTGAAATATTCAAGCTGCATGTACGATAGGCACTCGTCAGCTGTCACTTGTCACTCTTTTTTCTCCCTCCCTATAAATGAATCGCGTGGGAAAAAATTGCTTTGAACAGAAAACGCCTTCCATTCATTTCTAGAATGGTTCGTGCCCTGAGTGTCTCGCAGCATGCAGTCATCTTGCGGGATTCGCGACGAATCAGACAGCCTACAAGGCAGCACGCGCCGCTTACACGTTTAAACAAGCGCGGCGTGAGCGAAAAAATGGCGGACGCTCGTGGTAAGGCGGGATCGACTCTTTGAAAAAATGACTGCACTCTGAACGGGGGCGTGCGCATCGAGGTGTTCTATAGTTTTGCCAGATAGACGCTGGTGGCGGCGCTGCGAAAAACGCCACCAGCAGCACCCCCGCTGCCACGCCGGCCATAATTGGGTAACGCACAGAGAGCCGTCCGCAAGCGAACGTGCATAGGCCCGCCTCTTTCGCTGGTATTGAGGCGCGGTTTCCTGAAAATCAAGGACCTGGCAAGCTTCATCCTTGAATCCACGCTCTCTTCATAAAAGTAAGAAGCTCATCAAAACGAAATGCGGGCAGAATGCAAAATATGTTTAATTTATTTCGGCGTGCTGCACCTGGCAATTCAAGTGCAAGCAAGTATTCCATGACATCGAGTTCGAGGCCAGCACTAAACTAAGTGCATACACGAAGAATCTAGGCGATCAGTGGTACGAAGCTCGCTTTATGTGGCACGAATGGTCCTGGTGATTTTGGCTTTGCAGTTACACTCTTGTTTGCAGTTGCTTGCGGTCGCTTGCTGTTTATTAAAGTGCTTTATTAAGCATGTCGGACAGCTCTTTTGACAGTTGCCATTCGAGTGTATATAATGCGAATGGGGATACATGCGTGTACACTTTCTCAGAGTACAAAAAAAGGCAAACCCGATGCCTCCGAGATAGCTCCAATAATGCCAATGACCAACGGCAAAAAAAGAACTGTTTGTATTCGCGATCATTTCGTGATTTACCTGTATGACGCGCGTGTTTGCATTTCCTAGTTAAAGCTGGCACTTAGAGCTTTCAGAGCCCTAGTGTGTGTAATGCTGTGTGGTGACAATGACTTCAGTTTGTCGGTGGCCGCAGCGTGTGGGATGTTTATCGCGGCCGTGCGTCGCCTTCTTAGTGTTGCACCACGCGCACCACATACAGAGGGCCTAGGGCCTGTTAAGCTTCATAATCAAAGTTACCATGGTTCTCCGTGAAGAATACTGTAAAGAATAACAGGAGACCTACGTTATCTCACTTACTTAAGTGAAAGCCTGTGGAGGACGCGAGTATTCGCATACCCAACTCGTTCGCAACAGCCTATATTTAGCACTCTCTCTATTCTGCTTTGCGAAAGCTGGGGAAATCAGTAAAACTGAAGTCATGTACGTCTGTGGCAATTCCCAACGCAACAGTAGCACAGACTGGGGTCTTTTTTTTTGAAGAACGTGGAGCTTGCTCGTGTTTTCGCCGTCGTTCAGGCGAGTGAACCAGCAAGCACTTCACGGCGGTTTGGTGACGCGTGCGACTAGCGGAGATGTTAAGTGCGCTGAGTTTTAAGTGCGCAAATACACCTAATAATTAGCTCAATCGTTGTTTCGTACACTGTAGTTGCACCTGGTTGCGCAGCAAACTCTGCAAGGGAGTCGGGTTTTGCACTACTCAAAACTGCGTCGACAGGCGGCGCTGCGTGTCCACAAAACACCAGAGTCTGACGTCTATTGCGGTCGTCGCTCACACGTCCCGACGTATTTTGCAAATGGGTGTTTGCTTGTAAGGGTCAGCCTACACAACATATTGTGCTAAGTGCAGCGTATTGCTTAGGGCTGTGTATCTCGCTTTTGTGGCGTAGTGGGCGAGCAGTGGGAAGGATGCACAATTTCGGTAGCAGGAGAATCACGTTCGCTACAGATGCATAAACTCCAAGTGTGAATGCGGCCCCAAATGTTTCTAGATCCAGGTCTTTCCATGGGTACCTTTATGTAGTTTCTATTTTTCTCATTAAAAACACCTACTCAAGATGAAGTTATAGGCTTAATCCTGTCTTCGCTCATATTTGCCGTTGTGTAATCACTCATAACCGTCCCATTTTAATTTCAGCCTTGTGAAAGAGTATTAAAAAATTGGCCCGAATCTCCGTGTTACACTGTAAATGTCGTTGAAAGACGATCTGGAGAAAGTGAACAAAACGTTTATTTGATGTTCTACGCAAGAAAATCGGCTAATGGTATTCTGCAGGCGACGCGTTAGAGTGCCTCGAGCGTGTGGCGGAGGCGAATGAGCGCATCTAGGCACGATAGACACAAGTGCCATCTGGCAGTTACTTCGAAAACGAAGCCGTGCAGCCCGCGGAGAAAGATGCGCGCCAGTCTCGGAGGTGATAAGGTGTAGAACGCAAAGCGACAGGCAGGTGCCGCCACCGTGGCGTCGTAGCAAAACGTTGGAAACTCTTTTTTGAGCATCGCGTGGCACTGACAGCCCAACGCGATTAAACGCTACATTCCTTACAGCTATTTGTGTGTGCCTCTTCTAGTATAAAGGCAGACGTAGAAAACATCGATGCGTTGTTGTGGCGCCTCAGATATGCACAATAATTGCTTTTTAATTGACAATCGCACACTATAAACGCTAAACCTTGAACAAAATTGGTGGGAACTGCGGATGGGGTTGGCCGTTTGGTGCCATTTGAGGTATCGTTCGGGCGGACAAACAGAAAATGTACAGACCAACAGACAGACCGAAATTTTTCCGTCGAAGGTCCCCAAGAAAGGCTATCGTGTTTGAATATCACGCACGACGATAAGCGCATTTACTGAAGTGAGACGCCACAAAGGCAATATACAATTTGTCGCTGTATGTGAATGCAGCTCACTGAGCTTACTCGCAACGTTCGGTTCAAAAATGTGTCAGACAACTGCAGTCTCTTTAAGTTGATAAGTGTGGAAATACACATCAGAAGCTCCTGCGACCCACTACTGTTGCTTATAGTGTTCTAGTGGTCGACTGCTGACCCGCAGGTGGCGGGATTGAATCCTGGCTGCGGCGGCCGCTTTCTCAATGCAGGGAGACATGCTGAGGCCCATGTACTTGGATTTATGTGCACGTTAAATAATCCGTAGTGGCCAACAATTCTGGAGCGCTAAGCTACGACGTCTTTCATAATCGTATATTGTGTGTGGAATATTAAACTCCATCTAATATTATCAGAGGACCTGCAGACCTATACCGCTACGGACAAAAGATGACGCAGTGCACATTTGAAATACATTGTCCTGGAGAGGATCATTGTGCCCAGTGCGATTGTGGCTGCTCTTTTACGGCGAAAACTGTTAATAAATCAAAACAAGGGCTGTTTTCGATGCCGTTGTTTCCCGCCGGCTGTAGTGTCCGTAACAATTATAGCTCTACATAAGAATAAAAACAAACAAAATGAGAAGAAAATATCCGAAATGGAACGGTGTTCGAACCTGGGTCCTCACCAGCTCCTAATGGTCTATAGGGCAATACCACGTCCATCCGGTGGCGTAGCCAGCCAAGCACATCCACAGAAAGACAGACAGCTGGACAGATCGACGGATGCTTCTTCCCACTGATCATCATTCATTCCGTGGATATGCTGGGATATTTAAACCCTCATGAGCGAGCTGTTTTAGGTACACTTGTATGGCACCCATAACAACATAAATTCTCTTAATTTTTGTGCAGTCGGGAAGCGCCCATTATACCATTATTCTTCATTCTTCAGAAAACACGGTACCCATACACACTTAATGCATTATGTGCATTGTCTTCACGTTGTGGTTGACGATGAGGAAGAATTCTGCCTTAGACCTTTGTATTGGGTCGAAGCTTTTAACGACCATCTCATTACGTAATTCGCATTTTGTGACGCCTGGTTGTTACCTGTTCTAAAAGGTTTATTATACATGTTAACGTGATTCTTCACTGAACCTGAAGACTACATAAAATAGGTTCGCAACAGAGTCTCAAGCGCAGGCGTAGCTTAGTACAAGACAACTGGGCTGCCACGCAAAAGGCCTGGGTTCCATTCTCACTCGTTCCTCAATGCTCTTTATTTATTGCGATTTTTTTTCTACTTCGTGTGACACTGGTTACGAATACCAGCGGTGGCGGCAGACAACTACGGCGCCAGAAGTGGCTCTTGTTGTGATTTCATAACAAATTTCACTTTGCAAGACCCTGTACAGGCTTTTGTCAGACAGGAACCATGTTATAAAATACGCTATACATATCGTCCTAGAAGCGTAAAATAACAATCAGGTGCCATACAATGCGATTCCTGCAACCAGGCAATGCGTAAAGGGTGGGTGGTTGAATGCATCCAACCCGTTACGATGACCTCAGCGAAATTCCTTCATCGTCATCAGCCACCGCATCAACAAACTGCACACAATCTCTTAGAACTAAGTAGCGGGTATCTCGCTTCTCTGCAGAATTACGAATATAGGCTTAGTGAGTGCTTCAAAATTGGACAAAAGTGTAGTTTAGTAGTGGGTACTTTGCAAGCGTCCTTGTATTAGTAGCCCCAAGTGAGCTCACAATGGGTTCTAGAAACCCTGCTTTTCCAGCTTTCGCTTTTACTGTGCTGCACTTTACGCGCACGCCTTACGTAGTTAGTAATGATGTTCGCATTCATAGAAATCGTGCGATTTGGCTATTTCGATGCAGTAGCGGAACACCATATCATCACTTAGGCTACTGTGAAGGGAGTAATTTGGAAAACTGCTTAGAAATTTGTTTACGATGCCCCAGTGAACGAGGTAATAACGCTCTGCAAATGTTTATGCGAACTTCGCCGTGTACAGCTTAGAGCCTTAGCATATACGCTGTGAGTCATAGCTAACGAAAACGGCAAGTTCGCGTGCAACACTCGCGTTCCTTGAATAAACATAGTTTCTTTGCGAGGACAGCAAGACGTTAATGCATAAATATTAGTGACAGAGCTTGGAGCAGTATTAGGGGAGGTAGGAAGGTTAACATGACCAATGACTGGAGAGAACACGGTATACAGAGATAATCTGTGAACTGCCACTCCAAGTGTGCGCTTTTTCCCCCAACCTGGAAAGGGTTACGAATTCTGCAGTACCGTTGCCGAGATTTGTGCGCTTGCAGAGGCGCTTCATAGCAGCGCAAGCATAAAGAAATCGCGAATACCAAGTATTTCTGTTGGTAATATAAAACGTCGCTCGCTCTCTGGCACTGTCCGAGAAATGAAGTGTGCGCACAACCTTTTGCTTGATGCTTCTATCTCAACTCAGGACCCCGTCATAAGCGAGAAGTACTTGTCAAAGCGACCAAGTGCTTATGCCTCATACTATTATTCAGATTCTATTAGAAGGTATTGAAATAAACTTAATATACACAGCGTCTCTAGAAAAATAACTTTCTCAGAGGAAAGCTGCTGCGTCGCTGTCATATATTTGCCCAGCCGAATGACAACCAAGAGAAAAGACACATGCAACCTTCAGAACACTAACACATCAGCTTAGACTAAAGCAGTACAAAGATTTCAGCAATGGTAGACACCACGGCCACACAAGAGTTTGCTTGCACAGGAGGTTCAATAGAACTCTGCTAGCCTCTTGTCTCTCTTGCAGACACGCTTATGGGTTTTATTTTCCTTCACACCGCCTTTGCACATGTTATCGCGAAATCTCACATCCGCCTATAGAGATGCCTGGTACTAATAACTTTCATGCCAGAAGTTATGCCATCACACACATACGGTCAAGTACTGGTTTATTTAAGTTCTGTTCAGTTACATGAATCACTCCTGAAGGTAAATCGCGTGCTGCTCGATGACCCAAGACGCGCTGCTGGTCTCAGTGTCAGCCACTAAGTGCCGCACCATCGTCACTTCACTTGTAATGCGTTTCGTTCCAACTCACGCTTGCCTCCAGGATGTCGTAGGCCTCTGGCGGAGCCTTGGATGCGACTACTGCCGCTGCAGGTGGTGATTCACCGCCACCACCACGACGCGCACTTGGGTTCTGGTTGGTTGTTCTCTCCTGCTTCTTGGCTATCATGAAAAGGGTGCCGTTAATGATTTGCACCACGAAGCTGCGCTTGTTTTTCGCCAGTGTTGCCGGTTTCAGTCCAGGCGTCGCGGCTATTGGCCCCAGCGACTTGACAGAACGGCGGAGGTGGTCAACAGCGTCGCCGGCAGCTGGCGTTTCGTTTCTGTAGAGCCCAGACATGTTCGTTCGAGATGCAATGTAGTGTCTCAGATCGTCCGCGTGGCGCTTCAACTTGGCATAATTGTGCAAGGAGTACCCAGTGATGCTGAGGCTCGCTATGATGACAATTCCAAGCGCCGCGACGATCCCGTAGAGGCCGCCGCGGTTCACTCGCGCAACTGGAAAATTGACCCGGGCTTCGAGGTCCCGCTCCATGATGTGGCCTGCTGATCCCCAACTACCACATCACGGCTGCGTCCAGAGTGACAGCTTCGGCCATCTGTAGCAAGACACTGGAATCGGAAGTTGAGCGTCGAATCTCAGGCCTGAGAAATCTGGGCGTGACGTGTGCAGTCTCGTGCTGGTGACGAAGACGAGCCGCAAACATGGCACGTACCCACAATGGGGTAATGGACAAAGAAGGGTAAGGAAGCCGTAGAAGAAAAAACAGCAGCATCACCACTTCCTGCGGAATTGAAACGAAGCGCTCAAAAAAGGTAGACAAAGGGAAACAAAATGTACTTTATGAACTTGATTTAAACGAACATTGAATTGATTCATTAGGTTGTTCTTAGGACCAAACCGTAATAAAGAATGATATGGTTACACATAGTCTATTTTCACGTTTTTAAGTGTAGACAGACTTTTCCAACTTCTTTATTCACTCACTTCAAAGTGGTTCATCAGAATTTCGGTATATTATGAGGACTCCGCAGTATGATGAGGATTTCTTTTCTTTCTTTTTAACGAATTGACAGGACCCACCCCGGTTGATAGGGCACAAACGAGGTCGCATCGAAGAAGTGACAACGCTTAGAAGACTAACTTTTAGCCATTTTTTTCTCCTCTTACGGGCTCTGCTTCTTTGCTACCGTCAAAATATTTGTCGCGTGTTTACAGTAAAAACTTTTATTAGTTGTTTAAACTTTCATTGTGCACAGCGTGACCAATGATATTCATAACAACTACGTGCCGTGTCAATAATATGTGTAAACAACTGCAGGTTTGCAGGTATATAGGTCAAGAAAATCAGTGTGATCACACGTTCATGGGGTCGTTCTCATAGGAAAATCTAGCATCGACACAGTTTCCAAATTAATTTACAGCGAGTGTCCGACGCACGAATGAAAGGAAAAGGACGTATCAGTGGAAAGAAGAGAAGAAAGCTTAGCGAGTGAGGCGTTGAGAAATGCGCCTTTACTTCAATAGTCGACAAGACTCGGTCAAGTCGGCATGAAGGAAAGCCTGTCATAAACATGTCCCACAGCGCTCGCTCATTGCGTTCCTCTTGCAGCTACATGAGAGCCATTACTACGATATCGAGCGTTTAAGTGATGCTTTCTGAATGCGACAGATAAGAAGTGAAACTCCATCGCACTAAATAAGTATAGAGAAAACCAACCGAAGGCAGCCACTCAAGCACCTTGTAAACAACGGTAATAAAAGCAAGAGGCGCGAAAAAGAAATGCTATAGATGGAGATAGATGAGTAAGAAAAAGTGGGGGTTAGAAATAAAAAAAACTATAATGTAACAACACTGGTGTGTTTAAGTAAAGCTCAAGGAAGGAGCGTAGAAACAAACCGGGCAAAAATCTTGTACGTATCGCAACTAATGATGGAGGAGAAAGAAACGGAAACTGTTTGCGAGAAATTGCGCGCTTGTTTTCTCCGAGACTCCTAACGAGACAAAGAAGATGTAGAAATTTTTCAAAAGCTAATGCGATGAAAGGCCGTCCTGGTGGGATAATGAAAGAGAACGCGGCTACGCACATGCACTGTTGTTTGTTTCTGTTTATTCTTTATCTTCAGATACACACTTTCTGCGAGCACGGAATGTCTCTATTTCGGTCGCATTACCTTCTCTGTCGTTTTTTTTCTTAATCAAGCTCGGAATCTTTTCGTGAAAGTTCAATTGTTTCGCCGTTTTGTATTCTTATTGGTCACTCGACATTTTGAAAAAAGAGAAAGAGAGAGAGGGTAGTTTGTGCTGTTTACGTTGCGCTGGCTTCGCAGGAAGTGATTAGGCTTGAAGTTTATACCATTTAATGGTTGAAAACGCGCATTTCGTTTGGAACGTGAAAGCTATGGAGGCCTGTGTTATTGTTTCTCGTTTCCTTTGCAACGCCACGAGCAGCGCTCCACTTACATTATCAACAGGGCTCGAGCAAAGAATAGCTATTACGCTATACCATTGGAGTAAGAAATTTTCGGTCATCGTAATGCTGCGCAAATAGCTAACGAAAGTGTAGAGCTCATGGCAAATAGCTTTTACGAATAAAAAATTTCTACACATTTGGGACCTTAGGATGTGGCAGTCGTCAGTGATTACTAATAAGAAAAATATGAAACGCGAGTGGATGGCATCGATGCGCTGTACATGACCAGAGCTATTACTGAGCCCTTGAGCTGCTTTTGTGGCAGCATAAAGGGGCCTGAAATAAATTAATGCTTCAGAAGTTTTTATCCCTGGAAATGTTTGTAGCACGCAGAATGGGCTATGAGATAACACATATCCTTGTCTATTCTTCGGCAAATAGTGTGTGTTCCATGAGTATTTCCAGAAGAGCAGAGTCGAATCTTTTGCAAATATGTGGCCTTTATTTACCAATTTACTTGCAACGACGTCTGACCTTGACACAGAGACGTCCTCAAAAGTGAGCCAAGAGCAACAAAAGATGTCTTCTCCGCAGAAAGATTAGCGATGCAAAGAAGCTGGGTGTCAAAATGGCTTTTCAGCAAATTTTTGGAGCTGTTGCTACACATGAGAAGCATCAAATAAACTGTAGTATTTCGCAGGTACAATTAATGAACACTTCTCTAAAATCCGGTAACATTGATGATGATGCCTTATTGTGCTGATAGTCAGTGTCGCAGTAGGTGCACTGACGACGTTGCTTCGCCCTGAAAACCTTGGGCCTTTCATAAATACGATGTTGCGAAGTAATATCGCAGGTAAAGCATGTAAGCGACGCATAGACTTGTAATTCTCAGTGCAACAATGAAAACGACAAGGACAATGACAAAGATGACAAGAAAAACTTATAGCATCAACAATAGACTATTCAAAGAAGTCGTTCAATCACTGGGCAGTTCAGCTAGCGACAGTTTTTCATGGCAAACGTTTTCGCAAGTACGGAAACCACAGCAAACTATGTGAAGCTGTAAATGTTAGTCATAAAACAGATTGCATAATAAAATAAGAACAAAACTCAACGTCAATGAACAAAAAAAAACCTCAAAATTGCGGAGCGTGGTAGCTATACAGTGGTTAATATTTGATGTAGCATGTGTGTCATTTTTATACGTCGTCAAGTTTAGTGCTACTTGCATGTATTCGTTTTAAACGGTGTTTTATTTTTTTTCACACAAAAAACCTAAAATATGGCAGGGTAAGTAAACATGATCTCATATTTACCACACAAATTTAGGAATTGGTAGTGTTTAGTACACGGTAAACTGCATGGTGAGGTACGTTTGATTACAAATTTGTGAGATCATTAAAATATTTTGAGATGATTAACGCACTATTTCAGTCGGCAGGTCTTCTTTCGAGTAATATTGTCGGCAAGAAATTTCGAATCGACGTGTCACGTTGAGATCTACCGGGCCAATAGTTTCCCCTTGACTGACAAAGGAGCGCCGATGGTATTTTTTGCGGTGGTCTACCAATATCACCCCTGACGTGCCACATATTTATTTATTAGTTATTGCGCCACTCAGATAAATAACGTCGTATAACGAACAGACGAAGCGAATCAATATATATAATTTGCCATATAATTTTTCAGCTTTATGTTCCTCATTCGTGCGCTGTACGTCACAGTGCTGAACAATAAAGCTTGGGCTCGCTATGTACACAGGTGCCCACGTTGCATTTCTCAATACGCTACTTTAGGGTTAACACCACCATCTTTTTGTTCATGTGCCCAAGGTACATGATGAGTATTTTAGAAGGCTTTTCTTAGGCTTTGTTTATGCTGCACGTTTGCCTGTGTTGCACCTTCGTCACTAGACAACACTTCGGAGTGCCTTAGATGTTAGGGCATAATAACAATATCCAAATATATATTGTACACTCGCATACAAGTCGAGTTAGATGTATAAACCGAATATTCTGTCGTGCTTGCGTTTGTGGCGTGTGTGTTTAGATGTTAGCAGAACGTGCGAAGGTTCAATAGAAATGTTCTCTGGCTTGAGTACATATTAGCAGACGCAAGAAGAGTCACACTGCAGTATGCTTGAACGTGGCCTATCAGATCTTGGAACTGTGTCCGGCTATTTCCATCAAAACGAACCTCTGCCTAATGAAAATTATTGTAGTGATTGACTCCGGCAAGATATGTTTTGGCGGGTACAAGTATGACCACCACTTGAGCATTAATCCCATCACCGAGCCAACTTAAAACACTCGAGGCCGAGATTACTGCCCAAAATCTCACAGAATGCTAGGGCTTGGGAAACACCGCGACACTTTTTTTCGTATGCAGACATTATTCATTCTAAAAGCGTCCAGCAATGATATTGTGATAATAGCAGCGCTTGGTTTGTAAATAATGTCAGCGCGAAGTGACAAAAAAAAATAAGTCGAGTAAGTGCTCAACGTTTGGTCGTGTTAACTGGAACAAGTACGCGCATAAACACAGTCAAAACAACGGACATAACTTGTAATAGTATAATCTGTGACTGTGTTGCTAGTTTTATACACACCTTGTCAAAAACTGTCCCCCAAGTATCCGACGTAGCAAAGGAAACGTTATAGAAACAGCAACAAAGCTTGAAATATTCAAGCTGCATGTACGATAGGCACTCGTCAGCTGTCACTTGTCACTCTTTTTTCTCCCTCCCTATAAATGAATCGCGTGGGAAAAAATTGCTTTGAACAGAAAACGCCTTCCATTCATTTCTAGAATGGTTCGTGCCCTGAGTGTCTCGCAGCATGCAGTCATCTTGCGGGATTCGCGACGAATCAGACAGCCTACAAGGCAGCACGCGCCGCTTACACGTTTAAACAAGCGCGGCGTGAGCGAAAAAAATGGCGGACGCTCGTGGTAAGGCGGGATCGACTCTTTGAAAAAATGACTGCACTCTGAACGGGGGCGTGCGCATCGAGGTGTTCTATAGTTTTGCCAGATAGACGCTGGTGGCGGCGCTGCGAAAAACGCCACCAGCAGCACCCCCGCTGCCACGCCGGCCATAATTGGGTAACGCACAGAGAGCCGTCCGCAAGCGAACGTGCATAGGCCCGCCTCTTTCGCTGGTATTGAGGCGCGGTTTCCTGAAAATCAAGGACCTGGCAAGCTTCATCCTTGAATCCACGCTCTCTTCATAAAAGTAAGAAGCTCATCAAAACGAAATGCGGGCAGAATGCAAAATATGTTTAATTTATTTCGGCGTGCTGCACCTGGCAATTCAAGTGCAAGCAAGTATTCCATGACATCGAGTTCGAGGCCAGCACTAAACTAAGTGCATACACGAAGAATCTAGGCGATCAGTGGTACGAAGCTCGCTTTATGTGGCACGAATGGTCCTGGTGATTTTGGCTTTGCAGTTACACTCTTGTTTGCAGTTGCTTGCGGTCGCTTGCTGTTTATTAAAGTGCTTTATTAAGCATGTCGGACAGCTCTTTTGACAGTTGCCATTCGAGTGTATATAATGCGAATGGGGATACATGCGTGTACACTTTCTCAGAGTACAAAAAAAGGCAAACCCGATGCCTCCGAGATAGCTCCAATAATGCCAATGACCAACGGCAAAAAAAGAACTGTTTGTATTCGCGATCATTTCGTGATTTACCTGTATGACGCGCGTGTTTGCATTTCCTAGTTAAAGCTGGCACTTAGAGCTTTCAGAGCCCTAGTGTGTGTAATGCTGTGTGGTGACAATGACTTCAGTTTGTCGGTGGCCGCAGCGTGTGGGATGTTTATCGCGGCCGTGCGTCGCCTTCTTAGTGTTGCACCACGCGCACCACATACAGAGGGCCTAGGGCCTGTTAAGCTTCATAATCAAAGTTACCATGGTTCTCCGTGAAGAATACTGTAAAGAATAACAGGAGACCTACGTTATCTCACTTACTTAAGTGAAAGCCTGTGGAGGACGCGAGTATTCGCATACCCAACTCGTTCGCAACAGCCTATATTTAGCACTCTCTCTATTCTGCTTTGCGAAAGCTGGGGAAATCAGTAAAACTGAAGTCATGTACGTCTGTGGCAATTCCCAACGCAACAGTAGCACAGACTGGGGTCTTTTTTTTGAAGAACGTGGAGCTTGCTCGTGTTTTCGCCGTCGTTCAGGCGAGTGAACCAGCAAGCACTTCACGGCGGTTTGGTGACGCGTGCGACTAGCGGAGATGTTAAGTGCGCTGAGTTTTAAGTGCGCAAATACACCTAATAATTAGCTCAATCGTTGTTTCGTACACTGTAGTTGCACCTGGTTGCGCAGCAAACTCTGCAAGGGAGTCGGGTTTTGCACTACTCAAAACTGCGTCGACAGGCGGCGCTGCGTGTCCACAAAACACCAGAGTCTGACGTCTATTGCGGTCGTCGCTCACACGTCCCGACGTATTTTGCAAATGGGTGTTTGCTTGTAAGGGTCAGCCTACACAACATATTGTGCTAAGTGCAGCGTATTGCTTAGGGCTGTGTATCTCGCTTTTGTGGCGTAGTGGGCGAGCAGTGGGAAGGATGCACAATTTCGGTAGCAGGAGAATCACGTTCGCTACAGATGCATAAACTCCAATGTGTGAATGCGGCCCCAAATGTTTCTAGATCCAGGTCTTTCCATGGGTACCTTTATGTAGTTTCTATTTTTCTCATTAAAAACACCTACTCAAGATGAAGTTATAGGCTTAATCCTGTCTTCGCTCATATTTGCCGTTGTGTAATCACTCATAACCGTCCCATTTTAATTTCAGCCTTGTGAAAGAGTATTAAAAAATTGGCCCGAATCTCCGTGTTACACTGTAAATGTCGTTGAAAGACGATCTGGAGAAAGTGAACAAAACGTTTATTTGATGTTCTACGCAAGAAAATCGGCTAATGGTATTCTGCAGGCGACGCGTTAGAGTGCCTCGAGCGTGTGGCGGAGGCGAATGAGCGCATCTAGGCACGATAGACACAAGTGCCATCTGGCAGTTACTTCGAAAACGAAGCCGTGCAGCCCGCGGAGAAAGATGCGCGCCAGTCTCGGAGGTGATAAGGTGTAGAACGCAAAGCGACAGGCCGGTGCCGCCACCGTGGCGTCGTAGCAAAACGTTGGAAACTCTTTTTGAGCATCGCGTGGCACTGACAGCCCAACGCGATTAAACGCTACATTCCTTACAGCTATTTGTGTGTGCCTCTTCTAGTATAAAGGCAGACGTAGAAAACATCGATGCGTTGTTGTGGCGCCTCAGATATGCACAATAATTGCTTTTTAATTGACAATCGCACAACTATAAACGCTAAACCTTGAACAAAATTGGTGGGAACTGCGGATGGGGTTGGCCGTTTGGTGCCATTTGAGGTATCGTTCGGGCGGACAAACAGACAAATGTACAGACCAACAGACAGACCGAAACTTTTCCGTCGAAGGTCCCCAAGAAAGGCTATCGTGTTTGAATATCACGCACGACGATAAGCGCATTTACCTGAAGTGAGACGCCACAAAGGCAATATACAATTTGTCGCTGTATGTGAATGCAGCTCACTGAGCTTACTCGCAACGTTCGGTTCAAAAATGTGTCAGACAACTGCAGTCTCTGTAATGTTGATAAGTGTGGAAATACACATCAGAAGCTCCTGCGACCCACTACTGTTGCTTATAGTGTTCTAGTGGTCGACTGCTGACCCGCAGGTGGCGGGATTGAATCCTGGCTGCGGCGGCCGCTTTCTCAATGCAGGGAGACATGCTGAGGCCCATGTACTTGGATTTATGTGCACGTTAAATAATCCGTAGTGGCCAACAATTCTGGAGCGCTAAGCTACGACGTCTTTCATAATCGTATATTGTGTGTGGAATATTAAACTCCATCTAATATTATCAGGAGGACCTGCAGACCTATACCGCTACGGACAAAAGATGACGCAGTGCACATTTGAAATACATTGTCCTGGAGAGGATCATTGTGCCCAGTGCGAATTGTGGCTGCTCTTTTACGGCGAAAACTGTTAATAAATCAAAACAAGGGCTGTTTTCGATGCCGTTGTTTCCCGCCGGCGGTAGTGTCCGTAACAATTATAGCTCTACATAAGAATAAAAACAAACAAAATGAGAAGAAAATATCCGAAATGGAACGGTGTTCGAACCTGGGTCCTCACCAGCTCCTAATGGTCTATAGGGCAATACCACGTCCATCCGGTGGCGTAGCCAGCCAAGCACATTCCACAGAAAGACAGACAGCTGGACAGATCGACGGATGCTTCTTCCCACTGATCATCATTCATTCCGTGGATATGCTGGGATATTTAAACCCTCATGAGCGAGCTATTTTAGGTACACTTGTATGGCACCCATAACAACATAAATTCTCTTAATTTTTGTGCAGTCGGGAAGCGCCCATTATACCATTATTCTTCATTCTTCAGAAAACACGGTACCCATACACACTTAATGCATTATGTGCATTGTCTTCACGTTGTGGTTGACGATGAGGAAGAATTCTGCCTTAGACCTTTGTATTGGGTCGAAGCTTTTAACGACCATCTCATTACGTAATTCGCATTTTGTGACGCCTGGTTGTTACCTGTTCTAAAAGGTTTATTATACATGTTAACGTGATTCTTCACTGAACCTGAAGACTACATAAAATAGGTTCGCAACAGAGTCTCAAGCGCAGGCGTAGCTTAGTACAAGACAACTGGGCTGCCACGCAAAAGGCCTGGGTTCCATTCTCACTCGTTCCTCAATGCTCTTTATTATTGCGATTTTTTTTCTACTTCGTGTGACACTGGTTACGAATACCAGCGGTGGCGGCAGACAACTACGGCGCCAGAAGTGGCTCTTGTTGTGATTTCATAACAAATTTCACTTTGCAAGACCCTGTACAGGCTTTTGTCAGACAGGAACCATGTTATAAAATACGCTATACATATCGTCCTAGAAGCGTAAAATAACAATCAGGTGCCATACAATGCGAGTCCTGCAACCAGGCAATGCGTAAAGGGTGGGTGGTTGAATGCATCCAACCTGTTACGATGACCTCAGCGAAATTCCTTCATCGTCATCAGCCACCGCATCAACAAACTGCACACAATCTCTTAGAAATAGGGTAGCGGGTATCTCGCTTCTCTGCAGAATTACGAATATAGGCTTAGTGAGTGCTTCAAAATTGGACAAAAGTGTAGTTTAGTACTGGGTACCTTGCAAGCGTCCTTGTATTAATAGCCCCAAGTGAGCTCACAATGGGTTCTAGAAATACCTGCTTTTCCAGCTTTCGCTTTTACTGTGCTGCACTTTACGCGCACGCCTTACGTAGTTAGTAATGATGTCGCATTCATAGAAATCGTGCGATTTGGCTGTTTCGTTCGTATGCAATTGAGATGCAGTAGCGGAACACCATATCATCACTTAAGCTACTGTGAAGGGAGCAATCTTGAAAACTGCTTAGAAATTTGTTTACGATGACCCGGTGAACGAGGTAATAACGCTCTGCAAATGTTTATGCGAACTTCGCCGTGTACAGCTTACAGCCTTAGCATATACGCTGTGAGTCATGGCTAACGAAAACGGCAAGTTCGCGTGCAACACTCGCGTTCCTTGAATAAACATAGTTTCTTTGCGAGGACAGCAAGACGTTAATGCGTAAATATTAGTGACAGAGCTGGGAGCAGTATTAGGGGAGGTAGGAAGGTTAACATGACCAATGACTGGAGAGAACACGGTATACAGAGATAATCTGTGAACTGCCACTCCGAGGGCGCGCTTTTTCCCCAACCTGGAAAGGGTTACGAATTCTGCAGTACCGTTGCCTAAATTTGTGCGCTTGCAGAGGTGCTTCGTAGGCAGCGCAAGCATAAAGAAATCGCGAACACCAAGTATTTCTGTTGGTAATATAAAACGTCGCTCGCTCTCTGGCACTGTCCGAGGAAAGAAGTATGCGCACAACTTTTTGCTTGATGCTTCTATCTCAACTCAGGACCCCGCCTTAACCGAGAAGTACTTGTCAAAGCGACCAAGTGTTTATGCCGTCATACTATTATTCAGATTCTATTAGAAGGTATTTAAATAAACTTAATATACACAGCGTCTCTAGAAAAATAACTTTTTCAGAGAAAGCTGCTGCATCGCTGTCATATATTTGCCCAGCCGAATGACAACGAAGAGAAAAGACACATGCAACATTCAGTACACTAACACAACAGCTTAGACTAAAGCAGTACAAAGACTTAGGCAATGGTAGACACCACGGCAACACAAGAGTTTCCTTGCACGGGGGGGTTCAATGGAAAGCTGCTAGCCTCTTATCTCTCTCAAGACACGCTTATGGGTTTTATGTTCCTTCACAACGCCTTTGCACGTGTCATCGCGAAATCTCACATCCGCCTATAGAGATGCCTGGTACTAATAACTTTCATGCCAGAAGTTATGCCATCACACACATACGGTCAAGTACTGGTTATTTAAGTTCTGTTCAGTTACATGAATCACTTCTGAAGGTAAATCACGTGCTCCTCGAGGACCCAAGACGCGCTTGCTGGTCTCAGTGTCGGCCACTATGTGCCGCACGATCGTCACTTCACTTGTAATGCGTTTCGTTTCAACTCACACTGGCCTCCAGGATGTCGTAGGCCTCTGGCGGAGCCTTGGATGCGACTACTGCCACTGCATGTGGTGATTCACCGCCAGCACCACGACGCGCACTTGGGTTCTGGTTGGTTGTTCTCTCTCTGCTGCTTGGCTATCATGAAAAGGTGCCGTTAATGATTTGCACCACGAAGGAGCGCTTGTTTTTCACCGGTGGTCTCCGGTTTCAGTCCAGGCGTCGCGGCTATTGGTCCCAGCGACTTGAGAAAACGACGAAGAGGGCCAACAGCATCGCTAGCAGCAGTCGTGTCGTTTCCGTAGAGCCCAGACAGATTCGTTCGAGATGCAATGTGTTGTCGCAGATCTTCCGCGTGGCGCTTCAACATGGCATAATTGTGCAAGGAATACCCTGTGATGCTGAGGCTCGCTACGATGACTATTCCAAGCGCCGCGACAATCCCGTACAGGCCGCCGCGGTTCACTCGCACCACTGGAAGATTGACATTGGCTTCGAGGTCTCGCTCCATGATGTGGCCTGCCGATCCCCAACTACCACATCACGGCTGCGTCCTGAGTGACAGCTTCGGCCATCTTCAGCACGACACTGGAATCGGGAGTTGGGCGTCGAATCTCAGGCCTGAGAAATCTGGTCGTGGCGCGTGCAGTCTCGTGCTGGTGACGAAGACGAGCCGCAATCATGGCACGTACCCACAATTGGGTAATGGACAAAGGGTCAGGAAGCCGTAGGAAATAAAAAACAGCAGCATCACTACTTCCTACGGAATTGAAACGAAGCGCTCAAAAAGGGAGACAAAGAAAAACAAAATGTACTTTATGAACTTGATTTAAACGAATAATGAATTGATTCATTAGGTTGTTCTCAGGACCAAACCGTAATAAAGAATGATATGGTTACACATAGTCTATTTTCACGTTTTTAAGTGTAGACAGACTTTTCCAACTTCTTTATTCACTCACTTCAAAGTGGTTCATCAGAAGTCCAGTATATTATGAGGACTCCGCAGTATGATGAGGATTTCTTTTCTTTCTTTTAACGAATTGACAGTACCCACCACGGTTGATAGGGCACAAACGAGGTGGCATGAAGAAGTGACAACGCTTAGAAGACTAACTTTTAGCCATTTTTTACTCCTCTTACGGGCTCTGTTTGTTTGCTACCGTCAAAATATTTGTCGCGTGTTTACAGTATAAACTTTTATTAGTGGTTTTAACTTTCATTCGCACAAAAAACCTAATAATATGGCAGGGTAAGTAACATGATCTCAAATTTACCACACAAATTTAGGAATTGGTAGTGTTTAGTACACGGTAAACTGCATGGTGAGGTAGGTTTGAATATAACTGTGAGAATGTTAAAATATTTTGAGATCATCAACGCACTATTTCAGTTTGGCAGGTCTTCTTTCGAGTAATATTGTCGGCAAGAAATTTTCGAATCGACGTGTCACGTTGAGGTCTACCGGGCCAATAGTTTCTCCTTGACTGACAAAGGAGCGCCGATGGTATTTTTTGCGGTGGTCTACCAATATCACCCCTGACGTGCCACATATTATTTATTAGTTATTGCGCCACTCAGATAAATAACGTCTAAGAACGAACAGACGAAGCGAATCAATAAATATGATTTGTCATATAATTTATTAGCTTTATCTTCCTCATTCGTGCGTTGTACGTCACAGTGCTGAACAATAAAGCTTGGACTCGCTACGTACACAGGTGCCCACACTGCATTTCTCAATACGCTACTTTAGGGTTAAGACCACCATATTTTTATTCATGTGCCTAAGGTGCATGATGAGTATTTTAGAAGGCTTTTCTTAGGCTTTGTTTATGCTGCACGTTTGCCTGTGTTGCTCCTTCGTCACTAGACAACACTTTGGAGTGCCTTAGACGTTAGGGCATAATAAAGATGTGTATAAATATATTCTACACTCGCATACAAGTATTTAGATGTTAGCAGAACGTGCGAAGGTTCAATAGAAATGTTATTCTCTGGCTTGAGTACATCTTCGCAGACGTACGAAGAGTCACACTGTAGTATGCTTGAACGTGGCCTATCAGACCTTGGAACTGTGTCCGGCTATTTCAATTAAAAAGAACCTCCGCCTATTGAAATTTATCGTAGTGATTGACTCCGGCAAGATATGTTTCGGCGGGTACAAGTATGACCACTGCTTGAGCATTAATTCCGTAACCAAGCCAACTTAAAACACTCGCGGCCGAGATTCCTGTCCAAAATCTCACTGAAGCTAGGGCTTGAAAAACACAGCAACACTTTTTTTCGTATGCAGACATTATTCATTCTAAAAGCTCCCAGCAATGATATTGTGATAATAGCAGTGCTTGGGTTGTAAATCATGTCAGCGCGAAGTGACCAAAAAAAAATAAGTTGAGTAAGTGCTCAACGTTTGGTCGTGTTAACTGGAACAAGTACTCGTATAAACACAGTCAAAACAACGGAGATGACTTGTAATAGTATAATCTGTGACTGTGTTACTAGTTTTATACACGCCGTGTCAAAAACTGTTCCCCAAGTACCCGACGTAGCAAAGGAAACGTTATAGAAACAGCAACAAAGCTTGAAATATTCAAGCTGCATGTACGATAGGCACTCGTAAGCTGTCACTTGTAACTCTTCTTTCTCGCTCCCAATAATTGAATCGTGTTGGAAAAAATCGCTTTTACCAGAAAACACCTTCCATTCATTTCTAGAAAGGTTCGTGCCCTGAGTGTCTCGCAGCATGCAGTCATCTTGCGGGATTCGCGACGAATCAAACAGCCTACAAGGCAGCAGGCGCCGCTTACACGTTTAAACAAGCGCGGCGTGATCCATAACATGGCGGACGCTCGCGGTAAGGCGGGATCGACTCTTTCAAAAAAAAAAATTGCCCGCAGCTTCCCTCGGGGGAACACTGAGGAGGATGCGGAGCATATAATTGGTTAACGGGGTGTTAAAGTGCGACTTACTTGGGTCGATGGCTAAATTGGTTAACGTGGTTGTGAAATGGGGTGTTACATTGCGACTTACTTGGGTCGATGGCTAAATTGGTTAACGTGGTTGTAGGAGGGGGTGTTAAATGAGTGAACACGTACACACGTATGCGAAAGGGCGGCGCTGGTCGAAGGGACGTCGATCATTGTGTTTGTGGATTCGTTAGAATTCATTTCACCGCGACCTTGGACGTCGACGCGCCGTACAAACCAACCGACGAGCGGCAACTGAGCGAGCAAGCGCCGACCTTGAGTATATATACAGCGCCACGGCACATGCACTGTCAGCTGTCGAATGTTCTCGAAGCGCGACGCCACATGCGCGTCCACTGGAGAATCAGGAGAATTGTAGATGTCGAACGCGGTGTGTAGAGGAGGAAGGGTGCACAGATGGGGGAGGAGTGAAGCGCGCGCGGTGTGTAGAGGAGGAAGGGATGCACAGATGGTGGAAGAGTGGGCGACGGCGCGACGGCGCATGCGCGCGCGTCAGCTGTCGAATGTTCGAGAAGCGGTGCGGACGGCGCACTACAAGGCGCGAGTATAAGATGCTTCCGCATCTAAAATGACTGCACTCTGAACGGGGGCGTGCGCATCGAGGTGTTCTATAGTTTTGCCAGATAGACGCTGGTGGCGGCGCTGTGAAAAACGCCACGATCAGCGCCCCCGCTGCCACGCCGGCCATAATTGTGTAACGCACAGAGAGCCGTCCGCAAGCGAACGTGCATAGGCCCGCCTCTTTCGATGGTATTTAGGCGCGGTTTCCTGAAAATCAAGGACCTGGCAAGCTTCATCCTTGAATCCACGCTCTCTTCATAAAAGTAAGAAGCTCATGAAAACGAAATGCAGGCAGAATGCAAAATATGTTTAATTTATTTCGAAGTGCTGCACCTGACAATTTAATGCAAGGAACCATTTCATGACATCGAGTTCGAGGCCAGCACTAAACTAAGTGCATACACGAAGAATCTAGGCGATCAGTGGTACGAAGCTCGCTTTATCCGGCACGATTGGTCCTGGTGATTTTGGCTTTGCAGTTACACTCTTGTTTGCAGTTGCTTGCGGTCGCTTGCTGTGCATTAAAGTGTTTTATTAGGCATGTTGGAATGCTCTTTTGACAGTTTTTGTTCGTGTGTATATAATGCCAATGGGGATACATACGTGTCCACTTTCTCAGAGTACAAAAAAAGGCAAACGCGATGCCTCCGAGATAGCTCCAATAATGCCGATGACCAACGGCAAAAAAAAAAAAAACTTTTTGTGGTCGCGATCATTTCGTGATTTACCTGTATGACGCACATTTTCGCATTTCCTAGTTAAAGCTGGCACTTAGAGCCTTCAGAGCCCTAGTGTGCGTAATGCTGTGTGGTGGCAATAACTTCAGTTTGTCGGTGGTCGCAGCGTGTGGGATGTTTATCGCAGCCGGGCGTCACCTGCTTACTGTTGCACCTCGCGCACCACAGACAGAGGGCCTGTTAAGCTTCATAACCAAAGTTACCATGGTTCTCCGTGAAGAATACTGTAAAGAATAAGAGCAGACCTACGTTATCTCACTTACTCAAGTGAAAGCCTGTGGAGGACGCGAGTATTCGCATACCCAACACGTTCGCAACAGCCTATATTTAGCGCTCTCTCCATTCTGCTTTGCAAAAGCTGCGGAAACTCAAACCTTCATGCCATCAAGGACTCATTGGACACTTTTACTTGAGCGTTTACGATCCGCTCTGATCTGACGTGCGTATGCTACACAAAGACGCACAGATTGAACTGTAGTGCATGTGCGCAGAGCGATCGTGAGATCGAGCTGCCGAACGTATACAGAACCCATCTCTCGCTCCGCTTATGACGTCAACTGACCGCAGCGTAAAAGCGTGTCTACTTGGCTTTGCATCATTTTGCAGCCACGCTGACCATGTTTCTTCAAAAAAAAAAGAAAAACGTGAAATCAATGCTCTTCTCGGCGCTCTCTAGGGACACTACATCTGCACAGGGCTAAGCGTATAAGTGACGATCAGCTTAAATCACGTATTTCCACGCTTTTCTCAAAATCCAAAGCAGCATACTGTTTTTTTTCTTTTTGTTTTCTTTCCTGAAAGGATGTCAGACCTTGTGCCAACTTTTTTAAAGGAAGCCTTCACGATCGAGCCGTCTGATAAAATTTTGATGTATCCGTTGGAATATAGGTGTGCTGAAATATGAGATTTGCTTGCGCTGCATTACATCTTAGGCCAATAGGTGATAAGTAAAAGAGCGAGGGATTGTGGGATGCACCTTCAGCTACCGGCTTCCGGTTCGAGAAGAGCAGACGACGGCAAACCGCTCAGCCACAAGCGTCAGATTGTTCGGGAGTCGCGTGCGCGGTCGGCCCGTTTATCTTCGTCCTGATAAACCATGGTCGGTTGTTCAGCCGTCGGCTGCTCCAACTCGAGCGTGCAAAGCAAACGGAGGTATCCATTCCCATGTATTGAAGACAGAAAAACGAGATGGGCCGCGACTGTGAAGAGAGCCACAGCGGCAGGTAGCCTTTGAGTACGGAACTTTGAAGCCAGAGTGTGCGAAAACCATTTTATCACAGGTACGTGTGTATTCCACATTAAAAAAAAGCTTACGCATGAATTTGCTGCGAATATAATATTGAGAAATGAATTGTCGCGCTGGCGCGCCTAGCAAAGATATTATGGGAACAAGCGGGTGAAATCTACCCATCATACAAGATTAGCGCCGGCCATTGCACCCTTATGTATGACAGAAAACGCGAAAGCTTCACTCAAGAGTAAGTGTACACGAAGCGCTGGACGAGTTCATTTTAGATTATCTTGGTCAAACTGTGTGCCAGGACGGCACCCAAAGGAAGAAGTGCGTTAAAAAAGCCCCAGGGTTTCGATTATTCGGCGCCGTCTATGTCTGACTGCATTGTGTATGTGCCGCCGTGCCATGCAGCTTGACCAAGATCAGCGTTCAAGTAAGCATCCGGCCTCAACAAAGAAATGCATCTTATAGCGCACTGAAAGCTAGAAAAAATGAAGCATGAAGCGCTCAATAAGTGCTGCACTTCATGCTGATCGACTGACGATGTCGGCCAAAGCAGCGACCCCGAAATGAACTCTTAGCACACTGCTACAGCCATCCCTAACCCCTGAGATCTTCAAAATGGTGACTTTTCATCTGCAGTAAGGTATCATACAATAAAAACTGTTTTGTGTATCGGCTGATCTGATAGCCAAACTGACAGTACTCCCGAGCAGCCTAAAAGCATTGCAGATCATTTTAGTGCGATAAAAAAGTTTCCTGACCGTTCATGGCTTTCGTAGCTCCTCATTGTCACAGTCCCGGTTGGCAAAAAAAAAAACAACTGCTAAAGCACTGACATTGCACGGCAAGGTGATTTTTTCAACGAAGCAGTACAAAAATGCGCGCGTGCCACTACTGACCCATGTGGTGCCTCGAACTGGAAGCCATCGTATCCCACAGTTCTCTGCGATTGCCCATTTTAACGGTCACCTATTAGGAAAACCCTTACACAGACGCTCAACATAACAAATAATGCGATTGACAGTAGCACGCTACTTTAATCATCGCCACTTCAACAGCTCTCCGAGCCAAAGGGATTAGACAGGCCATATGCATTTTTGCTGTATTACTTTCGCACAGGTCAGTGAGTATCCTCACGTAATTAGGCAAGCTTGGACTTACTGAACCGGCGTGGCATACTTAAGATGCTGAATAGTACACTTGTTGCGCCGTGCTGGATGACTAACGTGCTATGTATGACTAGCAAGATTGGGTCTATCTTTTGTTTACGTCACTCTGAATGTGTCTCGTTCCCCCTATTGCGTCGTGCTTTGAGCGAACATGCACTGAATGACGACCCACCTTGGCATCTTTCCGACTGAGACGCCTAGCTTAACTTAAGAGAATGCCTTAAATTCCAGGTCACAGTGGTTGTATTTCAGTTGGGCAAAGCGCAAAAACATCTTTGTGCCTACATTGAGGCACACAATACTCAGGTGCTGAATACAAATCCTTATTCCTCACCCCTTGTGTAGGACAGCAAACTGGATGTAGCCAAGTTAACCTTTTCTTTTTTCCTTCTCTACCTCTGTCACTTAGTCACGCCGCTCTCCGGGTGCACAATCATTTCGTTTTTTTTTAAGCGTAATTGTGAACTTGAATATTTTATTTCAAAGACGTACTTTCTACACATTTTAGGTTTCTTATGCTTTGCTGGAAGAGGACACAGATGAGAAGCAATGGGCGGTAAAAGAAAGAATCATCTGGCAGCAAACAACATGGCCCTCTTATTGGCCAACCTTACAGAGTAGCTTATATCTTTTCTATAATAATCTCGAGCTGACTTATTAATTATTTAACTTCTTAATTTAATGTGATCACTTCCTGTACTTTTGGTTGAAGTAAATTGTGCTTTATTAAAATGACGTTGACTGAAGTGTTTCCTAGGCTTGAAGGCAACATCGATCGGCAACGTCGCTCATTTTGTTAAGCCCCGTCGTGATGGTCTAGTGGCTAAGGTACTCGGCTGTTGACCTTCAGGTCGCGGGATCGAATCCCGGCTGCGGCGGCTTCGTTTTCTATGAAGGCGGAAATTTCGTAGGCCCATGTACTCAGATTTGGGTGCACGTTAGAAAAACTCCAGGTGGTCAAAATTTTCAGAGCCCTCTACTACGGCGTCTCTCATAATCATATGATGATTTTGGGACGTTAAACCCTACATATCTATCAATCAATGAATATACTTCTTAATTTTGTGTGATTGCTTCTTGTATTTTGGCTGAAGGAAATTGCGCTTTTTTAAAACGGTGTTGTCCTGCAGTGTTTCGTAAGCTTGAAGGCAACATTGATCGGCAACGTCGCTCACTTTGTCAAGCCCCTCCGCGGTGGGCTAGTGGCTAAGGTACTCGGCTGCTGAACCGCAGGTCGCGGGATCCCCGGTGGCGGCAGCGGCTGCATTTTAGATGGAGGCGAAAATGCTGTAGGCCTGTGTGCTCAGATTTGGGTGCACTTAAAGAACCCCAGATGATCGAAATTTCCGGCGCCCTCCACTACGGTGCGTCTCATAATCATATGGTGGTTTTGGGACGTTGTACCCCACGTATCAATCATCATCATAACTTTGTCAAGCTCGGGGCTGGGCAAAAATACTTTCAAATTGTATAGTGAAACAATACAAGATACTCAGACAAAAAAGTATTGGAGATACAGATACAAGATACTGCCGCGAAAATTCTATCCGATATGACACTTGTCAATTGTATGTCAAGATACTTTGATACATTCGCAAATTTGTTGTTATAGACCCCCACAATCTAGTAGCGAACGCATGTGCAGTTAAACGACAGCTTGGAAATTTTCTAAATGTGCCCGGTTTCATTTTATTGAAATGTTTGTTGGTATATCAAAAGCGTTTGTACCAAAGCAAAATATTTTACTTCCGAGAAACGTATTTTTTCTTCCCCTGTGTTTGGTTCCACGCTATTACGTTTCTGATCAGGGAGTACCAACCAGCCCAATCTGCCACCCTTCTAAGGACAGCTCTGTAGATGCTTCGCTGACAGTGGTTCTTGCTTGTCAGTTCTGGTATTGTCGGGAGTCGCTGATGAGCTTGCCGACCAGCTTGAGGATTGCCATCTTAATCACACGCGCTTCAATGAGAAGCTTGCACATGATGGTGCGAATGCCGGTGTGCAGTTTCTGCTTGTCCATAAAAGACCGTTTTGGAATGCTGAATCACTTGTGTACAGCAGTAAAAAGGATGGAAGCGACTTTTTTATGGGACATTGTGTGTAAAGGCCGGCCTGCATAGAGTGCCTAAAGATGCTATCATGTCTTCTTCTTATCTGCTGGCGTAAATCTTTCGTCATCTTTATACTCACTATCATGAAATCAATTTCATCGAGCGAGAGGACGTGTGCCCCACAGGAACACCTCAGACCTACAATATCGTCACGTGGTGGTGATGAAGAAAGCGGCAGTCACTCTGGAAGAAATGAAACTAACTACTGAGCTAACATGTGTCCAGAAAGCTACGTAATTCAAAGTACAACTGAAGTGCGCTGTACTCTAATAGTGGCATTAAGTGTCGCCGGCCTTCGGTAATCTCATTATCGGCAGAACTCGTCTCGTATTTATACAGCAGTCACCGCCCCTATAGCAGCGTTATCGCTGGTGCACGCGTAAGCTCACGAATTAGCAAGAGTACTTGTACTGCGCGTAATCTGAACAATAATTGTTGAGTTTTTACGTAAAAAACGACGATATTATTATGAGGACCGCAGAAGTGGAGATATCCGGAAACTTTGACCATGCGTTGTTTTTAAATGTGCAATCAAGCCGCATGTACCTCTACAGTTCACCTCCATCGGCATGTGGCTGTCCCAGTAGGATTTGCGTGTTTTCTTATAGCAGCACAGTCTGCGATAATCTCGAAGTTCACGGAACATTGCAGGCGGCTTCTGCCTAGCGGTCACAAGTTTTTTGTGCTTTATACTTGATCACAAGATAACAAAAAAGTGTGCATGGCAGCATAGTTACACACGTTGTCGCGAGACAATGCCGCTCACAACCGCCCATACTTACTATTACCTGGAAAAAATAAACACAGATAGAGCGGACTAAAAAAGGAAAAAAAAAATTCTGCAGATCCCATGTACCTGGGAATCAATGTTATGTGAAGTATGCGGAGAGAAGGTGACCATTTTGCAATTTTATATATAAGCAACTCGTCATAAATAGACGTTAAATATATGTACAAACTTTGCACGCACAGAAATATGTTGAAGAGTTGCAAATATTTATATAACCAGTTGTTTGCACTTGCGCAACGATGCCAACTGGAACATGTGCCACAACACCAGAAAATGATACGTATATAGCGCTGATGCTCGAGAGGATGCTGGCCCTGGACAATGCTACGCAAATGAACTTCAGCGCATGGCAACTAACCACGATTGACGTTAACCCGACGTCATGGCTGTATCAAAGGAGTACATATGTAATGTTCATAAAACTGGGTAGGCAGCACTGCAACCACTATTGACGTTTCGCGAAGATTAACGTTGATTTGAAAAGTTGTTTCGAGACCTGGGGTAGCTCTTTGGTAAAATGTTTCATTGCCACGCGGAATGCTTGGGTTCGATTCCAGCTGGGACCATGACATTTATTCTTTGTAATTGTTGGGTCGACACTACCGATGTCGGGTGTTTCTTAACGCTCGCGCGTTAAAATTGCCCATGTGTGTTCTCGTCGCTCCTGAGTAGATACTAAGTGTCAGTCACCTGTGGCACATACCCGCATACCAGGAATATCTACCCGCCCGTGGGTGTGTGCCACTGTCTGGCGGGAAGTGTTTGACGACTTACGGGATTGTGACATTATTCATGTCTTGACGAGCATGTCATTTTGGTCAAACAATCTTACCCTCCAATGCTAATGTTGGTTCACGCCGAGGGGGTGACCACGAGAGCACCCAAACGTAAACGGCTATAAATAGATAGATACGCTCAAAGTCGCCGAAGTTCGCTGAGAAATGCTTCGCATTTAAAACTTACAACTAAAATAGAAAAACCGTTTTGTGTTAAGCCTTTGTGGTGAATACGTAAATTGGTATCTATGATACAGGTGGCACTCCTAATAGCTATGGTGATTATTTATGATGAAGTATCGGTAAGGTACCTGGTAAAGCAAGACAATAAAAAATTAATGCCTGTGGAAAATTACTTTAAATGGCGTGTAGGAAGTTCATTGGAAACGGACCATTTGACATAACAATCTTTCTCGAATAATCTTGGTAAGATCTTTCCTATTGCTCCTAATTTTTGCCATTAGTATTATAAACTGAATTTGGTCATTTTACGAAGCAGTTAGCAGTATGTTTGTTGCTGTGTAACGCACGCCCTCATAATGACGTAGCGTATTTATTTCCCAAATCGCCTTGCCAGAAGAGTAAACTGAAAGGAATATAAATGTATAAGTATAGAACAAATGAAGCAGATAAATAAAGGTAAGGATAAAGCAGAGATAATAATTTGACTGCACTTTACAAAAGGCATCTTGTATTCACAAAAACTCTTAAAGAAAAGCTGTTCAGGGCACTAGGTGATATACGGGATGCAAGAGAAGGACAAATGAGAAAGCATTTGTGCTAACAATCATATATTAACTTCATTAGCTCTTTAAATAGAAACAGCAGAGAGAAAGTGGTATGGTCCACATCGTCTGATAGGTAAGTGCTTTAATAGATGCAGCATCAGTGCTATAGTGGTGCTATAATAGCTTAACGCTGGAAAGTGGCACCAAAATTTGTGCAGTCATCACCGCACGCACTGAGGTACGTGACGCTTGCAAGTGGCTGAGGCCAAGTTTCATGACTCTGATACAACTAAAAAGGGAAGAAATCTCGGAAGCAAAATGCACGTGTGCAAGCATGCGAATGTAATTTCTGTCGAGTCTGCGCGAGCCCTGCAGCACCGAAAGAGACACGCACGACTCGTCGCCCGCCCTGACTGTCGGAGTCGGACGGAAAGATTAAATGTCACTGCCCTTAATTTCATTCAGGCGGCTTAGTGGCAACATCACCAGGATGAGTAGCGGAGTTAGGTAAGCGATTGATATTTCGCAAGGTATAGCGTTGCGACCACAGTATCTCGTATATTAAGATACACGATACTTTATCGAATGTGATGGAAATGAAAATACAGATACTCATCTCGCGAGACGTCCTGCGATACAGATACAAGATACTGAAAGACCACCTAAGATAGTATCTCAGGTACATATATCTTTGATACTGCCCAGCTCTATCACTCAAGATCGTCCGCAGCATTTTAGGATTCATTCGCACCCATGACGAACAGGGGTTATCGACCGCAGCGACTCATCCGAACCTGATTTTTGATGCTGGCAAGCGGAATTAGCCTGGCATCACCGAAATATCTCGCGATTAAGGTCATGCGGGAAAACGACGAAGTTGAGAGTGCAGCAAACTCTACCCTCAATCTTCTATTTTTCCTTGTTTTGTGTTATTTTCTGTCGTTATCGCGAAGACGTCTGCGGCATCAAGAAGATTTTACCCTTACCGGGCCCATTCCGAGATGACGCGACCGAAAAAAGGGTCTGATTCCGAGACTTCGGCCATAGCCCAGTAATGCAAGCGACCAGGACATACGCCTGATCCATCCCGCACGCCATCGAAATGACCAGACCAACGAGCAGGCGAACGTAACTGTGGCGACACCAATGAACCTAGATGACGACGCGTCCACAATAGTGGGACTCGACGAGAAGGTAGACGATTGGTCGGACATGGAGGACGACAACTTCAAGATGGTAAGCCAGCGCAAAAGCAGAACTGTGGGTATTCCGGTGGTTATATCACCTGTAGAAAGCGAAAAAGACTTAAGACAGATGAATCCTATTGCTTTACATTTCGCGGTAACACCAGTCATTGACGCTGAGCCAGTTCGGAGTAATTTCACTGCTCAAGGTTCGCTACTGCTTGACGTGGCCACTGAGAATCAAGTAAACGCGCTTTTCAAATGAGGCAAGCTGTGTGGTGTAGAAGTTAGTGCTCGTCTTCCTAATGCCTACCGGCGAAACACCTGCTTCATCAGAGGTGTCCCGAAGTGGTACACAGAGGCGGATCTTCTCGGATACATGAAACCCCAAGGCGTGATTCACGTCAGGAGGATTGTTAGAAGAGAATTTTCTTTTAAGAATGAGTGGAAAGTTAGACCGACGGACGCGGTGATACTTGCGTTTACTCCAAACACCGAGCGACCACTGACTATTAACCTTGGCTTCACTCGACATGAAACCGCTGAATATACGGGGCCACCACCGAGGTGCTGTAAATGCCAACGTTTTGGTCACGTGGCGAAATTATGCAAAGGAGAGCTGCGATGTAAACGCTGCGGAGGTCCACATGACTTCAAAACTTGCAAGGTGGATTTTAAATGCCGAAACTGAAATAGTGACCATCCCGCCAGTTATAGTGAGGGTCCATTCCGAGTGAGTGCACTGCATAGACGAAAAGCCTTTATTACGGGGACTAAACTAACTGAACCAACTACTGCCCGGCCAGTTGCTCAATCACCGGAGGATTTTTCTCTATCGGTGAAAGAAAGAATATCATCTAGTACAAAGAATGTACGTGAGGTGCAATCAGAAGAAGGCTTCCTGAAAACACCGGGCAATGATAGTCAAGCAAAACAAAGAGCCATGCCAACTGAGTCTACTCAGAACATTTCTACACAAGCTAGCTATGCCAGAGTACTGAGACAAGCATTTGAACAGAAGACAAAGAAACATGAGGAAAATATCGATGACACTGCGGAGATTGTTTGAGTTCTGTTTGCCGCTATACGTTCACACCTAGCGACAATGCCACCTGGTACTACGAAGACCATGCTGCAGGCCGTGCTGGCTCTATAGAATCAGTGCTGCTTGGTTGTTTCGGGCACAACCAGCAGTAGGCTGCCGAAGGCCAAGCCTCAGTGCACGTTAAATCGCCGAAAAGTGCCTTTCATAATGCAGTGGAATTGTGCTGGTATTGTTTCTGGCATGAATGAACTACACCTGTTTTTGAGAGACTATCAAATTTTGATCTTGGCTCTGTCGGAGGCCGAATTACCGAAACAAAGATTAATCACTAGATACGTCACTCACAAGAACCCCACCATAACGACTTTCCCAAATGGAAGCGCCGCTGTGTATATACGAAGAGAGATACCACACGTAGCACTCAATGTGGCGGACTTGTGCACAGATGTTATAGAAGTTTGTGCAATCAGGGCACAGATAGGACACCGCAAAGTCAGCATTGCATCAATAGATGCGTCTCCTCGCAAGAAAGTTTCAATAAAAAAGTTTTTGGAACACCTGTGTCATTGCTGCCCAGCTCTACGCTTCATTTGTGGTGATTTGAATGCGCATCACACGTTTGGGATGCACGTGAACGTTGTTGGGATGCACGTAGCAAGAGTTGGGATGCACGTGGACGTTGTCTGGGAATCGATATTGATAAGCTAGACTTATGCATTGCGAATGATGGCAATGTAACATTCTTTAGGCCCCCAGCTTCTACTAGTATTATTGACTTGACGTTGCATTCAAGTGACGTTCAACTCACGTGTTGCACAGCTCCGAACAGAATGGGCAGTGATCATTTCCCTATATTGATCTATGATGCTGGCTACCATTTGATGGTAGCTAAATCCTGCAAAGTAACTAATCGGGATCGCTACCGAGAGCATCTATATCACCAATAGTGGGATATGTTTCAGGATATGCTGGCGAGCAAAGCGGCTGCAACTACTATGCTTAAGCTACCTGCACATTTTCCAGCCCCAGACTTAAAGCTCCGTAATTTGTGTGCGGCCATAAAAAGGGCAGAGAAAAGGCTTATGAAAAGAGGTGGTGCACCTGCTAGCAAAACTCAGTTCAACAGACTTAATGCAGCAATACGGCGATACAGCAACAAATTTCGGAAGAAACAATCGGCAACGTTTTGTGAGAAGTTAAGTGAATTTACTCTACTGTCAAAGATATGGCGAGTGGTAAATAAGGTCGGAATCACGCCCGAGCCTTTGATGCTGTTTATTGCCCTCGCGTTATTCAAAGATACATCAATGCCGTCTCTAGCCGAAGAGTTTGCTGACGTGTATGTAATTGGAAGCGAAAGTGAACCACCTTACCAACTTCGGCCTCATTGTACATCTGCCATCGACGCACCTTTCACGCTGTGGGAACTTACGTCAGCCATAAGTTGTCTCAGTCGACGCTGTGCTCCTGGATCTAACGGAATTACAAACCAAGTGATCTCAAATCTGCCTGCAGAAGTGAAGAGAAGGCTTCTGATTCATTTCAACTATTTTTGGGAGTACGGAAACATTCCTCAAGCCTGAAAAATGGCCTGGGTCGTGCCAGTGCTGAAGCTAGGTAAAAACAGAACAGAACTGGCACCATACAGACCAGTATCACTAACTTCGTGCGTAGCAAAGCTGATGGAGAAGCTGGCCGGTGTTCGGCTGACATGGTGGATGGAAAATCACAAGGCCCTTCCAGCATGTATGACTAGGTTGCGGCAATGGTTGAGTGCACAGGACAACATCTTGGACTTGGTGAGTCACATAGAACACCAACGAGCATACGGCTTTTCAACCCTGGCAATATTCCTGGACGTTTCGAAATCATACGAAAACGTGTTGCAAGGTGCGATAATTAGTGATCTTGCATCTTTGAGAATAACGGGGCACCTTTTAAAATTTTTTCAGGTGTTTGTTAGTGATCGCTCGATACAGGTGAAGTTAGGGACAGTGCTCAGTAGCTCAAGGAAAATAACCAGAGGAGTGCCACAGGGCAGTGTCCTGTCTCCAATGTTGTTCAATGTGGCCATGGCTGGTTTACCTAATGCTCTCAAGACTGTGAGCAAGGCAGTACAAATACCAATTCATGCCGACGACGTATGTATCTGGTTGTCTGGATATCAGCATAAGCGATTGGAAATGATCGGCTAAAGAGCTCTACTCTCCGCACAAGCCTATCTTGATTCTATTGGGCTAACAATATCAGCTGAAAAGTCTCAATTCATGCTATTCCCTGGTATGCCAAGACGAGAAACAAGGATGAAAATATTACTTCCTGATGCATCAATTAAACAAGTTAGATACATGAGATTCCTTGCAGTCACACCAGACACCAGGATGAATTGGCGACGGGCAGTAGAAAAGACAATGTCAGCGCTGTCACCTCGAGTAAACATTCTTCGAAGGATGGCAGGAACCAGCTGGAAGAGCCACCCAACTTCAATGATAAAGTTACACGAGGCAATAATTGTCAATCGTGTGCTTTTCCAATTGCCTTTGATCTCTCCGAGTGAGTCACAGCACGAACGGCTGGAAAAACTTCCTCGTAAAGGCCTCAGAGTTGCTTTGGGAGTGCCAAAGTTTGCATCGAGCATAAAGGTGCTTCATGAAGCTCGCCTTCCACCGTTACGTCTTCTTGCCTCTCAACGGCTGCTGACACAGCTTTGCCGACTTGGCAAATCGAGCCCAGGATGAGCACTACTCAGTCGCCTTCGGCGACGCACGAAATCACGAGCTTTCGTTGCCCTCAGCACCCTTCGCCATCTTATCATCAATTTTCCCAAACAAAGCAACTTCGACAAGACCCACCTTGGTCCCATGAGGATGTCGACTGTCAGGTTACGATTCCACGGTTGCACAGCAAGCGTTCCACACCCACAGCAGAAGTACGTTCTTTGGTACTTGAGTATATTGAAGAAAAGTACGCCGATCATTTGAAAGTTTTGACCGATGAATCAGTCGACATAGTGCGCGGAGCAAGCGCTGCAGCGTTTGTGATCCCGTCTCTGAAGGCGTTCTGGGCAGCGCGATTCGAGTGCGTTGTTTCATCGACAACATGTGAAAGCGTGGCAATTCAGGCAGCCCTGAAGAAACTGAAGCTTTGTAAGCAGCAACAAGTCGTGCTGTTTTCGGACAGTGAGCCGCTTTGCAGCGGCTAAAACATGGATTGGTTTTGGATCGATGCACTCAAAGATCACTGCGAATCCTTAAAGACCTGCGTGACATTGGTATAAGCATTAAGTTTCAATGGGTTTCATCACATGTGGGTATAGCGGGTAATGAGGCGGCTTACAGACTTGCCCAGAATGCTCTGGAGATTACACCAACGAAGAAGGCTCCCAAAGACAATCAGCGTATCTTACGAGAGGCTGTCAATAAGCATTTTCACTCGTTATGGCGCACGCCTCACCAGCCATGTGTGACACAAGGGCTATCAAGGGAAGAGGCCTGCTTGCTTCATCGCATCCGAACGAGATCAGCGCGTACACCAGCATGGCTCCACAAGATCAGACTCTCCGTGACGCCCTGGTGCTCGAAGTGCAAGGAAAATGGTGATTAGAACACTATTTGCTTAAATGTCGTGAGCTTAAGAAGGAACGGCAAGGTTTATTTAAGGAACTGCAACAGTTATGCTCGCCATGTGACAGCGTGACGGATATTGTGTTTCCGCGTGGTTCCTCAATCTTCAGGAAACAGGTGTCACGACTTCTCTTAAAATTTTTGATTGCTACGGACCTAGCATGTGACTGGTGATAAGTGACAATTATGTTTGGGGTATAGTGCAGCGAGATAGAGTACCGGCACAATACTGCAGGTGGAATAGCACAAAGGCCGCCGTCTTATGCAGGATTACGTCGTGCTATGCACGATTTTTATTTTAAAAGCCAGCTCGGGCTTAGTTAAAAACAATCGACATTAGCTACAACTAGCAAAGAGAAAAACGGGTGGGGCCATTGCCTACAAATTATGCAAGGCTAGATCCGCCGGCTACCTACAACATCCTCAACCTGAACCTCAAGGCCATGCTTTCACGTCTGCTCGTTACGCTGCTCCTGAGCGCCTGATTGGTTCAGAGTCATTGCGACTGCAGTCATGTGACTAAGACATCGACCAGGAAAGAACTGACCAAAAATAATCACTTTTAGACCAAAATGAAGAGACCCGTCTATACTTGTGATTGGTCGCTTAGAGCACATGTATGTTTCACATAATCCAAAATAGCCCCGCCGCGGTGGTCTAGTGGCTAAGGTACTCGGCTGCTGACCCGCAGGTCGCGTGTTTGAATCCCGGCTGCGGCGACTGCATTTCCGATGGAGGCGGAAATGTTGTAGGCCCGTGTGCTCAGATTTGGGTACACGTTAAAGAACCCCGGGTGGTCGAAATTTCCGGAGCCCTCCACTACAGCGTCTCTCATATTCATATGGTGGTTTTGGGATGTTAAACCCCACATATCAATCAATCAATATCTACAGAATGTGTTTTTTCATAAAGCCCAAGGGGTGTTCCACAGCCCTTCTAAAAGGAATGGCCAACACTTCCTTGTCAATCATCCTCTGCACCTTCTGGACACCACACAGTCCGCTCTGTGCATTCACGGGGAAGCGCTATTTTTTCAATTCTTTCCGTGAGCTTAGTTCTTTCTCTGCAAACGAGCTTGCAAGACTATAAGTAGTGGGGATATACAGGGTGTTTCAAGAAATGTGTCCAATATTCTTTGAAAATTACAGAATGGAGGTATTTTCGTGCAACTTGCGGCGTTGCCTTCCTGTGGCAAAAAGCATATTCCGATGGGTGCAAACACTAATTACGGCAGTTATTACATAAATCATGACAATTAACTTTTTAACCAATGGTAAAAGCTGGTAGAGTCTATTGGCAGAATTCAAGCCCGTCCTACAAATAGTATATAGCCGCTTTGAAATTTTGGAAAAGCGGCTTGCAGGGCCTTCTTCTGTGACGTCACATCAGGTCAATATTGTAAAAATCTTTCCTCTGACAGAGATTGATTATTTAATTTGCTACTGCGCTTTTTGCGATCGACCAGCCTTTCTGAACGGTTGTAGCCAGAATGTTCCTCCTGTGTGCATTTTTGTTTTCTCCGGAGTGCACGTGCATTTTTGTCTCTCTCTCTACACCCTCTTTTTTGCCCCTATTTCCCCACACTCAGTGATGGGTAGCGAACCGGATGCCAATATCTGGTTTGTCTCCCGGCTTTACTTTTTCTCTATACCTCTCTTTAGAAAAGCGGCCACTGGTAATCACCACGGAGCGATGCAATTGGCAACTCTAGCTGGCGAAACAAAAACCGACGCACCAAAGAGCGCATCTATCATTCACATCGACAACACCCTCAATGATGACACTGTTTCTCTTGAATTGGGGGAGAAGAATAAGCGAGCGTCGATAAGCGCCCACGAAGCGAAGTGTCTAAATTGATCGTTGATAACGGCGAGGGAAACAGTGTCATCTCTGAAGGCGTTGTTGAAGTGAATGTTAGATGAGCTGTTTAGTCGGTCGGTTTCGGTTTCTCCAGCTAACTTAGGTTCATTGCATTGCTCCGCAGTGATTACCAGTGGCCGCTTTTTCAAAATATCAAAGTGGCTATGAACTATTCGTAGGAAGGGCTAGAATTCACCCATTTGACCCGACCGGCTATTACCACTGGTTAAAAAGAAATTGTGTTAATTTCCATAAACACTGCTGTGATTAATCTTTGTACGCATCTAAAGATGCCCAAGGAAAGGCAACACTGCAGGTACACACAGATACCTCCTTTTTGTGATTTAAAAAAATATTGGACACATTTCCTGAAACACCATGTGTATCACCCATTTATTCACATTCTGTGCACAATAAAAAAAATTGCCCGCAGCTTCCCTCGGGGGAACACTGAGGAGGATGCGGAGCATATAATTGGTTAACGGGGTGTTAAAGTGCGACTTACTTGGGTCGATGGCTAAATTGGTTAACGTGGTTGTGAAATGGGGTGTTAAATTGCGACTTACTTGGGTCGATGGCTAAATTGGTTAACGTGGTTGTAGGAGGAGGTGTTAAATGAGTGAACACGTACACACGTATGCGAAAGGGCGGCGCTGGTCGAAGGGACGTCGATCATTGTGTTTGTGGATTCGTTGGCAATCATTTCACGGCGACTTCGGACGTCGACGCGCCGTACAAACCAACGGACGAGCGGCAACTGAGCGAGCGAGCGCCGACCTTGAGTATATATACAGCGCGACGGCGCATGCGCTGTCAGCTGTCGAATGTTCTCGAAGGAGAAGCGCGCGCGCGGCACAGATGGCGACGGCGTGACGGCGCATGCGCTGTCAGCTGTCGAATGTTCTCGAAGGAGAAGCGCGCGCGGCACAGATGGTGGGCGACGGCGCGATGGCGCATGCGCGCGCGTCAGCTGTCGAATGTTCGAGAAGCGGTGCGGACGGCGCACTACAAGGCGCGAGTATAAGATGCTTCCGCATCTAAAAGTAGCATTCTTTACATTAAAGGGCCCCTAAACAACCTGCGGAGATACAATGATCAAGCGCGTTATTATTTCTCGGCGTTTCTTGTCTTGGCGGCCCAATTCGTGATGTAAGCTGCTGGTTCACATGACTGGAGGATGAAATAAGCTTTTGACTGGCCAATATACGAGATATATCTGTTTTGATTTGTCGCCTATCCTGCTTTGCAATGCAGTCGCATTCCCGGTGATCGTTTCACACGAATATCGTGTGCAATAAACTGATTTCATATCGTTTTCTACGTTTGCAACTGCGCAAGAGGAGATAGCAGCGTATGTAACCGGAAAGTGCAAAATACAGACTGACTCAAAGCATAGTGCTGGCAGTCGCTTATTTTCTGAAGAGTTAAGTCGCGAGGAGTAGATTTCACTTGTAGGAAGGGTAGTGAAGGCGAAAAAATATACTGTCACTTTTGAACTTGGTGTGGTATATCATCATCATCATCATCATCATCATCATCATCATCATCATCATCATCATCAGCCTGACTACGTCCACTGCCATGTTCCACCAGTTAACCCGGTCCTGTGCTTGCTGCTGCCAATTTATACCCGCAAACTTCTTAATCTCATCTGCCCACCTAACCTTCTGTCTCCCCCTAACCCGCTTCCCTTCTCTGGGAATCCAGTCAGTTACCCTTAATGACCAGCGGTTATCCTGTCTACGCGCTACATGCCCTGCCCATGTCCATTTCTTCTTCTTGATTTCAGCTATGATATCCTTAACCCCCGTTTGTTCCCTAATCCACTCTGCTCTCTTCTTGTCTCTTAAGGTTACACCTACCATTTTTCTTTCCATTGCTCGCTGCGTCGTCCTCAATTTAAGCTGAACCCTCTTTGTAAGTCTCCAGGTTTCTGCTCCATAGCTAAGTACCAGCAAGATACAGCTGTTATATACCTTCCTCTTGAGAGATAGTGGCAATCTACCTGTCATAATTTGAGAGTGCTTGCTGAATGTGCTCCACCCCATTCTTATTCTTCTAGTTACTTCAATCTCGTGTTTCGGCTCTGCGGTTATTGCCTGCCCTAAGTAGACATAGTCTTTTACAACTTCAAGTGCACTATTACCTATCTCGAAGCGCTGCTCCTTGCCGAGGTTGTTGTACATTACTTTCGTTTTCTGCAGATTAATTTTAAGACCCACCTTTCTGCTCTCCTTGTCTAACTCCGTAATCATGAGTTGGTATATAGGGTGTTTTTAAACATCTGTGAAGGAGCACAGGTCGATTCCTTTTCGATCCTGTAGAGCAGAGTTGACCACATGTAGCGTGCTAAAGAAATACAAAGCACACGAAAAACAATGTTATCCTCCAACCAGATATGCAACCACGAAGTTACGCATAAACTATACCTACTTGTCTCACCTTTCGTCTAATGGGGGAGCCTCAAGCAAATAAAGGTACGTCTTCTTCAGTTGCAATGTTTTCTTACCATTGCAAAAGCATTTATTTGTGCGCTCCGTTGCAAGCTGAAGATATAGGTCACGTTACGTTCTGGTCAGTAGAGAGTCCCAAACGAAAGAGCTTGTCGCTGGAACACTTTTGAAAATTTGTAGCTCACGCCTAATTACCGCGATGACAGACGCACAAGAAGGAGAGTAGTTCAGTGCACATTAAAAGGTAGTTAGATTTTCAGGGTTAGAGAACGTAACAGTACAAGTGACTTTGCAATAGAGGAGGAACGGGGGCTGAGAGTAATGTGCGAAATGCTGACCTCAAAGCTTTCTCACAGAATACAGTTATGGTCGCTGACAATCATTTGTGGGCGGAGCACTTTAGGGGTACAGACTGACATCTCATGTCCTCGCTTGGAGTTACCATGTCCTCCGAGATGGTGGGCGTCCGGCTGTCCCAATCGCACGGAGAGAGTATGTTTTCAGAAGTGGGCGTCACCCGCTCTGTCCTCCGCACCACTGCCCTCTCACCGAGAGGCGAAAAGGCTGCCGCACTGTTGGCGCAGCTTGCATATGGCGAGAAAAAAAAAAGGTTTTGCATTTTATTAATTATTACATAGCTTGCATTAGAAAAGGTCGGGTCAGGGTGTACGAAAGGCAAATTTGATGCTGCAGCGTATATACATTCTCAAATGTTTTTTTTTTGCTGTAGACTCGCATCGCCCATATTAGAGCACCTAAAATAGCGAAGCCTCTGCAAGAGATTGGTATGCGCAAGAAACTTGCTATGTTTCGAAGTTTGCGGGCTGTATAGTATGGGGGGGGGGGGGTAAACACTCGCGAAGAATAAAGAAAGATGACGGCCCGATTCGAAAGCGAAGTTAAAAGAGTGCCGTATCGAGAGTACAGTAATTGAAAACCATACTTATATTTCCAATGTGGTACCAAAACAAAATCAAAATCCTGTATACGAAAAAGAAGACGGTGACAACGCAGGCACTTTCACTGTGAAAGACGTGGGGAATAAATGTAGGTGCGCTGATCGAAGCATTCTACAATATTCCGAAAAAATTGCTTATTACTTTACTTCAGTGACATAACCGGGGCACTCGGTTATGTAGAGCGTAACGGTGTTTCGGTTGACCACCCCATAAATATCTATACGCAATAAAGTAGTAAAAGGACGTGTCACAATAGGAGGGCAATATAATTCAACGACAATAATTTGCACTGTTTTCACCCATACACGTCTACAGAAGGAAGGAATGATAGAATGCCTCTATATTTCTCAAATCAAGGTATCTAACACCGATACAAAACGGACTGTAATGAAAAAAAAGCAATACTGTCACAGGCGAATTCATACCTACTTACTATGATCCATTTAAAAAATTCTGCCATTAACACGCTTTACTTCGTAAACTGGATCAAAATGCAATAACAGAAAAAATAGTTGCCTTCTGCGCAACCAGAAGATTTTTTTTCCGGGTCAAAGGCTCGCAGTCAACCCTATCGCATCTAAGCTTTCCCTTAGTGCGCAAGTTAAACTAAATAAATCTTTCTCTGTAGCAAGTGGCGCCACCTGCAAGCCCTTTTATATGCCTTCCCGCAGCACACGTAGAAAAAAGATGTTAAATGGTTGTTAACTTGATGCTTTTACTTTTGACAAGGCGCAGAAAAAACAGGCCACGTAGCGCTCTATATTTGTACTTGGCAGTGAATTAGCCTGAAAAATTATAATGAAGTGACAATCTACTAATTTTTCTTGTAATCTAGGGAGTTTTCGAGGGCAGATCTAGGAATAAAATGCTATCTTCGGTTGGCATCACTACGCCAGTGTTTGCTTGCCCGTCAGTGCCAGCGTCACCGAAGGGATGATTCGTACGTCTGAGTCAGCGAAACAATGGACAAACGCCAGCGCCGGAAGTTAGTTACTGATTTCCGGAAGAAAGAAGCGAGGGCGAAACGACACTGAAGTCGAGGTAACCCTCAGCTTAGGAAGCCTCAGACGCATGCCGACTGCCAACAAAGACAGAAAGGCGAATGCACAGCTCCGACTCAGATATAATACTCAAGCTAAGCATCATCAGAGGCAGACGAATCCGGTGTTCTGCTACGCAGTTTGTACAGTTTTTATGATCTGTAACTGACTGTTCTTTTAACTTCCGAGCACTGCGCAAATAATTTTGAGACCAAAGGCTCCCTTAGAATTAGCTGATCAACACCGAGGACGAAGAAAATTGAAGAGAAGGCTAGGTTATTGTTTTTTAGTTTCTCTGTAAGGACTTTCTAGGGCACACTGGCAGCTGGCACATTTGAAGTGGCATTTCTTTATGAAGGTGAAATACTTCAATATTTCATGCTCACCTCCGTCCGTCCATCCGTCCCTCCGCCTGTGCCCAGTCATGATACAGACTCACAGTTTTGTTACTGATTTCGTTTCGGAAACTTTAGGGTTGTGGTAAATTTTGTTCGTTATTCTGACAATGCTGAAAGCCAAGCTTAATAATATTAGCAATAACGACGAAGATTTATTTGATAGTATACGCAGTGCTTACATTTCCCGACAAATAGTACTTGCGGTTTGCGCGGAAACCAGCTGTCACGACCGTCTTTCATAGGAAAAGGGCAAGTGCTCCGGCAAGTTATTCCACGGCCAGCAGTTCAAAGAAGCACCCCAAGAATATGAATTCCCCCGGCACCAAACTGTACACCGAACGCTAAACACGCACAAAAAAAAAGACATGTCAGTCGAGTGGCAACAGGCTTTCGCCGAACACATTTTGGAATTTACAAAGTGTCTTTCAATTTTTATATGCGGATGACTTAATGAGCCCGGCCTCTCGCATGCCCATGTATCGCATGTGACGTGGTCAAGTTCACCGTAAAGCGCTCAATACAGCCTATAAGAAGGCTAGCAGTTTTGAGAACCGGGTTAATATGAACGAGCGAGGTCTGAGGTGATATAGTTAAGAGAAATATAAAAAATGCCGACAATTAACTTAAGATTGTTGAAAACATTGAGGAAACATGTGGTTGACTCTGGCGGCACTCAAGGGGACGGGAGTAGAGTAGCGCGAAGGTCCACCACCTTGCCTGGTTAGCAACCATAGTTACACTGTGAAGCTGCGCATAGCCGCGCTATGTTTTTGCAGGCAACTTCTTTAAACCTGTCACCGATCGAAGAAGTGTGTCGCCAATCACCAGTCGACGTGCCTGGCGTATCAACGACCGGTGCAGAGAAAAGAAACACTCATTTTTGAGACTGTACGATGGGAGTCCAAAAGCATTTTTTAGTCTTTTCAGTAACGCAAAGCGCAAAGGCGTAGCGTAGTGCCAAATAACATGCACCACTGCTGCCACATGGTCAAGTGGCGCAAGCTATAGAATATAAAGAACAACTCACAAACACAAAACATAGGTCCTCCGAGATTTAAAGAGCACTCCACTAAGCCTACACCATTGATTATTTCAGTATGTTTTTTTAATGGGGCCGAATCCACGCAAAATATTTGCTGTTGAAGCTTAAGAACTTATATATAAAGCAAATACAAGCACCAGTACGCAGCTCGTCTCGCCGTACTCGAACATGATTGGCGATGTACATTCGAAAAGCTTATGGCCATGTCAGTCATGAAGCACGACGGTCACCTGATGGATTCGAGGTGAACAGCCACCGCTGTAGGCGGTGCGGCTTGTGCCCCAGCTTCTCCGCTGTGCATGGTTGCCAGCGGCGTTGGAAACCAAATGCGCTACTCTGCTACCAAAAGGTAGCATATAAATTGACTGTAGTCGCCGCCACCTCGCCAAGCGAGCGAATGACCCTCCCCGTGTGCTTCGCCGGCACTGCATCGCGACGTCTGATGAGGTGAACATTCTGACAGGACTCGCTGCAGAGGACGCGTATCTCAACTGCCGTAATGGGCAGGAAGTTCATAAAGCTCAGCAAAAGTAGTGCACACGTCGCAAACCGAGTTTGCGAATCTCCCCAACAAGATTCTACTCGTGCCGGGAAAAACACACATGCGTACCTGAAGCATTGGCGCCACTGAGGCTCCCGTAAACGGGGCACGGAGAACTAACTCTACGAACAGGAATCGCTGGGTGCACATGCTACGCACTTCCTCAGGTTTCCCAGTAGTGAAGCTGCCATGAGTTTTTTATTCCCATTTTCACGTGGAAGGCCGCGTCAAAGACAGAAAGTGCCTGGAGAATGTCCCTAGATAATATTAAACTTCAGAATGTCT
Organism: Rhipicephalus annulatus; assembly: GCA_013436015.1. Classification (NCBI taxonomy): domain Eukaryota; kingdom Metazoa; phylum Arthropoda; class Arachnida; order Ixodida; family Ixodidae; genus Rhipicephalus; species Rhipicephalus annulatus. The sequence goes on from WOVY01009330.1 coordinate 612,714, forward strand.
ATTTATAACCGACAATAGAAGCAACCCAAATATTAGTCACAGAATGTATTGTAAAACCCGATGGCATAGATCTTAATATGCGACTATTACTGTTTATTTAGCAGGCCACGATTGCTTTTTTAAAACTCGCAATTATACATCATGGCATATACACGCCATTAACTGGTATACGTCAACGATGTTTCGTCTTGTTTCGTTCGCTGTAGGAATTTGCCTAAACTTTTTCTCATAAACCATTCTGGCGCACGAACAGCTTTGTGAATACGGTCTCTACTTCTATGTTTGGGTTGGGAGAATGTCCGGTTGATGGTGGAGGAAATGAAACCGGTACTGGATCAGCATCGTGCCAGCATGATCACGCTTCTGCAAGTGGCTCTCTGGGTGTCTAGTGAAGTCAGTTCATACCATTGCTTTTTCGGCAAGATTTACACCCACTAGATTTTAAAGGTTAGCTTTTTAGTGCGTGATTGTTATTTTTTATTTTCCTTAGTAGAGCACGCATTCAGGCGCTTCGGTGTAGTAGATAAATTTGATAACTTTCATTGGCGTGGGACTTTGCCACAATGCATGGTTGCAAATGACAAAGGTAGATTTACAGGAGAAAACAATGTGAAGGTTGCCATGACAGAGAGAGGACATATTATCCATCAAAAGCTATACAAATGAGAGTTATATAGATTATTAGACATCATAATGAAAAAAATATGAAGCACTTTTTAACGAGCAAATATATGAATGGAACTTCGGACTTATGCACGGAGCAACGCCATTGACACCGAGCAGTGGCGTGCAAGATTACAAGTGCTAATGGGTGAAGCATTTCAGTGCGATAATAGGTAGACACGTAGAGAATGAAGATTAGAAGAGAGAATAAAGTGTAAAAGCAAAGTTGGAAAGCAAAGTAACGCTAGAATAACATGTGCACCTGCGTGACACACTCGTAGGGTTACATGTTATTTTGCGGCACATGTTCCACACACTGGCACTACTAAAGGTAATCGAGCATATAAATTCAACATCTTGAAAAGTAAAAAAAATAAAGAAAAGTACTTTGTAGCTCTATTATGTTTCAATATGCCACCAGCGAGAAATGTGCATTGTGTAGCATGGGAACGGAAAGCCAAGTGAGTGGTGACGAAGTGTTACTTGATTAAGGTGGACTGAGCATCCACTCTTGTTGGCGCAACCACTCAAGCCACCACGATAAACCTTACACGAAGTCTTAATAAGATGGTTCTTAGGCAACGAGGTAAACTGCTTCCATGAACACACGGAGCAAATTATCTCGCTGCTGGAGCTCACTAATAAGGATGTTCTCCGAGGAGGTGACAAGGGATTAGGATAAACATGACTGGTGTTCTCACGGTGGTCTTGTGGTCACTTTGCTCGACGATTCCAACCCGCCGGTCACTGGTTCAAATCCTGCCCATGGCGGACGCATTGTCGGTGGAGGCGAAGAAGCTTGAATCCTGGGTACTTAAATTTAGGTGCGCGTTAAAGAACCCCGGATGGCCGAACTTTCGGGAGCCCTCCACAACGGCGTCTCCCCTGATCATACCACGGTTCTGGGACGTTAAACCCCTACAATTGTTATAATTATTATTGACAAATTTGATCTGTGTGGTTTTCCTCACAGTTTTTTTTTCCTTTTTGGCCTTTTAATGTTTAGTATGAATCAGTGGTGTGGAGCTGTTTATTGGAGCAAGTCACTTGTTGACTTTGCTTATGAGTTTCAAGGAAAAGACTTTTTTATTAGCAGACTAATAGTACCGTACGTTACAACAGCCATTTAATTTTTGATGTAAACAGCAGATACCATGTAAGTTACAAACGAATCACCTTGTACCACTCTTTACGTGCTTTTGAGAACGTAAAAATAATTTTTTTTTGCACTCTAACTATCTGCAGTATAATTTTTCATCAATTTTTTATAATTACTTCAACTCCTGATACGGACATTTTCACACCAGTTTAGTGATTGGTATTTATCATTATTTGTGTTTGCGTTGATTGGCGCACAAGTTATTGTTCTCAATTACTCATGAAAGTGTTCCTTAATGTTCTTGCACGCATGTTTTCATTTCGCACACGGCCTATTACTCATATGACTTCTATAAATATATCTTCCATATTTAGGAAGTTTAAAGGTTGCTGGTTCAGTGCTTGTTATGACGAGGACTTCGCTATTTGACGCCTTTGATTTTCTTCACGGTATATTTTAGAAATGGAATACCAACCGGCTTGGTAAACGTTCAGCTTTTCTCTCATCGTTTAGTAGAAACTCGCCTCGCCAAATCAGCTGTACATCTACTGCGCATCTGTGGACCAATGAGCAACTCCGAGCGGTCGAATTTGTTTCCTGCTGTGACAGTGGGCATTGCCTTCAGATTTCTTTACCTGTTGTTCTGACTTCGGCCTTCTCAGTTTAGTAGTAGCTGAAACCAGTGGCGCACGATTAAGTACGGTAATATGCACGCACGCACATATATTGTAACCTACGTTTTCAAATTCACACTTATATCTCCCGCAGTAGCGCTCACCGGCACAAACAGTATACGCAGCGCCATCTGTGAAAATAGACAAGAAAGCAGCGGGAGCTGGCCGTAACGAGAAGATGGTACAGTGGCTCCATCTTTGAAAAGAAGCATAAACGACTGCCCGGCGTGGGTCTTCTGCCAAAAGCCAGCCGGTCTGACCGTTTTACCCGACGACCTTTGCGGGCGGCTGCTCGTACTTCGCTGGGGTGTGACCTGGATTTGCCGCAGCCGCCGGGGCCGGAACCGGGCCAGGCCCAGCGTTGACTTGCGCCGGCGGTCCGACGGGGCAAGGAAAAGGAATTAAAACAAGAAAGACTGGGTGTGGGGGAGGAGAACGCGGGGCGAAGCGAGTGTCCCGCAGGCTGCGTGCTCGATTTAGAAAGCAGGTGCCCCGACCCGGAGACAAGACGGCGCAAAAACTTCTCTGAAGAAACAGCGGCAGCCGCACATGCGACTTGGCATTGGCCGATATTTCCTGCGGGGACTGCCAGCTACAGTTTGGGGGCTTTCCTTTCATACCCCACGCAATCACCCTTTCATTCTGTCTCACACTGTTTTCGGGGCGGCCTGGTTTCCTCAGCAGAGGAAATAACGAGAGCTTCCCTGCTGCTGCAGTCGCTTTCCCTTTTTTTATGCACACAAATTTTCCATTTCGCGGTCGCAGACTATACACCATTTTGCCATTGTAGCTGCGCACTTTGCTGTTAGCATTTGAAAGGAGGTGAGCAAAACACGGAAGTAAGACGGCGTTGGTTCCGAAGGTGAGGATGGTGCCACTTCGTTGCTTGCGCGGGCGGCGGTTTCTTGTCGCTTCATATACCAAACCGTGACACCACCCGCGAAGTCGCGTCTCCTGCCTGGCAGAACGCCAACGTTAGCCCAGGTCTACAGGCCACTAAAAGTCAGCCTTTAAGAAATGGTTGCCTGTGCTCTAGAACGGGCGTGCATGCGGATTTATGAGCTTTGCAGAGCGATGTAGCACCACACAGTTACCACCAGCTCGACGAACGCAACCCGAGAGAAAGAAGAGCCTTATGCGACCCTGCTATGACCTAACGTACCTGAATAAGGTCGAGTAAGGGAATTGAGAAGTGCAGGAATGTTCACGCTGGGGAGTCTGGTAAACACATTTTAGAAGAATTCTACAACGCATTTTTTATTTCAATAAAACTCGTATCGCTTACAGAATTCGTTGGTATCCCTTCTAGCTCTGAATTTTTAACAGGCAGATGTCTTTGTTTCTCGTTGATTTGGAGTTACTACAACCTGAAGAACAAGAAATAATTTTCTTCTGAGCATCCCATCAGCGTACAAGAATAATGGCTCCATGTCCTAAATATAGGACACCAGGTGGTTCTAAAGTGAAATATGCTGAATTTAAATACATCTTTTTATTTAACCCTGTTAGTGAAGTTATCATTTTGAAACTAACATACAGCAATGAAGTATTAGTTACAGCGCCTAAACTGTCCAAGAGCAAGTCTTTGCGCTCGTGGTACACAGCTCCTCATATCACTTGAATGGCACCGTCTGCTTGTTAAACACTTTGAAAGATCCAACAATATATAAAAATTGCCAAATCCTGCTTTGCAACTTTATAATTCATTCCGCCCATGTTTGCAAGGGCAAGCTGATTGAACTACACTTCGTCGTCGTCTCCTTCCAGCTTCATCACGCATCATTATTATATTTTATAAAACGAATTCAAACTCATTACGTACTATCTCGTTATTAGACACCCCTTAGATATTATCTAAGTGATGTGTGCAGGTTTCTCGACTAGAATAACAAGAAATCAGGAGCTTTTACAAGAGCTACACATCTGTATTAGCTTGAATGCATTCTGACATCTGACAACCACTGAGCCCTGGTGTCCTACATTTAGGACATGAAGATTATCCACTGTTGCGGGCGATACCTTAGTGTTAGGAAAGACCTACTTTGTAAATAGCAAGTGAGACATCTTAGAAACAACATGGAACAATAGGAAAGCTACTGATCAACTAGATTACCAGTAAGATGTCATTCATTTGTTTCCGTCATGGTGAGTGTCATCGTTATCGCAATGCGCCACTTTGTTCTCTACTTTGCAGAGTTACAAAGAAGACGATGACGAAAAAATTACTACTTATGTTTGCGCAAGTGTATTTAGGATAGTTCGGGCACCTTTTTCACTTTTTGACTTCATTGTGGTTGATTTGGCAGCAAAATTTCTTTATGTACATTTAATAGGACGCCAGGGCCGAAAGCGGTACAGCCTGTCGGAATTCATTGTTTTACTGAACATTTGAGTTTTCTTGATTTACTGTTTAGGCTGAACGTGCCAGCCCTCAAATCTTTGCCCCCGCTTTCAGAGTGCGAACAGCTTCATCATTCTCGCAAATTGACGAGTTCAAGATTTAAAGCATTTGCAACACGCCAAATATAGTGTTTTTTTCCCAGCTTCATCCACGTGTAGTGCTTCACTGACGTCAGTTTCGGAAAATGTCTCATTTGGCTGTGATTGGGTGTGGCCTTTACGAATGCATACTGTCATCTCAGAAGAATGACCGACAGTGCAGCATGCAAATTACACGGCAGTTAGAAGATGATTGAGCCCATTAAAAGCCACTGTCTATCCTACCAGACTCAGCAACGTGTTTTAGGAGCCAAACTCAATCCCCTTGATGCAAGAACGCTACCAGAAAACAAGATCGTCGGACCTTGGCCCACGCTTTCATACGTGGACAAGGTCAGGGAAGCACTACTGAGCTACCTAGAGGTGACCGGACTTCACGAGCTTCTGCCAACTACCGACGTAAGTTCGTGTGATGTGTGTTTTTACGAAATATTAGTTTTTATTTTTGTTTCTTGTGCTAGTTCTTCTCTATCATATCTATCATTTCTCATTTCTATTTCTTTCACCTCCCCCTCCTGCGTTAGGTAGCCAACTGAACTAAGCTTGGTTAACCTCCCCGCCTTTCTGCTTTGTTTCGCTCTCCCTCTCACACACGTCTGGCCACCAATTACATGATGATTGCTATAGCGCGAACTGAGGACCAGGACAAAGAGGCACACGAGGACGAGCGCTAACGTCCTAGTTCTGAGTTCGTGCTATAGCAATCTTCATAACACAACAACAAGCTCAAGCTACTACCCTTTTAACCAATTAGACCTTTAAGATTGGGGATGTGGAGAAGTTAGACTTCAGCAAGCGCAGTGCTCCCTCTCACACATTATGAAGAATGATGTATCATTGTGTCATAATGTGACATTGACGGCAAATGTGTGGAATATGGTAGAAACTCAATTTATCGAAGCGATGGCAATGCTGAAAGTCTTTCGTTCGTTCAATTTCGAATAAGTTCAATTTGGAAGTTCGTAGAGTTGAGGGGGCCTTTTCGCTCCTTATAAATCTTAAATTATTACGTAGCCATGCGCGATAAATAGTGCTGTCTTTTATTTGGTGCTAATCTACGCCTGCGAGTGCGAAAGGTCCACGAGAATGACCCGAAATAGACAACTTTATGTCCGGGCGGTGCAGGTAGGTTGACAATCATGTAAAGCTGTGACAAGTTGCCGAAATGCAATGATGGGAGAAACAAAAGCAGTGGTTGTGGCAGCAGGCTCATCAAGAAAGTTTCGGAGAGATAATTAGGGCCATCTGTCGCACAGACGATGAAGTAATGAAAGCAACCTGTTTTGTGTACCTGCGGGAGTACTTACAGGACTAATGAGCCACCTTCGAGCCGCATACGCCGAAGAATATGCAATCAAAACTCGATTCAAGCTCGAAGGGCCCGTAAGGTTGTTCGAACTAAAATTAGTTTCATTTAAAAAAGCTAATTGATTCAAATGACTTTGCCAGGACTGCAGTGTGGGTAAGAATAAACCTGAAGTTAGAAGTAATGAGGTATGATTGTATTACCACGAACGCTTTTTTTTGCTTAGGTGAGTTAGGTTAATTCTAGGAAATCTCCTCACACCACCACGCTGCTTCACTCATTTATCGCACACCACTGCGGCCATTGAAAATGTATTTTCTTTTAGATGCGGAAGCATCTTATACTCGCGCCTTGTAGTGCGCCGTCCGCGCCGTCCGCACCGCTTCTCGAACATTCGACAGCTGACGCGCGCGCATGCGCCGTCGCGCCGTCGCCCACCATCTGTGCCGCGCGCGCTTCTCCTTCGAGAACATTCGACAGCTGACAGCGCATGCGCCGTCGCGCCGTCGCCATCTGTGCCGCGCGCGCGCTTCACCTTCGAGAACATTCGACAGCTGACAGCGCATGCGCCGTCGCGCTGTATATATACTCAAGGTCGGCGCTCGCTCGCTCAGTTGCCGCTCGTCCGTTGGTTTGTACGGCGCGTCGACGTCCGAAGTCGCCGTGAAATGAATGCCAACGAATCCACAAACACAATGATCGACGTCCCTTCGACCAGCGCCGCCCTTTCGCATACGTGTGTACGTGTTCACTCATTTAACACCCCCTCCTACAACCACGTTAACCAATTTAGCCATCGACCCAAGTAAGTCGCAATTTAACACCCAATTTCACAACCACGTTAACCAATTTAGCCATCGACCCAAGTAAGTCGCACTTTAACACCCCGTTAACCAATTATATGCTCCGCATCCTCCTCAGTGTTGCCCCGAGGGAAGCTGCGGGCAATTTTTTTACTTAGAGAATCGGCAGAATAATGTGGTGTAGGACGGATCTGACAATATTCAGGACACTTTACGAAATGTGTACCAAAATACTAGAATACTCAGAGGGTCCTTCCTGCATTTGCTTAAGATGACTTGAAAGGGATAACCATTTTTTTTTCTTCTAGGTCGATGTATTGATCTGCGAAGCCCCTGAAAAAGCTTTCTGCACCTTGTTTTTCCACAGCCTGCGTGATCATCCCACCTTTGACCAAGCAACAATGTCATGTGATGACATCACCATGGTATATGGCGTAATAATACGTCACAGTGATGTCATAACATTATGGTGACATCACTAACTTTGCCTGGATGTGACGTCCTGTGGATGGAACGGGGCGGCTTCACCACGTGACGATCAGTTCTTGCATCACTCTTGTAAAACCGACGCCGCGGGGTGCTGATGCCTGTGGTCAATATTTGCTTTCGGTGAAGTATCTGAGGCTTTTGCCTTCACAAGCGAAACACAATGTTTGGTCAATGTTTTCAGTTTTTTTCTATAGACGCAGACATCTTTACATGACTAGTGGCATCAATTATGCCAGTAGTGAAATAAATACAGCTGAAGCTGATTGAATTTTATTTGTGAAGGGAGAGGGCCAGCTAGTAAAATAGAATGGGATCCCCTCATCATCCGCTTTGAGATTTCAAAAAAAAAACGGGGGCTAGCAGAGGGATAAAATTTGACCGATTTCGTCGGTGATACCCAAACACAGAGAAACGCTACTGCCACGGTTTTCCCAGAAGTACACATTGAAAAAACATCGTTACTTCAACCATCAATCACGCATGGCGCACATATGTTAAACTGTCAAAGAACGCGGAACACCACTGTAGTCATTGTCGGGAACAGTGAGGCCAGTCTGATCGTCTGCTAGTTGCGCTCATCTGAATTACATTCTTGCCAATGGTTTTTGTCAAATGTCATTACTGACACCTTTTTCGAAACCTCAAGGTTAAGATCTTTACGCAGAAAGGACTTAAACGCTCTCGTTTGACCTGACCACCTGTGTTCACTAATTGAAAATACATCTTTGATTATTTAATCAGTGTATCTAGTCATCTTAAGGTGTCTGCCGCTACAGAAGACGTAATTATGAAGACTGCGAGTACATATTCCATTTCCTTTAATACTTAAGATTTTCGGGCACATTTCGTGAAACACCCTGTATGTAGTAGTTCAACGTCTTTGTACATTCATTGTGGGGTATCATAAACTGCTACACTGTGTCTTAATACGGAAGTTTACCGATCGGGAGCCTTTTCTAGCTATAATAAAAAAATTGGGGTGGGTCACTTTCAGAAAATATCGCCCCAAGCTCGAACAAGGTTGAAACCGAGAAATTGACTGCGAGAAATGAAGACCGCATAATAAGTTATAAGTAATTCAGGCAAATATCTCGAACTTTGCAAAATATCAAATTGATTCAATTTTGTATAGCTCGCACGGTCTCGTTCGTGTAAGGAGACATTATACACTACTTTGCGCACCCACTTTTCGCTCTCTTCTGGGGAATCCTCTCTGAATGCACAGATGGAGGGCGCAATCTTGCACGCATTCTTTGTAGCCCATATATATATATTGCAAGGACAAGGACGTGACAACGTCCCAAATTCCATTCGACGCTCTTTTTGTCGCATATGCCTTGGTCGCATTTCCATCGCGGGCTCATCCGCATCGAGATACACTGTCCTCCGCTGTTTCGCAGGGACGAAGGGAGATGTGTGACAGAAAACACATTGCCACGTCTTCTGCACGGCAGCGTGTACGGGACGTGGCGTCAGACTGGCAGTCTCCAGTTCCCCGAGCATACACAAAATGCTCCCCCTCCCAGGCCCCTTACGCCCACACGAAAGCGCGCGTGCATCCTTTGGCCTATGCGTAACATGACAACACGTTTGCCTCTCCATAGAAGCAGAGAGAGAGTGTTTGTGGGCGCCACAGAGTGGTGTTGCGTGGGGAAGCATGTTTCGACGAAGCAGCTGTTACCATAGCCGTGAAATGCACGGCTTCACACGAGCGCCCGTGCCAACCGAAGCCCTCACTCCCGAAGAGCAGCGGAAACTTAGCAGGCTTTTCGAATGGCGACGACGAAGACGGCAATAGCAGCGATGCCACGCGTCGACGACAACAGGTTTGTGAAACTGCGTTTCGTGCCTATTTAAAGCGCTTAGCGGATCATGTGGGTTCATGCTGCTTGCTTGATCTATCTATCTTATCTATCTATCTATCTATCTATCTATCTATCTATCTATCTATCTATCTATCTATCTATCTATCTATCTATCTAATTCTATCTATCTATCTTATTCTATCTATCTATCTATCTATCTATCTATCTATCTATCTATCTATCTATCTATCTATCTATCTATCTATCTATCTATCTATCTATCTATCTATCTATCTATCTATCTATCTATCTATCTATCTATCTATCTATCTATCTATCTATCTATCTATCTATCTATCTTCTCTTTTCCGAGCAGAATTTTCGTTTAAGGATCGCAACTGCTGTAACTGGGCCTTGCCAAATTTCTATGGCGCATTCCCACCCGTGACTGTCTGCAGACCAGAGTTTTTGCAGCCGGCTTACAGAAGTCCACTAATAGGAATCAAGGAATCAAACTATAGGAATCAAACTAATAGGACTGCCTGTGCCGAATCGAACACAGGCAGTCTGCGGAGCCGCCAAGTGGCGTGGCTCTGTAGCTGCGGGCAGCCACAGAGTCACACCAGTGCTTTAAACTGCTTCTGAAAGAATTGAAGGAGCTACGCACCAGTGGCGCGAAGAATGAGGAAATAGCGAAACTTGTGGTGTTCCCCCTACTTTCCTTTCTCCTTACTCTCAGTTTTTTTTCCAGCCCTTGCTATGCTATACTATACATTTTTATGCTATGTTTCACCCGTCACCACCCTCCTTTTCCTCATGCTCGCCCTCACCGCACTCCCTACCATCACTTTCCTTTCCCACCCCTTGCTCTACTATGCTAGTTATGTCTATGTGATACTTCACCCTCTACTCTCCTTCGCGCACTTCCATTTTTTTCCTCACTAGCTGTACTATACTACTTATGTCTATGTGATACTTCACATGCTATACTATACATATTTTATTATGTTTCACCCGTCACCACCCTCCTTTTCCTCACGCTCGCCCTCACAGCACTCCTATTCATCACTTTCCTTTCACACCCGTTGCTCTACTATAATAATTATGTCTATGTGATACTTCACCCTCTACCCTCCTTCGCGCGCTTGTCTTTCTCTTCTCACTAGGCTATAGTAGTATACGTGGCTATGATAAGTCTATTTCTCTCTGTGTTCCGGTTTTTATCCCTTTCTCCTCCTATTATCCTTTTAGGTGCTTGTTTCTTTCCCTCTTGCTATATTCCTCTCTCTTTATCTTTCTGTATGTATTTTTCTCACTATCGTTATAGTAACGCAATTATACGGTTCCAATTAAGGCGTAATCTGCTAACGGGCCTGGATAGCCGAGTGATTTCGCCGCTCGTATTTGAAATGTAGACACCCTAGTTCGATTTCCTCCTCACCAAGAAATTTGTTTCATGTATCTTTCTCTCTATCTCCACATCTCTTCTCTACAATCCTGTTGTTCCCGCAACGCGTTGTTAGGTGGTGCACCCGTCGAAGTCATGGGCAGTTCTACCAAGTGGTTCTAGGCAACGTGAGTTTTTGTGAACGCGGGGAACCTAAAAGCTCAAACAACTGCGCCGCTAGAAGACCCTGTATACTGTTGACATGTATGAACAATGCCTACGGTGGTTGTGATGTTGACTATCCGCTTTCATAACAAGTTAACAAACATTACAAGCGTACACGTATATCCTTCATCAGGCTATAGTCAAGCGTTGCTAGAATATGCCGACGATCGCAACATCGCACCGTCACTTGCAGTTCGTTGCGATAAAATTGACATCTCTGGTTTAACGTGAGTACCGCCGCTACGCCAGACAGAGAGGTTCCCTTTGGATGCCAGTATACTTGACGTGCCTCGCAAGCCCACTGTATCCGCCACACTACTCAGTTTACAAAAATGTCTTTCTATCTCGCAATGCTTGGTTAAAATGCAAAAAAAGATATTGCAGCATATCACGGAGTGAATGATGATGAGTGGGCGAAGCATCCGTCCATTCATGCGTCCGGACGGATGGATGGACAGAGGCACGGAGCTACGGACGAAAGGGTGGACGCGTGGACGGAAGGATGGAAGCACCAATGGACGGAAGGGTGGAAAGAAGCACGGACGCACGGAGAGGCGGACAGACGGATAGAAGTATGGATGGAAGCACGGACGGACGGACGCATAGACAGAAGCACGGATGGGCAGAAACATGGACGGACGCACGGGTGGATTCACGGACAGACAGACGGAAGCCCGGACGGATAGACAGACGGATGGACAGAAAGACACAAGCACAGATACATAAAAGGGCGGAAGTACGGATGGACGAATGCATGGACGGACTCACAGACGGACGGATGGACGCTTCACCCCACTCACCATCATTCACTCCGTGGAATGCTGCGAAAACAACTAACGCCATCTAGTCATATTATTCCGAAAGACATATACAGAACGCCATCTATTGAGCAACTTATAAACTAGAGGTGGCCACATACTACTACTACAACTACAGAGTGAGCTTGGAGCCTCGCCCCTAAGAATACAAGCACTGCTGCTACTCGGTGACTGCTTCGCACGAAATCTATTCCCACAATGCATAGGATGTCCGGCATTCCTCACTGAGATATTCTTCATGGTACTTCGGTCGCTTGCCCACCTGCTAATTTTTTAACGTTTTTAAGATGTGCGAATACTGAATGAAGATATGTGCTTTACGGCACCGAATGAACAGGTGGGAGAAGAGGTGGCAGAAAAAAAAGAGCCTGAAGAAGAAGGGCTACATGAACGTATCTGAGCTTGTCATTAAGCCTGCCGATACTTGAACCGTGCAATTTTCCATCAGAGCCTTGTAGTTAACGTTGACATCGCTGTTACAGTTTTCTTTACGTGCTTATTCCCTTCAGAAATACCTACTTTATGTTGTTGTATTTGTCAAGCCTACACCAACTTGAGAAAAAGCGGGGCGTCAAAAAACTGTACAGAGAAACTGAATGAGGAATTCGAAGAAAGACAACGATTATCTACACCATGGTTGCTGAAGAACTCTTAACCTTGAATTTGGCTTCTTTCACAGTGAAGTGGGCTAGTGCTGCGCACACGTCGAGTACCTGTAAAAGACGCGCACATGGCTCATGTATGCTCACACTTTGCACGCAGATTGTTTCACTGATGCGACGATAAATGAAAATGACCTGGCATGGCAGCTAACCAAAAAATTTACTTCTGTTACTCTGCAGTGAAGTAAGGTTGAAATTAAGAATCGAAAGAACAGATAATAAAGAAGGAAAGAAAGTGCGATAGCAGTTATGTATTCATTGTAATGCCTTCGAGCTCTGTACCTTCATAGGTAAAAGTAACTAACATCCAATATTCGACTTGAAGCTATGCCTAAAAAACAAATTTTTACCCCAACTAAAAAAAAATGGCGAAGCTTGCACTAAGCCACGCAAAACTTGAAACAGCGAAAATCGATGATACGGAAGATTAATGTGGTTGCTGCTAGGCTTCAGGTAGGTGATGCCAAGTTGTTTCTATGTTGAATCTTAGCGCAGAGAGGTTCGACTTAAACCACTTACAGCCTGTGACAATGAAACGACGGGGATGTCCAAACTCCAGAGACAGAAACTCATGCTGAAACCAAGCGTTCGCTCTTTTCCAAGATCTACGGGCACTTCATCGTTAATCGGCATAGACCTTCCATCGCTTCGGAATCTTCTCGCAGCCGCCGTTGCCTTCACTGTTCCCTAATATTCGCAATGTTCGTAGACTGTCGGGCCGCCAAGCGGAATTCAGGAGCGTCCTCTCGAGGATGATGAGTAGTACTCTAATCAGTAAACAGACGCTCCTTTGTTTGGTTGCTCTAGCCTCAGTGTTAACGCGTTTGCAAGGAACCAACAAAAACCACAGTGTACATTTTATGCATCAGTGAATCTACGGGACCATCCGCGACACCATAAATCGGATTCGTTTTTGCGAGACGCGAAGTTTTCGTAAAAATCCATTGCAACTCGCGCTTTCGATTATTGCCCGCAGAGTATAGATATCAGCCACGTTGGATAGTGAAATATTATTGTTTGATCTTTGCAGTTGAAACTAACTCTGTTTTGCGTGCGTATAGCTTTCGTCAGTGCTTTTGTAGTGCATCAATCCCATAACATTCAGCCTACGCGAAAAGTAGCGCAGGCTCGCAATGTGCTCTTCCAAACATTGTCCAATGCTGCGCCGCTTGTTTTTTACGTTCATTAATAGATGACAGCACACTGCAAGCGATTCGCTTCTTGCTTGGTATCAGAGCGAAATGCTCTCCGCGCCCGGATAAACGTGGTGAGTGAAGCCGTGCTGGGGCTGTGCATGGTGAGTGACACCTTGTTGGTGTTAAAGAAGTCGTTCGGCGGAGAAAATTCCTCAGATTACTACTTAGAGTGATGTTGAAAGAAACCGTCTTGAGATCGAATATTTTACACTAGACGTAAACGCAGCGAGAGTGACAGCGACGATGAACGATCAGCTGCTCACTCACGAGCAGCTAGTTGAACTTCATGTCTCCTCGTGCGTTAATGTTTTTCACGCTCGTAAGTCACTTTCATTGTATTTATTGTATAATATCCTTCATCGATCTCAAAATGAAAGTAGAATTTTTCTTTTGCATTACATGTAGCCCAATTGCCGGGAATATTACGGAGCGCCGTATGCCGCTAACACGCTCGAGCTCGACTAGCGAAGCGAAACGGTTAGAGCAATGAAACGTGCACTTACGACTGCCTCTCTGCTAACTTCTCCTGTACTTCACCGGTACCGTCCGAACGACGTTGATGTTCGACAAATTTTCACAATTTGGACGTTGAGAAAAGCGTGCGCCTGTATTCGTTTCGGTATCCTTCTTTCGATCGCACTGATGGAACCTGCAACATCAGAGGGCAGCGAATTGCGCGCTGTTAGAGTCTGATCATGGCTGTGACGTAAGCGCTACTTAATGCGAAGATAAATCCTTGTGTTCCGTTGAAGATTCAACATGTTATTTATTCTCTTCTGCTGCTCCTGTTGCACGAAATGTTTTTAGCGCCTCAGTCGCCTGCACCAAGTATGCACCTATTAGCCCAAAAACAAGCCCTCTCGGAGAGTAACACACTGCGCGCACGCCATCGTGGAGGGCAAGTTCGTTGTATGTATTCGGGGTTTTCGGTTCAGCGCCATCGCTTCGCGGCTGTTTATTCGGCTAACTGTTGGTTTTGTCACTTTTAGTGAACCAGTGATAAGTTTTGGGTCTATGTAGCCCCGCCGCGGTGCTTCAGTGGTTATTTATGGCACTCGACTGCTAGCTAACCCCAAAGTCACGGTGTCGAATCCCCGCTGAGGCTGCTGCATTTTTGAGGCCCGTGTACTTAGATTTAGGTGCACTTTAAAGAACCCCAGGTGGTCGAAATTTCCTTTTCCACTACGGCATCTCTCAGGGCTCGTTCTCGCAGACATGAAACGACCCGTCGCGTTATGTTAAGTTAAAAAAACGTAGACAATACGCGATGGAGCTGTGTACGGACAGACGATGGTGTTTGCAAGGCCGACAGCAGCACATTTTTGTACACGATAATCCCTTCCTCCATGCCCATGCTAACACCCAGTCGTTCTATCCCCACGTTCTCTTGTGCTCTCCGCCTTTTCTTCTGTTCGTCAGGTGCGCCAAAGGGCAAGTGGCCCTGGTACAATGAGGAGTGGGGCTCCATCTTGGCGCTGGCGACAGAAACTCAGAGCATTGCTCTACGTTGCCGTCACTCCGTTTTTGAAGAGAAAACGGGTCGAAAATCCTCTCCCCTGACAAAAACCGGTGACGTCACGGGGACGGGACGGGTTGTTTGACGGCTGTGAGAACGAGCCCTCATAAAGATTTTGTCGTTTTGGGACGTCAAACCCCAGATGAATGAATAAACTTTATTTAAATGTACGCCCGTGTGCTCAGATTTCGGTCCACGTTAAAGAACCCCAGGTGATCAAAATTTCCGCAGCCCTTGACTATGGCGCCTCTCATATTCATATGGTGGTTTTGGGAGGTTAAACCCCACTTATCAATCAACCGAACTTTATTTAAAGCCCGGCAGTGTCGTTAGGGCGAGTCGGGGGGAAGAGGGTATTAACCGTTATCCCTTCCCACTATCTATCGATGATGATGGAGGTGCCTCAGGTGACCGCTTGAAGACCTTGGATCCGGGCGGCATTTTCAGCTGGCTGGATGGGCTATAGCTGGTCGGCCAACTCGTCCCCGGTGAGTGACACCTCCCAGTGGCCGCGACGCTGACGCAGGTGATCCGCAGCAGTGACCAAAGCAGCGGTCGGCCCTTGCCCTCGCGCGCTGATTGCAGCAACAATTCGCCTCGGAGTTCATCCCTGTCTAACATGCGCGAAGAGAGCGGCAGCGGTGACATGAACTTTTCCGGCAGATTCCAAAAGCATGTGCCGCAGTGCGGCCCTTTCCCTTCACAGTTTATGCGCGTCCGTCTGGTATAGGCTTGAATAACACATGCGTAGGATCACCGGGCTGGGGCACGTATTTTTTTTTCAATAATCTTAGGGTTACGGCCTGTCGTTTGTTCGATTTCTTGTGTGATGGTGGGTTTTTCTTCTGTTTAGTCTGTAATGTTGTGTAAGGTCGTTGAATACGGTCAGACGATCACCCCAGGACAATTCCGGTTGTTGTGTTAATAATGACATCGCCCCGCTCCCAAAGGTGTAGGCGGCCATCGAATCGGCCGCGGCTCGGTGAGTGAGACCTCAAGCCGTGGTGTGGGCTGCCTGGTTACCTACGACTGAGACGTTGGTGTGAGCTGGAGTCCACAGGAGAAAGACCATCGCTTTTTCAGTTTTGAAATGCGAGGACGACGACGTCGACGCCATCGCTCCTCGAAGCTCGTCGCCGTCCTTGCTGCCATAGCTTGATTCAAGAATCCGGGCCGCCTGCCACGAGAAGTGGCCGAGCGCAAAGCCATGGACGGCAGCCTGCGAGTCGCTGATCACGACCGCAGCTTCCGGTGCCGCGACCAGTGCAAAAGCAATCGCCACCACTTCGGCCGCCACTGTGTGTTACGTGCGCGCAACGTGGTACCCGTGATGCAATTGCCCATGCGACTCACAACTGCGATGATGTGGACAAGCCTTCCTTCGCGGTAAACCACAGATAAAAAAAAAGCTATTTCTGTGGCACATGGCCGTGTATAATGACAGTTTCTGGTAGGTCACGCAGTGGCATGTGGCCGTTAAGATTATGATAGTTTTCGGCAATCGAACCACAATGAACGATTTGCTAAACAGCTTTGCTGTTATAAAAAGATCGTACTTTGCTTCTTTATTACGATGTTCATGCACATCTCCACGTGGTAAAAAATAAAGAAAAATGACGACCACTGCAATGCGCCATCGCCGCTGAAAACATGGCTGAAGAGTTTTGTTACAGTGGCCCGTGTACAGGTTACAGAGTCTTCAGCTGAGTGTTTATAGAGACCTCTTAGGATAAGGCCCTTCATAGCCTCAGATGAGCATTTTATAAATTGGGGGAATCAGCGGAGTTTCGCAACAAATGCACTGAGAGCGTGGGCTTGGCTCGACTGAGAGGCATACCAGCGAACGTTGCTTCAAGTTCTACTCAAAGCCCGGAGCTTCGTCGTAATGACCTGTGGTCCCTGATCCGGGCTCTGTGCTCATAACGACCCGCATTTGGTCGGTGGATTAACAGATGAACAGGCGGTGGATTTAAAGCTTTCCGCAGTAATGAGCTATGGTACAACCTCAAGTGCTCCTGCTCATCACGAAGTCTGGGTACGCTTTCATGGGATTACCGCCTCCAGCATTTGGTTCCAGTGATCCTCGCCTTCCGTGCCGCATCATACCCAGCCTACAGAAGTTTCCTAGCCAGCCACATTGTATTGAAGCAGTGAGTGCTATCCCCATCTATGTATTGTACGCACAGGTACACACAGGTACGAAACGTACGGAATGTACCTGTGCTCACGAAACGTACACACAGGTACAAATGAACGCTTACTCGCATTCATCTGTACCTGTGCGTACGTTTCGTTTCGTTGTGCGTGAGAAACGCGGGGCACGTTTAGATCTGCTTGCCATTCTGCGCGTAACCTTCCAATTTGTTGCTATCGCGTTCATTGCTTCGCCTTATCGGCAAAGCTGTGACTTTTTCAAAGACACAGGTAAGGATGAAAGACACTTCGGTTTCAAAGACACTTCTGTAAGGATGAAAGTACAGCCAAGTTGGGTCAGATTCAAGTTAAAGGACAAATAAATAAATTCGAAGGACAAATTATGTTTCATAAACATCTGCCACAATGACTGCAGCGCAACCTCGCAGAGCGCATAATTTGCTAGGCGGACGGATCCTGACTTCGTAGCAAGTGACGGGAACTGTGTCGATGCATTAAAAATGCGTTGGCGGCATGCTTCTATAGGGGAATATATGTACATATGAGGTTGTGCGATGTTGCTATGATGATTTTATGGTAAGTGGAGCCTGCGAGCCGCGAGAAACTATATGTGGAAACATTACATGCCAGTTCACAAGCTATGTTTAGTGCGTTTTCTATTAGGCCATGGCCGGGACCATTGATGGTTGTGATGACACCAGGGCAGGAAATATTAAGGTGAAAGCCTTTAATGTCTCATACTCGCGTCCATCCGTCCATACGTCCGTCCATCCGTCCCTCGGTCTAGTCGCTGAAATCGTGCCAGCTGTCGACTCTCCTCTTGACACTACGTAAGCAATCACGTCGCGGCCGGTGTGCGCCATTTGATGCCGCTCACGTCGGCCGCGCCTTGCGTGCACCGCGGTGCGCAGCGGGCGCGCACTCATGAAATATTGGGCGCACGCTTTCGCCGAGCACGCTTTGAAATTTACAGTGTCCTTCAATTTTTCAGGACGCTCTTAGTCCTGCACATTCCATCCCTTGTTGGTGTGCATTTGCCGTTACACTCACTTCACGTGAAAGGGCTGTAAATACACGCGCAGACGCAAACATTCTCGCACTGCATAGTGGGCAATAGGTCTAATCGGAGTGTTAGTGGTGTTTGAAGGCTTGTAGGAGAAAGTGCAGTTGAGGATGAGAAGGCTGCCTAAGGGCATGCGATTACGTTCGCCCATAGCCGATTTAAGCTTTTCGAGGCGGAACTATAGGGACAGAGACAACCATGTTGTCAATACCGGTGCTTGTGTATGTCAATGCGATTCTTCCCGTCCAGTCCATAATGCTCAAGAAATCCTTAACAAGCGAACATCGACTCATAAGGAATGGCTGTCATGGTCCGTCTAAAGACATGGGTGACCCCCCCCCCCCCCCCCGGATGTACGCAGCATAATTCAGCTTTGGACATTTACCTCAGGGTGAAACCATCTTTTATGGACGTGCTTTGACCTACAAGGGGCTCGTCGGTGCCATGTGCACCATGTGGTCACTTCGTGCTCGTAATAGGATCACGTGCTAGGTGACGCCAACAAGCAGAACAAGTGTTCCACACTCACCGTCATGGCTACTAGTAGCGTGGACTAACAGTCTAAGGTTTAAATGCACAAATATACTCAATAAACTGGACGAGGGGATGAACGCTGCTGTGGCTCAGTTGGTAGAGCATCGGACGCGTTATTCGAAAGTCGCAGGTTCAGTCCTTGCCAGAGGTAAATAATAAATTTGCTCAATTTCATTTATTCGCTTTTAAACTACAATTAATTACTAGTGATTAATAGCGCCTTCATTGTGAGTGTCACTTGGTTGCTGGCGGGGCACTTGACTGGCATACATTATCTTGTGTTTCCCAAGCACGCCCACTCCCTCACCGGAACAGGAATTAGCCTCCCTGGGGCTGTGTCGAGTCAGTACCTCTGAAATGAACCTCCTTACCACGCCATGGCCTTGAGACTCTAGGAATTGCAATAGAATTAGCTCGCATAGGATAGGCTAAACTGGAGATCATTGCGAGGAGCTTTCGTCCTGCAGTGAAATAAAACAGCCCGAGAATGATGAATGATAGTGATAATGATACTACTAATGACATACCTTATACTCTTCTTGGTATTACTGTCTGTCATGTCTCGTTATTATTGTGCCTAACAAAGAAAAAATAACCTTCAAATTTTCACTTCTTTCCCTTATGCGGCGACTTCAGCACATGAGGCCCTCTGATTTGCAGCGACAGATATACGATCTGCAACATAGGTCTTTCCTAGAAAAACAACAACAAAAACAGGCTCTGGGGAAAACAGCTTCATGTTTTGATGACACTGTATAACTGTGTGATAAAACAAATGGAACTCTTTCTGGGCAAGTCGGTACTTAAACTGCTTGGGTACACTTTACTATGGCGCAAAACACATTTCGTGAAAAAAAAGGGGGGAGAGCAGAAGAGAAGAAGAAGCGCCGAAGTAAAGCGGGTTAATCCTGAGGTAGTCCCTTATGTGCACTATGTGAGGCACAACCTCAAGAAGGCGGCTAACCGCCGGGCCTTTAGGTTCATTTTTTTGGGTTCCCAACAAGTTGGCTCAATTGTATTCGCGTATCATACATACATGACGAGGTGAGGGGCTTCTTGAAGCAGCACACATTTATTTAGGCGCTGTGCACAAGAGATCGTATTTGAGATACCTTTAAACTGCGGAAGATCCTACACCAGAGAAACGGTACGTTATTAATAAAAGACTGAAGAAGTATTTTCCCGCGCATTTCAAGGCCTGCGGATATGATCCATGCTTTGCAGAAGCACTCATTCTCGAAAAAAGAAAACGCAGACAGATGGCTAGAGAGTTTTTGGAAACATTATTTATCAAAAAGAAAAAAATCTGGTTGCGTCAGCGACACATCTATAACTTAGTATTTAACATAAGTTCGCTTTCTTGATAATATGTTGCCCAGACCAAGTTGCTGCACGTCATATGTTGACTGCTCACGCATTCGTGAGAATGTCTTTTTTTTGGTACATTTCTCAGTAACTGTTATTTAACAGTTTATAATTAGTGCTTCACCTCGTTTCCTTCTGTTCCTCCTATTTTCACGAAATGTATCTTGTGCCACATTCAAGTGTACTTGAGCAATATTTGCTATAAATCTTCGAAAGAAATAAATGAAGCGAGTGTCGGTCGCTGGTTAACCTCTTCTCATTTAATTTTTTTAGTAAAAACATTTATGCCACGTATATACGACTATCAATGGCAGAACAATAAGAAAACAAATATCACTGACATGTGATTTTTCAATACTTTCACATGGCTCGTAATTCACATGATCGCAAGGGACTACAGAAGATGTTTCTTAGGGCTCAAGTATCTGTCTTAAGAAAACTACCTAGTATCAAAACGTAATGAAGATCGCTTGGGTTTTACGCCCCAAAATTGCGATATGGTTATGGGGAGCATCGCGGTGAAGGGGTCCTGAAACTTTGACCACCAGTTGTTCTTTAACGTGCACTGACATGGCACAGTACGCGAGTCGCCAGAATTTCGCCTCAATTGGAGTACGACTGTCATGGACAGAATCGAACCCGTAACTTGTGGACCGGCAGCCGAGCACCCTATACCGACTACATCACCATGTTCGAGGTATAAAAACATACAATGAAAACACGTGAATTACGAGCCCATTGCGTGGTATAAATGGTTTTGTAAAAATTATTTGACTGCAGCAATTTAATAATACCCTAATAATACCCTCGGCAGTCTGCAGGTAGCTGTGGGCCTTTGTCAAGCTGCCTCTTTTGGAGAGCAGCTTTTACCTGCAGCTGTCCTTCATCAAACTATTGATGAAAAATAAACATTATTATTATTATTATTATTATTATTATTATTAGTATTTATCTCCTTCAAAAGAGGACATAATGTGCTTCTTTCGATGGTATTTTGATTATTACGCCGAAAAGCGAATATTTTAGAATGAAAAAACTTAAATGGTTAAAAAGAAGAATGCCGCTAATGCGCATGAGCAAAAGATAAAAAAATATTGCGCTTCGTCAGAATACGTTCCAACATGTTTTTCGAGCTTTCGGCGTCTTCATCGGACGTCAAGGAGCAAAGGAGTTCTTCAACGTCCACTGAAGCTGTGCAACGTGCATGCGCAGCATCAAAAGCAGAGCGTAATTTTTATGTAGTACAATGCCGCTGCAATGCTGTACAAGTCCACGAGAAGGAGAGTCATCTGTGTGACAAAAACTACACGCAGAGTCTCCTCCGGAAGCGCGTTCGCTACTAATCCAGTGCTGTTTCGTCGCACTGCGTTAAGGCGAATGAAGACAAGTTGTGAGGACGCTTTTTTTTGTCGTTAATAACAACCATTGACCTGCTGTTGGTTTTCATTAGGGCTTTGGCGAGTGGTGCGCTTTTTGGTCCCAGCGGCATGCAGTATCACGCCTCTATATTTCCAGCACTTTCCCTACAAAGTCGCCTTCCCCGGAACATTGCTATCGGGCGTCGTCCAAGCGGCGTCTGTCATCTTTCCAGCGTTCGGCAGTCTGCAACAGCTTAATGAAAGGCGCATCACACGACCAGAGAAACGCATTTTGAGGGCACAGCGTTTGTCAGACCGGTGAATCTGGGCGCATAGACCATATCGACGTCCGACTGTTTTGACACACGTGTCATGTAACAGTGGCGTATGCCCTCGTTGTTTGATAGTATCCTCGATTGAAGTACAGTTAATATTGTTACGCGGAAATGATACTGACGGTGGGTCTTATCAATTATGCAGAACATTAAACGCGAGTTTTGACTTGAGCAAGGTCTTGTGTGTGTGTGTGTGTGTGTGTGTGTGTGTGCGTGTGCGTGTGCGTGTGCGTGTGCGTGTGTGTGTGTGTGTGTGTGTGTGTGTGCGTGTGCGTGTGCGTGTGTGTGTGTGTGTGTGTGTGTGCGTGTGCGTGTGCGTGTGCGTGTGCGTGTGCGTGTGCGTGTGTGTGTGTGTGTGTGTGTGTGTGTGTGTCTTCGTTGGTTTTAACTGACGTATAGTCTTGACGCCTTCACTTGGAACGACAGGAAGCTATGATTGGTAAAAAAATTGTTATACAACAAATAAAACAAAGACATTCACGTGGCTTGGTCTTTCTGCACGCAGGATGTCATGAAAAAAAAAACAAAAAGAAAGTTGAAGGGGCCTTGCAAAGTCATAGAAAGCTTTCGCGGAGTGGTGCCGGCCGCTTGGAGAAGAATAAAAGTGACATTCTTGTGACTTGTCTTGCTGACGTCTAGGGGAGCAATATCCACACATACGTGGGTAAAAGCATGACTATTCATACACATAATGATAACTAAATCAAATTAAGGGTAATGGTGAGTTAGTTCAAGTAAACTAGGAAAACTGATAAACGCTCGCGACATTTGGGCGATGAACTATAGTGACACTTGGTTAGCGAAAGTTTAACGTCGATGTAAAGTGCTAGGTAAAAAAAAAAAGCATACAAATCCTCCTTGGCGATGGCTTAACACTCCAAGTATCTTTTTATGTTTCTTTTTTATGGTTGCCAATAGTGATACAGTTGTAACACATTTTAACAAAATAATGAGCGCGCTCGAAATATTTCATTAAATGAGGACGTTCACGATATCGAGAAAATGCTTTCTTTCGAAATCTCAAATTGTAGCGTATAGTGACAGACGACAGCTACCCAGGCATATTATTTACCGCTACCGCACGTCTGCGAGGGCAGCCTGGGAGGGCAGCCACGGTATGAATTCATTCCATGCCAGGTGGATACAGGTGAGGTAGATGGTGGCGTGAAGATATAAAAAGCAGCAACGACATTTTCCTGATTATGACAACGCGTGCTGCATGTACAAGGCGCACAGCAGAGGCGGGTGGCAGCTTTAATTAAAGATCGCGTGAGTGTCTCTTTCGTACTTCATTGATGACCTGAAACGTACGAATCGAAAGTATAAACAGAGTTTCAGAAACTTTGCCGAGATTACTTGAATAAACTTCATTGCTGAGCCCGTAATAATTCCCCGCTGAGAACACGGGAAATTATTAGTGCTCTTGTCGGCGACAAAATTAAGCTGCCTGTCACAATATGCTCTTCGCACGAGCTCGTTTCGATCAGCGCTTTGTATAACTCGCGATTACATGCAGAATTATTTGAACAGCAGAAGCGACAAGGAGCGCAACATCTCGCCGCATACAGGCAAAATTCATTTTACGACAGTACACTACGTCACAAAAAGCCGCTGCACTGCGAGCCACGTTTTGAAACACGGCACGGTGAAGCTAGAGAAACGTCAGGCACTTCTAATGAAACTACAGAAAAAGTGATCAGGTTTTTCTTAGCGATGTTCATGCAGAATAAATGAAAGAAGCGAAAAACAAACACCAGAGTATTGTGCAGAAGCCAGAGATGGCAGTGAACGAAGCATAGTGGGAGGCTTCAACAAAATTGACTAGCAGCTCACGCAGTACTATACTGATGCGTGTAACAGCAGCAGAAACTCCAGTATAAAAAAATCGATTTGGAAAACATAAGATGCGAGCGTTATGAATGCATCTGCTGTCTACATGAAGGTGGCTATAAACGACGCTCATACGAGAGTCCCGCCTGAAAACATACCGACTACAATCAAGCAAAAAGGACCTACAGGCGCTCAAAATCTACATCTTGTTGCTCGTCACTTACTCAAGTACACGCTGCCAAACGTTAGACACCAATAACCATGGAGAGGGTGCGTTGTGCACTGTAAATTATCCTCACATTATTGGAACCAGCGTGTTGAAAAAGGTTGCAGGGCTTGGTACTTGGACTGGTGTTTAGCTGTGCACTATTGTGTTCTTGTTAATGTAAATAACATAACTCTTAACTCAGGCAAAGAAGAGTTATGCAACTGTCCTTCAAAATTAAGTTTACCATGCTGTTCAATATAAATATCTGTGTATATCTTTGTGCCGAAACCATGATGCGATTGTTGTGAACGAGCGTAAGCAGTGTCTGAAAAGGGTTTATTGTCTGTCTGTAAACATAGGGCAGCTGCATTTCCGATGGAGGCGAAAATGCTGTAGGCATGTGCGCTCAGATTTGGGTGCACGTTAAAGAACACCAGGTGGTATAAATTTCCGGAGCCCTCCACTACGGCGACTCTCAATCATATGGGGGTTTCGGGACGTTAAAACTCACATATCAATAAATCAATCTGTTTATATATGGCAGACAAGCTGTGACATGCGCAATAGGTGACGGTCCAGAGCACGTGTACATGACGAAGCTTCTAGTTACATCTTCCTTTGTGGATTATACAAGGGGCCATCACTACCTATTTTCAGGCTGTGGATAACGTTGTGGGGCTTACGAATGCGGTCACTTCGACGTATTGCGTCTGCTTGTGGCCGCGGCGTATCCGGACCAGGCAGGCGAGTGAGTCACCGGGTCAGGCTGTGGTTGCAGTTCTCCGAGATGCTCCCTGGTTCACCTCAGTTGTCCGCTCGGTGTGGTTAGATTGTAGGACCTTTATGTACCTGCAGGACCGATGACCACTGATGAGAACAAGGTGCTGCGTGCGGTGTTGTATACCGATACTGGAGAACCACTAAGAAGTGCCGGCTGGTGTTTGGCAGTCCTGTTGTAGAAAATCCGTTGTTTTTCTCGTATTTCTTGAAGACTGTTGCGAACGGACTCCGGTGGCATGATCTGAAGTTCCAGGTGCTGGGGATCGACAGGCAGTCCAGTTTTGGTTTGTCGTCCCATTAATCTCTGGACGAGTGACTTCAGGTGTTCGTCCCTGCACATATTTTTCCACTCCAGGAGAGCACTGTAAAAATTAAACGTTGCAAAAGGTGCTTTCTTTAGCAACTTTTTCGCCTCTTGCACTGCCAGCTCCGCCATGCCGTTACCGCGGGAGTTATGTGGATGATTCCTAGCTGTGCGAGAAAGAAGTGTAAGCAAGCACTGTTGAAAGGTTGTCCATTATCACTGCATAACTTTGTCAGAATGATATGTGTCGCAAAAACAAGCATGCACACATTGTTTACAGCTTCAGGTCTAGATTGCTGTAGGTGTTGAATTTCGAAAAAGAATGAGTAGAAGTCAACTAGAATTAAGTACGTCTGTTCAGTGTGGTACAAGATATCAAGACTTACGACTTTCCACGGTAGGCTTAGTATCTCGTGGCTCGGCATTAGTAGACGGGTGTTTCTACCTTTGTACTTTTGGCAAGCTGTACAAGACTTAGCTAGGACTGAAATGTCCGTGTTAATTCCCGGCGAAAACATTACCTGTTTGGCTCTCATCATTTTTTCTTTCCTTCGTGGGTGGCATGTAGCAAGTGAGGAACTTCCGGTCGCTTGGCTAGAAGAACGACGATTTTATTGATCTTGAACAGCTGGCCATCCTTGACGAGCAGCTCATCACGGTAGCGCCAGTAATGACACTGGGCATTGAACTGTTGGTCCTTCGTTTCTGGCGGTTCCGTGCTTGCGTAGGAGCGAAGTGCAGCCATGGCAGCATCTTTGTTGGTTTCGTTGCGAATGTTCTCGAGCTGTTTATCTGACATGAGAAGAGTAGAAATGATGTTGACATCAAGCTGCTCTGTCTCATCCTTGAGCTGAGTAGGACTTAGGAAGCGAGAAAGCGCGTCGGCTAGGTAGAGCTCCTTTCCTGGTGCATAAGTTACTTTGATTGGGAACCTCTGTTAAACAAGCCCCATGCTTTGCAATCTCAGTGGGAACTCACACAGCGGTTTTTAAAATATGTGCTGTAATGGTCTGTGATCAGACTCGACGATAACTTCAGACTGCTCAAAGATATAATCATAAAATTTTGTAGAGCCGTGAACAATATCAAGCGTTTCTTTTTCGATTTGCGCGTATCGCTGCTTTGTTTCTGTTAGCCAACGCGATGAATAGGGTATCGACTGCCCATCCTGGAGAAGAACAGCTCCTACACCACACTGACTGGCGTCTACCGACAATGTCACAGGTTTTCCTTGGTTAAAATACGCAAATACAAGAGCCCGGGTGAGTGTTTCTCGAAGTTGGTGAAAGCTGTATTCTTGCTGGTCTGTCCAGACCCATGCAATGTCTTTTTTCAAAAGATGGCGTAGCGGTGCAGACAAGGTGGACACGTTCGAGACAAAGCACGCCACGAACTTTATGATGCCGAGAAAAATTTGGAGTTCCTTACCGGTTCACAAAGGGGGCAATCACATGATGTCTTCCACTCTAATGGGGTCCAGGCACATCCCTTCTTCAGTGAGAACGTGGCCTATGTAGCGGAGTCCGGGCTGCAGGAAATAGCACTTTTTCTTATTTAGTTTCAGGTTGTGTTGTCTGCATCTCTCCAGCAAGGCGAACAATTTGTTGTCGTGCTGCTCTCACGATTCTCACCAAACAAGTATGTCGTCCTTACGGCAGCAACGCCCTTCAGGCCCTCAAGTATGTTGTGCATCACACGCTGAAAAATTTCTGGGCCGGAAGATATGCGGCATACGCAGAAACCTGTATCGACCGTAGGGCGTGCTCATTGTGCATAGGCAGGAGCTCGGTTCGTATAACTTTATCTGCCAGAATCCCGATGACACATCTAAAGTGGAAAAAATTGTTCTCCTTGTAGCCGTGGCTAAATATCTTCCAAGGTCAGCATGTGGTAACGCTCTCTGAGAATATCCTTGTTCAAATCTGATGGGTCTCAGAAAATGCACAGCTTATCCGTGTGGCTTGACCATGGGGTAGTTTCTGTTACGTTAGCATTGACTCCGCATAGTCAACTTCCGCTCTGCCACAATCTTGAAGGGCAACGGCAATGCGCCTTGCAGACTTAATGGTGTCTTGAGTTTCAGGCTTCAACTTCATGGGGTAGGCAACGTCCTTTATTTCTCCCAGCCCCTGAAAAACATCTTCAAAGCCTTTGATTAGTACTTCAGGTTCTGAGGCGTTCACCAAGTTTATGCGGCAAATGAGGCCTTAAACATTCGGCGACCTTGCCGCTTTTGTTACCTTATCGCTTTTGTTGCACTAGCTATGTTAAACTCAATCCTTTGCAATGCCTTTTCCTTGTGCCCGAAGAGCAACCATAGCCTAAAGGAGCAAATTTGTATTGGCTGTGTCGTTTTACTCTCTAGCGTAGACTCGCGCATGACACAGTAGTTGGCTCAGGTATCAATCTTACACCTTATGGTGACCCCTGTGACATCTAGGGTGGGAGACTATGGGTGAAGCTTATCAAGTGCGTTTACTTGCAACATTTGTGGAAATATTCTTGTTATTCTACCGCCTCGACCTGCTGTATTCTGCGTCCTTGGCTTCTCTGTGTTACTTGCGGTTTACGACACACTGGGGTGAAGTGGTTTCGGCCACCACATTTGTTACAGCGCTTGCCTTGAGCAGGACACCCTGCTTTTTCGTGTTCCGATTGGCCACAGCTTCCACTAGTCTTGACAGTGGTTGCCGTCTTCAAAGAGTGTACACTACTCTCGTCTGCTGTGCTCACCGAGACCTCCTGGATTCAGTCAAAACAATGTAGCCCTTGGTTTTTGGCCCGGCAAATTTTAACAGCTTTGGCATACGAAAGATTTTCCACCAAAAGTTCCTGCTGTAAGCTCTTATCTCTGATTTATAGAATAATTCGACTGCGCAACAGTGTTTCTTCTAGTTCTTGGAATTCACATTGACGTGCCAGGGTTCCAAGATCTATTATCCACTCGTTGAAACTTTCGCACTCTCGCTGGTCCCGGGAGCCAAAACGAAATTCTTGGAACGTAAGATGCGTCGCTGGTTTGTAGTGGACTTCAAACTTTTCAATGAGCTTGTCTACGTTTTGCTTCTCATCATTATCTTCAAACTTGAGGTTACAGTGCGCTCGCTTTCCTTCTTCGCCAATTATGACAAGGAAAGTCCACCGGAACTTCCTTAGCCTGTTGCTTCCATCCGGTCACCGTAAAATACAGTGCAAACTCACTTTTCCATGTAGTCCAATTGTGAAAGACGTCACCAGTAGTGTCGGATGGCCTTGGTGGTGGAAGTAGCGTCGATGCCATACTTCGTTGCCTACTGGGCTTTACTTGGGACATGTGGGAGACGGGGGCGTACTTTGACGAAAGGGCAAGCGAAACACTTCGCACCCCACTTCCGACACCATGTGAACGAGCGTAAGCAGTGTCTGAAAAGCGTTTACTGTCTGCTTAATTACTGTTTATATAGGACAGACAGACAAGCTGTGACATGCCCAGTAGGTGACTGTCTAGGGCACGTGTACATAACAAAGCTTCTAGGTACAATCAGGAAAGGCACACCGTATTATAGGGCTCTGGAAGTTTTAACCATCTGGTGTTCTTTAACGTGTGCTGTCATCGCACACTACATGGGCCTCTGGCATTTAGCCTCTACTGAAAAACGACCGCCGTGAAGAAAAAACCCTTGGCCATCGGGCAAGCATGCAGCCGAGAATTCGTCTGGTTCCATCGCAAGAAACTGGCTTTTCACTAACAATGAATCAACTCAGAGACTGTGCCTTTTCAACTAGCCTTAAATGTTTTGAAGTTTGCGGTGAAGTTTACAACAGTATTATTTTTTTGTAGTATGCTTTCGTCATAACAGCCTGGTTTTTACGCAATTCGGGAATTTTAAACTGCACAAAACAATCAGTATACGTTTTGATTGTTTTTGCTTATTGTTTTAGGTAGCAATATGGTTGACGAATGCTTTTAGTTA
This sequence comes from Rhipicephalus annulatus, assembly GCA_013436015.1. Classification (NCBI taxonomy): domain Eukaryota; kingdom Metazoa; phylum Arthropoda; class Arachnida; order Ixodida; family Ixodidae; genus Rhipicephalus; species Rhipicephalus annulatus. The sequence continues at coordinate 641,740 of WOVY01009330.1, forward strand.
AGGTGAAAGTCTTTAATGTATCATGCTCACGTCTATTCGTCAGTCCATTCGACCATGCGCGGGCACGGTGCCAGGTGGCCGCCAGGACGCGCCAACGGACGCTGGTCGCGTCGGTATCGCCTCGGGTCGGACTCTACAGTCGCGCTTTGCTTGCGTAGCGTCGCGCTGTGCCCAGTGTGCCCCCTCTTGCACAAAGGGAGACGTGCGCAGCACGTTACATTCTGATCGGCCCCATCTCTATGGGCACAGGCTTCGTTCGCCGAGCACGCTTTGAAATTGTAATTACAAAGTGCCGTTCAATTTTAATTGGACATTTGCAGTTGTGATTGATATTCAGAGCAGTATACGAATTACAATTAAGAAGTCAAGGTAAAAATGTCTTTTTATTGGCTGTGTGCGCAAAGAAAAGAGTAATCGGCGTGATTTGAGTTGTAGTAAAAGCGCAGCTTCAGGTTATTCTATATTAACGCGACAGCGTTAAAAGGCAAGCGAAACGCATCGCACCCCACTTCTGACACCGTGTGAACGAGCGTAAGCAGTGTCTCAAAAGCGTTTATTGTCTGGTAAATCGCTGTTTATATAGGACAGATAGACAAACTGTTTCGCAGAAATTGTGCTGTAGGCATTGGGATCAGCCTCGGCGTCTTTTGGTGAGAGTGAAAAATCATCTTGTGCGTGACTAAAAAATTGAGAGAGACGCCGATAAAATAAACAATGAAAATTCTGGGTCTGAGTGGAGATCGAATGCGGGTCGCTTGCGTGGTAAGCGGGTGCTTTACCACGCAGCCACGCGTCTCCTTGTAAATACAGTGGAAAGAATCTGCTCTGCTTGGAAATTCAGTGAAAGTAGCTTTCATGCTTAATAAACAGACACGGCTTGTATATATGCTTCGCAATACATGAAATGTGGCTGTATTATTGCACGGTACAAGCGTGCATTACCATTGGGCGTTAGAACATGTGATTATCATGACGACGTCATGGTTTATTAAAGCTGGTCACGCACTACAAAAGGCACACACGTTATTGCGCGTCTTCCTTTAAGGCTATATAGTGGGTGCATGGCAAGTTTGAAAAAAATTTCATGTTCTAAGTGCTTGATGTACGCACTAGGGACAGGATATCGCTATTGCGTTCAACTCCTAAAGATGAAGCTTAAGGGTCCCCTAATTTTTATACCGTTTTCAATCACTGCACTGGTTGAACATCCCATTTAAGGCGGTCTGGTTAACAAGCTTGTTTCGTAGAAATTCTGGTGTCGGCGTTGTTGTTATTGGGTGAAAAATCAGCGTTGTCCGTGGATCGAAATTCGTCTTCTTCTCGTGTATGAGAAGTTCACCAATGTGGTATTGTTGTACTCGCTATTGTAAGTGTTCCGATGTTGCGCGTATCGTCCCTCAAAAATTCGGATTTCCTCAACTTTGTATTTAATTGTTTACCTGTGATGTTGTATGCCCGCTTCCTGTATGGGTCTGCAAAAGACCTACAGTATTATTAAATAAATATAAATAAAAAGATGCCCATAAATGACTAATAAAGAATGTTAGGCTGAAATGAGAATTTAATTAAGGACGTCTGCGTGGAAAACCGGTGTTCTACCACAGAGCCACGCCAATACTTGAAAGTGTTTCGAGGGCAAGCCTTACTAATGTCAGGAAACTCCATGACGCGTGAAGTGATGCGTGGCAGACGCGTAACATGTGAATACCGCAACCTGTTCGTGGTTTTAAAGCCCTATAATTACAACGAGCTCAGGCATAATTAATCACTATAATCAACAGAAACAGCTGCAAGAAAGCGTGCCGGTGCGCTGTTGTACGTGTTGCCTTACGGACGCCTACTTGACCGATTTGGTAACGGTATAGAGAGATGGTGGAGTAGGCACTTCGCGAAAGCACTGAACAAGCGTTCTCTGATTCCTTGAAATGGCCAAAGTTGCACGATTGTTCCTTTCTACTGATCTAGCTAGTTCGTGCGTATTAATTATAAAAAGAGAGGGCGTGGAAACACGTACCCAAGAAGAAAATCAAGACATCACAAACGCCTACCAACAACTGAAGATGTGCACAATGGCGAAAAAAAGGACGCCAACACTTCCCTGCACATGCTCATGTAACATGTGAACGAACTTAACCCGGCACGCGTTTTTTTTCTTGCGGCGCGGTTGAGAATTCGACCGAGAAGTGAAGCGAAGCTCGCGATTGAGAAGGTGGTGTGAATGAGGCCCGATACATTATTTCTTTCTCCTTTTAAAGGCAAAGCTCAAGAGTCCTCCAAACTTCTAGCACACGGAATGTAAGTTAGTACGTGTTTATCAAGTGCGAAGAGAGAAGCACGTGTGTTCGCCACCCATCCCGCACCGGCTCGCACCATGGTGTTGCTGGTTGTCTCACCGCACGTGTTTTCAGGACCGAGTGCGCACGTACCCCGCGGCCGCGTCGGGTCATGGAGCCGTCAGCGGCCGACAGCGTGGCCGCCATTCTAGCTACAGCCTCTGCGACGAGAATTTCGGGTAGCAGCCCGAGTCTCGAGGAGGGAAAAACCCGTGGCCCGCCGGTGGTGGAGAGAGAGAGAGCTCCGACGGGCGCATCTAAAAATAGAGTTACGGTGCTTCTAGCCGGGGCAAGCCGCAACCGGCACCCGAGCCGACCATTTCTCCTGGACCAGCGCGAACCTCGTCTGTCGGTCGGCAAGACAGAAGAGAGAAGCTCTCGTGTCCTCCGCTGCGAACGCCTTTGTGCGCCCACCACCCGCGGCTGCTGTGGCAGGGAGACGCCCGAAGAAGCCGACCTCCTCGCCACACTCCTGTCCCATCCTCCGGGCTACCTTGATCACATCCCTACATCTCTCTCACACACGACCCACCCTCGCACCCACGCCATCTTTTTCACAGTTCGGTCAGGGTCTTAGGTGAATCTGAGAAGGTTGCGAACCCGGGGGGCCAAGACAGCGAGACCCGCTGCTACGCCTCAGCAAGAAAGTGCAGCAGTGGCTTCTCTTCGACAGAAGCTCGGTACAAGAAACGGAACAGCTTCGCCTTTATTCTCCGGGACTCACTGCCAACCTGCGCGAGTCTCGTGAATCATCATTATTGCAGCGAGTACTGAGGAACGTGCCTCTACAGATGTTCTCGTCCACTGATTGGCTATCAAGGCATCTCTGAGTCATAACAAGTGGAGCGGCACTCTTTCGGGACGCCACTCTCCGGAGATCTTCGAAAGCAAAGATGTCGTGGTAAGTGATTTGCGTGTGGCGAAACGTACAAACCGCACAATTACGTTTTCTTTCTGGAAGGTTCATACTAATTTTGGCTATACGGTAATAGCTGATGTTTTGATACGTATTAGTTTTGCGATAAGCTAATGCGTATCAACATGCGTTTTAGGTTTATGTACTTTGAAATAGACAAAAAAAAGATATGCCGGGACGTACACAAAACTCATCCTGAATAAGAATCTGAACTTAACTTTTTATCATCTAACTAGAAGTTTCACAAGCCGATATGTGTTCCTCTCATTCTGAAAGTAGTTGAAATGCCAGACCGTTTTCCCAAAGTCATCTGCTATCAAACGCTCTGCAAAGTTCTCTTTTGCCTAGCCTTCTTATTTTATTTCGTGTCTGTACCTGCTAGTCGGCTTGCACTCATTATTCTTCGCATCAAGGGTATGAACGAAACAAGCGTGGTCAGCTTTAGTTTCTCTAATGGAGTATATAATAAAGCGAAATGAACAAAACCTTCATAATGATTGAATAGGTTAGAAACGGTACATAAATAATAATTCCCGTATCACAGTGCCGGTTTCTAGTATACACGCGTTTCTTTTCGGGCCACTGCAGTACATTTTTTGAACGCGAACGTCCGTCAGTTATACTCACCTATATAGTCTTTCTTAGTACTTCTTTATTCTCGTTGCATTATAATGTCACCACGGCAGCGTTAAGAGAAGGAATTAAAAAATCATAGGCAATTTAGGGTCTCCTTTGGTAGTACTACTATAGCCCCTGCCAAAAATAAAGTTAGCAGTCCTAACTTTTTTTTGAGAGCTGAAGCCAAACGGGAAACGCCACCTTCTTTGTCTTACGGTGAAGGATCCATCTTGGAAGGCAGACTGGCTCTGACGCATGGCAAAAAGCCAGGAGAAATCAGGGGCAGAAAAGTGTCTATCTGCGTTGCTGTCACAAGTGTGAGGAAGAGTAGTGGCGAATGATAAAATATGAACAGCTTATTGATCACCCGTGAAAAGAAAAGAAAAACACGAAAAACAGGCAAGACTATATATAATACGAGCTGAATTTCGACCAACTTTTATCTCTGATATAAACACTGGATGACGCTCCAAGTGAAGCCAGGCTGACTGTAATCTAACTGTTACACTGGGAACACACCGAACACTAGCCCTAAAACAAAACCCACTTCAATGTGACATGGACAGCCGCATCACCCCATTGCCGCAGTCTGCGTGAGCGTTTCCCGCCGGCACACAAGCAGAGTTTCGAGCGTTCATAGAAAAGGGGCTTACCATGCTCTTACGAAACTTAACTCTGAACTTCAAACATGATCCCGTAAAGTAGAGTCGAAAAACACGAGGGACCAAGAAGCGCCACGTGTGAACAATGTTGTGGTGAAAATCTAATATATACGTGCACGTGCCTCCCAAGTTCTCCACTACTATAGAGCCCTGCGTGGGTGCTCCTGCCAAACGTCAACATTCCCACGTGCTTGGCAAGCTACCTTGTTCAATAAAAATGACCGGATGTTTCAAAAGCGGTCTTCAATACCAGTTCGATTACTTCAATATCATGCGTAGAAAATTTAACATACAAGTTTGCTAATATTATTATTACGGGAAGAGATTTCTGCGGCATCGTGCTGCTGGTTTTCTTGATCATTACACGTGTGACATGACGCTTAAATTGTGGGGAAAAATTTTGCCATTGTCTGCAAAATTCCCTTTCTAATTTCGTGTCTAAAAGGCGCAGGTGAAGACTGCAAAAGAACAATATAACTCGCATATATTTCTCCGCCGTATACGGACAACTATACTCAACAAGAAATCGGGGAATCGAATTCGCGTTGTGGTGGCCGCATTTCGATAGGGATCAAGATGATATAGGCCCGTGTGGTTACATTTAGGGGCATGCTAAAGAACTCTAGGTAATCAAAATTTCCGCAACCCTCTACTATGGCTCGAAAAAAAAAAGCCCAAGGAAGAAAGGAAAAAAAAAATATCACAATAGCAATCACAACCTCAGTTGCCTTTGTCCACCGGGATGCTTCAATCATTTGCAATGAAAGTGATGCGGAAGCCTTTTAGAAACACACCGTGATTGTCCTTGGCCGTCTGTTGGAGCATATTTGATGATTGCTTTTAAGTGCGGAACACTTTAAGGGGCCGAGCTGTCGCATGCTGTCGTCGCCGCTTAGTGTAACGTGGGCAAAACCACAACATCGGCAGCTGTGGCATATATATCGCGTGCTCGCGCCAACGAGGAATCTTCTTCCTCATGTTATTCAAGCGCTTTGATCAAGATTTTAACGCGTCTTCTTTCTGTTGTTCTTTGAACGCCTTAATTATGATATAAGGTGCAGATATTACTTCTAAGGCTAAAGAAACACGACAACACAAATCGCGTATAAAAGTAGAAAGAGGAAGCAATCGAGAAGTAAAAAGAGAGTGAAAAAATATAAAGTAAAATAGAAGTAACGAGAAAGAACACAGAAAAAAAAATTAGCAGATCCCACGTACAGTGGGAATCGATGATATGCAAAGAACGAAGGAGGAAGGTATATATGTCAATGTAAAATTAGCCCAATGTTACGAGGCTGGCGGACGTAGTACACAGTAACCACAATTAGAAATGTTATTAGCGCTGACGAATCTAGTTAAAATGCAAGCATGTTGTTTAAAGTCACGTAGCGATGGCACCACTAGTGCTTGCAATACCAGCACCAGCAGTGGTAGGCATGTAAATTATGCCTTACATGACATCTGTGGCACCCTATGAGTGTAGCATGTAGTCATGTTTTACATCATCCGCATGTCATGATTATCATGTTTGAACGAGTCATTTACCTTCATCGTCTGTTCACGTGACGTAATACCAAGTTTGGTATTTGTGAAGATAGCGAAACGGTCACGAGCGCGTCATGAGCGTTCATGTAGTCATGTTTGACATGACAGGCATGTCATGATTATCATGTTTGGACATGTCATTTATCATCGTAATTTATGCACATCTTGTAATACCGAATTTGGTATATGTGAAGCTAGCAAAACAACCGCGAGTGCACCATGAGTGTGGCGTGTAGTCATGACTCATGACTAACATGACATGCATGTAATGATTTCCACATCAAGGCCTGTCGCGTACGTTCGTCATACCATATCAGTTTTGCAGCATGTCATGTGGACGAAACCACTGCAAGAGCAGCAAGACCGTAACATATAAATCATGACAGTCATGACTTATTGACATGTCATGATTTTCTTGTTATGAGTAATGATTTACACTCATCATACGGTGATGTTATGCCATGCTAATTTTGACATAGATTCCATTATCGAAACGGCCAGGACAACTAAATGTCGTAGGTGCCTACATATATAGATAGATAGATAGATAGATGCTCCGCATTTTAAAAAATTGGAAAAGAGAACAAGAAAGAAAGAGAGCAGTAAATAAAGAGAAAAGCAAAGTTCTGCCCTTGCATCAGTCTTGGCACCACTTGGGCTAAGCTGCCTCTTTATTTCGCGTATGACATACAAACAATGAACTTTCCTTTCTGGAATTATTTTGCACTGTGAGCGCCGTGCCAGTGGCCTCTCACATGCATTAGATTTCATTTCATGCATTTCATAAGACAGCGCCTTCTTACCTTACGCTATTTTTAGACAGTGCTCCCAAGCTTTCAGTCGCACATACAATATGCGACACGCGTGGCGGTTTTATTAATTTGGACTTCATTCAGAACATAACGGCGATGCCAACGGGGAAATATACCCGGTGTACCCTTCTTTATATACCGTCGCAATAAAGCTAAGAAAAGAATATGTTTTATCCTGTTTTATTTCGCGAAGATGCCCACTCAGTGACTTCCTGATCGTGACAAAAAAGACATAGTTGTTTCCGAAATGCTACCGCTTCTCCAGTTGCTTATTTGCAATACCTTTACAACATGAACAGGGGATGTTAATTTTTGTGTAACATCTCGGCTTTGATAGCACTTGTACAATTCTGAGAGCTCATTGCTTACTTGTAACAAGATAAGTAAAGGTAGCGGGGCGAGACCATGAGGGTTTTCTGATCAAATGCTTACATGGCCATACTCTTTCTCATTATTTGAGATGTAACGACATATTTTTCTGCTTGCTTCCTTCCTGGGATAGACTGTGAAATGTTTTTCGATTCAATTCATCTTTATTGAACATGCATACTTAATCTGTTGCTTGCATGGACATAAAGCCTCACAGTGCAATGAGCCACATGTGCTGCTAAGGTGCACTGAACCAATCCGTATACCGGAACATGAAATAAAGTGGTATGAATTCTGTATCTGTATATACACGAGAAAAAAAAATCGGTATACATAGAAATTTCAAAACTGCACATGACTATAAAACAGTGCAAAACAAGAAAGAAATATGTTCATAAAAGAAGATCGATAAATACATCACAATATGCTATGAAACCTTCTCTACATCACAAATGAAAGAAATAAAAAAGAATTATTCTACTGAAATAAAAGATGATACGTTGTATAGTTGTGCGTATATGCTTCCTAGCTCATTCGAAGACGTCAAACCTGCGTTCGTACCGCTGGTTTGTACCAATGTGTGGATGCTCTTTTAACAATTTAATTTTAGTAACCTGTGTATTTGTGCTTGGCTTGCAAAGGTCAGGTGACATTTGTAAATTTTTTTTACCTCGGGATGGCGCGTGTTGTACGTAGGGGAATCTTTAGTCGACCTTCATTTCAGAAGAAAATTTTTCTTTATTGTTTTGAACTTGTCTGGCTGAAGTAGTCTGAAGCTGCATGCCACCTTAGACACGGCAACAGAGTAACGCCTAATTGTCAGGAGGCGTTTATTTCACATTCTGTTGGCAAACTCAAGAAAATTGTAAAATCTATAGCCGAATTAAGAAGGCTTTTTGTATATACCGTACTATCTTGGATTCACACACCCTGCGGGCATGCGGCGAGGGCACGTCAGAGAGAAGTGGGGCCATCTACGAGTCACAATGAAATAATGCGGGGACAAAATGCTAGGCTTGTGCAAAATAGGATCATCGAAGGGATGGAGGTATATAGTTCGAGAATTGGGAACCACAAGAAACTGGGTTTTTAAGCTGCGTTGGGTAGGCTGCTCTTCAGTTCAGAGAAGCAGCAATGTATGAGGAGTGAGTCAAACGCAGGCGGCGTTGTGTGGAAGCCACGGGACACCAAACGTGTGGAAACTAAAATTATGCGAAAACCGGGCCACACTGCGTCATGGATCTCTGTAGGTCCGCGTCGCCTCGTTGGCAATGCAGAACACATGGGAGAGAAACGTTAGTTTAAATTTTTTGAGTATTGGGTCAAAGCGAACATAAAATTCAATGGCCGACTTAGGTTCTATTCATGTGGGCTGCCAGTTTGCAAATTTCCTGGGTCTCTAGGCCTTCGGTGTCCAATATTCATTCACAAACGCAATTATATTAACGTCACTTCTTTAGGCACGTGTAATAGGTGCCTTTCCAAAAACTACTGTCACAATGCCAAGAAAAACTACTCCTTCAGAGCTCTTCAGACATGGAATAAAATTTTGTGAAGTGGAATTTTTTCCCCTTTTTCGACGCATATTTCACACATGGTGCAGATGGTGCAGATGGTGCAGCATCCAACAAAGTGGCATAAGGGTTATGAAAGGAAAAGTTGGCATCCATCTCGTTTCTCGCAGATAGTTACCAGAAAATTCCTGCTTATTTCCACACAAAAAAAGTTTCGCTAGTTTGCGAAAAAAAATTTGTCTTAACAATATGTATGGATTACCATGCAAAATACGCGCGTATTTTTTGTAGCATGGCTCTACGCACAGATACCAATTTACTCTTTTAGTTCATGTGTTCTGACGAATTCACTTGTATACGTACGAGGTGAGACAGGGAGCTGCCCAAAAGTGGCCATATTTGAAGAAAAAAAATTGTCTTTTGCATTTCGAAAACTATCACGCTCAGCGCATAGACACGAAGCTGCTCTTGCTTTGTGTCCTCACAAATGAGCTTTCGTCCTTTGCAAAGCTGGGCCCGTGTTCGAAAACCCTTACGCCAGAACGCTTGCAGCGAGAAAGTCGCGATTCAGCGTCGAACTGGCACGTGAATGCAACCGGAAGACGCCCACGCTTCTGTCGCAAGTGTTGCGTCTCTCCGCGTAACTACCCGGCGCGATCGAGGAGACACAGCACGCGCTATTTTGCGAGGTCTACGCTTACTTGCATTGGCAACGGCCCAAATATGCAGGCTCTGCGAGCTCCCGCAGTTCGCGACACCGCCGAAGGAAGAAGCCGATATATCGGCTGCGGCGTCGGACTGGGTCGTCGGGTAGTTCGCCACCTTTCACTCAAGATGACAGCCGTCGAAGAAGTGGCCTGCCACAAGGAGCGCGTGCTACTTTCCTTCGCGTGCACGAAAAGAAGCAGCCGCACAGGAGTGACTCGTTGAATATGGGTTCTTTGTTGTTTCTTCACTGTTTTTGTGGCTGTTTTCCGTCGACTGCACTTTGACGTGCTGGCGCCAACTTCAGTTATTAAGCAGCGGATCACGCCGTGACACTTCGCAGCTGCACTCGAGTTTTTCTGTCCCACGTTTCTGCTCAGGGGAGAAGTAGCTTAGAATATTGAGGCATCAAAACTTGATATACTGGGAATTCCAGGTTAAAACCAATATCCTTCTTCGCCTAATCATGCAACTCAAGATATTTGAGTAGACTTCCAAACTTGATATTTATTTCGCGTTGGTACATCTTACTTAGAATAATATTATATTAGAGGTTTTAGAGGTATCACGAGGGAGAGAGAAAGGTTTTAATGAACAGCTGGAGGTGTTTGCTTACCTATTCGGCTGCCATGGTAATCGAGGGGCTGGGTGATGAAGATAATATATATATATATATATATATATATATATATATATATATATATATATATATATATATATATATATATATATATATATATATATCATGGTGAACACAATACACATACAGCCATATATCGTGGCCTGCAAGAAAGTGAGCAGCGCTCTCGATGCGCGTAATGCACAGCTGCTGCTTTGCAATGGGCCCTGAACATGCCACAACTCCAGGTTACAGCCACATTGGAGATCTAAAGCCACCTTCAGAGACGGTCTCTCTTACGTGTATAGCCTACATTCACAGAGAGCATGATTCAGGTCTGTTGGCATGGTTCTACGAGCCAGAACCATGCCATAGTTACAAGGAACGCCGTTGGAGAGGCCTTCGAAAATTTAGACCATCGGGGGCTCATTAATGTGCACCTAACATCACTTACATAGGTAACTAGTATTTTCGCTTACATAGAAATGCGACCATCGCTGCAGGAGATAAACCCGCGACCTTCAGCAGCCGAGCATCATAACCGCTGTACCACCGCGGTGGCTGAAGGAGAAAGGGGCATTGAGGTGGAGAAGTAGGTGGTCATAACACCTGTCTGGGCATGCTCAGTGATGATATATGCACCGCCTATGAATTAGGTGGTATTATTTATTACGCGCCGATATGCACTTTAGAGTTGGCTGTTTAGGAATTTAATTTCTTCATGCAAGTTAGTTGAGGGCGCTGTCAGGATTGGCTTCCCTTATACCATTGGCAGACGTAGCCTTAACAATCAGATACCATCACATGTGTTTCTTCGTCCTTATGCCTGCTAGAAAATGCGTACGTCCAATTTAATGCGAAGCATTTCTTAGCAAACTTCGGCGACTTTGCCCATATCTATCTATCTATTTAGCCGCCTACGACTTATAGCTCTCCTGGCTGTTTCGATAATGGGATCTGTACTAAAATTGGTATGGCATAGCATGACTGTATGATGAACATAAGTGACCAGTCATAACATGAAAGTCATGACACGTATCGCATGAACGTCATGATTTACATATCATGACCTTGTTGCTCTTGCGGTGGTTTGTTCACATCACATTTGGCAAAACTGCTAACGTATGACATGACTGCACAGCAAACATAAGTGACAGGTCCTAACGTGGAAAGCATTACGACTGAAATCGTCACATGCATGTCATGTAAGTAATGACTACACACCACGCTCATGGTGCGCTCGCGGCCGTTTCGCTAGCTTCACATTACCAAATTTGGTATCACGTGACGTGAATGGATCACGAAGGTATATGATTGGTGCAAACATGATAATCATGAGATGCACGTCATGTAAGAACATGACCAGAAGCACGCTCATGATGCGCTCACGGCCATTTAGCTAGCTTCACTTCCCATATACCAAATTTAGAATTACGTCGCGCGAACGGACGATAAATGTAAATGCCACGTCCAAACATGATTATCATAATATGCGTGTCATGTAAAACTTGACTACGTGCTACGTTCATAGTGCACCCGCGGCCGTATCGCTAGCTTCACATATACAAAATTCGGTATTATGGTACGTGAAGGGAAGGCGAAGGTATAAGACTAGTGCAAGCACGATAATCATGACATGCGGGTCATGTAAAACATGACTACATGCTACGCTCATAGCGTGCTCGCGGCCGTTTCGCTAGTTCACATATAATGAATTTGGTATTTCGGTACGTGAATAGACGATGAATACAGATGCCAGTCTAAAGCATGATAATCATGGCATGGAAGTCATGTATGGCATAATTTATATGCCTACCACTGCTAGAGCTGGTATTGCAAACAATAGAGGAGCCGTCGTTACGTGAATTCAAACAACATACTTGCATCTTATCTAGATACCTGAGTGCACATCACATTTTTACATGTGTTTTCTGTGTACTACATCCGTGTACCTCGTAACGCTGTGCTGATTTTAAAGTGACATATCAACCTTCTTCATTCGTGCTGCGCATATGATCAATTACCACTGTACGTGAGATCTGCCTTTTTTTTACATGAATTTACGATGTCGGTGATGCAGTGAGATGTTGGATGGTGATAAGCCCGGTCAAATAAAACACCGACGCACGCTGAGTGCTTATGGCTCACGAGTGAACAAAAGTAACGTTCCCATTTTAAGTAAACGTCAAGTCCTTTCACGATACGACGCATGTATCGCGGCGCCAGTTCGCCCAGCGTCAGTTCGCCATGTTAAGAACGTTAGAATCAGTAGGGAGCGGGGAGGCAGAATGCTCAGAAGTCTTTCAAAGCACACATTCCAGCCACGTCAGTTGCCAGTAACGACGGCGTAGGTGTTTACGCAACAATACCATTGCTGTTACGGATTGCGGACTTTCAAGTCCCATTGAACATGTTCTACCATTTCTCCGACGCATGCGCCCCACTAGTTCGAACGTGTAAGTCTCATTGCCTTTGCGGGCGTTTTAGCGATTGCGTGCTGTCACTGCTGCGGTAGCTTCCGATAAAATGGCTTGACAGTAATGCTCACCTATAATAGGAACCGAAAAAAAAGGCGTCACCGCTACCACGTTACTTGATTTTATTTCATTGAAATGTTTTCCTTGGTAAAATGGGTGTGAGTGGGTTGGTGGGTAACTCAGAAATAAACATATCGGCTCTTCGAAACTGTAGTGCGAGTGTGCATATTTTAACTTCTTTCTGTAACGTGAGGGGTCACATCAGTGGTTACCTTCAATCTAAATGACCTGCCCCGCCACGGTGGTCAAGCGGGTAAGGTACTCGGCTTCTCACCCGCAGGTCGCGGGATCTAACCCCGGCTACGGCTGCTGTATGTTCGATGGAGGTGAAAAGGCTGTCGGCCCATGGGCTCAGTTCTGGGTGCACGGTAAAGAACCCCAGGTGGTCGAAATTTCCGGAGCCCTCCACAACGGCGTCTCTCATAATCATATGGTGTTTCGGGACGTTAAACACCACATACCAATCATTATTTGAAATGAGCTCCTGAGTTCATTCAACTCATTTGCTATCTCTCACTGAAGGTAAATGCAGAAGTGCCATCCAGTGCACCCCTCGAGTTGCTATTGACCATAGCTATATTCGAACGTATTTTCGAAGACGTGGGGAAGGCTCTCTGTTGGCAGCTTTGAAACACAGCTGTTGTTTCGATTGGGCAGTAAGTTCAGTTATTAGAAAGTAGGCCGTATGATACTCTATCACCGTTAACAAACTGTTTTCAACATAAAATTAGCTACACTCACTGAAAACACCAGCCCAGGGAGGGATCGCATTATGAACAAGCATTTCCGCAACCTTCCGCAGCAGGCCACCGATGCGCTACTCCAGTATCCCAATGCTTGCTGGGAGAGTGGTGAGATACCTGCTACCTGGAAACGTTCAGAGATTAATATGATCCCGAAACCCAACAAGCCCCTCAGCATCGAGAACCAGCGCCCCATTTCCCTTACCTCGTGTGTAGAGAAACTATTGGAGAACATGGTACACAACAGGCTAACCCCATACCTCGAAGACAAAGGATATTTTCCGAACACAATGTTCGGATTCAGGCAACACCTATCAACGCAAGACATCTTCTTTTTGCTCAAGGAAGACATCATCGATCATTTGAGCACCAGAAGCAAATCTTCAATTGTAGCCATTGATATAAAGGGAGCTTTCGAGCACGTCAGCCACGACGCAGTCCTCTGCAATCTTGAACATCTGGACTGTGGGCCTCGGTTATACAACTACGATAGAAATTTCCTCAAGCATCGCACTGCCACAGTGGGAATTCACAACCTTCCCAGTGAGACTTTCCGACCACCGAACAGAGGTACTCCACAGGGTTCGGTCATTTCACCGTTGCTTTTCAACGTTGCATTGATCAGGTTGCCCAGCCTCCTCGATGGTATACGAGACCTGCGACATGTCTTATGACATTACGCTATGGACAAGGGCCTCAAATACCGGAATGCGAGAAATGCGCTTACAAGAAGCAGTAAATATCATCGAGAGGTGCTTGAAAAAATGTGGTCTCGAATGTGTTCCCGAAAATTCGAAACACCTCATCCTGAAGTGTAGAACAAGAGGGCGGCCTGCCACCTACATTGAACCTGATCCCAGCGTCACCCTCAACGGAAAGCCCATCAAGAAAGTGGAAACATTAGGAGTACTGGGGCTCCACATCCACAAAAATAGATCAGGTGTGGCCACACTCCTTCGACTACCGCGCACGCTATCCCAACTAATGCATCTTGTCAGGCGAATCACGAATCGCAGAAGCGGCCTTAAAGAGCAAGACACACCGCGCGTTGTGCAAGCTCTCCTCAGCAGTCGAATAACCTATGGCACTTCCTACCTCGCCTTGAAGAACACAGAGGTAGAGAAGCTGAACACCATAATTCGTAAGGCCACCAAAATCGCTTTAGGCCTCCCATTCACGGCTTCCACTGTGAAACTACTGAAAATTGGCGTGCACAATACCTGACAGGAACAAGCCAAAGCCCACAGCGCTAGCCAGCTAGAACGACTAAAGCTCTCGCCCACTGGAAGCTCAGTGCTAAAACGGCTGAACTATAGCGAAACCTTTAGAGGCGACACAGACGAGGACCGAAAAGAACGAATTCCGCCAAATATCCGCGAATCTTTCTGTATTGCACGAATCCCCCGCAATATGCACCCCGCACATCACAAGGAAAGAAGGCAGGCACTAGTGAATGCTCTACGACGAAATCACAGCCAAGATCCGGACGCCAGATATACAGACGCAGCCAAGTATCCTGGTAGAGACGCCTACGCTTTGAGTGTCGTCGATACTCGGGGCGTAAAGCTCGCATCTGCCACAGTATGCACCCGAAGCCCAGAAACTGCAGTGGAGGCGGCAATTGCCCTAGCTACTAGAACGTGCTTAGATGCAGTTGCTGTATTCACAGACTCTCAAGCAGCCATGCGAAACTACAGCAAAGTCGTGTGTTGGCACAAGCAATTCAGATATTGAAGCGCCGAAGCACTTCGATGCCGTTCACCTATGTGGCTAGGGTTCCTGGGCACGAAGGGCTGGAGGGAAACGAGGCGGCTGATGCCTCAGCCCGCGATCACGCCTACCGGGCTACCCCTTCCCACTTTCTAAACGCCAGGACTGTGTCCGCGGAAGCTGAGTCTGTACCTAAGACTTACGCTGCAATACTGCAACACCTTAGGCTGGCGCGCAGAGAGTATCCACCACAGCTCAACAAAGAGGACAGCACCATACTGAGTAGACTGCAGAGCAACACATACACACACGGCATACTAACACACCGATTGTACTCAACATTACATGAATATGTTTGCCCGATTTGCTCTGTACTTGACACGTTGGCCCACCTGATCCTCGAGTGTCCATGCAATTCAAATACAGATCTATCGCCTCTGCCGAACACCTGCGACGCTGGTAAAGAAAGCGAGCACCTTCTCGAAACGTGGGAGGCCAAGCTAGCCTTGGAGGACCTGGACCAACAACGACGTCTCGTCGCCAGGGCCAAGGAGGCAGCAAAGGCCAGAGGGTTCCTGGAATGAGGAGATCTCCCACTTGAGGTGAACGCGGAGCCTACACCGCTACACCGCTTCAAAAATAAACGTTTATTCCTCCTCCTCCTTTTAACTGCAACTTCTCGTGCCTCTCTGTTCGTTTAATTCCCGAGTGAGGGAGGCTGACTACGAACACCTTCAGGGTCAATGTGTCAGGTTTCCCCGCTTGTAGTTTTTGGTAGGAGAAAAGAACAAACAAAAAAGAACTCGTGCCTTTCGGCGTGCATTTTTTTTTCACTTTTAGTAACTCCTTACTGGTACAATATTTGACTTCTTTATTGCTTTTGTTTGTACAGGCCTGTCAATAATTTCAGTACCTCGTATTTCTTTTTGATGATGCAGTGCAGATTTCTGGAGAGTACGATGAAGTATTTTTCTTGAGGAAAAAGTCTTGTTATGTGCGCAATTTATCATTGACAGATTGCTTCACCGTGTTTCACAGATCAAAAGTCTCCGTCAAAAGTTCAGGGACTGTAGGACACAAGGAAATGCTGAATACTTCTGCTACTTTGGCAGGCCGCCTTGAATTTAGATTTTCGGCTTCTTCTAAAGGTCTTTTAATGTACGGTGTAGTTACATAATATACCGTCACAAATTCTGTTTTCTTCTGTTCATTATTAACTGGCTTGCTCTGGAGGCTGAGGTTTGAATCACCATAGCTACCTCTTTTCTATAAGTTCTTCAGCGAAAAAAATAAAGGAGAAAAAAGTACTTACACAAAATAAAAAAATTAGCACGTTAACAAAGAAGCTTAAAGCAAACTGAAACAACTTCAAAAATAACACAATGTAGAGTTCGCCTTCAGAAGTTCACGTTGCAGAAGAAATCATTTCGCCTATCATTTCGCACATAGCCACGCATAGCTGTTCATCACAAACGCTTGTGAATCCAGTCTTTACTAATGAGTCTCTTAGGAAGCTGCTATTCAGGACATGGTAGAATGAATAGTGTAATGTAAGAGGGTGTCTATTCAAACATGCTAGCTTCTTCTCTAAGATCTTTCTTTTATTTGCCTACTTTACACATTCTGAAAGAATGTGTCCAATATTCTCATCTTTATGAGCACGATAGGATTACCGCAAGGTTTTTCTTAGGCAGGAAACTATTTGTATTCATTATTTCCACTCGAAGTCTGTGAAGTAATGTCACTATGTGTCGTGGGGGACTTGATGCTATTGATAACTTCCTTTGTTGATCACGTTCACAAAGTAATGATTGTCTCAATTTATTGCTATTGGATTACCTCTTCATAAAATAGTGGTTAGATGCTTGCATTACAATATTTAGGATATCCGCCTTAGATTCGAGGATCGGACTATTCAGTCCTTCATTCGAGACTTTTTTTTTGGCTAGTTTGTCAACCTCTTCGTTGCCTTTTATTCAAACGTGTTTGGGTATCCATTTAAATACGATGCTTTGATGCTGCACTGAGGCATATTGCAGAGTTTCCGTCATACATGGGGTTATTTTGCTACTTTTAGAGGGTCACTGGTTAGCTGAAATGCTGGTTTACTATCCGTACATAATATCGAGTGTCGCATTTTAGAATAGTCACAGATAAACTCAACAGCTTCAAGAGTAGCGTCTACTTTCGATACTATTGCGGAAGAAGTTGCTGATATATTAGATGTTGACTCCTACTTAGTGGCCTCTAAATTTTGATGCCGGCTGCACAAGTAATCTGACGTAACTCTACAGACAGTGACTTTAAACCGGTATTACTACTGATGTCCTAAACCTCTACGCGGACTGCTCCATTAGTGTTCCGGGAGATATGCGTTTGTTTGGGCTAAAATATATACGCGGAGTCTTAATTTCATGAAATTGTCATTTTGAGTTTCTGCAATACTAAGTCATGCTGTGAAAAATTTACACCCTGAAGTAACGACGACGTAACATTCTTTTGTTTGTGCCCTATCAACTGGTATGAGCAACCAATTTATTTTAGTTGCTCACACTGGTTGTGATATGTTTATGCACGGGATTGTTACTTGTGTGATGCCACGCGTAGGTAAATATTTATGTTTTGCACATGTCAATAAAATATAAGTTTAATTAGAGTCGGCGCTTGTATTTTGTGTACCTTTCTCGTGCTTTCGTCTCACCTTGTGGCGCCGTTTAAGTAGTATAGATTCACACACGCTGATGAAGTGTCCTCGGGTTGCCGTCACGCTATGAACGCTGGCAATAATAACTGCAGCAAAATGAATTTTCTACTGCATTTCTTCAGTAGTATGTCCCATCCACCTAGTTCACAGTAGAGTTTACGATGCACCAAAAACCTGTTTCAGATACGACTAACCTATAGACATAACTTGGATAAAAAAAAGACAGTGTGCAAAACAACATCAAGTGTGGATCGTTAATCGATGTCCTGGACGGAAAATATGTGGCCTTATTTGAAAGCAGATGTATCCTATCAACAAATATTTAAGGAGGAGATCAGGCTAAACATAGAGTATTCACACTTGTTCTCGGTTTCACGTGTGCTGTGGCGTTTTCTATTCATTTGAAGCAGGCTGCTAAATTAAGCTAAGTATTATTGAGTCGTTAATGTATCTTGGACATTCAAATAGACTGGACAGCAGCAGCGAAACTGGCGGTTAATTCTATTCGATATCCTGTAAAACACAGCTTCAAATGTTCAAATATGTGGAACAACTGCGTTGCAGCTTTCTTTCGTCGTAGTCTGTTCGCTGAAACTGTTGACCAAGTTTCCCTTTTCGCTGCTTTATTTCTTTCTAAGCACGCCACAGTTACGTAAGGGGGGCCCTGCAACGCTTCTGCAGCATGCATGGTCTGAAAGGGCTGCTGATCAGTAGTCGACACTCTTGAGTACACATGAACCAGACATTGTATCGCAGCACGCAACTTGGAATTCACAAATAATTTTTAAACTCAGCTAGAAATCTCTTCCCGTCTCTTCTCTCGACAAATCATACGATAAACCCAAATGGTCCAACCATTAACCCTAAGTCCACGGCAATTCGCTCAATTGACCTAATGGTTGTAGAGTTTGGCAACGCGTCTACCACGGGGTGCCAGCAGGTGCCTGAAGGATCACTCGCAACTTTCAAGAAGAAGAAGAAAAAGAAGAAGAAGAGAAAGAACTGTTCAAGGTAATAACGCCTGACTTCAAACGAAGTCGGTGCAATCATCATTACAGATTATCTTTCGGTGTGTACAGCTCTCATAGCTTCGGAAGAATGAAGAGCCTTATTCACATTACTTCCGACTCAACTGAAACGCCTCAAGTTAGTATGAGTCCCAGGGCAGCATGGGATATAGTTAAATGCAATGGCTGAATAATTAGCCCGAGCTTCGCCTCATGGTCCTGTGATTTCGCTACTTTCAAAAACAGAATATATAGTATCGATCAGATGTAGAAATTTGCTATTTGGACAGATTTGATGGAGAGTATTACTAAATGATTAGACTATCAGCACATCCAATATCACTAGAAAACTTACTGCAGTCAATCTAGAAAGCTAGCAGTTATCTTGACCAAATTTTGATGCCGTGCCCCCCAATTAAATCTGGTCTGGAAATATCTCCCCTATGCCCATTGTGCGGAAAAACAGAAAAAAATTAGCTATATTTTATATCATGTTGAAACTATTCATTAATTAGGAACAGACATCTAGTTATACCGTTTCCCACATTAGGTTTAAATTTAACTGCAGATAATGTTCTCAGTTTGGGTGCCTCCAGCTTGGGACATTGCCACAGGAACGTATCTGATGCAGTATCTAATTTTATTCAAGAATATAAATGAATGCAAATATAACGTGTGTTTTATTATATTCTAGACGAATACTTGTGATATAGCCCCGCCGCGGTGGTCTGGTGGCTAACATACTCGGTTGCTGACTCGCAGATTGCGGGATGGAAACCCGGCTGAGGTGGCTGCATTTCCTATGGAGGCGTTAATGCTGTAGGCCCGTATGCTCAAATTTAGGTGCACGTCAAAGAACCTGAGGCGGTCGAAATTTCGGGAGCTCTTCACTACGGCATCTCTCATAATCATATGGAGCTCTTGGGACGTTAAACCCCACATATCAATCATCATAAATCAATACTTGTGATACAATTGGTAATGTGAACAAATGAGGGACATACGCTCAATTTTGATGGGGTGAGGTAAACTCAACTGTCTGGTCTACTGATATTTCAGTCTTCTGCTATAGTATTAGCTCTGTTTTTCTTTTATTGATCCATTTTTACTATTATTTTATTTTCAAAATATAACTTGCTAATTTTTTTCCTCTTTGTTCGTTTTAGTAATAGGCTGGCAACCATTGTATAGTTATCACATATAGCCTACTACAAGCTTTCTTCGCCAATCCCCCAGAGTAGGTATGTTCCATTGCTCACAAGCAACAAAGAAACAAACAAACGAACAAATAACGCGCCAGCGGATAGTGAATTTTCTTGCCCCTTTGTCATATAACTTTTACCTGCGTAGCTTTCGGTGCACTGTCAAGTACGAAAAGAGAAAAAAAGCGCTTGAAGTTGGTGACAAATCCTCCGAAATCCGTCCGTAGTTATTGGTTTCTAATTTTGTTGTGGCTATCTATTCGCGAAGCAGAGAAGCTATTGCAAGCCCCTTTAAGTGGCGACGTATTGACAATTTTTGTAGTTTTTTCGCCATGTGTTTTTCTATTTTGTAGCTTTCTATATAGTAGCTTTCGTTTTTTGTCAAAACCTTCAGCTTTCCGAGCTCTTCATTATTTTTCAGTCTTCATACTAGCGCTTAACGACCTCGTGTTCGCACACTATGCTGGCACGAAAATTGAAATAGCTGCAGAATGATTTGAAAAGTAGATTCCTGTTACTTCTTGAATCAACGAATCCTTCTGTGAAGCGGCGAAGAAATGGCTAGAGCTATAGGCTTTAAAGTAGTGAGCCATACTGTAAAAAAAAGAAAAAAATCCCCCATGTCATTTAATCTGTCGTTTCACTTAAAAGAAGCAAACAAAAGGACACGCTTCAAGTATTTTCAACTGACGATCTCCCCAGTATATCAAGTTCTTTCTATAACTTACGTATGAGTATGTGCGGCCTTCACTCACAATGCGCACTACAGCATCCAAGGAAAAACTCTTCACGAACCACCATGTATTTGAAGATTTGATGTGTTCAATGCGCTCAGAGAGTAGCCTCTGAAAGCGGCGTAGGTCAGTGGTGAGCCAGTCATAATAGGACCGCATTTGTGCATATTTCAGTCAGTCAAGGCTAATAACGATACCGACTTTACAAAACAAAACATATGCACGACGTTGTTAAAACACAGGCAGTCCCACAGCTAGGAACTATCAGGGGGATTTTTCTATGTAAATTATCATAAAGCAGGAAATAGGTCAAATAGTGGTTACTGTAATCTAATTATTTAAAAACTTAGCGTCAAGACCAGTGTACAAAAAAAGAAATATGAAGTGGCTATGGAAGAGAAGGTAAGTAAAAGCACGTGTAATATACAAGCAACACTAGTTCTGTAAGAAAAGTAGAATATAATGAGTAGCATTATTCCGGTAATTGGAATCTGTCAAACAACTCCATCCTCTCAGATTATACACACACATCTAGTGTATCATCCACGAAAATAGTTTTAACGTCATAAGGTTAAGGATGTATGGTAGGGTAAATGGTATATGTAACTTTTAGGGTAATTTTAAAGCGGCCGCAAGTATTTTTATAAAACGTTACGTGCTCACAAAAAATGCCACTGGGTATCAAGTGACACGCCTTTTTTTTATGCATAGGTTGCTTTTTCTTCCTATGGCCCCCTCTCGAGTTTTAAAGTGGGTTTACTATTCTTCAATGCCCCTTTTCAACCCCAGGTGGTCAAAATTTCCGGAGCCCTCCACTACGGCGTCTCTCATAATCAGAAGTGGTTTTGGGACGTTAAACCCCACAAATCAATCAATCTGCAGCTACCGAAAGGAATTCAGCCGTGTTGTTGTGGGGACTCATAGGTTGCATCTCAGTGGAAAAAAAATATTACATTTTTATGAAGGTTTCGTAAAAAATGAAAATACTGCTTGATCAACGCTACGTAGGGGGCGTATTCTTATTTAAATTTTTTACAGTTTCACTTTTTTAAAATCAGAATCTTTTAGTTCAAGTTGTTTTTAACATACTGTAGCTCACGCATACAAAGTTTAATCGAAATGAATTTAATACTTTTTGAGAAAAGGTAAATTGAAGTTGAAATATTTACAGAAAACGCGATTTCAGAAAAACCAAGTTTTACGTGCGCATACTAATTACTCCAGAGGGTGCACGGCGCACTTCGGCGCGGAATTTAAACCACTCGGAGTGGCTGCTCGACGTCAGGCTTCCACAGGTTTGTTCTTCAGAGTACAGTAGATTTGTTTTGTTTGGGAAAATTGCACAATCGATTTTTGGGTGGTTTACTGCACCATAAACCTTAGAGCTCGTTTCGCAGAAATTCCAGTGTTGGTGTTGGCGACGCTGGTTGTGCGCAAAAAACCACCTTGTCAATACCCGAACAATCGAGAAAGATGCCTATAAAATAAATGGTGAAAACTTACGGCCGTGAAAGAATAGAACCCAAGCCGCCTTTTTGGCCAACACGTGTCCTACCATGATGCCATGCCAATGCATGAAACTGCTTTGGAAAAACACTTTATGAATGTTATCTAGTGGAAAAAGTCTACTTTAACGCATGTATTTATTGCATGGCAGAAGCGAAGAATCGCGCCAGGTGCCAAAACGTGAATTGCACATCGACTGTTAAAAAAATAAACTCATTAGAAAACGCTTATCGGCCTACATGTTTGTCATCCTCAGCAGTAGAAGCACCAACAAAGTGAGCAGCTGCCTTGGTTCATGTGTTGCCTTATGGAAGTGTAGTGGTTCCTTCGCTGATTCGCAGAAATAAGATTTGTGACGTGGTAGGGCACAACTGTGCTTGTGGTACGTAGACATTCTGGGATAGTTAGAAACGGCCAATTTCGCCTGCGCAGTGGTTCGTTTCTTTGCGGCACGCTTGAGGCATGCACCGAGGAACAAAGCTAGGCTAGCATTTGAGCAGGCGATACACACGGGGACCAATTGCACTGTCACGTTTTACTCCAGAAGGCGGAGTTCACGCATCCTCCAAGCTTTTGCATACCCAGCAATTCGGGACATCGCTTTTGGTTCACCTTTTTTCACACCAAGTGGCGTACAGACCATCATGCTGTACATCATAATGAACATCACATGTGCAGACTTTTGCTGAGGCTTTACCACGTGCGTCGATTTTTCAGTGGAATGCCAGAGGCATGAAGTCCCGTATCTCGGACTTGCGCCAATTTGTTCGGGCCAATCAATTCCCTATACTTGTCATATGTGAACCAAACGTGTCAACGCCTTATAGATTGTCCGGTTATGAAGCTTTTTGTTCAGCCGCTTGCGAAGAACGAAGCAAAGTAATTGTTTACATTCGCACAGACTTGACTTATCTTTCGCACCCAATAAGTTCAAATGACGACAATCAGTACGTGTGTCTTCGTGTGAAAAAGAATGCAGTTTCGTTCACGCTTATTGGTGGATATATATCTCCGTCATCGCGATTTGACTGCGACAGATTAAAAGACATCCTAACGAGAACCGATGGGCCTTGGATCATCACCGGTGACTTCAACGCCCATCACATGCTTTGGGGAAGCACTAGGATGAATGCCAGGGGCCGGAACATTGTTACATTCGCTTCCGATTACGACTTTTTCATCATGAACGATGGTACCCCAACATATCTGCGGGGTCTCACGTATGGCAGTTGCCTTGACCTGACATTGGTGTCACGGTGCTTCTCTCACAAAGTTAAGTGGTTTTGCGATATTGAGATTCATGGGAGTGATCACATACCCACCTACGTGACGATCGATGGTATCATAAAAAATTTCTCATCCGGTGTTGCAATTGGCACTGACTGGTCGATGTTTGCATCGCGTGTTGAGAACGCTTGCCAAGAAGGCCTCGGCTGCAGCCTGGAAAATACTATAGCGGAAGCTATGCAAGCGTCCAAATGTAAATTACCATTTTCGTCTAAAATAACACAGTTTGACATCGAACTGGAAGAATTACGAGCTATACGAAGGCGTGCAGAACGACGATACAGACGCACAAGATCAATTTACGATCTGAGGGAAGCAAGGCGGCTCCAGAAAAAAATTCAACGACGCATTTACAAACTGGAGAGCGAACGCTGGAAAGCATTCTGCGAATCTCTAGACCCTCATAAACCGCTGTCATACATCTGGAGAACAGTTCGTGGTCTTCGCTCCTCTCCACAACAACGGCACCCTTTTAAAGCTTTGGCACTCCATCAGGGAAAAACAGAACTCGAGGTGGCTGAAGAATTTTGCACGAGAGTTGCCGGGAATATTGTGAACGAGAGCATCGACGCCGTGATCGTTCCTGAGACGCGATTACCAGAAATGGACATTCCGTTCACCATGGAAGAACTGGAAGGTGCGTTAGTCGCTTCTAAGCGCATGTCATCGCCAGGTCCTGAAGGTATTACTTATAGTGCGTTGGGACACCTTGGACAAAAAGCTAGAAAAGAACTTTTAACATGCTTCAACAACTCCTGGCTCAGCGGCAGTGTGCCCCGAGAATGGAAAATTAGTCGATTAATACCACTTTTGAAATCGGGAAAATCACCATTGGACTTGACAGCGTATCGCCCTATTGCCCTCGCAAGCTGCCTCGGAAAAGTGATGGAAAGAATGGTTCTATTTCGTCTCGAGTGGTACTTGGAACGATACACCAAATACCCTTCTTGCATGGCAGGCTTTCGTCGGGGCAGCTCCTCCATTGACTGTGTCCTTGATTTATCGACATTTGTTCAACAAGAAAAAAGTCGCAAGCGCATATCAGTGGCACTCTTTCTTGACGTGAAGGGTGCATATGATAATGTAGCTCACGATGCCATCCTCACTTCTCTCGCAGCAATGGGCATTGGTGGACGAATGTTTCAATGGATAAAAGATTATATAACTGGCAGAGTTTTCTTTGTACAAACATATGAGGGTACAACTGCCCAACATTACACCTACTGCGGAGTACCTCAGGGAGGTGTTTTAAGCCCCACATTGTTCAATGTCGCCCTCATTGGTCTGGTGAAGGTTCTGCCAAAGTCGGTGTGCCTATCCATATACGCCGATGATATTTGCCTCTGGAGTGCTGCAGTTACTCGCCCTCAGGTGCGTGCACGAATACAGCGGGCAGCAACCCTCACAACAGCCTACCTTCAGAAACAAGGCCTAAATATATCAACTGTGAAGTGCGCGTTGGTGGCGTTTACACGCAAACCAATGACGCCATACCCTGTTTACATCAATGGGCAGAGTGTCAAATATGCACGGACGCATCGTTTCCTGGGCATAATAATCGACAGAAGTCTTTCGTGGAGCCCACATTGTGCGTACTTGAAGAAGAGACTGCTATCTATTGTGCATATCATGAAATTCTTGTGCGGTAAAGCATGGGGAACTTCCGTGGCCTCGATGCTACAGCTGTACAGGGCCCTATTTCTGGGTCTATTGCGCTACAGCTTGCCGGTACTGACAAACACTTGCAAATCGAATACTCGTTCATTGGAGAGTTTGCAGGGTCAGGCACTGCGTATCTGCCTAGGACTGCCCCGATGCGCTTCTACTTATGCCACAATCATGCTTGCCAAAGACCATCCGGTCAGGACATATATAGCTGTGGATTGCCTCAGAGCGCACATTCGACATGCTAGCCGTGTCCCCGACCACCACTTGGCCCTTCTACCTTCCGGAAGACCACGTGCTACGTTTTCAGACGTCATAGCCAGGCACCTAAACAGCATTCCATCAGGATATACGCCAGCTGCGAGAACGGCATGCCCTTTGTGGTGCCTCGACCAGCCGCAAGTACGTCTAGAAATTCCGGGAATCAAAAAGAAAAGCAGTCACTCCAGAGTAGCATTGAAGCAAGCAACGCTGCTATTATTACATGAGTTGTACTTAGACCGAACGCAGATATACACTGATGGGTCCGTCTCATCCAGCAGCTCATCAGGTGCCGCTGTAATTCCGGCTGCAGAAATGACAATCAAGTTTAAGTTGTCGCATATGACTACATCTACGGCATCAGAGCTTGCTGCTATAAGGGCTGCTTTACAATATCTCGTTCAAGAACGTCCAGGATAATGGGTCATATTCTGTGATTCGAAGGCAGCGCTTCAGAGTTTGCAGTCTGCCATGCGTAGGAGTAGCCATGACCAACTGGTACAAGAAATAAGACATTGCCATCATGAAGCTCTAGCACGAGGGCATGATATTATATATCAATGGCTGCCTGGACATATCGGTATTACCGGAAATGAACTAGCCGATGATGCAGCCCGCTCAGCCCATGAAGAAACCCGTGTAGTCCCGATTCCTCTATCAAGGAATGATGCAGCAAGACAACTTTACCTGCTGGCTCGAGATCTCAGACACACGTTCTGGTCGTCTACCAGCTTCCAAAGGTGTCAATTTTATGAACTGGATCCTTCGCTCAAGCTAAAGCTACCATCACAACTTTCCCGCTCCGATGCGACACTGTTATGCCGCCTTTGGTTGGGTGTTGCATTCACAAAGGTGTACTCTTTTCGCATTGGTATGGCAGACACTCCTACATGCGACTACTGCGGAGATGAAGAAACCATCGAACACGTCCTCTGCAGCTGTGCTTGCTACGACACACAGCGATGCCAGCTACGGATGGTTTTGAATCGACTTGACCCCGGACCATTTTGTGTGCAGAAGATACTAGGACCTTGGGCATCTGCCACAGTTACGCAGAAAGCAACTAAAGCACTGCTTCTTTACCTTAAGTCAACAAACCTGAGCGACCGCCTGTGAACTATGTGTGCTCCCCGAGTGTTCTCGTGATTTTGTGTACCTTCTCATCTTTGTGCAACCTTTTTTCTCCCCTTTATCCCTTCCCCAGTGCAGGGTAGCAGACCGGATGTGCGTCTGGTTAACCTCCCCGCCTTTCCTTGTATCTTTATCTCTCTCTTACCATGATAAACGTGCGCTTTCTCATCAATTTACCGACAGGCGATTCTTTTACCCCTGTAATGCTGCTTTTCTGCACTATTAATTTGGGAAAGCGCTTCAGGGAAAAAAATACACTCAGCGTAATCCCACGAAATCGCAAACACAAAAAAGTGTTTTCCTACTGTACATACCACACTAGTGCAATGAGCGCATAATTTATTGTTGCGCTACAATTAGCTTTTAAAAAATCACCCCATACACTTTCAAAGAATACAAAAAAGTGTTTCGGGAAAAAAAATTCAGCCGGCCAATTAAAACTAATTGCATTGTACAGAATAAGGTCATTGTCAGCATGAAGCTCCTGAAGTGCGATAAACGAAAAACCAGGCACTGCACAGTAATAATTTTTGAAGAACGCTCCCCATAGCGTTACGCCCAGCGCTTCCCCTTGGGGTCGGCTTTGCCACACTAGTGGATGTCCCAGATTGCCGGACATGGACCTTCCACTGTCTTAACGCAGGAAAGGGTCTCAACTCGTTTTTAATGCGATAGCGTTAAATAGCTCGTTTCGCAGATATTCTTGCGTTGGTGTGGTTGGTTGTGAGCGAAAGAATATCATCTTTGCGCGAGTGAAAAATCGATAAATTCAAATAAAATTTAAAAAAATATAAGAGTTCTGGGTCTGACTGAGAATCGAGCCACGGTTGTTTGCGGGGCAAGCGGGTGTTATACCTCACATCCACGCCTCTGATTGTTAATATAGCACAAATAACTTCCTCTCCTGGAAAATGCAGTGAAAGTAACTTTCACGCTTTAAAGACACGCGTCCGTTACACATGCATCACAATACAACACAAAATTCTGCCGTAATAATGCGTGGTACAAGCGTACTTTGACATCGGGCGTCTGGACAAGGGATCATCATAATGACTTCATAGTTTGAAGCCAGTCACCCACTACAAAAGGCCCACACGCTAATACACCCTTAGGGCCACGTAGTAGGTGCATAGAAAGTTCGAATAGATTTCATGCACTAAGTGTTTGAAGTATAGGAACAGAATATCCCTATCGCGTTGAACTGTTAAAAGTGAAACTTAAGGGTAATTTTTTCTTTTTTTCGAAAGAAATTGTTTTCGCAATTCACAATAAAAGCGTCACCTTTTTTTCCAAATAGTACTAGTTAAGTCTCGGTGATACCAATCTCTCTGGCCACCAAAATTATTCCTATCATCGAAAGTTCGTATCTTCGAAAGTTAGGACACATGGCAATGAAAGTTGGCATACACTTTGAGTTATTGTTTCGCAGTGCCGCTGCGGCGTCAATTATAGCTTTAAATGATTGCCGCTAAAGTTTTTAGACATCATCTATTATACTTGTATTCGTAAATGTGCGGTAGGTGTGCACGTGTACTTATTGAACCAGATGTGCTGTGACATGTAACCGCTATTAGTTCCTGCCTAATTTTACCACGCTTTCTCGCATTAAAATAAATTGTTGCGGTGAAAGTGACTTAAGAACCACTTTGCACACGATGGATGAAGGCGAGAAAACTTTAGAACCGCTTTCCTCTGTTGCTCCTATTTTCTTGTCACATGGCTGTTGGGGGTGCTCTTTGGAAGATTTATGGCCGTGCCTGCACACTCAGCAGGTTGGCTCAAAATTAGGTAGTCTCCCGTGCAAATGGGAGAGTTTGCAGGTTTGCGTGTACTTGCGAGGCCTAGGTCCTTCGCCAACACTGTCCGCTTCATTTCTTGGAGTCCTCTTCCATCTTTCATAGGACTTCATGATGGACTCGAAGCCCAAGTGTCAGCCTTGTTTCATAAGACGTCTGATTGCGATGACATAACTTGCATAGACGTGACAAACGACGTGACAACGATGCTATGCCTCGAGCACAGCTGTACGCGTTGAGATGATGAGGAAAATGCCCCGCCGCGGTGGTCTAGTGGCTAAGGTACTCGGCTGCTGACCCGCAGGGCGCGGGTTTGAATCCCGGTTGCGGCGGCTGCATTTCCGATGGAGGCGGAAATGTTGTAGGCCCGTGTGCTCAGAATTGGGTGCACGTTAAAGAACCCCAGGCGGTCGAAATTTCCGGAGCCCTCCACTACGGCGTCTCTCATAATCATATATGCCCCGCCGCAGTGGTCTAGTGGCTAAGGTACTCGGCTGCTGACCCGCAGGGCGCGGGTTCGAATCCCGGCTGCGGCGGCTGCATTTCCTATGGAGGCGGAAATGTTGTAGGCCCCTGTGCTCAGATTTGGGTGCACGTTATAGAACCCCAGGTGGCCTAAATTTCCGGAGCCCTCCACTACGGCGTCTCTCATAATCATATAGTGGTTTTGGGACGTTAAACCCCACATATCAATCAATCAATGATGAGGAAAATGAAAAAAAAATTAATTATAGTCAACTGCCAAAGTTCTTGCATTTATATCCTAGATCCTAAACACAGTCGGGTGGTGACTTAATGCAACGTCAAAAATATTTTAGACAGACAGACAGACAGACAGACAGACAGACAGACAGACAGACAGACAGACAGACAGACAGACAGATAGATAGATAGATAAATAGATAGATAGATAGACAGATAGATAGATAGACAGACAGATAGATAGATAGATAGATATTGTGATGAAATGATTCGCATTTAAAAGCGGATCAAACTGAGCAGGCGTATACCGATAGTGAGGAGATACATGCAGCTTACAGATGTCTGAACGCATGGAATAACAGACACTTTAAGCTGTATTTTGTACTGTAGAGAACCGATGACTCTAATGACAGAAATGTAAAGAAATATCCCATGTATCTGCCGAATAAATTACCTTCGCGGCAATTCTATATACAATGAGTAGACCATCTTGCGTGAAGAAGATGAGGTCGTTTTCTGCATACATTGACATCCTGACTATTGACTAAGACATGTGGCCTAATCAATTTGTTCCATACGTGGTCGTGTTGGCAGTAAGCTATTAATAATTGGGCAGTTCTTCAAGCTATATATGGAATTTTTAGCTGCAACACCAAAGTAAATGTGCGCACTTGTGTCGATATACATTTAAATCGGTTGTGTACCTCGGGTCCACGTAGAGAAGAAAAAGTTGTTCAGGTACATACAGAGTAAGTAAAGTTGAAATGCAATAGGTCTTCAGTTGTGATGTTGCTGTGAAAGTTTTTATAAATTGTTTGTTTTTCATTGTTAACGATGTGATTCCCACTTGAATAATGGATTGCCACTTGAATAACGTTTATAGTATTCGGCTGCGGTGATCCTATTCTAAGTCACACGCCACACAATTTGAGACTGTTTAAGCACGTTAGGGGAATATGTTGCAATAACATGTCCTCATTGGCGCATCGATTGCGTGTTCGCCTTCGTGCCCGTTTTAACATCTTCGGTGGAATGACACACACACACACACACACACACACACACACACACACACACACACACACACACACACACACACACACACACACACACACACACACACACACACACACACACACACACACACACACACACACACACACACACACACACACACACCACACACACACACACACACACACACACACACACACACACACACACACACACACACACACACACACACACACACACACACACACACACACACACACACACACACACACACACACACACACACACACACACACACACACACACACACACCACACACACACACACACCACACACACACACACCACACACACACACACACACACCACACACACACACACACACACACACACACACACACACACACACACACACACACACACACACACACACACACACACACACACACACACACACACACACACACACACACACACACACACACACACACACACACACACACACACCACACACACACACACACACACACACACACACACACACACACACACACACACACACACACACACACACACACACACACACACACACACACACACAACCACACACAACACACACACACACACCCACACACAACACCACACACACACCACACACAACCACACAACACAACACACACACACAACACACACACACACACACACACACACACACACACACACACACACACACACACACCACACACACCACAACACACACCACACACACACACACACACACACCACACCACACACACACACACACACACACACACACACACACACACAACCGCCGCGGTGGTCTAGTGGCTAAGGCACTCGGCTGCTGACCCGCAGGGCGCGGGTTTGAATCCCGGCTGCGGGCGGCTGCATTTCCGATGGAGGCGGAAATGTTGTAGGCCCGTGTGCTCAGATTTGGGTGCACGTTAAAGAACCCAGGTGGTCTAAATTTCCGGAGCCCTCCACTACGGCGTCTCTCATAATCATATAGTGGTTTTGGGACGTTAAACCCCACATATCTATCTATCTATCTACACACACACACACACACACACACACACACACACACACACACACACACACACACACACACATGCGCGCATGCATGCATGCATGTACACGTACTCACGCACGCACATACACCTCGTTTGCGTCTATTTTTCAGCGAGCTTGTTGCATCGTTGTTGGGATGTTGGTGACGCCTACAACGTGACAACAGCCTGAAAGGGCATATCAGGTATAGTCAGGCGTACAGTTCTCTTTTGAAAAGGTACTGCCGACCCCATAAATAAATGTAAATGACACAAAAAGTCTTGTCAAGCTGCAATGGCTCATATTTCCGAGCCTCTTTGGAAAGTCTAATGGATCTCAGAGGTCGACGTGACACAAGCCCCGTCAGAAGTGACGTCGTCATTCAGGGCGGCGGTCGAGCATTGTGCGCTACTCGTGACCGGCAGGCGAACCACTCAACAACAATGAAACGCAACCTGGGCCCACTTTGTTACGATGCCTATACGCGTGCCAGCTTTGTGCGCTCACCTTTTGTTCGTTTTGATGTGGCCGCTTTTGCGCAAAAACTGGCGGATTTGAACTACCGTAGAAAAAAAAAGTGCTACAAAAACAGGGGCAACGCAAATGAGGCGTGCAATAGCAGGAAGGCAAGAAGGTGAAACCGGGGACCAGGAAAGACGAAGCGAGAGAAAGAGCGAGAATAATCTTAGCTCATGCAAAGTGAACAACTCATTGTGTGCATGTGTGTCTCTACTAATGCCGTCCTTCGTGCAGGCACGCGTGTGCGCTGGTTTCGAATGAGCCTCGGCACTGGCGGTTCGTTCCCCCTTGTTGTTCCGAGTCATTGGCGTAACGCGAGCGCGGCTCGTCAGAAACGCAGAGCGCGCCAACCCCGCGCCCCTGCTCTCCTCGAGAAGGAGGCAGCACGGCAGTGAAAGCGAGAGCGTGACTTCATACGGTTGTCGTCTCCTTGGAGCCGCCAAGGTCGTGCTTTTCAGTATGCCCGGGCCAACGGACGATTTGCGAAACGAACCACCGAGGCACGCGCAAACACACGCAGCGTCATTTTGTCCAGGTATCATAGGGTTTTTTTTTTACCCGGGTATTGTAACAATGTCGAGCAGAATGGAATGACCCCGCCGCCGCAGCATTGGTTGTCAAGAGACAGTAAATTGCACAACTGATGTCACCTGTTTTGCGCATATTCTCAAGGGAAGCCATCGGAAAGAAGGCATAGTGCAATGTTCAGTGGAGTTTCTGCAGTGACGTAGAGTATTTGCACTACTTGCTACTCTGACCCAATTCCTCTCTAACACTGACGAGCTCTTAGGTTTCCGTTTGGCGCAGTTCGGCATCTTGATATGAAAATCTGCCTGCGTTAAAATGCGCGTGTTGGTTAAGTGGTTTTGAAGAACACAATTTGCCTCGCAGTATCCTGAAACCATGATTTAATGCGTCCCTGCTCATGTGCGAAACAGCAGTTTGGTGGTGTGCAGTAGTAGTGCTCGTTTCGAAAGTTTGAAACCCAGGTTCATATCTTGCCTACCTCGACCCAACGAGAGCGCATTGCTTGCGGGCAGTAGGGAATGCTCCTAGGACGTTTGAATACCTATCCTACTGCTTTCGATAAAATTCCGTGCGATGTCTCCGTCGATTTGTATAATCTGAAAATATATAAAATCACGTAGTCAAATCGTAAAGCAATGGGAATGCGGTGACCTTGAACCTATGCCCGCGGAATGTGGTAGCCTGATCAATGGGAAACTTCAACGAGATCAATCAAGGAAACGAGTACAACAACGTTGAAGCATGGTAAGCTCGAGACGTCTTATCTGCCCTTCTCTAAGGGGTGGGGCGGCGCGTTGTTGAGGCGTGCAATGGCACCGGTGCAGTTCACTTATCGTGCCAGGCCTCTTGAGCAACCAACAGTCCTCCGTTAGGGTGGCCCGCTATTTTTATAACCGCACCCAAGTTCCAAGCTGTGGACGCTAACACTGGTTGTGCCTCTTTTAGAGCTGCTTTGAGCGAACTCCAAGTCCCTCGGTTCAGTACCAGAATTCGCTTAACGAAAAAGAAAGCGAAGAATAAGTGCAGGCGTTAACCCAGTGGCCCGGCCCCTGTGCCCCAAACAAGCGACGTCTATAAATGCGCCCATCTGGCTCATGCTGCATACGCACTGTGTGCGCAGTCATCTCTCTGTTCGTCTTGTGTATCGGCCACTGCACACGTTTTCAGCGGGCGCTCGCCGCGTGGCTTGTTTTGCGAGCTACAAGATGGTACTTGTGCGCTTGTGCAGCTGCGCTTGCGTTATGCGTTCAACGGCAGCACTAACAGAGCTTCGGAGCTGAACGGACCCTCCTGATTAATTTGTACGTCATGCACCTATCGTTCTGCCTGTCATCAGCGCGTGTCGGGGAACGACCACGTATTTGGGGAACGCCAAATGTGTGTATATACTTTTCCAGAAAAAAATAAAGAGAAAAGCACATATACGCGGACGCAATAACAGTTTGCCCTTTCTCGTCTATTGCAGTGGATAAACAAATGAAAACTTTTTCGATTGTTTTGATAGGGAATAGAACAGCACGAGCTGAAATCTAGGGAGCCTCTTAAAATGAATATTGCTTTTGTGAGATAACCCTTGGTAATATGGTATGGAATGCGCTTTAGATACAATCGCGCATACCATGGTTATATCTGTGATCTACTCAGTTTGAGCTAGTGCGATGGTAGGTAATAAATAAAGCTTATAACGTTGATAAGTTCAAAGTGTCTTGATTAAGACTAACGCTCCTGCCAAAACGTTGCTTCCGGTTACATTGCTTATTCGACTTTGTAGAAAAGGCACACTCACAGACATGAACTTAGAAAAGAAGACAACACCTGCAGGTGCACCTGTTTCTGTAGCCCGTGTCTGTGAGTGTGCCTTTTCCATCAATCATATGCAAACTAATCCAAATGTCTGTTTTACCTAATCCACTAATAATGCGTTGCTTCAAGCAGTCGCCTTCGCCTGAACATCTGACTTGTTTGACGTACAAATTCACGATGCATGCATAGATGTGAGAGACAAAGACGTAAAATATACACACTATCGGTATCTTGCTGCACATCACACAAGTCTTTAAATAAATAAATAAATTACTTCAACCAAATGAAATGGTACCTTGAAAACAAAACACAAGTCGAAGTGATAGACAGTTCTGTATTGAATGTGCTTATAAATACCCACTGTTGGTTGTATTTTTATTCATTTCATTGTGTGTCTTATGTGCCCTAAAGGAGACATAAGCATAATGATATCAGTGTCTGCTATCATTATGCCCCACGGGAATAATGATAGCAGACACTGCTTTGAACATCTCAGCAAAATCTTGCACTTTTGCGTGGCAAAGAGAGGCTAGAGGTGGAGCGTGAAGTTTTCATTTTCTCAGACGCCCTCTTTTCATAGAGAGGCCTGTGCTCATTCCCTTCGGAGATGCCGGCGTCCTGCTGTTTGACGTCGAATGACACATACCATGCTATCGGCCAATAGCCAAAATGCATTCATAGGTTGATTAGGTCAGATGCGAATTTTTCTATGGAGGGCCGCCATGCGCCGACACACCATAGTCGGCTATCATTACACGATCAGCCAGACACGCGCAGGGAATCTCAAGGGGGGAGAGATGACGTGCACTCGAGGTGATGACGCGCGCTGACGCTAAGCTTCTTTTCCCCGTGCCATCCTCTCTGTGTAACTTTTAGCACAATGGAAGAGATGATTGATTGATTTGATTGATAAGTGCACGGGGTTTAACATTCCAAAAACCATAATTGGATTATGAGAGACGCTGTAGTGGAGGACTCCGCAAATTTTGACCACATGGGGTTCTTTAACGTGCACCCATATCTGAGCAATCGTGGCCTACAGCATTTTCGCCATCATCAAAAATGCAGCCGCCGCAGCCGGTATTCAATCCCGCGTCCTGTGGGTCAGCAGCCGACTAGTCTATAGCTACTAGACGACCGAAGCGGGGCACGATCGTTGAGATGATAGAAAGGTCTACATTCAAGCTGAGCTGTTACAGGCTGTGAAACGACTTTGTTCTCATTTTACCTCACAACCGCATGCTTCATTCAGAACTAGGCTGGCGAAGATTACTCGTGGAAAACTAAAAAAAATGTAAAGCAAGAAGTACACTATATATGTATAAAGTATAGTATTATGCGTTTGGTGTGCATTTTTACTTTTTTGCTTAAAGGCCTCCACTGATAATACCTACTAGGCCACTACCGTTTATTGAGGTCTCCATCGCCCACAGGCATTGCGATCAGCAATTCAGAACCATTTTTACTGTCTAAGTATAATGTCCTATTCTTAAACGCCCCTATCAGGCTATGCGCCATTTGAGTAACGACATTTAATGCCGCTGTTCTATCCGCAGGCAGCAACAAGGTGGACCGTTCGGCCACAACATGCCCATGACTCCCGGCGGCTTGAGTGACCCCAACAGGATGGCCTTCACCTCTAATCGCACGCCCACCAGTCCGCAGTGGTCAGCTCCATCATGGCCGCCAGCACCGGAAACGCCAGATGCACCAGTGTATTGCAGCACGGGTGCATTGTTCCCTATGCAAGGCGGAAGTCAACCGCCATCCGCAGGTCAAAGGTCGGCGTCGCCCAACGGCCGCTTCACGTCAAGCGGACCCAAGTTTCCCATTCCGCCACCTCCTTCATCAGGAACCACTTCGCCGCGCACACAAAATACGTTCGGAATACCACCACCGCCACCAGCTGGACAGGGGAGGTCGGCACCTTCAAGTGGCGGCTACAGTCCCAACACCTTTCAAATACCTCCGCCGCCACCCCCCGGGGGTCGTCCAGGCAGTGCTTCACCTTCTGTTTCGGGTGGTGGCCGCAGCCCCGGAGCCTTTTACATACCGCCACCCCTCGACACAGTCCTTCGGAGGCATGGTGTCCTCACCGACGAGCGCGACCGGGGGCTACGAAGATCAGACATACTCGTATCCTCCGCCTCCTCCACCCATCGCGTCGTCATCACCGGTGCCAGGTGGTTATGGCAGCGGCGGCCCATTCCAACAGGAGCCGCCCACGCCACCCCCTCCTCCCCCTCCACCTTTTTCGCAACAGGGCCCTGCGCCACCGCCACCACCGCCTCTTCCTCCAGTTCAAGGTGGAGGAGGTGGTCCGGGTGGACCACCGCCGCCCCCTCCACCTCCACCACCCCCACCGCCGTCTGGTGGTGGACCCACTTGGAGGCAAAAGCAGGTCAGTATAATAAAAAAAAGGCTTCGACACGCGGCTGCGCAATCCTTCCACTGATTTTGTTCCCATATACTTTACTCCGTTTCATACATCAGGTGCAATTCTGTGGAGGCTAGCAATGGATGTGTTCGCACTAAGAAACAGTACAATGATTTTTTCAATCTGAGACATGATTTCTTTTCCTCTTAGGGATTAGTAATAAATGAAGATGCTCGGTGCGTCGGAGATAAATACGCCTCGTTATAGGGCTGCCTATAAGTTGCTCTGGATCACTTAGCGTCTCTTTGTTCTCATTGATTGATGCTTTATCTGTAGCCTTTCGCAACGCCATGCTTGCGCGTTCGCGCTCGTCTCACACCCCCGTTTACAACGATGAAAGCCAAGCGCGAGCCACACGTAGTCACATATATTGCTGACCGAACTTCTTGAATACCTACCACAATAGCTTCGCAGGAATAAAATGAAAACAGCTTGCGCAAAACCGACTAAATTGGATATAACTTTAAGAGGCCCTCGTCCTTCAGTAGATATAGACCTAGTGTGGCGGGCAACGCGTTACAAACAATGAAGTTACTGGCAATACATTACTTTTTTGGTAACTTAGTAACGCACTCATTATCTTTTCGAAACTGTAACCAATAACGCACTTACGTTATGATTTTCGGTGACGTGAAGTTTCACGTTAGATGTTACTTTCATTCCAGTTATCCCAGGAGTTTGATGCGAAACTCCTTCGTCTCGCTACTTTCACCGCGCTTTCCCGACCTTCTATTGTCTCGTTTCTAGGGTACCTTTTGCTTAAGTTCTATAACATGTTGTCATGATGAGAACATTCTCCTGACAACAATGTCGGGCTTGTTTTCAATTTAGTTTTAAAAATAAAGTTTCATTCTGTCTATCTACTTCTGCGGGCATACGCTTTTATAGTTACTGAATTTTTGACGCAAAGAGGTTGACCTTCAATATTTTGCGTAAACACTCAAAGTTTTTGGGAAATTTATACAGGTATCAGGGGAAAAATTGTATATGAGTTCAAATGTTTTACTTCGCGACTAATCTGCCACAGCATTTGTTTATGACTACAATATTTGAGCATTTTTCTTGTTAGTAGAGGCACCATCAAAATGACAGCTAAGTTGCTAATAGTTGAGAGAAGCTTCCTTTGTGGGGAGCGTTGATGACGAAATCTCAGTGGAAAAGGTTCTGAAATTAACTTTTGCTTCATTGAAATGCGACAGCATCATGATAGAGCCAAAGGTTCTAAACTGGCAGTTTCTGTACACACAGCACCTCATTGAACAAACTCTCAAGGTTGCAAGTTCACAGCTGCAGCACTCATTACAGTATCACGTCACTTTGTTTTGTTTGTGTCAGCACCTGTTATCTGACATACACTATCCACTTTAACAGGAGGCTGAGAAGGCCGCACAGAGGCAATCGGGTTCCGCCTACGATCCTGCTCAAATTGCGGCCCAAGGACCCCAGGACGGCACCCAACCATTCTGCTACCTGCCTCCCCAGCTGGTGGGCACTCTCAACAGCAAGGACAAGAAGCCTTTTACTTACACCCCCGGTGGTGAGTGCGTTGTGAGGCGATACAAGACACAAGATTCGTGCGCGTCCATACACGCTCAATAAGTTTGAGACTTCGTCTTCCAAAACGTGTTTCTGAAAGATCGTTCCATTGTGTCGGACGTGCTTTGTGGCTACAAGCCATTGGCGAGTGTAACAATAATTAGAAAGGCTTATTTGCTTCATAAAACGCAAAAAATTACCGTTAGTGTTGGCGACGCCAACACAATTGATGCAAAAAATATAATGTGACGAAGTCATCCTAGGCCATTGTCATGACGTCACAGCCAAGGCACAAAAAGTGTGTGGCATCACAGTGAAGTCCCGTGACATCACTTTTACGTGGCATTAGGTGGCATCACGTGTTGGTTTCATCACGTGAGATTGCAGCTAGATCACAGTACGCCGATCGACAAGGCGCTGCAAAACCACGAGTGATGTAGAAACCTTCCGATTCTTCCGATCTCGATGCCAGCAAAAATCACGTTGGGAGTTCAAAGCCTTCGGGTGAGAGCTACATAGTCTGAGGTGATGAAAAAAAAGGCTTTCGCCTTCCTGTCATCTTAGAAATGCATATGGGAACGTGTTACTTTTTCAATCAGGTTTAACTTGTGCAGTACTCATACCTGGAGTATAGGGGGGAGGTATAAAGCTGTCGGAGGGTTGATAAATTGCAAATGAACTAGGGAAGGTCTGATGGTACCATGCTTTTCTAAAGGATAAGTTCAATCGCTGAAACTTCAGAGATTACTCGGTCATACATTTTGAGTGCATATGTGATAACTAACGAGTGAATGCGAACATTACAATGACAGTTTGACACTCTAACGACGCTAAAGAAATTATTGCTCATAACATCATCGCCACCAGAATATATCTATTTTCACTGTATAACAAAGGTCCCAGTGATCTTCCACTACCCCCCGCCGCGGTGGTCTAGTGGCGAAGGTACTCGACTGCTGACCCGCAGTTCCCGGGATCGAATGCCGGCTGTGGCGGCTGTATTTTCTGTGGAGGCAAAAATGCTGTAGGCCTGTGTGCTCAGATTTCAGTGCACGTTAAAGAACCCCAGGTTGTCGAAATTTTCGGAGTCCGCCACTACGGCGTTTCTGATAATCATATGGTAGTTTTGGGACGTTAAACCCCACATATCATTATCTTTCACTACCCATGTCTGCCACTCGCTCATCCCAACTTCTTCTAACTGACTTCGTGGCACTTTTCTTGAAGCTTGCTCCATTTTTCTACATTAATCTGTAGAATGTTACTTACATTTTGGTGACTTCAGCGAATTTGATAGCTTGAGATTGACAATTTTATGATTTGCCATTTCTTTATTAGCGCTTTGTTACACGAGGGAGCTTAGCTTACATACTCGTCGGTCTAAGTCCTTCAGCTCTCTCTGCAACTGCCCCGCCACGGTGGTCTAAGGTACTCGGGTGCTGACCTGCAGATCGCTGAATCCAATCCCGGCTACGGCGGCTGCATTTCCGATGGAGGCGGAAATGTTGTAGGCCCGTGTGCTCAGATTTGGGCGCACGTTTAAGAACCCCAGGTGGTCGAACTTTCCCGAGCCCTCCACTACGGCGTCTCTCATAATCATATGGTGATTTTGGGACGTTAAACTCCACATATCAATCAATCATCTCTCTGCAACTGCTTCACAAACGATATACCAATGGTTTCATTCAATACATACATGCCATTTCCACATTACTGTTCTAAAGCAACACATTTGTTACGAGCACTATAGTCCTAACTGCTATTACCCTGACTATATCTGTAGGTTTACCTGTTTACACATGGCTGTTTTTGTTCCTTCTTTCTTGAATATAGAACACTCACAGAGCACACTAACTTATCATTATTGCTGCTCTTTGTGCTACCTATGATTTCTACATCCATCACCCCACTGGAATTGTCTCAAAATTTGAAATAATCTATTGGATTTTTTATTACACATATAATAGGTCTTTACAGGTCCACTTCCATTTATATGAAATCATACGTATTGTTTTAACGACACATAGTTATGCGACCTGTATTTTGATAACCGATTATTATCGGCCATGATAACTGAACGCCGTTGAGTAAGGCATACTCACCCTGCTGCGCGTTCGTGGGGTTTCCGAGCTTCTGCCCCGACACAGCTTTCCTCAGGCATCGCGTCGATGTTTGTGGAGGATTCTCATACCTGTACAGAGGGGACTGTATCAAAGGATTCTCATACAGTCGAACCACCTAGCTGAATTATTTCTCCTCCTTCCTCCCTCTTTTCTGTTTTTCCTGCTGCGTCAGCGTAAGGATGCACACAACGCAGTGCTTTAAGCAATGTCTCTCGAAGGTTTCCTGGAACCAATATAGGAAGCTCTAATGGTGGTGATAACTCAATAGACCGGAATAAACCCGATGAAACCTATAACGCGGGCTCTGTCAGCTCTCTTATATGGCTGCGATCGGACTGCTAAAGAGTAAGTAGGTGAGGCCA
Organism: Rhipicephalus annulatus; assembly: GCA_013436015.1. Classification (NCBI taxonomy): domain Eukaryota; kingdom Metazoa; phylum Arthropoda; class Arachnida; order Ixodida; family Ixodidae; genus Rhipicephalus; species Rhipicephalus annulatus. The sequence goes on from WOVY01009330.1 coordinate 682,210, forward strand.
CACATGTGCAACCACATTCATATCTTAGCACTTCATATTTTTTTCAGTAGTGTGTGCTCCGCCTTTCTGATCAACGTATACTGCTGAGATCTCTTCACCGTTTTCTGTCCTTTTCTTTATTTTTTTGCTGCTTTCTGTGATGCTCTTCAACGCTAACGTATAGTCGAGAAAAGCTGTACATGAGGTACGACTATTGAACAAACACGCACTTCAATCCACCTATATTATTCCAGCACTTGCATTCTTGTTCTGGTTGAGTTCTCATTCTTCCACACTTTTTTCACTCAGACATGCGTCATCTATACCACTACCCCCCCCCCCCCCGGACCCCTCTGCTGCTGTACTTCTTCCCTTCTTCGTCAAAGCTGAAAGTTTAAATAGCATGGGTTTAATGGGTTTACAGAAGGCTTCTGATGACGTGCATGAGCGTCAATAATTCTTGTCTTTTGCGTCATGGCTCCTTCTTTCGCGCACAGGTTTGGACCTGTCGGAGATCAAGTCTCCACGTATCCAGAGGCGCATCAACGCTCGCCAGGAAGCAGCCGCCGCGCAAGGCGAAGGATGGGGAGATCCACCCAGTCGCCAAATGGAGGGGTGAGCTCAAGGCGTACCATACGATACCGATTGAAAAAGAAGTTATCTAAAAAAAATAGTTATATACTTCGTGACCTCTTCAAAAAAAGGAATTTCACCCCCACCCCCCAGGCGCAGCCCTGTAATTTTGTACGTCTATATTTTTTCTTCATCAGTGAGTTTAGAATCTTAACGGGACCATTCCGATAGGGAGACTGGAACCACTCGAGGAACTTCAGAAAGCGTCCCCGGGATTTTTTTTTCTTTTGCACGAGTAAGATGGGCGATGCCGCTGTCATTCCCAAGTTCCCTACAAGTCGCAAAGCAGAAACGTTATAACCACCCGAGGTACACGCATAGCAAATGACTTGAGGAAAACGACCGGATACGACCTGCTTTTGCAAATTTGTAGTCACTCTATTGTTCCATTGGTGCATCATTGTAAACGCCGTGAAACCCCACTTTCGTCACCGCATCACTTTTCTTATCGTGACATCTTTGGCCACGCTGCCGTAAAAGGGTGCACAGGTGTGTGCGTACAACCATGACTGACTTTGTGCACGTAGTCAATGTGGCACAGTATGTTTTCGCCTTCTTCAACGACCTACTGCACATTAGTGGAAACGCCGTGGACAATGGTTACGGTCAATGGAGCACCAAATGGCTCTCCGTTGGTGTCTTAATGATTTCGCCTCCGGCTCTATGCGAATAGTACGAGTGCTTTTTCGTGTTGCTTTTATTTTTGTGCCCTAATTTTGCCCAGAGAATCCGGGTAAGCATCAGTGCCTAACGTAATATTTCGGAAAGTAGGTCATTAAATTTGATAGCAGCCCCAAGTAGTATTCAAACTTGAACTGAGTGCAGTCATTAATAAGATAGAGCAGACCGCCCAGCTGCGTGACACACACACACACACACACACACACATATACATACACACACATATATATATATATATATATATATATATATATATATATATATATATATATATATATATATATATATATTGAAAAGAGAGAGAGAAGGAGCGCCTATATGCTTACCGCAAACTTCGATGACATCCAAGTTTTGGAGGCATGGTGGGTGTGTCTCACTCTCAGCTCGCTAAAATTTGCAAAATTCCCCGCCTCTATGCATGCAGAACACTTCATCATGTATCCGTGTAGCCCAGTGGGGTTGCTAAGGTTGGTAAATGCGTTCGTGAGCGGAGGACTTTTAAGGAGTCCTGGAAAGTGCATCAGTTTTCCAGCATTCAAGTCGCTGTTGAAAGGAGCCTTGAACCCCTTGAAGTGTCCTTTGAAATGCCATGTGACAATGTGATACGGTTTTTATATGTCCTATTTGTTTTTAATGATGATCAGACATGCTGGTATTATCACCCTCGTGCTAACATATACTGCCATATAACTCAGCGCACTCCAAGCTCGTCAAGCGAGGGATTGTTAAGATGTGCCTTACTAACACGTTGAAGAAGTCCTGCCAGCATTGTTTGCCTTTAAGCATGAGAGAGCAAACAAAACGTTTACCTGACTCGGGGTACCCACAACACGTCCTGACTTCTGTCGCGGAAAGCCTTCTGAGGCAAATCCGCTCCGACGGAGCCATGGAAACGCGTGCTACGCCTGCAAGGAAAGGATTAGCTGTAATCCCATATATTCATGGTGTTTCACATAACCTGAAAAAATTTGCAGAACATTGCAACGTGCAAGTATACATAGTTTTCTCGGCACCTATCAAGCTAAACAGTCTTTGCCGAAAGACGAAACCGGACCGCCCGGAGAAAGGTCTGTGCGAAAAAAACCACCGTTTTAGGTTTGTCGCGTGCATCACAGGAGTCATCTACCGCATCCCATTAACGTGTGATGCATGCTATATAGGCCGTACTGGTAGATGCATCAATGATAGGCTCAATGAACACAAGAACAACGTGGCCAAAGCACAGCCTGAGGGTTTTCTTGCAATTCACTGCAAAGAATGCGGGTGCCAACCCTTCTTTAATCGCACTAGCATAATCGGAAGAAGCACTAACCAAATGACAAGGCTCATCATAGAAGCGAAATTCATTGCTAAGTTTGGGGACGCGTGTATAAGCAAGCCATCGATATCATTATCACTGAAAGAATTGCATCATTTGAATGTCGCATGAGTTGAAGTAGATCAGTTTTCTGGTTCTAGCACGTGGTTGTGGCGCGCCATGTTTGGGTATAAGTATTACTGTTTCTCGGATTAAACCGCATTGTTGAAAGTTAGTGCCGTGTATGTGTTCTGTGTTTTCTTCTCTGTCCCGTCCTGGATGCACTATACCTCGAACAACATTTGTAATAGCGTTTGACCACTATTTTGGCGCTTTACTAAACAATGAAGTCATAAAAGGGCCAAGGACCACATTTTAAGGAGGTGGAAGACATTGTTGGCTCCATGAAGGTACCAAAGTCTTGCACCAAAATCTATAACTATTGGGCCGTTCCATGCGCCTTTATTTAAAGCACATCAACAGCTCACAAAACGTTAAATGGAGGATGAGATTGCGTTATCCCTGTGTCTACAAGGTGAATATGCAAAATATAAAACACAAATATAGAACCCATGCTGTATGAAGATATGGTTTGACATTACCAAATTAAGCAGTTGTTGCTATGTGAAGTCTATATCCAAAGCGAATTCTTCATAGTGGCAGATCTCCGTCAACACATGGAGGCTTTATTTCCCAAGCTTTGGCTAGAAGTAGGGTACGCATGCAGTTTCCTGCACAAGATAGAATGATACAATTCACTCGAATGCTGCTGGGGTCATAATACAATGTTGGCTATGTTGTTTTGAAGTGACCAAAGCAAGAGAGGGAAATTAAAAAGTAAAAAAAACAAGAAGTTTGGACAGGTGCTTCTTTAGTAGGAGAACTGCGTAAAGCGCGACCTGAAGAGTATTTTCAGCACAAGGCTTCATCTTCCTAAAAGACCCCTTAGTGGGCATTGGACGAAATAAGCGATTAAGATCAGCTGGTATACGTACCTATACACGAAGTAATCTGTTATTCCACGTAGTGCGGACACAGCTGGCTCGGAAATGTGTGCGTGGGAACGTTATATTGCTAAGAGAACTCATGTAAGCGAACTGTAAATTGTAACGTCATTTAAAAAATTCTTTGCTTGCTGTATGATTTTTTTACTTGTTCATTTTTGTTTTTGGGTAACCACTTCTCTTTTTCGCTGTCGAACTAGGAGGAAAGGAGTAGCCGAAGTGACATATACATCGATGTTTTCATTGCAAGCCTGTTGGAACAAAATATTTCACGAAGAAAGCACTTCACGTTGAGCAGCACCTTGAGCAAAACGGAAGACCTCAATAACAAAGCAAAATCGAGTCACAACAAAAATATGGTACTGTTCTGAATATGGTACTGTTCTTGAGCAACAAAGCAGAAACCTGGACGAGTTGGCATGTGCCAATCGTTACCTGAGAGCGGGCATTTGCGACGGGGACAAAGAGAGAACAGGATACAAGCGCTTGTGTTGTGTTCTTCTCTCTTTGTCCCCGTAGTCTGCGCGTGCTCCGCGGTGACGGTGTATTGGGAGCAAGAGTGCACTGTACAGGGCAGCATTTCAACGGTGACTGCGCTATACGCCCCAACATTTGTTCGCCATTATCAAGACACGTTAAAAGCACGGGGCGTGTTTTTGACTACTTTGATGTGAGAATCCGCATGTATCAGTCATCTTAATATCTAAATAGGGGTGATATTTTAATTGACGAGTCTAATGCAGCTTCTGAAGGTTTTAATAAAAAAGCAGAAAAAACTGGCTGCAGAGTGTTTCCGTAGTACAGTTAGTTCTTTCACTATAGTTTTTTTTTGTTTCTCTGCTGGATTGTATGGCTGGCATATTTTCCATTGCCATGCTTCTTGCCGGTGTTGCCCCGCATTTCATGACTCCGGTATCTCACTGGCCAGTGACGTGATTCTTTATACGCGCAATATGATGCTGTTATTTATAGGTAAAAAATCAGTTTGCACCGTATTACATTTATAGTATGTATTTTGTAGTTAGCAATGCGCAATATATCTGGTGCGCCCTCGAACAGCGCCAGAACACTATATATAGCCTGTTCATTACGAAAACGCTATTAGGGCAAAATCCTGAGACGCTTCAATGAACCTGGAAAGTGACCATCAGTGGCATTGGTGGGGTTTGCGTCAACAAGAACTGATGAGAAAAAAATCATTATGCAATTACGTCATAGCTAAAAAAAGTTGTTACGTCACCATGACATCATATAACAAGCCGTCTCGAGCCGACGTCTCCACACGACCTCGTCGCTCGGTCAAACATGAGCTGATTTCTGATGGAGGGCTGCAAAATCACGTGGCGAGCAGAAAGCTGCGGTGCCTGGGATCCGCTAGGCAGTGCATGTTAAGGGCAGAATTCTTTTGAAGGAAGGGGGATCAAGTAGTAGAAGAAGTAGAGCCTGGAATCAGAATATTGTTATTGTAATATCAGTTATTTCTTTTTTTGTTTCTCACTTTCTTGCTCTTTAGTTTTCTAATATTTCTTATTTTTCTTGGTAAGAAACAGTGCAGTGACCATCCATAGGCTACTGTATGTTTTCTTGGCCAATCTCCTAGAGTGGCTATGTGCCACGGTATCCAGGCTACAAACGAACAAATCTGTGGCACACAATTACGCAGGGGGATAAATTACTACAATGGGCTGTGGAGAAAAAGAGAAAGTGTTCACCAGTCCCTCATTGTTGGTACGAGCCATATGTGAAGGAACACTATCATTATCATCTTCCTTGATTCGTCTTAGCCGAATGTATAAGGAACCATTTGACTTTTAGGTTAGGAATTTTGTGCGTGTATTCTTTTCTTCCCACTTTACTGTGACCCCTTCTCTTCATCTTACACGATTCGCATGCTTCTTGCAGATTGAACTTGGATGGGACACAGCCGCAAGACCGTTACGTGGACCCCAACCGGACGCACTCTCTGCCCCGTCCACCGGCGCCAGGACAGCGTTCTTCGGACCCGGGTGACTTCGTGCAGTCGCGATCTTTTCGCGTGCTCCAGAAGATTACCGACACCGATTCTCCAGACTACCAACCACGTAAGTCTCACCCTATCGCCACATGCAAGTTTTTTCACGCCATGGGAATCGAATAGTAATAATATATACCAACATGAGAGCAAACAGCTGAGGAAATGTCCGCTCGTATTATCCCAATGTATTCATCTTCCCACCCCGAAGCTAACGCACAAAACACATAATAAACTTTGATGTCGCCTCACCGCGGTGGTTTAGTGGCTAAGGTACTCGGCTGGTGACCCACAGGTCGCGGGTTCAAATCCCGGCTGCGGCGGCTGCATTTCCGATGGAGGCGGAAATGTCGTAGGCCCGTGTGCTCAGATTTGGGTGCACGTTAAAGAACCCCAGGTGGTCAAAATTTCCGGAGCCCTCCACTACGGCGTCTCTTATAATCTTTTGATGGTTTTTGGACGTTAAACCCCACAAATCAATCAAATCAACTTTGATGTCGAAATGCTCTAAAGTACATTATTGATAGAAATAGAGCTTGCAGGAGCGAATGAAAACTGCCGATTGTCCGTAATTTATCGCCTACAGTTGCCACTCGCTGATTAAGCAATGACAATTTTGGGTGACGAGAAGACAAGAGTGCTTCCAAACATCCCCAAAAGTACATTAACAGGACAAAAATTACAATTGGATACGCAACACCACTAAAACTTGGCCGAACACCCGTTTGCACACTTCCGGGTGCAATCGGGAATAGTCGACAAAAGGCTGCTTTTGTCCGCTATAATTTAGAAAAAGTTTACTACATTTTCTTCGTGTCACACCCCATCATCTACGTGAAGATAATCCTCACGATTTTCGTTGTAGGTAATCAATGACGTTTCCTAAGATATACGCATGCTAAGGTGGAATAAAGATGTTAAGCATGGCTATAAGCCTTATCAAGCAGTGATAACGGCATCGTATACAATAATATCGGTATTCGATATATCTGGTGAGTGGTAATTTTTAGCTTATAGAGCTCCTTCTACTGCGTTACCATAGCCAGCCGGTATCTCCACACAACCAAATACCTGAGCAAAGAATTTACCGTGAGCGTTGCTTATTTCACGCGCTGTTTGGTGGTGGGCTGTTCTGCGTAATTAGAGGCCCTGCCCCTGCCATCATTTTCAGCCTATCTGTCCAGAGAAATATAATCAGCAATGAGCTGCCCATGCTTGTACCTTTTCCTCAATCAGTGATGCTCCTCTTGTGCTGTGCTTTTGATCCTTTCACTCATGCGAGTGAAATGCAAACACCTAGAAAGTCAAGATAAAGGCGTTGGAGCCATTCTGTTGGCCGTCCTCCTGACTGCGCAGTTCAAGGATTATTGCGTTGATTCGTCTTTTTTATCGCTCTCTTTCTGTCGCTCAAGCGCATCTCGTTAGTTGAATGGAGAAGCAGTGCTCGCTGCAGAGCCTATACATCTGTGAAAGTGTGGATGTCGAAATACCACTGCCTTAGCACTTTGCTTTTCTTGCTCATTTAGTGCAACTCGAGCGTAAAGAGGAGCCGACCTGTGCCGGGAGTTGTCTTTTTCTTTCATGAACGGGTTATTGAAGATGTGCTTAACGTTAACCCGCAATACAGATTCTATATTTGATCCCCGCGTGACTAACATGAAATTCATTATTCTACGGGAGCTTCTTTCAGCAAAGCGGTACTGACAACATTTTTAGGAAGTGAGGTTATTCTGCTATACAAATATTCCTTATGTAGAGACGGCTCTGAACAAAGTTAAAGCTCATCAAATGCAGATAAGGCATTTTATTTCGATATTCAAGTCATTTTTCACATGGAGCCCCAACCAACATCGGCAATAATGACGTCAAGCTACAGAACTAATTCTGGTGACTTCACACAGAAGTCTGGGTAATTGTGATGACGTCAGGTGCCAAAACTTCTTGGATGGCCGCTCGTACGTCACCAAAACAGTCAAAATGGTCGCTTCTGCGTCACTTACGGAGCCATGGTGTGGAACTTCTGTGGAAACGTCACGACACTTCGGCAGAGCACATGACAAGAAGCTCATGCCGTGTAGCGACGTCAGGGTACAGTAGAAACCGAAACTAGTTTTTAAAAATTCTGTTTTACTTTTCTAGGATACACTCATGCTTTGCAGAACATTTTCTAGGCTCCTGAAGGCTTGGCCTTTCGTTGGACGCAGAAAAAAGCAAAACATCTGAAAACTTTCGCGCCAGTACGCCTTTATATTATATTGAACTTTTGAGAGGCTTGTGAACCGAGCTTACAAGTGAACTGGATGTAAATGGGTCGATGTTTTTGCGTACACACACAACACTTGTTGTTTCAGCGTCTACGGTTGACTCAGTGCTTTCGTATATTATTATTCGTTTCTTTTTGCATTGAAAGGAAAAAACAGCTTAAGCAGAAAAATGTTCGCTATAGTTTTCTGCTCTATTGTTTATAGATTAGACCCCATAGGAGTTTCTTCTTCAACCAGCCACATTGCAGAAACGCCATTCAGTTGAATATAAAACTCCTAAAATAATATCAAGAATAAATGATGGACAATTAAATTTTACAACAAAGACAAATTACTGCCTTTACAACCTGCGGTGGTCCCTGAAACGGCTTAATTTGTAAGCGGTATATTATAAGTACCTGTTCGTGTTATCATGGTATTCAATGTTTCAGGGTATTCGGATCGAGAGCTACACTTAGGGAAGCACACCTATATAGACACATTTTGCTTCGGCGTCCTAAGTACGTCAACTCCGCCGCATCTTACACTTACGCTACACTTTCGCTACCACTGTAACCTTAAATCTGAGAAATACCGCGCGTATGGTAAGCAGCACGGGTGACGTACGTATCTGCGCATGCGCACTTCGATTTCGATATCACGGTACGCCCGGTATCCCGGTAAGCCCGGTATACTATAACTGTCTAATGTCGGCGCCGCGAGATTCTCGAGGCGCGCGCAGCGCGCGCACCCACCAGCTCGCGGCTTCTTCTCGCCGACATATGAAAAGAGGTGGCGCGGGTGAGATGATGCTCACGTGAGGAGTGGGCTCTAGCATAGCGAGCACTGGAGAGGTTGAATAGAGAGAGAGCTGACACGCGGCGAGCGTGTGGCAGGCGAGAGAGAGAGACGTCACCGCGCACTGCAAGGAGGGCGTGAGCTACTTAGCACCGCTCCAGCACCTGCCGCGAGAGAAGTGGTGGGGACGGAGGGACAGCGTTACACAGGCTAGTCAAAAAAGCTGCTTCGCATCTAAAGGTATTGTTTGCAGCTTTGCTGACTGCATACTGAACTTGCAGTTTAAACTCTATGCTGCTTTTTCTTTTTGGATTCTCAGTGTATGCCATTTCTTCATGCCCGAAAGCTACAGCAGATAACTAATTCAACGAATGAGCAGTAGTACAGAACTTTCATCACATCTAACTTATTCTAGTGTGGCCAAAGTATAATGAAACTGGCTTACTTTCGCTCCTAAGGCCTATCTTCTCCGAGTACTTAATCCCACAGTTTTTCAACCTCCTGTAACTATGCATGTTGCAGCAGAAAGTGTCCAAATTTCAAGCTCGATTTCTCCTTTATCGACATTTTAAAATTCGGCTCAGTCTGTTGGGGCCAACGTACCACTCGAAAGTACCAATGAAAGGCTGTTCGAGTTTTTGCTCTAAACTTTTCAAAACATAATATGCAGCATATAGAACGTGCGTGCTTGTACGAAGCCACGCAAGAAGTTTTGAAGCAGCAGGATGAATGAGCTCAGTAAAAGGGCATTGGTATATCACTTACGTATCGGCGGATCGTGAAATAGTTTGCTTTTCATGCATTTCCATTTTTTCTTCTTGGCGGGGTGTTAGCAACTTCGGATAGTAGCTGTCACTATTCGCCCTAGTAAATGTTGCTCATCAAATAACAATTCCGGTGAACTTTTCGGCAATTCTGTATCTGTACGTGCAGAGTTACGTACATGACGGCTAGTCATTAATCACTTAACGTCTACAATGTCACAACACGCAGTCACTACATCGCATTTTTCTAATGTTTCGGTCTCACTGAAGCATTGTCAGAGGATTCTCGATGCGAAGAGACTCGTTTGTTACCGGAGTCGTTACAAAAGCTGGGAAGCGAAAAAAAAACAGCACTCTTGATCGGGGAACTGGTAAACGCACTGCAGTAGATTCCTGAGGATTTCTTGACTTGTACGACAGTCAGCGAGAACCATCAGTGTGGTTGGCTGAGGCTTGTTAGCTATGTGCTTCCATTTGACGTGCGATGAAGAATCGGTGCTCGTTCACAGTGGTAAGGCAGACCTGTTGGACTGAGGGCTCAACGACGCACATTAAAACACCGCTTGAAGATCCATCACTCGCAAATCACTTCTGAAATGAACCTTAGGCAACGAGAACAGCAATATAAAGAAAAGATGAGTGAAAGGTTTGCAATGGTGATAAAAAAATATGGAATTGAACTAACACCTAACACCTGTCTCTCTCACTCTCTGTTACATCTGTCTTTAAAGCTCCTGCATTTTTTTCTTTCGAGGCGGCCGCTGCTCTTCCGAGTGCATCCTGGTGAATTTTTTTTTCTTTATCGTGTGAACAGCATACATTCAGCACGAAGCGCAAACAAATGTACTCTTTTATTGACGGCACCTCGTCTCTGAACGCAAAGTTTCATTGTCTTCCTGTCTTGGCTTTTTTCCACGTCCGTCCTGCCACTTGCTTTTTTTCCGGGACCAGACGTTCTTCTACCGCTGTAGGCGTAATGATGCTAGGAAGAGCCAAAGAACAGAACCCATGTTTTTCAGGCTCCGCCTCCTGTTTCAGTACTACTCATGGTTCTTTAGTTTTGTTACTGCAACATTTTTGTGTGTCTCTCTCACATCGGCCACAGCTCTTTACCGATACACGTTGAAGGGACTCTCATCAAGTTGAACTTCATTCGTTGTGCAGCAAAAAAAGGCATGCTTCATTTCGTGCAAAACGCGTGAGGAGATATCGGCTACATGTATAATTTCAACTGCAGTGTATAGAAGCGATTGGAAGTACGTAGATTGTTTTATTTCGACGCTTCGAGTCGTTCTGACGCTGCAAGCGAGCTTTGTGGAAGTGCTAGCGAGCCAACCACGTGTTTAACCAATATCTAATATCGCACATATATTAGAGAAAGCAAAATAGCGTGATGAGATATTAACATGACTACATTATAAATGGTAGTGTATGGCGAAGTGTGCGCAGTAATTAAGAGAATTTTCACACAGTCACGAAAAGGAACACGAAGGGTGATTATGTACAGCAAAGACATCAACAATGCGTCAAAACAACTCGGTAAACTCACAGTTAAAAAGTGTAAAGCAACGAGAACATCAATATAAAGTAAGATAAGTGAAAGGTTTCTCAATGGTAATAATGAAATATAGAATTGAACTAATGCGTAAGTAAAACTGTGATGCATGGCACTCATGAAAATAGAGTATAACAAAAACGGCAAATATGAAACAGGCAAGCAAGCGAAATATGAAATACAGACGTGCTCACGCGCTTCCAAGCGTTCTTTAGTGGATTTGCATGGCTGCGTTCGTTCGTCAACCTATTGTGTTGGGCTTCCAAGTTTGAATATGGATGCACCAGCAGTGTCTTTTAATGCGCGCCCATGAAGTAGTGTGAAGCCCGGTACAATGAACGAACGCAGCCGTGTATCAGATAAGAATGCTTGGAATTCAAGTGCTCGAGTAGCGGCACGAGAGCGCCAGTCTATTTCATATTTTGCCTGTTTCGCGCGGTTTTGCTTTTTGTCAGAATAACCATGAAGATTTGGGCAAAAATTATATCATTACGGGGTCATTATTGGAGGAGAGGCACAGCATAAAGTTAATGTTTTAACGATTAAATCAAGAATAAAAGGTTGGCCAATTTGTTTAAATAATTATTAAGTGCTCGCTCATGAGAAAAGTACACGTTGTATGTGACAGACAACTATGCCACTGATACACAGCCGGTAGGACTTTTCTAGAGCACACGTTCTCATTTTAATGTTGCTCCTAGTTAGCTGTACACCCTGCCTATTAAGTGCCCATTTCGCAGTCAAGGTTCTCTTCAGTGTTTGAGACCATTGTGCCTCATCGCGCTTTTCGATATATTTCATATTGATCAATCATGCTGTGCCATTTTCATGACAACCACATTCAACTTTACTGAGCAAAGTTCGAATGAACGAATGAATGAACTGCGCTGAGCACTACGTTCCTTATAGACTGCTGTTCTCGACGCAGTCAGAATGGCTGAAAAATGCGCAAGAGAATACGCCGTCCGATGTTGACAGAGAACACACTGTAAACAAAGACGATCGTCATACGGCCAGCTGCTTTTCACTTACAACGGTTGTGTTCTGCACTGATCTCGTTCGCTGCGACAACCACGTTACCATTGTAGCGTAAAATAAATTCCCTTAAGTATTCTACTTATTTTTTCGTCGGCGCACTGTTTCGAAGTGACCGGCGAAGTTTTTCTCTAGCTTTCCTCGGGATTTTTGTCTCTACTCCATCGCTAAGGCTGAGAACCTCTCGCGCCCGGGTATATTGTTTGACCGTTCATTATGGGAACGATATTTGGCATCTGCGCTGTTGAAATTTCGCCCGCACATTCGTCGCGCCACAAAAGCGCAGTGCGAGTGATGGAGTGCTTTCGTTCTAGAAAGGCTCCGCTTTTGGATTAAGTTCTCAATTTTTTTAGCAACACTGCGCAACATAGCAGTAGAAGCGTACGGTTATGTATTTTCAACTGTACATAATACGTGAGCAGTACCGTTCTCTACGTGCACTCGACGTGTCCAGGCCGTTGCAAGTCTCCCAGAAATAAAGACGGCCAGCAATCTTTTTTTAAAGATTACCCAGTCTTCTCCTTCTCACTTTATAATCAATCTGTCACTGTTGCTGCCCCGTGTTACTGGCTCTTTCCCACTAGTTTGTCGTCATTTGATGAATACCGACAAACTGGAGCACCATGTCACATTTTCCAGCTCCCTCCACTTTCACGCGCAACTTCCTGACGTCCATTATTGTTGCTGTCGGCTGCCCCATTCGCGGGCATTTTCTTTTCGAGTTCCAACCTTGTGTACCTTTTGAGTTTTTCAGATGAGCAACAATTACGCAAACGACGGTTGTCCGCGGGGCCAGCAGTTGTGTAGCCAATGGGCGTGCACATAAGCCCGAAAAGCCCGTATACTACAGTGTGCTTCGCGCAATGCATGTATTTGCCGCGCCCGTGTTTCGCCGGCAACCTTATTTCCGCAACACGTGCCTCGAGCCGCCGCCGCTCCCGTTCAGCAGTAGCGGCTTGCCGGCGGCATCGGAGCGCCACACCTCCGCGGCACGCAATGCGTTTCTCCGCGCTGACGACCGGAAGGCGCATTCGCCGCGCTGTTCCGTTATTCGCCGCTAGCTCCGCATTACATCTAATCTGATCGAGGCGCGTGAGCGGTGGGCTGCGGCGACGTCGTGGACCGCAGTGGCAACTCGCACGGAGTGCGCGGAGCGCTTTGATCTGATAATCTCCGCGGTCGACGGCTGCTTGCGCCGCTATAGATCGGCGGCCCCTAAATCGGCGTCCTCTTCTTCTCGGCTTCTCCTTTGTAGTCGAGAACGCGATTTTCTCCCGTTGCTGCAACCGCAGCACCGCGCCTTACCGAGTCGCTGCAGAACCGCGAGCTACCCGCCACAATGCACATTTCGTCCTCCATTGAGCGCGCGTAAGGCGTGCTCCACTGCCGGTTGCTCAACGTGGCGTCCACTTTTCGCTAATCTGTTCAGTGTGCATGCGTGATTTTCTACCACTCTACTGCCACTCCTTTCCGAACTGCACGAGTGGCAGCGGGAGGCAGCGAAGATATGCTACTGTTGGCTTGCAAGACGTTACGCCTGCTGGTGTACGGGCGCCGAGTCGTTAAGGCTGCTGCTGTCCACGTGTATACGATAGCAACAAAGTATCAATCAATCAATAAGTCAGACAATCATTGGGATAAGTTATAACTAATTTATTTAGTCAATTGTATTTTTTATATTAAGAGTTTCTTTGGAAACTATCTGCTACCTCGTAGAGAAAATAGTGATGCAACCATATTGTTACGACTACACAAAAGGCAAACTGCTCAATCTATCTCTCTCTCTCTCTCTCTCTCACACACACACACACACACACACACACACACACACACACACACACACACACACACACACACACACACACACACACACACACACACACACACACACACACACACACACACACACACACACACACACACACACACACACACACACACACACACACACACACACACACACACACACACACACACACACACGCGTACGTGCAAACTTACGTGTTTTGCCATATTTTTATGCTGCATTTATATGGTTCTCCACGTTGTCAAGAGCCTCACAGAACTGAGTGCATTTTCTGGGGAGGAGAGTTTGTTTCTGCAAGTACAACGCTTTGTGTCGAGCCTATAATTTTAGTTCTGCGATACTTTCTGCACCTGTACATTCTGTTACATGTGCAAAAGCATTACATGAACTGACATGCCTAAAGTGCACTATTCTGTTTCCTGTCTTGGAGCGCATCTCTCAAGGCTCAGTTCTTGGGTTTCGCGTCATACGTTGTAACCGAGCAAACGATTCACCTGTGGGAAGACGAAAGGTGTGAACACAGCTCGAGAAGCTCAGAGTGCGGACACAAACTAGGCACGTTCTACGGCACGTGAGCCACGCGTTTCTGAGTTCATGTTTTCTTTATAAGCAATGAGAGACGCATGCGGCGACGCAGCCGGGGCAAGAGACGCGACTGGCGTAAGTTCTTCGTTCTGTGCTGCTGCCAAACGAACTGCCCGAGCAGAGGCTAAGCGCCACCGGCGCCCGAATCTTGCTGCGCTCCTATGTCTCATCAGGGGGTATCGTAGTCATCGCTGATTTTGCGGAAAACGGAGTTGCTTAAGGGTGCTGTTTAAAGCCACCATTGGTCCAAGAACGGCGAACAAAAAGTGATCATTAACACGAACCAGCACGTGTTCACTTCATCCTGCAATTCATCGTCTTCACTTCCGGAACACGTGTGCCGATTACTCCGGTGTGGCATGCAATAACTATGATGCGCGAGAAAACGAGTACAAAGAGAGCGAGAGAGAGAGAGAGAGAGAGAAAGGGAGACAGAGAAAGAAAAAGAAATATAGGTAGAGTAAGAGAGAAATTCTAGAGGGGTAAATTTTTTCGTGAGGCGAGATTTGTAGCCGCGTTTCTCACGAATCGAAGGCGGGTGTCTTAATTAGCCACCTGTCGAAGCACGCCAGCAGAACATCACATAGCCTAGCAGAGTATAGCGAGGTGGTGAAAAGGATAGTGGGAATGAGGAGGAGGTAAAAGGGGAAAAGAAAGGATAAAGCATATTATAGAAACAAAGAGAAGTGAAATAGAACGAAAGGCATAAAGAAACAAGACAGAAAGAGAAACTCAAAGAAAGAGAGAACTAGAAAGCGAAAGAAAGATAGACAGAAAGAGAGGGAGAGAAAACAATTATTGAAAGAAGCTTGTGAGTGAAGGTGGGAGGGTCCCTTATTCCAGGAACCCTCTGGCTTGGACAGCCCGCCGAGCTCGAGCGACGAGTTGACGCTGCTCGACCAGGTCCGGCTGGGAGATCGCAGCCGCCCACGCTTCACTGAGGAGGTCTTGGTCCGCATCTGGTGCTGCTGCTCGTATTCTTGGGACGCTTACTTTAGAGGAAGCTAAATATATGGCAAGAGAAAGAAAGGAAATAAAGAAAGAGAAAGATAGAATGACCGAGAAAGAGAAAGAATTGTTGAGAGAGAGAGACAGAAAGAAATAAGGAAAGAAAGGAAAGATGAAGAATGATTGAAAGACCTAGAAAAAAAGAAGTACAGAAAGTCAGAGATAAATAAAGAAGTCGAAATAAACAGAGACAATTAGGAAAGACGTGCACAAAAAAATAGAGAAGAAATAAATAAAAAAGCCTGAACATAGCGAAACAACCACAGCCGGGTATATATCTTAGGTGACCATTAGCCCCGCTGTCTGTTTGACATTGCATCTCTATTGCAAGCTAGAAAAGGTTTTTTGAACTCTCTGCTTCCGTTCCGTATTAAGAAAATTATATTACGCTGGAAATGTTCGCAAGAACGAACCAATCATTTCGTTCGACATATTATTAGTGAAGGAGGCCGGCGAAATGCAAACAGCAGTTGCGAAAGAGAAGCTTTGTGATCTCGCACGTGGTCCCAGGTCGTTGGATCAATAACGGCTGTTATTTTATGGTTGTGTTTTGACGGGGGCGAAGTGCAAAAACATTTGTCTGCTTATATTTAGATCCACGTGGAAGACCATCAGCTGGCCTGAATTAGTCTCCGGCTACACGGCGGACCTCCCAAGCTAGCAGGCTGTTGTTTCTAACCGTAAAGCGCCAACCTAAAGCAAATAGGTTAATTAAAGCAGCTAATTGAGTTTTTCTGTGCAGCGCTCCTATTTGAGGGCGTCGCATTTCTGTCATAATATCAGCCGGAACTCATTTACCTAATGTATTGTCACTGCTTTTAAACAGCGCAGCTACTTAATCTGCCGAAAATCTGTGTCGTCTCTGGTGTGTGTCACAGAAATCGGGTAAGTACCACTACTCCCCACTGGTATTTTAAACAAAAAAAGGGGGGGGGCGGGACCAGGCAAGCGTTAGCCCAACACTAAGAAGTGTGGCAGTTTGGGCTAGTTGGTATGACATGACGATAGTTATAGCGCGAGAATAGAACGACGGCAAAGTGTCCTTGTCTCTTTGTCGTCGTTCTGTTCTCGCTCTATAACTATCGTCCCAACACTAAGCAACGGGAAAGGCGACGGTGGCTGCGAGAAGAGCCCGAAGCGTTTGAAGGCCTACGCCATTAACTACGTGCCCGCAGATCAATGAGAGGTGCGAAGGCTTTTTTTAAGCGGGCGTTTGTGTCTCTAGAGTTGCGATGGAAGGCCTTTACCAATAACCACGATCCCGCAGATCAATGAGAGGTGTGAAGGCTTGCTTTAAGTGCGAGTTGGTGTCTCTAGAATTTGGACATCTGTATCGTGTCTGTGTGTTGTTTAACTAGAACTTCTCAGCTCTGAGAATAAACTTAGAAAGAAACCTAACATCAACTAGCTAAAGTCTATAGCAATGACCTGGAAGAAACCAATAAAACAACACTCACCGCCTATCTGGGGTCTAGAAAGAACCTATAAAAGCAACCAGATTAGTCGGCGAAATTGTCAGTCTTGCTGCTGCAATGACTTTATGGCTTAGTGCTTGGAACACGCTTCGGCAATTTTTTATCGCATTGTTGCTAGCGTCATATGTTTCTCAGTTATTTAGTTCGACACAAAATGAGTGTAATTATAGATAATATCTACATTTATAACATCTGTGCCACCCATAGTAAATTTATGCATGTAAATTGTGTGTATCATGTAGTGTTACCAAAAACCGTTAGCATTTACCAACATGGTGTTAACCATCTATTTATGTCACGTGTATTACTTTAAACCACGGGAGCGGACCGCGGTATTCACTATTAACGCGTCACTGAAAAAAAAGCAGTGATCTATAGACCCACCACGTTTTCTTATTTAATCACTCATCTATAGACCCACCACGTTTTCTTATTTAATGACGCCGACATCTTGACTGCATTTGTCGATGGCTTTGCTGCGCTTGCATTTTCTATTACGTTTGCGCTAAGCTTACGAATAAATTTGTACATTTTTCATGCAAAGTTCAATGACTGTTTCATGTGACACCAGTTGTGTGGTGAAAAGCATACTGCGACTGGCTAAGAGAAGTGGAAGTTTCGGCTATAGTTGGTATGACATGACGATTTTTATATTGTGAGAACAGAACGACGACAAAAGGACAGGAAGAAGATGAGCGCTCGTCTTCTTCTTGTCCCTTTGTCGTCGTTCTGTTCTCGCGCTATGACAATCGTCATGGCTAAGAGTCTGGAGGTGATCATTGGACGCTGAGAGGTCTTAGTAACCAGATACTCACCAAACTAGAAGGTGGTAGTCAGTTCGGCAGAAGGTCTCCGGAACATATATCGCTTATGTAGAAACGGCTTTGTTCATCACAATGATGCAGTAAGTCGTCATTAAGACGAAAGTCAGTCAAATAGCGCTAAATATAAAAATGATAATACCTTGTGGTATTGTTAGCTTAGGCTCATTACGGAAACTTTTTTCTCACCTGTCTTTGTGCAGGCAAAACAAGCAGAACAGAAAATTTGAAGATCAACGAGGTAAAGCAGTGCAATAGCCTGTTGTGTGATAATCTCTCCTGTCATCTTTTCAGTAAACACTGTGATGCTTCTGAATATGCTGAAACTCTCTGTATGTCCTTCACACACGGAATGCATCATCATCATCGTCATCATCATCCTCATCGTCATCATCATCCTGACTGCGCCCACTGCAGGACCAAGGCCTCTCATATGTTCCGTCAGGCAACCCGGACCATTTTCCTTTCCATTGCTCGCTGCGTCGTCCGCAATTTAAGCTGAACCCTGTTTGTAAGTCTCCAAGTTTCTGCTCCGTAGCTAAGTACCGGGAAGATGCAGCTGTTATATACTTTTCCTCTTGGGTTACAGTGGCAATCTACCTGTCATAACTTGGGAGTAATTGTCAAATGTGCTCCACCCCATTCTTGTTGTTCTAGTTACTTCAAGCTCGTGGTTCGGCTCCGCGGTTATTACCTGTCCTAAGTAGGCATAGTCTTTTACAACTTCAAGTGCACTATTACCTATCTCAAAGCGCTGTTTTCTTCCGAGGTTGTTGTACTTTACTTTCGTTTTCTGTAGATTAATTTTAAGACCTACTTTTCTGCTCTCCTTGTCTAACCTCGCACGTGCTTATACGTCAATCAACAGAATGCATAGCAAGACTTGATTATCCCGATTGCTGACGACACTGTGTGCATATGCACATTAATTGATTGATTGATTTGTGGGGTTTAACGTCCCAAAACCACTATATGATTATGAGAGACGCCGTAGTGGAGGGCTCCGGAAATTTAGACCACCTGGGGTTCTTTAACGTGCACCCAAATCTGAGCACACGGGCCTACAACATTTCCGCCTCCATCAGAAATGCAGCCACCGCAGCCGGGATTCGAACCCGCGCCCTGCGGGTCAGCAGCCGAGTACCTTAGCCACTAGACCACCGCGGCGGGGCGCATATGCACATTAGGTCGATACTCATGCCAAAGAGGAAACTGCAGCTCAAACATCTTAAAATAATTAGCGGTGTATTTCCGGCTTCCGCAGCTACATAGGCAGTATTGCTGGTTAGCGCTGCGACAACAATCTCCCGCGAAGGTTGGTCGATCTGTACTGTATAAATTATTTCTGTTTCCTGTTTGATGGTTTGAGCACGTATACATGGTCTCATGGCACTGGGACTTGCGAGGAATGTGTATAATTTCTTACGAGTAATATTTTATGGCATCCAAGTGTCCTATGCATGAAATGGAGAGCGAAAAATGACCATTTCAAGGGGATACCCTCCCCGAAATCATAAATGCGCCCCTTACCCCGAGAAAAGTTTCCGTCTAGGCGCCTGAACGTTCAACGTCAGCGGGCCTAGCCTCAAGAAACAATTTACGCAATTTTTTGTAGGACTGAAGGCTGCCTGAATATGAATAGTCAAATGAATGTAATAGAAACGTCAGAAGGATGAAAGTTAATTACTTCTCAAAAATGGAGACATTTAATCGATTCAGGTTATCTAATGCTTTGGAATTTTGGCACAACCCTTCGCGTCCTGATACAACAAATGCGAATCAGCCACTCTACACAGCCGATATTTCATATAATCTAGACCATATATATAGCAAGTTTTCAGAGTTGAACCTTGTGAAATCACGCTCTTGTAGCGGATCATTGACCAAAATTCATGTTTCAAGAAGGAAAAAAAAACGACAAATTAGAAGTAGAAGATAGACGAATAGCGCAGGGCTCGGGCGTTCTAGCTACGATGTCGCAGCACCACTCGGTGACGACAATTGTTCTTCCAGGAACCCGCTCCTAATGCTTGCCTTAAAGCCGCTTGTATACCGTAGTCGAGGCACGCACACGGGCGAGTTTCCTCCAGATGCCGCAAAAGCGCCAGTGTATGCACGCACACGTAGCGATGAACTCTCCACACACACACACACACACACACACACACACACACACACACACACACACACACACACACACACACACACACACACACACACACACACACACACACACACACACACACGCACACGCACACGCACACGCACACACGCACACGCACACGCACACACACACGCACACGCACGCACGCACACACATACACACACACACGCACATATATATATATATATATATATATATATATATATATATATATATATAGCATTATAACGGCTCGCATTGCTCAACACATTCGATGTACGTGCCGGCGGCGTTGTACTGTGAACGTAATGTACGCACTTTATAATGCGCGAGTGGAGTATACCTACGAGTAACAGCGCGAAAATGAAAGACTGCCAACACGCCATCTTCTGGCAGCGCACCACTTGCATCTACTAACTTCCGTTCGTTCCCTGGCCAACGCGATATAAAGTATAACTCACGATATTTTGCGCACATTTTTCCGAAGTTGAGTGCCATGACCTTCTGGAGCAGCGGCCAAATTCACGAAGCTTTTTTGTTTTGTAAGTGTCCGTTGGCTGACCGGCATCGCTTATATTATGCCCAGCTTAAGGATTGTCTGAAAAATTTCTCTTACGAGAAGTTCTTGCGTAAGAACTCTTTTTGAGCACGTACCACTTGCCTACTTGCCTTCCAATTTATATTTCGCGCGTCGACGAAAGGAATGTTTAACACGAATACGAGTATCACTACAAGTCCTCGCTGCCGTGCACTAATATATATACTGGAATGAAAAGCTCAGCTGTCTACATTCCAATAGCTCGGTGATGTAAATCTCGATGAAGTGTTACAGCAGAGACAACCATTGGTACCTCTTTTTAGGATTTAACAACAAGTGGATTATGAGACGTGCGTGTTGCTGGGAAAAATGTGGAAGTGGGGAAGACCAGAAGGGAAGGAGTAGGTGTGCCCTACCCACCGCTCCGCAAATAAGGAAATAGCAGGCGATTCTTTCACCATTATTAACGGTGGTGAACAGCTCGGGTAGAACAGCTCAGCCAAACGAAAGTTATAAAGACATTACTCAGGAATGTCTGTGGCGTTGAGGCGAGCTCTGTCCTGACAGCTCAACACTATACTTGCGGGTGACCACAATCATGGAGATTCCTTTTAAGAAAACCCGCATTATGGACCTTTTGCCTGTTTATAAAAGGGTAGGCGCCGTCGACTCACTGAGGCGCTTGTTGCGACGTAGCGGTGCGTATGCTACGCCCCGCCCAAAGCTCGCCACCACCCTCAAAGATCACGTGACAACTGTCACAGCAGCTATTTCCGTTTGAAAGCGTGGAGTAGTTCTACAAGATACACTTATGCAGAATTAACTTCTGAGCACGAGAGAGGCGTTCCTTTTTACCGTCACCCTCACGCCGCATTGCCATTTTGATGGACACGGATCATAAAAGAAATAAGAGAACGTTCCGAACAATGAAGTCAATTGTGTAACCATCATTGAAAAAAAAAATGCGTCACCAGCTGTGTTATGGTGGCTAGAATAGCTGCATCCACGGAGCAGTGTTCACAGAACAAGATCAAGCGACGACTCTCAAGATCAGCCGGCATGCATCATATCCGTCCTCGTCGTGAAGCAAACCATAACATCAAGGCCACCACATGAAATTTTAAGATAGTGTCACGTATATAAAGAAGACTCAGACAAAATTTATTCTGCGCGAGAATTTTATGTTTATCACCGATCTTATAATTGACGACACGGTTTCCAGGCACGCCTTCTATTTTATACAATATTAGGCTAGTAACACGCAGCTGTCATGCTATAACTGTTAGAACACTTCTTTATGTAACCGCTGATTTTTAAACGGCTTGATGTTTATTATGTACTGACTCCGTTCCATTGCCCCACTAAAGACACACATAGGGACACAAGCGCTTAGAGCCCCGTTCACTTTTCTTTACATCTTTCTTTCATTTTACATTAGTACAGATTAGCATATCGGATGTAACTCTGGTTAACCTTCCTGCCTTTTTTCTCTTATATCTCTCTCTGTCTTATTCTACAGCATAACAGTTTTGCCTTGTTCAGTTCTGATTACACGTGATTGTATTTTTTTTCGCTGCCAGCCGACAGGTACCACTCTTGGGGACGATATATCTTATGCACGCATGACTGGAGGAGCGTACTCAAAGCACGTAGTATATGTGTACTACGTGCCTACCTCTTTCTTAAGGTATACTATACCGCGATGCGTTCAGCTTCGAGATGAGAAAGGCGGGGCGCTGCGTGTGCGAACAAGGTGAGGTTTGACATTAAAACGCTGCGCTTAGAATGTGCGCTCTCTTATGAATCTTAAAGACAGACCTTTTATATTACGTTTGCAAATTAATATGTATCGCGACGGGTCATCAGTATGGAGATAAGCTTCGCTCTCACGGCGTTGACATTTCCGAGGGTGGCTCGGTTCCCATCGTAGGACTACACACAGCATGGCATGTTGCAGCAGAAGATGCTATCTGGAGCTCGATTAAGCTTCTTTATGAGTGCCTGCATAAATAAGGCCACATACAAAATGGGAGGAAGCGTATTTACAATAGCCATATCTGGGCGAGATCGTTAGGTGGTACACAAGGGGCATAACAAAGCCAACATTCTCAGCTTTTTGCACTGGCATTGTACACCGTCTATATTCGGCTTATCACCCCAGTACTATCATTCGTGTGCAAGAATGCGTCGTTAACATCTGTAGGTTATAGTAACCCGCGAGTGGCAAAAAGCTAGTTTAAATCTATTCAGCTTGTTTAACGGTACCACTTTTACCAAATACGACTGTATTATAATTAGGTTTGTCTCCCTCCCGTCAGGCGTTCTCGCGTTTTGCATATACTTTCCTGGAGTGTGCCTCTGATTTTAGATTTTGGGCACTCTCTATGCAGTCAGAATTACTTCCAGAATATAAAGACCACCTCTGCCCCTCCGCGGTGGTCTAGTGGCTATGGTACTGGCTGCTGACCTGCAGGTCACGGGATCAAATCCCGGCTGTGGCGGCTGCATTTCCGATGGAGGCGGAAATGTTGTAGGCCCGTGTGCTCAGATATGGGTGCACGTTAAAGAACCCCAGGTGGTCGAAATTTCCGGAGCCCTCCACTACGGCGTCTCTCATAATCTAATGGTGGTTTTGGGACGTTAAACCCCACATATCAATCAATCAATAAAGACCACCTCTGTCATTCAAGAAGTGTCTATATAATTTTTATTTGTGAATGTGGACTGAGAAAATTGTCTAACAATGTTTTTACGGCTGAATTAATAGAGAAAGAGAAAACGAAACTTTTTTTATGCTAGTGTTCTTGTCAAATGTCGGTCGCTTTCGCTGATAATATTCACAGTAAACATCAAAACTTTCATTACAATTCTCTCTATCAAATAATTCTAGTATATATAGAACAGACTGAATACAGGAGGTCGTGTTCCACAGCGCACAATTTGCCAGAAGAAACACAACCTACAGGTGAAACTGAAATTCATCCACAAAACTGCGTAAAATTGCTTAATGTATATAGAGAGCCGGAGGATCAAAATGCACTCTTTGTGGTCGTTTTGTGACTTTCTAAACCTCACCGAAGTCGCACTTCACTCCCGCTGGTTCGTGTCCCTTTACTATACCGGGATATTACGTATACTTACTGCGCGGCGTCCGCAGTTTTTTCGCAGACCTTGGGGACTTTGCTTTTAGCTTACATCCACGGTATTCCAGGGCCATCCTCGTCCCGTCTTCACACTACCAGCGCCAACGCGCTCCACTACGTCCGCGACATCGGTGTCCAGTTATCTACAGTCCACGCGTGTGGGCGCATTCATATGCTTTCATTTCCACGCTCTCCAGAATATACGTGACTGGCACAGGACGCGAGCAGCGGCTTCAAAGTTGGCCGCAAGCTTATAACGAGAGCCAGCGATGAGGCGTCGTCATTTGCGCCGCGTTTGATGTAAAGTCCTGGGGATTAAGAACTTCAGCCAGCTAGACACCTGCGGGTTGTATATAGTAAGCCAAAATGGAAAGAACATACTCGAACTTGGAGCGACTCGTTCAAGAAAAAAAAGGGGGGTAAAGTGATAATACAGCTTAAAAAAAAAGCAGCATGGAAGTGTTTGGTAAAGTAATGAAATAGATAGAAGTTTCGAAGGAAAACATTCGGGGGTAGTTCACGTGTTAATACGGTCCTGACAAGCGTGTTAGAATTGAGCATTAAAATGCTGCTTATAAAGCGTCTTGTGGCAACGTGAAACTTTTTGCGTGTCGTCTATTCGTACCGAATTCATTTATGTTTTGCATACACTTTGTATAGCGTTGCCAGCGTGCTTTGAAACATCCACCCAAGTATAACATTGATGTTTGGTTCAACGATGTGCTTGCATAGAGTGATTATTTTTATGTGAATAGAAAATTTTAATGCTTTAAAGAAGGCTCTAGATTTACTTTTAAATTTGCCGGCCAAAATATGAACAGGCAGGCTACAACTGCCAGTTACAACACTAAAAGTAGATATAAAAATAGCTCATATAAAATAGTCAAGTAGTACGGTCTGCGGTATAGGGAATTTATTTTCAGTGAAACTGCCTTAGACGTGGCGTTGGAACTGCAGCACCATTGCACAGTAAATTACTTGGATTCACCTGAACTCATTGCGAAGGTGTCTTACAATAAGTTCACCTCAAGGCTACCACGTATACACGAAAAATCACATATAAACAGTTCCTTTTACAGTGTCATTAGTGTTTTGTGAGCGCTGCATTTTTAGGTGTATATGAAACTCTGCGTAACATTTAAATGCTACCATGACTTTAAGGTCCCTGCAATTATTGCGCAAGAAAATCGTTGTTAAGTATAACAGGTTGCACTAACGTTTGTGTCAAAATAACTATTGAATATTCATCTATTGCCAAAAACAAAACATAGTTATCCAAAAACGAGACAGCACATGGCTTCATTTAACTAACCCAGGTGATGGATTGCCCTTCATCAGTAAATTATAAGCAAAATGCGATCGACAAAGCGTGCCAAAGGAGCAAGCGGAAAAGAAAACCCTAGTCCACTGAAATATTTGCGTTCGTAACTGCTGTTTGCCGTTGGCTAGTCGTCCTTCCACTAAAACTACCGAAAACGGCTGAAATAATGCTTTCATCATCATCAGCAGCAGCAGCATCATCATCAGCATCATCATTAGCCGAAATACACCCATTGCAGGGTAAATGCCTCTCCCGTGTTTCTCTAATTAGTAGGGACCTGTGCTTGCTGCGGTCACGTTATCCCCGCAAGCTTCTTAATCTCATTCGCCCCCGACGGTCAGGTTAAACCGTACTGTTTCAATGTGGAAGCCGCCTGCGTCCACCGAAGGGTTGATCTGCAGGACCCGCACAATGTTTAACACATCATACCTAACTTTGGACGTCTCTCTCGCACGCTTCCCTTCTCTTGTAATCCAGCCTATAAAATATTGCTTTACGAACAAACAAATCTGACATGAAACTTTCCACAGCAAAGCCCTTGAGCTTTACGTTATACTGTTTGGCGTCGGTAGAGAATGAGCCAGCCGGCATGCGCTATCTTTGTTCTCTTCTGCATCGCTCCCGATTTGTCCGGCTTGGGATACAATATCGCTAATAAGGGAGAGAACGAGTACTGAGCGGGAGAAAGGAGAAAGAGAAATTATTCCCGAAAAAAATATTCTTGGCCAGGCGGGATTCGAACCCATGATCCAAAGGCGAGCATCGTAATGGCTCGCTCATCCAGACACGCTGGCAGAACATAACATAGACTTGTATGGTATTGCATATAGCAAGAGGCTGGAAAAGAGAAGTGAGAGTGAAGAGGAAGAAAATCAGCATTGGATGGAATAAAGCGTAGCATAAAAAGAAAACAAATAGACGTAAAGAAAGGGAGCACAAATAGATAAACAAGGCCGGAAGAGACAGAATCCAAGATATGCGAAGAGAAAATGAAATGAAGAAAAAGATCGGAAAGAGAAAAGGCGATAGGAAGAGCGAGAAACAGTAGGATATATGGGGAAAACGGAAGAAAGAAATTCAATTAAACTGCGACAGAGAAGACACAGAAAAAATGAAAGAGGAAAACAAAGGAAAGAAAGAGATCAAGATAAAATAGAAAAATGAAGCTAATCAAACCAGGCCGGCCAGCTCCGTACTCCTGCCGTAAGTTTTTTTGTGGATACGAGCCCTCTG
This sequence comes from Rhipicephalus annulatus, assembly GCA_013436015.1. Classification (NCBI taxonomy): domain Eukaryota; kingdom Metazoa; phylum Arthropoda; class Arachnida; order Ixodida; family Ixodidae; genus Rhipicephalus; species Rhipicephalus annulatus. The sequence continues at coordinate 708,284 of WOVY01009330.1, forward strand.
GTGAGCAGCGCTCGACACGTTCATACGAAAACAATAACACAGGGGCGTTACTCCTACTGCTTTTATGAAGTCGCCGTTCGAACCATCACTGTCGCCGGGAACTTCAAGCACACCCGAAGGGCTTCTCTGAGTCGCGAGCTTTCTCGTCATTTCGCGGTTGCGACGAAAGTTTGCCTTCCTGCGCTCATAAGCGAAGAGTGTGGCGTGGGACAGGAAGTGATGGCTGCACGTGCCATAAAGCCGCGGCTTCTGCGTCGTCAAACCGATGGAGCCGATCATTCCGCTCCGCTCTAATGTGGAACGCGCCCGGAGGGAAGAACGTGGGGGGAGGAGAGCCGCCCGCGGGGGTCCACAATTGCGCCAAATTGTGCTTCTCGGATTCTTTTTTTCTTAGCTCCTCCTCGAGCTGGTCGAGAGGGAGTTTCGAAGCGGTGAGCGCCGCGGAGCGAAAGTTTCACTCTTCCTGTCTGCCGAGGCCTCGGTGGAGGCACGCTGTTTTGCGACGAAGGAGTAGGGCGCCACGCGAAAGTGAGCCGCCAGCATGGAGAAAGTGCTCGTCCGCGTGGTCCCGTATGAGCCGTACACGAGGAGTGAGTATGAGAGCACCGACGCCTTTTATTACATCCGCGCGCGCATTTCCTCGCACCCGAAATGCGCGCGTCTCGGCTCGATTTGTGTACACAGCCGGGATGCTGCGGAACGTCTTTTCGTTCCATCGCTCGATGGTTTGGATGGCTTCGTTTTTAGCGTGGACGGATGTTTTTCCGACGAGGCGCTTCGGGTATTTGGTGAGTTGGACACATGCTATCATCTCGTCGGTGATGTGCTTCTAGTGCGCTTGTCGTTCTCGCGGTTGTGGATTGTTTTTGTCTGATTCCAAGTGCACGCACTTTTCGACAAAATGAACTATAATCACATACCCCCCCCCCCAATGCTTTTAATATTTTTATTTTTGAACATTATTGGAGCCTTATGTGATCGTTTTCAATCAGGGACGCAGCCAGTGGGGTTCAAACCATGTCTTCACCTATGGTTATTGTTCTTGACATGGCATGGAGCAATCAATACTTTTCTAGAAATTAGCTACCCAAACATTACCGGACGCAAATTGAGTGTCTGTGAAAGTCCGCTGTGTGAACGGGAGTTGCGTCAGTGTCTTTCCCCCACGATCCTTTGTTTATTGAGTTGTATTATTACCGTTCCGAGGCTCGCGACAAGGAAATATGACTCGAAAAGTATTAAGTGAAAAAGACAGCCCGAAGGGCAACTGCACTACATTTAATGTAGTCACCATTTAGTGCATGTAGTGCAATCGCGTCTCGAACTCAGGAGCGCTTGTGACCCACCAGAATACTACTGCTGAGGACGAGAAATGAAAGCAGCGATCTCCTCCTTGGCAGCAGTAAGCCGAATCAGCGGCTACTACTGCTGCTGCTGGCTGCGGTTGCTGAAGTATGCAAGTGCACAGTGTGACCCTTGCTTTCGCTGGAAAGATACACTCAGCTAAGTGCGTGCAATTGGGGAGTGCAAAAAAAAATGATATGCGTCTGACGAGATGAATGTTGCGAGACTGTGACTGATACTGGCATTGTTTCTCTTTACGGCAAAGTGGAACCACGTAACCCTTAGTGTTGTTTCGCTCGAGCGAGCATAATGAGCGGGTGCTTTTGAATGCCACTACAGAACGCGGTTTCATAAAACGAACTGACCTTACTTGAATCGCCACTCCTTTATTATCATTGTGGTGAAATGCACAGTTTAATCATATAGTGTGTCTTCCAAACTTTTTTTTTAGACTTTGACTTGAGTGAGGTAGGGTACCGACAGCGTGCATGGACTATGACTGGGAGACGTCACGTTGTGCTAAATGTATCACCGACGTCGGGAGTTAAAATTTCGCTGCTGGCATCAACAGAAAATGAGAAAATGAACGAAGAGAAAATGAAGTAATTTTACAACTAGGTTATATTATTATTAACGCAGTTTACAAATAATTGAATCCAGTCACTGCTCCTGTAAAGTCCGGTTAATTGAATTTCAGAGAGTGCACCACCAGTTCGAGGTGTGTTTAGCCAAATTATATCCTGGTATGATACGTTTGTTCTCAGTACAGTTTCATCTGTTGGTACATTAATGGAGAGGAGTTTCGAGAAAAATAGTTTTCACGTTGATACAATTTCTGGGCAAGTTCGTGAATGTATATAAAAAACGTGGATATTGTCACGATTTATACCGTTAAAGTGCATGTGTTAAGCTCTGGCTGCCTTCAACATACACTACAGCAACAAGCTCGCTCAAAGTATTAGGTTTTTAAACTAAGAAATTAGATAACTAAATATTATCTCGCAGACTGAGATAAATCACTGTAATGAACCTTGGACAACTAGAACTGTGCCTTTACTTATAGTCACCCTTTATAGCGTCACATCATTGCAGGAATTCTGAGAAAATGGAAATAAGGTCTGAAGAACGGGTGTTGTATTCGCTCTTTAGTCTACGCAGGTGTCTTATGATGAATGTGTAAATTCAAAGCGGCTATGAATTGAACAAGCCTTTCCACAAGATATAACGATTTGTATGCTTTGCACAACACGCTAGACACGTAGATACATGAGTAATTGAATGACTGCCGCGCGGCGGTTCCACCTAAGCACGAACCCCGCGTGTCTTGCAAATGCATTAACGTCGATACATCCCTCAGTTGGTGCGGCTTTCTTGTTTTGTTTCTTTTTTGTCAGGTACAGACATGACTTGCGAGTTTCTGTTCATCTAAATTGCTTCTTTTGCTTTATTTTTCGTTAAGATACCTTTTTGCGACGTACTGTACATCTTCTTAAACAAAAATTTAATTTCATCAGGTGTAACGTACCATTCCAGTGGCATGCCGAACCGGGCGGCTTATATTCGCAGACCATCGTGTGACAGCGAATGTTTAAAGATCGTGTACTGCTCAGCTACATGCGGCACAAGTTACACAGTGTAGAAAACACATCTCTAAACCTCAGTGCTTGTACCCCTGTTCACATGCAAGCCTAACCAAGAAAAAAAAAGGTCTTGCACGCAAGCTGTATTGTGACACTGCTTCGCATACGTGCAGAACTATGCGCCTGTCGGTATACATTCATTTGAATGTGTCCTGCGAAGTGGTGCGGCTTTGTGCGTTCGTGATGCGTGATAAGGGCGTGGGTCTTCGAAAGCGATTCGCGGGGCGAAGGACGGGGTCACACGTATTATTTCTGCGTGACACGCATTGTAGATAATCGAATCCCTGAAGGGCGTTTAGTTGTTGCTTATCTATACGGGAAATCATATAGGCCTGCTTATACGGAGGCCAGGTATTGATGCATGTTTACGATTACACAGTGTATATTCAAAGTTGGAGCCATATTATATACAAGTAACTGGTTAGCGGGGAAGAAGAGCGTAAGAGAGACGCGGACACAGAAACATAGAACACATACGAGTGCATAATTTAAAGCTGACATCTTCATTTCACCGACTGCTCTTTCAACCACCCACACCGTTCCTATATCAAAACATCGAACAAAATCATCCGGAAGGCAAACCACATGGTCACTGGAAGCTATCACGCGCACATAAACTGCACCGCGCGCACGCATCTTTCACTCTCAAATTTAAACAACAACATTGAAAAATCATAAAGTCACCTCTTAACTAGAAAACATTGCAAGGAATCGATTTAAATGAAACCTGTGAGATACTGAGTCCCAGAGTGAGCGTGTAAATTAGACGACTTGCTAATGCGACTGTCTCCTGCTTCTCTGATAAAAAACACTTCCATGATTTCACATTCTGTTTTGTCGTTTGCCTTTTTCAAAAATTCTGTGTTTTAAAAAAATGGGCGCACATCCGCATTGCTTGCAATGTTCTGCCACGCACATTCAAATTGCGCACTCTCGCTCTCTTGTTGAAACACCTTCCGGTCGGTCCTGCGTACTGGCGTCCACAGAACACGGGTATCTTGTAAACCACATTGGAAGCGCACCGTGTGTTGCACGTTATCTGCTTTGTTGTGCATAGCCATCGTGAATGTTTGTTTGTCAACGCGCACAATTTGCACAGCTTACAAGCTGCAGAAAACACTATACCCAGTGTTATGTTTACACGCTATTATTCTTATGTTGTGGGACACTCGGTGAATGTATGAAATTGCATTCTGTACATTCACTGTGGCCGTGTACTGTACCACGTCAGTGCACGTCAAAGAACACCAGACGGTCGATACTTCCGAAGCCCTTCACTACGGTGTGCCTGAGAATTGTATCACGGTTTCGTAACGTTGAAGCCCCGATAATAATATTAGTAGTATTCATTTTGCTCATTTGTTTATCTCAAAACATCGTGGTTCACTGACGGGGGCGAAAAAGTTGTTGTCGTCACCGATTCTTGCCAGGCGTAGTGCATGCCCTCTCGGCAGTCTTTCTACGCGCATATTGGCCATTGACTTCAATCCGGAATTCATTTACGATTTATTGCGTTACCGCGGGATTACACGCGAAGTGCGTACGGAATACATGGCACGCTGGAGTATGACAGATCATGTAACCGGGATCGTTTCGCAACCATTTGCCTTTACCGCTAAGAGGAAGCGGTGTGCTGACTGAAACAGTGTTGCCAATTGGCCGCTGGGATGTCGTCGTCGCCACGAAGGTCGAATGCGCAAGACAGGTAGTATACGTGTGCGGCGTACGGAATATGACGAGGCGCTGGCCATGCGAGCATTCGCGAAGCGTGCTTCGTAAACTAAACGAACCCATAAACTATATAAAAAAAACGAAGTTCACACATTACGGGAATACGCTTACCGGTTATCGAATGTGAGGCGATTACACGGCAACATGACCCGTTCAGTTTCAATCCAGCCATTTGATGGCTCAAAGGTTTGATTTGAAATTGATCAATAATGAGTACAAATCTCCGCGTCAATTTCACTCTTCTCATACTAACTTCTTGATTCCTTTCTTTTCCCTGGGGTGATCAGTGACGCGGATGTGACTGGAGAAAAAGAAGAGGGAGAAGTTTAGGGCTCCATTTATTTCTGAGATGATGCTCTTCGGGTTAATTGCATGAGAAAAACAAATGAACAAACAAAAGCATATTGTCTTCATGATGAAACGCATTCCATTCACTTCGTTGACGAACTGCATACCGAATGTCTATCTCCTGCAACGTTGACGAAACTTCTGCGGGCACAAGACGAAATGACTTGAGTTCGCTTTAGTTATATTCTCATTGATTGATTGATTGATTGATTGATATGTGGGGTTTAACATTCCAAAACCACGATATGATTATGAGAGACGCCGTAGTGGAGGGCTCCAGAAATTTTGACCATCTGAGGTTCTTTAACGTGCACCCGAATCTGAGCACACGGGCCTACAACATTTCCGCCTCCATCGAAAGTACAGCCGCCGCAGCCGGGATGCGATCCCGCGACCTGCGGGTCAGCAGCCGAGTACCTTAGCCAGTAGACCACCGTGGCGTGGCTGTATTCTCATTGAAACTAGGTGTTTCTTTGTGTTGATACGTGTTTTAACCGATCATTGACTTCCCTTTTTTGCCTTATACATATTCATCATTTTGCTTAGTTGACCGGTGTTATTGATCCGTACTCTAGCGATCAAAAAAGTGGCCCCTCCAGGTCATATATTGTTCTTATCAACTTACCGTTCACTCGATTCGATATCTAACCGGGAACTCATCGAGTTGTCTCCTTCACTCGCTCGTTACACGTTACGTATCTTTTACTTTACGCGTTACCAGTCACTCGCCCACTGAGTATTCGATCTAACTGTATTATAACATATTCTTTTCGTGCTTTCTCGCAGCAGCGCCACCCAAGCCTCGCGAGGAGGATGAGATGCGGTTCAGTGGCCTACGAAGGGACCAGATCCCGTCGCGTTCCTTCCAGACGCTCCAGAAAATGACCGGCGCCGATGACCAGCCCTACCAGCAGCAACAACAGTACTACTACCCGCAGTCACAGCAGGAACCACCCCCGGGTGAGTACTGTTATACGTGCTTCGTCTAGCATGGTCCAGCTTCTCGGTCAACACAACCTGTCAGTCATGAACTTCGTGTGACGAATTTAGCAAGCTGAAACAGAATTAGGCGTTCGCGAACACTTAAACTCGACTTTTATCTCGACAACGGCGCTATGCTGTCATGGAGCATCGTGCTTCCTGACACAACCTTCGAAGTGTCAGTATAAACAATATCAAGAATTATAAGTGAACAAAATAAATTAATAAAAAAGGAGAGATGGGCCTGAAAAACAAATTCTGTAGCTAGCCAACAAATTCTGTAACTTGACTGCCGCTGTCATGAGCACTGAGATGCTGCCAATATTTATATGGCATGAAATGTAAGGAGAACGAATAACAACGTGGCAGTAAAATTGACAAGTTACTCTTTGTATGTTTTTTTATTTCTTTCGCTTACTTTTTTTGTCACAATGTCATTATGCAGCCCAGGGAGTTTGTGGAGCTTGTGGAGCTTTGTCCTAGGGAGCTTGTGGCGTGCCTTGCCAGTGAAAATGGACTAGGCTAACTTAACCCCTTGTCCAGCCCTGGCTTTACTGATATATGGTACACGGACGATTGCAGGAACATGAAGAACACAGTTGTATCACTTTATATAGACAGGCGATTCCAACGAGAGCGATTGTGCATAGAGCATACAAGGTTTACCTTTTATTCGTGGTCTACATGATCACACAGCACCTCTCATGGCTGTCTAGTAGATGGTCTAAAGTCGTGCACCAGGAGAGGTGTATCATTGCTCTACAAAGAAACAACTGAGGCCGTCGGCCAAGGTGGTATTGTGAACGCGCCGGGATGCTGAATTGAAGGTCGCGCGTTGGATTCCTGCTGTGGCGGTTACATTTCGATGGAGCCGAAATGTCAGAGACTCGTGTAATGTTCGATGTCAGTGCGCATTAAATAGCACCAGATTGTCAAATTTTCCAGAGCCATTCACTACGGCGTCTCTCCTCATAATTGTATAATGATTTGGGCGCCTAAGGTACCATATATTAATGTCATTAAACAACTGAGGCTGTACAGTTATGTTATTGCAGAAGACATACCCTGCATGTGTGAGAGATAGCGGCAAGGTAGACATATGTCGCGTGAAAAGTTTTCTTCACTCCCGCGCGCTGTTCACGTTGTGTTTTCGACGCGTCGCGCGTCATACATTTGATGGTTGGCGCAGACATCCGCGAGTACTGCAACCACCCGGAGGAGCTGGACGACACCACGATCAACCCGCGCTATCGTGGAGGCAACATCCCCTCCCGCTCCTTCAAGATGCTTCAGGAGATGACTGGCGATGACGGTGAGTCTCGGCGAGCATATTGCGCGGACGTGAAGCGCAGCGCATGAGCTAACGATGCCGGTGGCCCCGGCCATATTCGCTTCTTCACCCGTGTACTGATTCTCGTCGGCACCGCGCCGCCCCCGAACGAATTTCAGTAAGAATTCGTTTGCTGGTGAAACGATGTACGTGAAGTGACCCAACAGAACCGAGGGAAAAAGAGCGTACGCAGGAGTGAATGGAATACGCGTAATTTCGCTGCTTGCTGGCAGAGAATTAGCGGTCGTTACTGAACAATGGCGCTCGCTCTACTGAACGCATTGCGTAGTGTGTCGGAGAATTGAGCGTATACACACGTGGGCTTTACAATATTCCACGTCTTTGAACTGTGGGGGAATGATTTGATGTTTTTGTGTGTTGCGCCTAAGTTGAAATAAACATAAGCAAGCACACATCAATGCGGTATTCCGCACAGACATTTTTAATGCAACAATCGGGGTATGGCTGTTCGGTTGGATATATATATGTAGCAGCGTACACTGCATTAGCATTAGATTCACTTAATAACTGTATGCTGTAAAGAGCTGTAGAGGTGCAGATATTCTTAATAACCGAATCCAGCGAGTGCTAAAAGCGTGTGTGCCAAGCCCCAGAACCAAGATGATGTAGCAACTCCGTTCGAATGCAATTGTTGCTTTTCGCTCAAGGTCAGTTTTTCGCCATCACAAAATGGTAAGCGCTTGCTGATAGCAAAAGAAAAAGAACAGCAAACTTGCGCGAAAGGCATTTCAAATACACTGCAAAATACATGGGCGTTCCACATATTATGTGAGTAACAATTCTGAACAAATTATTCCTTGTAAACGAATGTATTCCATGAGCTTTTATAGTGATTGACATATTCTAACTACTGTAGTTATTTCTTGATAGGGCTGACACGAGGGCGGCCAAAGCTCCAACCATGCGTGAATAGGGAGTAAGTGTGAATAGACAAGGACGTAGTAGAGACACAGAGTGCTACTTTCAAGGGCGCTTTTATTTTCGTACGAAGCGATAAATATATAACGAGCGAGCATGGAAATAACAGAAACAAAAAAGTTTTGGGGATTCACATCGCTGAACCAAGCACGCGTAGAATGCACCATCCCGACATAGCAAAAATTCATTTCGCAGCGACATAGCGAGGTAGTGAAGCTCTTTCTGAGAAAGGGGTACGAAAGGTTGGCTAAAACACATGTTTGCTAATCTTGCAAGTTCATACGCCTCCATAATCTCTCTTGTAATCTTGCCAGGAGCCTTGAATATGATTGCCGCATTTTCTAACAAAGGCTTGCATCCACAATCTCGGCAATGACGGCCCGATTGACCTGTGATTTTTTTCTTGTTATTATAATGCTGCTCTTTCAATTTCTGATTGATACATCGGCCGGTCTGACCAACATGGGACCTTGTGCTAGGAAGTGGAATAGCATAAACAACGTTACGAGCACAGTTTACAAAAGATGTTCAATGAATAATGGGACAAGCGTTCACACTGTAATCTTCTGAGTTTACCCGTTGACATAACTTTTGAAGACGTTGGGGAGCGGAAAAGACCGCATCCACCCCTGACTTTCCCTTTTTGGCGATTCTTCTGGGATTGTGCGAAATGCCATGCATGTATATGGCACGACGGACACTTTTTTAGCTGTACCACCAATACTGCCTTTAGATGATTTTTTTTTCATATTTCTGCGTAAGCCTTCTGTGACCGAGCTCAGCCTGCCTATACTGGGTATAACGTGACTTTGCTAAGGGCTTGGCCTAGTCCAGAAAACTGCCTTCAACCGTGTGGTTACAGCGCCGCCGCGGTGGTCTAGTGACTCAGATACTTGGCTGCTGACCCGCAGGTCGCGGCATCGAATCCCGGCTTTGGCGGCTGCATTTTCGATGGAAGTGAAAATGCTGTAGGCCCGTGTGCTCAGATTTGGGTGCACGGTAAAGAGCCCCAGGGGGTCGAAATTTCCGGAGCCCCCCACTACGGCGTATCCCATAATCATATGGTGGGTTTGGGACGTTAAACTCCACGTATCAATAAATCAATCTTGTGGTTACAGAACTTCATAAGGGAGCTATTAAAACATGATTGTACAATGGCGCATTTAACAAGCTTTGAACGGCGCGGTAACAACAATTCACTTTGTGTTTGCAGCTGTATGTTAGGTCAATTTTGTGAATTGGAAGCTTTTTTTGCTTCTTCTCCCGAGAAGTTTTATTTTTCTGGCCATAAGTAGAAAAAGTAGGTAAGCTACTTGAAGTAAAGGAATAGACAAGCGTGTTTTTTTTTTCAGTAAAAAGTAAGAAAGGCAAGTCAACGTGTGTGCTTTAGCCGCTTGTTTGATAACGTCTTAAGGAGCGTGCATACAAGTTCATCTGTAACGGATGGATGTCAAAATTGCGAACAGCAGGGCACGCAGTTAAATCTGTCCGGAACACTTTTACCCTCCCTATCCTTCCCTTTCATTGAAAAGGGTACATTCAACGAGAGTAGTAGCTTTTCTATTCTTAGCAAACATATGAGGGGGGGGGGAGTCTACTATTATCAAATTTACTTACGCAAGGCTCATTATAAAAGTATAAAATATATGTCCAGAATAAAATAAGTCGGTAATATTGGTTGTCGAAGCTTTAGGCAGAGGAATCGTGCTACCAATATGTCGTGCATTGGTTAGGATAAGAAGGACGTGGAAGGAAGAAGCGAACTTCTTATTCTCGAAAACCGACGCTCAAAACTAATGAAAAGCCAATTACATTTTCTGTAAAACCTTGAAATGAAAACACTCGACACTTTTGAGATGAGTAAGGCTGAGAAAATTAATGTAACCAACTCAGCTATTTAAAAACCGTGTGTCATGCAGGTATAGCGGGGCTAGAAAACCTTCCCACTCACTTCCTTCCTCGTTTTCATCGGTGGGAGAAGGAGAAAGGGCAACGCTACGGCTGCCTCACCCGCTGGCGTTTCTCCGCATCTTCAGCACCACATGTGTTTACCTCTTAGCGCGCCCTGGCTTATCCCCGTGTGCGCTTGTTTGCACACGCGCTGCTTTTCCGCGTTCTGTGTTCTCCTCGTGGAAACACTTGCTGAGGGTCCTTTTGTTTGGGCCGCACACAAAAAAAGGGGAAGGTCCGCTCCCACAAAAAACGATTTTTTTTTGTTGTCTTCGCGTTTGCGAGCAGGTGTCTTTCGGCACACACGCCGCGAATCTATGTGGCGAATCGGGGCTAAGGACGGCGCCCATCACAGGCTGCGGCGGCACCTTCCGACAGTCAGAAAAGAAGAAAAAGGCCAGCTGTCCCGAAGTTTGATCGAGAAGGCTATTCGCGCCCGACCGCCGCTTCGCCGCCTCGTCCTGCGAGCCAGCCGCTGATGTCGGTCACCCGAGGCTGTTCTTGTCTCTCTTCTTATTCAGAATTTGTTGTGTGCGTTTATGTAATTTGTCTCGCGCCGTTTTTACGCCTCAGTGGCGAGGCCCGCGCGCTCCTCGTCGTTGACTCGGCTGGCAGAAATAATTTGCTTTTAGCTTCGCCTCTCGTTTCCGCGTCTCGCCGCCGCTCTCGGTGTAGCGCACCTTTGTATACCAACTGGGACACACCATATGCTACAGTATATTCGCCTACATGCAGTGTCTCTAAATGTTGCACTTCTCAGAACACGACGCTGACCACTGGCGTGTTTACACGGAGCGTATTGCTCTGAAAATGGTTAGCCAGCATATATTTTTTTTAACGATTGCTATAAGGCCGAGTAACACCGATTATGACGAACCACTGTGCAAATACAGTCGATAGCTGCGTTAGCTGCACAATATTTGTACAGGCGACCAAGTGAGCGCTCATTCGGCCCTTCAACTATGCACTCCTACACATACACATGTATACTACCGACGTCCCTGCTTTTGAAACAATTGCTGTAGCGAGCTTTCGCCCCTCATTTCTATGTATGAATCCACATACGACGCGGCTGAAAACATCTATGTTTGCGGCGTCTGAAATAAAAAAGTATATGTGCACATAAAACGCGTGTCCTTGTGAAATATACACACAACGTTCGTAAACTAATGATGGAATCCTTCTGCAGCGAGCTGTAGGCGAGATGCAGGTTTTGTTCTTGTGCGCGTTTTATTCGCATAACGGAGTGACACCTGCCGACATGAAAAAAAGCACATACTGGGTACTACGCAGAGCGTTGCTGAGAGGCGTGAGTGCCTCGGATCGTAGTATAAGGAATGCAAATAGTATACGTGCACTCTCGTGTACTCTTATACCTATATGTAGAAACAGCTAGGGCATAAGTTTAGTGGAAGATGGATCCTAACAAGGTCACAATACCTCCGAGCAGACGTTGTCGCAGGAGCCAATGTTCCGTAAAGACTGATCTTGTCTTCCAAGTATTTTTCATCTCTTATCTATGTGGAGCAGCGCATGATCAAAACGCTGCGTAAAATGCTAACATGCGGTAAGGCAGGGGTCTCCAACTGATGTGATCTAGTGAGCCGTATTCCTGAAATCTATTCCGACACGGGCCAGGACAGGGAAGAAAATTGGAATGGTGGGAGAAGGGGGGGGGGGGTATTTGTTTAAGTAAAACGTCACATAGCGTTGATACTTGAAAGGTATATGCCTCTGTCATATCCAAAATATGGGCCATGGGCCATATCTGCCAGAGATTTGGCGTAGGTATTGAGGATTATATCCAATCGACACGTTCTGCAGAATGGCTAAAATTGCAATAAAGAATTTTTCTTCTGTGGCAATGTCTCAAAACGTTCATGGTTACCGCTTGTGGTACATGCCTCAGGAAAAAAAATGATTGATACCAGCCCCATCTTTGATGCTCCCCCGAACAAAGCGTAATTAATATGAATAAGTGAGAAAAGAATGTCAATACAATTTAGCAGTGACCAAAGTTTATTCCTTGAGATGGCACTGGCAGCCAGTGAGAGGTTGGCGGGTCGCATGTTTGAGACCCCTGCGGTAAGTCATGCATCGAAAGTGGTCTGATGACGTTGTTGCACTTTATTCGATCTATATGCGAACACACAAAAGCGTCGATTCCTGAGAAGAAGTGCGCCACTAAGCAGCGCCTAAATAAAGCTCTCAACGAAGAGTGGAGGATGCTAAACAATTATTTTCAAAAAGGGCTGTATATAGGTCCAAATACGCCTTTCTTTCTTTCTTTCTTTCTTTTTTCTTTCTTTCTTTCTTTCTTTCTTTCTTTCCTTCTTTCTTTCTTTCTTTCTTATTTATTTCTTTATTTCTTTATTTCTTTCTCTCTTTCTTTCTTTCTTTTCTTCATTGTCTTTCTTTCTTTTTTTGTTTACATTTTAATTTATTTCGTTACTTATTTATTTATTACCCATGGCTGGTGAAGCTTCGTGCTGTGGACCACCAATGAAAACTACTTTCGTGTTCGTGATATAATCAGTTCTGAATGCCAGACAGTTGATGAAAATCCAATGGTGAAGAAAACGCCAGATAAAGCGTTATTTTCGAGCTCTTCACTGATGAGTTTGCTTCTATATGTTTTTACTGCGTGCTTAAAGTCATATTGCAGTAAATGAAAGCGCGTAATTCGCTATACTCACTTTTATAGATTTTTTTGGCCAGTTTGAATCCGGCCTTTTGGCGTGCTGTTAGTAGCACGTTTTCCGAAGTATATGCGTTGTAATATGTTGTAAAATGTAAATGTAAATGCGTTGTAAAATGTTGCCAAAGCATCTCCAGTAATGCTTTGGCAACATTTTAGAAATGTTCTGTCAATACTCTTTTGCGTGTAACCGGAAGACAGATAGACAGACACAGAACTTTATTGAGGTCCTGAGGAAGGAACACCTGGTGTCGGATACCCGATAATCACCCAGGCCGGGGTCCCGTGCCGAGGCTTCTTCATTGCATTGTAACCGGGAGTAGAAAAATAAAAAAAGAACCTCCACAAAGCTCGCAGAGCTGCTCAAGCAACGAATGGCTTAGCTGAGTCGAGGAATATCGAAGCTGAGTGGTAACTGAATTGCATTTATTTGCACATGCGGGAGTGGCCGCGGGGGATCGACAGGTGAAATAGGAACTGGCGAGCCCCCACAGAAGTGTTGGGTCATTTCAGAACCAAGACGCTTCGATATTGGCGCAGTTCTCAACCTGAAAGTATCCGGCTGGGCTGACTTGTCAAATGCTTGGGATGTCACGTAGAAAACAGCCGTAGTGGAAGTGGTCTTTGACTGCACTCAGCATATACTACTTCCAGTTGGATGGTGGCGGCTGTTTAGACGTTTTTGTGAATAGCGATCCTCGTTGTGTCATGCTTCAAGCATATACATATAGAAAGATACGAAGTTGGAGTTGAATAGAGTTGCCTCTGTTTCTTCTATATAATTGACCTGCTTACCGTGTCATGGTCGGTCTCTTTTAGCTGAACAGCGTTACACGAGAGTCGTCATTTGGAGTTGACTAAAACTTACCCCCCGTACATATAACGCTGATGCAAGTAGGTATTCTCGACCTCTATTTCATTATCACGTGCCGCTTCAGTTCCACCAGCGCACACCTGCAGCGATATAATGGGAATGCTTCCGACTAAAATTGAGAGTACACTGATGATTTCAATAAGGAGCCAGCTGGCGTATTCAACTTTCTTTATAAATTGTAGTTTCTGAAAACTCAGCGTTCACTACTGCCTTTTGGCAATCTATTTTTTTACACAGGCTCCGTAGCGCCTTCCGTTTTTGACCAGAGACGTCAACAGCAACAACAACAAGGCGGTCCCAAACCACGCAAGACGACACAGATGACCATCCAGTTGGGTGGACCCGCCGAAGAGTGTGGCTACTCTGGCCCGCAAGGCCAGGGTGGATTCGTGCCCCATCCCGAGAAGGTGTTCCCCAACCCAAACGTGCCTGCTTCGCAACAGGAGGCCGAACCGGATCCGCGCAAGTACACCGGTGGAAGCATCCCTTCCAGGTCCTTCAGGATGCTGCAAGCCATGACGGGAGAGAACACCGGTGAGAATTCTCTGTTCAGTGCCCATTGTGTCCAGTCTCGAAAAGAAAATGGCTACTCGTCCCATTCTTAAAAAGCGATGAAACCGGGGTTGTCAAATGGCTGTTTTTTGGAGTCACAATCCGTCAACTAAACTGAGTGTACGAGGCGTATGACGGAGCATGACTGCACCTGCAACTTTTTTTCATTTTGCTAAACCACAGATTGAAATAGCGTAATGCTTCCGGCAGGGGCGAATCCCCTGTGAAATATGTAGTTCACCATCTGACATCATTTTCAAAGGTTTAAACACGCGTGGAATGTACTAAACATTCCGGCTACAAAAACGGCAACTGTTAGATTTTGAATTTCACCAATATTTTAGTAAACCTGCAATTGTCAAGCCTTCTATGCTTCCCAGTCGCCACTCTCTGCCTAGAATTGTAGGCGCATTTTTCTGAAAAAATTTTAACAAGTAATTCGTTCTTGAAAAGCTCTAATTATTTTGTTCAACGAATTCGGTTCACAAAAATGTGAAATTTGTTCGACAAACTAGTTCTAGGTTCTACGATTATTCACCAATCTCCACACGCTCTTCCTCACAGTATAAATTTCGCTTCCTGATACTCGACGCTTTATACCCTCTTTGTCCTTCATTATATGACCTCCGGCAGCTCACGTAAAGAAATAAACTCGTTCTCTTTTATGAATTATTATTCCCAAGTGGCCGTGCATACATTATACCGAAGGTTTACTCCAACTGAACCTACTCATATAATGTCTAAGAGGGCAAGCACTCATTGCCACTTAAAAAAAAATTGCCAGATTCCACGTACGGCTGGAATCAATGATATGCAAAGCACTAATGAGGAATGTTGATATGTCCCTTTAAAATCACTGCAACCTTAAGAGGTGCACGTGCATGATGCTGTACATGGCTTCTATGTCATGATTATTATGTTTGGACATGTCATTTACCTTCGTCGTCTATTCAAATCACGTGATACCAAACTTGGTATTTGTAGATGTAGCAAAACGGCTTCGAGCACACTATGACTATAGCAAGCAGTTAAGTTTTACATCACGCGCATATCATGATTATCATGTATGGTAGTGTCATTTACCTTCGTCGTCAATCCACGTCACGTAATACCGAATTTGGTATATGTGAAGCTAGCGAAATGGCCGCCAGCGCATCACGAGCATGGCATGTAGTCATGTTCTTGCATGAAACGCATTTCACGATCATGTTGCACGCAAGGGCCGGTCACTTGTGTTCGCCATGCAGTCATTTCATACCACACCAGTTTTGCCACATCACACGTGACCGAAACCATGGCAAGAACAAGACCATGCCGTCTAAATGATTAAATTTATGACTTACATGTCATAATCTGCATGTTATGACTAGTCAGTTATGCTCGTCATACAGTCACGTCGCGCTATAACAAATTTGGTATAGATCTGATTATCTAAACGGCAAGGAAAGCTAAAAGTCGTAGGCGGCTGGATGGATAGATAGATACGGTCAAACTCGCCGAAGTTCTCCAAGAAATGCTTTGAATTTAAAATCGAGTTAAACATGGGAGAAACCGTCGTGCACTCGCTATAGCCTAATGGCATTGTTTGATGAATAGGCACTGTGCAGCAAAAGAAAGCTCCGCTGCCGGTGATTTGTTCACATTAAAATTGTTCGTTTCCCACAGGCGACGGTGGCACAGATTTCTAAGGAGTGGTCCTGGAAGCGGTGCTTATACCACGCCTTGGATGAAGACAACGCCAGTGGGAAGCGGCGAAGATGCACTCGTGCCACGCTGGCTCGAGCTCCCCACTTACGCTACGAGACTTGTGGTCCCCAGTCGCGTTGCAGCTTGAGTTCTTTTTTTTCCCTGTTTTGTTATGTTTTCCTTCGTTGTTAAGGGCAGCACACGTCTGTGTCCCGCTATTCGTTGTGCTTCTCAATCACAGCTCGACATTTCACCACACGCACACGTGAAAGATGCAGCTTGAAGAGCGGCGCCAAAATCTATCCGACATGATGCTCGAAACAAGGGTCGTTAACCGGAATTGTATTCGTTTGGCTACTAGCTTGTCAAGTTATTGAAAGAAGAAATCACTGACTCAAAGGAAATTGTCGGAGCTTTGTCTCGAATTACGGTTGGTACCCTTCGGAAATCACCACAGCACTTTTTAGCCTTTTGCAGATCTTGTATATGAGATGATGGTCCTGAGATCTCGTCAAAGATCAAAAGTTACCCGTTTCGCGCTGGTTTCGAGCATACAGCGAAAAAAAAAAAACACTCGTCGTTAGAGGTAATGCTCCAGTATTCTAATTAGACAGTGACTCGTAGAATAGAGTTTTAAAACATCACAATAATCTGCAAATTGCGGCCTCCTACACTAACATAATGTTTATGTTAACGAAACATGATAACATGAACCAAGTTGCTTCTATCGCACTGAAGTATGCTGAGACAAACAAAAGTTGTGGTCGAGAAGCAGACACGTTTGTTTGTGTCAACGCTTGTTTTCTCCAGTTCGCGTTTGAATGCGTTGACACGTTGATCAGCGCTAATGCGAAGGGTCATACTCTGGGAGTCCATTTGCCGTGCTATTTCTACATCGCGATTGTTGTACGCGTGAGCCGGCTGCCTAGATATGTACGTTGTTTTTTTGTTTCTCCCGAAAAGATGGCACAGTGTTTATTTTTTTTTTGCCAAGGTTGCATTGAGCTGAGGTGTCTCGTTTACTTCACTGAGCGTGGGGCTCAGTTCAAGCGCTCACAGTAGTCTCTAGTCATCATGAAGCTCGGTATCTGCAATATTGTACTCGCTGCGGCAATAGTCTCAGGTCGTGCTTTATTTAAAAAAAAAGAAAAAAAAGAAGGAGGAGATATTCTCGTTGTTACTTGCCAAAAAGTCGAGCTCCTGTCTGATAGCTTTCGTGTGTGTATGCAATGGGTGGGCGTAATGGCAACCTTTTTATTGAAGAGGCTTTGCTCAGCACAGGTGTCCCAGACAGAAAAAAAGGCAATATTCTTTTACACTCTTCGGACTTGCTTTTTGTTATATGTTAACATGTTCTTAAAATCCAGTGCACCTATGATGCATGATATTGTCATTCGCGCTCTCTAATCTAAGTGCCTTTCACGCGTCGCAGAATTAGAGAATAAAACGGATGAAAAAGTTCTTCATATTCAATCAGTGTGTGTTTCTGTTGGAGACCGACGTCGTCCTGTGGCAGTGACGTCACAACGAGGTTCACGTGCTAGCGTAAACGCGAAACTAACGAGCCGGAAGGTGGCTGATAGAGGCCGACACCGTCACCTTTCGAGAACACGAATACATCAATCTCGACTGCAGGCCCGCTTTGCTGATTCATGCGCTCAATTTGTCCCGATTGGCCCTCGTGTCTTCTTGCGAACCACTCTATCGCGCGGGAATCGCGTCGTAGTTTAGGTATCAAGGCTGCGTCGGGAAGCGCACAATCCACTAGAGGACAGTACAGGAGCTACCAGTGTTTCCATTTCTATTGCTGAATGACCATTTTGCTTTTTCTATAGGTTACCGTTCACTCGTTTTTCTGTAAAAGGCAATTTGGGAAATTTCGCCACTCAATTTTTAGTTGGCTTCAGCCTGTTTAACCTCGGGGTTGTGTGGGCTGCCCCCACGTTATTTTCGTTTGTTTTCTTTTTGGGGGACAAACATAGCACACAGCACGCCATCAACGATTGACATAACTTAAATGTGTATCCCATGGCATAACTTCGAAACGACATATCTTCAATCTTGGGGGCTCGATATAACTTCATTCCTCGTGTATATTGCAAATGCCCTGAATGGCGATGAAAACAGTTAACACAGAAAACAATGTTCACAGGGGCCTCGGCAATGAAGGAACGCTGCCGATCAACGCGTCCTTCGTTTCTTTCAATGCCAGTTAAACAAGCGCTTCTCGACGGAAGCCGTCTGTCCACCTTAGTTCATGAAGTGGTCGTGATGTGAAACTACGTGATGGGTAGCGCTGCTAGCGTCACACGTGCGTCCGAGTGCTTTACCCCGGAAAAGCGACAGATATGATCACCACTCCAATATATGTATGTCAGATTACTTCCTTCGTGCTCCTTTTATGTGGCTCGAAGCAATGCCGCCGTCACATCACAGCGCATGCAGTATATGGCGTTGCGGTGACGCTTCCCCATTGGTTGCCCGCATAGTGTCACGAACGGCGACGCACTATCTCAAAACACCGTATCTTTTACCGCGCCAGCGTGACTGCCAGTATTGCGAACATGAAGCATGCAAGGCACCGCCCTACGCATCTGCACATAACTGAATGAAAAATTACTTCATATGATTTCCACCGTCAGGCCTTTCATGATGGGTTTTCACCCCCATAATCACAAAGCACACGCCGTTGCACACGTGAAGGCTAGGGCGAGAGCAGAAAAGGCTAGAGTATGGAATGGTGAACGGCTGGAACGGGCGCATCTGGCTGGCATTGAAAAATAGAGGACGCGCTGCTGCAGACTAACCAAGCACTACTGTGAGTATCGCTGTCGCTCGTTGCACCTGTAAGGCACACGTGGCGTCCTACAAATTAGAACCTCTTACTTTTTGAGCAGTTGTCGTGGTTTTGTGGTCAGGCGCAAAACCCTTGAATTTCCGAAAATTATCTACAACTGCCGGTAGCGTCGGCTGGTTTGTTCCGAGAGAAAACTACTTACTCCATCCTTTCGACGAGCCGCTTAAGTTAAGGGTCGGGCAGCAGTAGGCATCCGACCTGGGAGTTCGGTGCTCTTTTCAAACCGTATACGCTCGTTTCGTTATACGCGTGAACAAGTGCAGAAAATCCCGGCGTGGCCGAAGGATATATGCTAGATTTTTATGACGCAAACCAGGATCATGCTTATATCGGGTTATTCTGTGGTGACATAAGGCTTTCGGTCCTTTTCGATGGTCCGTAGGCTGTGCAAAGACGCGATTTTTTTCCCCACCAAAACATTCTACAAACGCCGCTTTGTTATAAAATAGGAGGTGTAGTTCGAATGCTTAAACGTGTGACCCGGTGGCGCAGCGGTAGCGCATCTGACTCCACAAGGCTTAAACGTCCGAAGAAACACGCACTGTAAATTACTTGTGGAGTGGTCTCAAATTTCCGTTGTGTTCTGATTAAATCAGCCCACATTGTGTCATGTTCTCTCTGTTTTAATTAATTCGTGACGCAGGCTACAAATGCCCCTGAGCAGTCGAACCTCGCCTTGTCTCTGTTAATTGAATCCGAGGCTCCGGACGTGCAAATGCTTCCTTCCCCTTTCTTTCAGTGACGCAACGACGCTTTTCCAATAGGCCGAGAGATAAGCGTGAAGCCGGCGTCGTTTTGACCTCGATTAAAGCCCTCGCGAGAAGGAGGGGCACAGCGGCGAAAGCGCATACGCTGCGGCCGCAACTACAGCAGAAGCGTATCGCGGAAGCGTCTCGTCATTGCGCAACTTATCAGCCCGGTTACCGGTAAAGGGAAGGGGTCTGTAGCGCGAGACAATCGGAATGAGAGTTCCGCGCCACTTACTAAGCGGCCAGTCCGGCGACATTTCCTCGTTCTTTTTGTCTTACGCCGACCGTTCGGTCCCTGCATGTTCGTTCCTCTAAGCAGTTTTCTTGCTTGTCTCTTGATCTCTTCCCAGGCAGCACTTGTTTCAATCTTTCGCTCTCGGGCGCACTCTTCCGGGCGTGCAACACGCTTCATACATGCCACCGTATCTGGTACTGTCCTGTTCTCGGGCCTTTGCGCGTGCATTTGTTGTCTCCTATACGGGCTGCAATGCGGAAATAAACGGCGTGCGCGTGCGTCTCGAATTCCCAAGTTGATAAAGGCTGCCCAAGCGCTTTTCTCTTCCGGTATTGGCGCTCATTACGACTTGAAGCAGCGCGCATAACACCTTTACAGCGGTAGACGATATACAATCTGCTGTTGTTGTTTTTTGCCATGCTGAGGCGAAACTGTTGCGCTGGTAGAATCGTCGCCGCTACTGAAGTAAGCAGGTTTGGTGACTTTATAATAATTTGGAAAGGCCGAAAGAAGAAAACCATTGCGACACCCGCGAATGGCAGTCAACATTCGAGGAAGCTGGCGCTGTGAGAACGGAAAAGGCGGTCCCGCTCAGAGTGCCGAATCGAGTCGGTCGACCGTTTCCTGGTTTGTAGAACGCGCTTCGGTTGCCGTGTTTTCCTTTCGTTTTTGTCGTTAATTGGGCATTATACAATCGCGATATAACGTCCCTCCTGGTAAGCCCGGCTACGAAGACGTGTGTTTCGTGACTCATTTGTCGTCTTTTGCTGCTGCGTACGACGACTGTGCCGCACAGAACGTTGTCCTGTCTCGCACGGCCTTTTGCTATACCGCATTTCTAAATGTCATACAAGCTCAATGGGGATCGTCGTGTCGCACAGTGACGGCAGCTGCCGGTAGTACCAGAGTCGCTTCCTGTTTATTACGCGATACGTGACATCGGTAGTTCTGTTTTTCTTTCCGCTTTTATTTCAGGGCTTCCGCATTAGTAAATGAAAGACGAACAAAAACATTGCGTGAATTTAAAAGGAAACGAGTATCTTTATCACCCTTTCCGCCTTATTGTGCAATTTACGTTGAAAAATGAATAAAACGGTTCACCTGCGTTGTGCGCGAGGAATGGCTAACGAGGTACGCTTTTGCCAGGTGTTTTCAGGTCGTCGCAAATCGCATCGATCTATGCCACTGCCTCCTGTTTTTCAAAAAGTGCACTACCCGTGTTACGCTGATTTTGCAGCCAAAAAGAGCGAGCGCTGTAGCCTATGCGTAGACATATGAACGAATGAAAACAGATAAAAAAGAGGAATTACGAATTGCATCTGTCTAAATGGTCACGCTTCAGTTTAGATAAAAACGCCTTAAGTGAGATGCATGCCGAAATGGAGGATGTTTCTTGTTTTCAGACAGTCACAGTGCGCATTTCTATTGGTTATTCACCCGTGTGCAAAAATAGCGCAATCTCGTTGTTCACTTTATTGATAATTCTTTTTTCATATATGCTCGCGGTAATGAGTTGTTTTGTAATCGACATCTACAGAAGCAAATATGGTGAATATCGATTGTTTTTGCGTGCCATCTAGAAGATGTCGACCATTAGTACTTCAAGATTAGTAATTTCGTCTAACCATCTCGCGCGTTGGTAACCCCGAGAAATGCTAGGCCATTTCGTCTAACATCACTTAACTCATGACTGAGCCGCCAGCTCACATGACTTGGCAAAGATCAAAAACCGCAGCATATCCATGGAGTGAATGATGATGAGTGGGGCGAAGCGTCCGTCAGCCCGTCTGTGCTTCCGTTCGTTCGTTCTTGCTTCCGTCCGTCCGCGCGAACTTTGGTGCGTCCATCCATGCGTCCATCCGTCCGTCCGTGAGTCTGTCTATCTATCTGTCTCTGTTCATGCGTCCATCCGTCCGTACGTCCACGCGTCTATCCATCCGTCCGTCTGTTAGTCTGTCTGTCCGTCCGTGCTTCCATCTAGGGAACTTTCAAGTACCGCCATCTCCCATCTCGCATCCCCTATGGCACATACCCGCTCTAGAGCAGTTATGTGTTACCAGTGGCTACGTACTACTACAAACATCCAAGGGATGGTCAGACCTACACCTTGAGGAGCATCGCCCTTAAAACCTTCAAGTTTCCGAATCTCTGCTTAGTAATACTATTTTTACTTGTGACCGCTGAAATTATTAGGTTGAATTTGATTTGTAACCGCTGAAATGAATAGCGATGGTAGAGTAAAAGCTCTTTCTAGAAAAACATTTAATGCCGATATGACGCATTGACATAAAAGTTGCCAGTTTGTGAAACGTTAACGCCAAACACGCATTTTAAAGGTTGCAGGTATGCACCTTTCGTTAGGCCGTTCTAGATTCTGACGAACGCTTGGAAGATAATGAAACGTACCAAGGTGTTGATGCCCTATACATCCTTCCAGATAACACCCCACTCATTCCCACGAGGTGGTTTTGAGAGCTTGAAATGCTATGGTCACGACACAGGGGCAGCGAAAATAAAATTAAAGAGCACTTTGCCAATTCCAAAGTGTGTTTGATGAAAGCATATATATATATATATATATATATATATATATATATATATATATATATATATATATATATATCAGTCAAGTAGATCTTCCGTGAGAACGGTAACAACAGAAGCGTTTATTTCGACACTTTCGACCAGGGTCTGGCCTTCGTATGACCTCAAACTATGGCCAGACTCTGGTCGAAACTGTCGAATTAAACGCTTAAGTTATTACCGTTCTCACGAAAGATATATACGCACACATACAAAATACAAACGCACATGCCAACATACATTAAATATAACTGAACCCCACCTTTCTCGCAACAAAATCGTTTGTGGCTACGCTACTGATCCTAAGCTATAAGTGCTGAAAAGACCTTAGCAGAAGTTGGTGCAAGTGCGAAACTCTTCGAGGTGGCGCATTGGAACATCGAAGACATGGACAGACGCAGCCAGTCACCGTGAGTATGAGACACTAAAGGATGTCGCCTTAAAATATTGAAGTACGCGATACCACCTTATTCCGTCGTCAGCCGGAATAAGGAGATATGATATGACCGATGATACGTGCGTAACGTCTTGTGTACACAACACCAAGACGAATGCGGTGGATCATACTTGTGAGTTGCCGTTTTAATTTAGGGGGCATGCGGAACCTCATTTCTGGGTCCCATGTGTGAAGTCGCTGGTGTCGCCGTTCCGTTTTGGTCCAGTGCTGAAGTGTGTAGCTGCGCATCACGCAGCGAAGCAGGGCGTTCGTGTCAGCTCGTGAAAACGCAATGCGTACTTCAGGGGCACTGCTTAAGGCATTTTTAGCTTCAGCGTCTGCCTCTTCGTTTCCCATCACGCCGCAATGAGCGGGAATTTACTGGAAAGTGATAAGATGGCCATTTGTTGAAGCAACCTGAATAAGTTCTGCGATTTCTATTGCCAAGCTGTAATACGGACCTTGCTTCATGATGCAAATAATGGTTTGCAAAGCGGGTTTGGCATCACAGAAAATTGTCCAGGCTCGAGGTCGCTCTCCGGAAATAAATCTTATTGCCTCCCAGATAGCGACAAGCTCTGCGGCAGTTGATGTGGTTTTATGGTACACTTCGAATCGTCGAGCGATATCTATGTCTAGGATGACAAAGGCTGCGGCGGAAGTGTTTAGCGTGGTGAATCCGTCGGTGTACACGTGCAGAGAATCACTGTACGTTGTATAAATGTGATATAGGGTCAGTTGTCTGAGGCCAACAGAAGAAATTAGTGACTTCTTCGTAATTCCAGGTATCGTAAAACAAACATGTGGTTGAGGCAGGGCCCATGGAGGCATCGCAGGGGCATTTGGCGGGAAAACCTTGATGGTATAATATTTTCATGCCGCGGTATTACTCTTGAGAAACTGCGATCTGGGCGAGTGGCGGGTAGTACTGACAGTGGGTGCAGTCTGTGTCTACTCAGCAATCGGAGGTGAACTCTAAGTGGCTCGCAGAGCATGTATACACTAATGGGACAAGCCCGAGCCTCTACGATTGTCCCATTTGTTGAAGTACAGCGCGGTAGACCCAAGCATCTTCGCAAGCATTGAGCTTGAACACTCTCTAGCGTCTTCACACAACTAGGTCTCATATTGGAGAGCACCGGCATGCAGTATCGAATGTATCCCACAAATATAGCATTGTACAATTGAAGTAGCGATGATTCTGATGAGCCCCATCTTGCTCCTGCTACGTGGCGAAGAACGAGAGCAAAGCTCTGCAATTTAGATTTAAGTACTGCGACATGCCTCGTCCACGATAGATCTCTGTGTACGACAACCCCAAGGAACTTGTGGTGCGTTACAGCAGGTATCGCTGTCCCATTAATAAATATCGGGTATTGCGACATACGCTTGCGCGTGAACGCAAGCACGGCGCATTTGTCGATTGAAAGAGTGAGCACCTGACGTCGTAGATATTTGTATGTGATCGTCACTGCACGCGGTAGTCGAGCTCGCTATCGCGGACGAGTAGTTCCAGACGTCCATATGCATATGTCATCAGCGTATGCACTGATCTTCACCGTGCTGGGAAGTTCTGCTGCTAAGCCGATCATTGTGACATTGAATAGGATCGGGCTGAGAACTCCTCCTTGAGGAACACCACGATGAGCCTTATATCGACCGTTATCTCCATTATTGGTCGTCATGTAAACATTGCGGTCCCTAAGGTAGCTAAAAATCCAAGCATACAGTCGTCCACCGGTGTCGAAATCTTCCGGTGCGTCAAGGATCGCATAATGCAGCACATTATCGTAGGCACCCTTAATGTCTAGGAAGACCGCCGCCACTAGTCTTCGTCGGCTTCTTTCCTCTTCAACACTGGTGATCAAGTCTACCACACCATCAATGGCAGATCGGCCTCTTCTGAAGCCGTTCATAAATGCAAGAAAGGAGTTGTTGCTCTTTAGAAGCCACTCTAATGTTGACAGTACCATTCTTTCCATCACTTTCCCGACGCAGCTGGCTAAGGCGATTGGTCTGTAGGAGAAAAGTCCATAAGGACACTTCCCCGGCTTAAGAAATGCAATAATGCGACTGCATTTCCAATTAGCTGGGACTTCTCCCGACTCCAATGAGATGTTTAATGAGATAACAGGATACTTCGTGCTTCTGTATCAAGATGGTTGAGTGCAGCATACGTGATTCCGTCAGGTCCTGGTGCCGATGATCGGCGGGAGGCAGAAATCGCAGCGTCAAGCTCATGCATTGTAGAACGCACATCAAGGCGCTCGTCAGACGATGGAGGCGCAATGGTAGTAAGAGGCTCATCAGTGGCAAGACCATCAGTGGTGTCCACGATGAGACTACAGTAGTCACTGGCTATCTCCACTTCTGTCCACCCCTGATGTAGAGCAACAGTTTGAAATGGTTGACGTTGTTGGGGAGTTGTCTGCAAACTTCGTACCACCCGCCAGATCTTCGATAGAGGTTGCTTGGGGTCCAGAGATCCACAGAATTTTCTCCAACGTTGGCTGTCACTCTTGTCAAGATACCAAAGAACATGTCGTTGGGCTCGATGACAGGCGGAAAGGTCTGAAGGCGACTTCATTCGTGTGTATCCGCGTTCGGCACAGCGACGGATTGCACGAAGGGCCTCGTATTGGGAGTCAACTGCTGATCTCTGCATCGGTAGGTTAACCTGTTTGGTTGTGTCACGCAGTCAAGAAGCAATGATGTTCTCTATCTACCTCGGATGGATCAGTCGTGTTCTCACAGCCAGACCAGACAGATGCCTTGAACAGTGTCCAGTCGGTTTGACGGATGTAGCGTGTGCGTGCGGCCAAACCACCTGAACTGAACATAGGTTGGAAGGTGGTTAATGCCGCGAGTGTCCAAATCTGTGCACCAACATGCGGAAGACAGAAGGCTTCATATAAAATTGGCCAAACCCCTTCCGCGATAATTCGTTGTTGTGCTACCACAGAGAGGATGATGTGCATTAAAATCGCCAATCACAATGTGTGGACTTTGTGCTGCTTGAAGAATGGTCCCCAGGTGGAAGCAGTCCCTCTGTGCGCTTGGGTGTATGTATCCTCCTATTACTGAGAATGTCCGCTTTTTATGTGTTATAGTCAGGCTCACGTAATCATTGCTGGTATGCGACGCGACTTCATGTCCCAAGAACGTCAAACCACGGCGTACAGAAACGAGAACTTTGCTCGTACGTTGATCACTGCGGGATCAAATCTGGATATATCCAGATATACGAAAACTTGAAACAATCTTCGGTTCACATATAACGATAACAGGAAATCAATATTTGAAAACCCATTGTCTGAAGTCTGATAGACAGCCACGTAGGCCACGAGCATTCCATTGCATAACGAGCGACTGGCGCATGCGTTCTTCGAACATCAATGCCATGTTCACTTACTGAAGGACCAGTAGAAGAGGCTCCAAAACCTCAAGTAGCTGCACAGCCGCCTTAGAAGCGGGAGTGTTTAGGCTGCTGAGGATCTTAGGCTTCGAACCCATCAAATCTTCAAGCATAGCCTTGACATCTGCGTTGTTCATCTTCTTGTTTTCTTCATTGGGTGTAGGGGCACTACGTGATGATGGCGCTATCGTAGCTCTTGACGGTAGTGAAGGCCACTGAGTCGCCGACGTGGTGAGAGCCAATGGCTGGTTACATTGTACTTGCGTGGACTGTATTGGCATTTGAGCATCTGTATCCTCCTTTCTGGCCGACAAAAGTAGGCTAGGAGGTGGAGAGGGCACAGTTTTGTGTGTCGAATTCGATAAGTTATGAGCACTGCTGCTACGTTTGCATCGGTGTCGCGAACAATGTTTACGGCACCGTACAGCCCTTGCAGCTTCTCTGTGATTAGAGTGGTCTCGAACCATCTTCTTCAGGATACTAATTTAATTCCTCATTTTGGGCCATTCCGTTGATGTTGCGTCGTGGGCGCCTGAGCCGTTTGGGCATTTGACCACAACATTGCAGTTATCCCCATCATGAAGGCCAACGCAATGCTTGCGGGTTACTGCACTCTTGCAAACTGCACTAACGTGCCCAAATTTCATGCATTTATGCCATTGCAGAGGTTTTGGTACATAAGGACGTACCGAGTGCCTCACGTACCCAACTTTTACATGTGTGGGTAACGTCTTCGACTGAAACACTACTTTAACACATCGCGTGCGTCCAAAGCGGTGGGAACCAAGCACGGGAGCCGACGATGACAGCAGTTTCTCAAGACTCGTGTCTGTTATCTCCTCATCCACATCGTGTATAACTCCTGTTGTCGTTTCTTTGTCGTACGCGGAGAATGCGCGAACCGGAATGCTTCCTAATTGAACAATCGCTTTCAGCGTGTCCAATAAGGCTTTCGTAGTGTCCTCCACGGACAGTATGTTCTTTTGAGCATTTATGCGTATTTCTACGACTTTACCTGGAGCGATGAGCTCAAAGTACTCCAGGCTCTGCCTATTTAGAGAGTTCAAGGTGTCTGTATTTGATGTCGGCACATACCAAATGGTGTACGACCGCATGCTACTCGCCTTTGTCTGTGCTTGCCGGCCAGTCGGCGATGTCCAGCTGATTTTCCTGTTCAGGCGTCGGCTTGGTACGACCACGTAGTTACTGTCCGAAGCCATATCTTCAACGGAGGAGTCATCAGAATTGTCAACGTGGACCACGCTTGGGCCGGGGTGAGAACTTGCGTCAGACGCACTATGATGTGGTCGGCCCAGTCCCAGTAGCTGGATGGGGTTTTGATCCTCCATTCTAAGGGGGAACGTCCCTCCGAGGTGCGTCGATTATTCAAAAATCTTGGCAGAAGAATCAGAAAACTCAGAGCTCGAAGCAGAGGTTGTTCTCTGTGACCAAAAAAAAAGAGACTACAACCACCACATGCGCATAAAGATGAAATGCAAGATGAATCTACATCGAGTCGAAATGTCCCAAGTTAATAGTTAAAAACAATCTCGTTTTCGAGAAGTGAGAGTGAAGGTTCAGCAAAACACATGTTCCCTTTCTTTAAAATAAGGAAGGCTTCGTTAATTCAGCGCAAAATTCTCGGAGAGATTTTGTTGGGATCTTTGTGTGTATGTGTGCGTGTGTGTGCGTTTGCGCGTTTGGAAATAAGTGGAAATAACCACCGCTGTTTGGAAATAAGTGTATAAAACAAAACATTATTTCTTGTGTGTGTGTGTGTGGGGGGGGTTATAACCTGAGGACACACACACCCATACGTAATATAAATAAACATGGCTCGGCGATAGAGCTTGGTTGCTGCAAGCGAACGATTGTCATCGGTTTAAACTCGTGCATATTTTAAAAGCGAGTGATGCTCTGCAAGCTATAGCATATTTATACAACTACGAGATGAAATACAAATTTCATACAGATTAAATTGATTAGCTTTCTCTCATTTGAGGTTAGTTACAAGCATGACGTGGCTACTGACAAAGCAGACTGGTGATAGATGACACTGCTCACAATTTAAAATGTGACGATGGCGTCGACGCTGCCCTGAAATATTAGTGATGAATCGAAGCTCGTCGCAAGCCTCGTCTCGGCCAAACATAATGCGTGCCGCGATGGACGCTGCTGGGGTGCTCATAAAGTCAGTGACTTTATGTGCTCACGCAGCGTGGCGCCATCAGTCGAAGGAGGCGATGGTAAACCCGTGCCGCTACACCGACGATCTGCTGTCGGTAAAAAGAACCCAAGGGACCCTCTGTCAGCAGCAAAGGGACAGAGAAGGAAAGCTTACATGAAAGAAAGAGAGGTTTTTGGTTTGTTACTCTGTTCTGGGGAAGTAGTAAGGGGGGGACAGAATGATAAGGCAGAAAAAAAGTGAAAGGGTAAAACAATGGCCTCGTATCTGCATGTTTCACTGCAAATGCCGTTAAAAGACGATAGTCTTGCGTCTCGAAAGAAGGCACAAAATGTTTATTTGATGTTTTAGAGTGCCTTGATCCGTGCAGTGAAGGCGAACGAGCGCATCGAGGCACGTGAGACACGAGCGCTGTCTGGCAGCTATCTTCGAAAACGAAGGAAGGCTTGCGTGCCTGTCTCGCAGGCGATAAGGTTTAGAACGCAAAGCGACGGGCAGCTGCCATCACCATGTCATCTAAGCAAAGCGTTGGAAACACTTGCCTTTTTGTGCATAGAGTTGTATTATCACCGAAACTTGATAAACGGTACGGTCCTTATAATTACTCATGTATGCTTTCTCAAGTATAAAGGGACACATACAAAACATGCACGTGTTGTTATTGTGCCTAAGATAGGCGAAATAAGTGATTTTTAACTGACAATCGCACAAGTAAGAACCTTGATTTGATTTGATTCATTGATATGTGGGGTTTAACGTCCCAAAACCACTATATGATTATGAGAGACGCCGTAGTGGAGGGCTCCGGAAATTTAGACCACCTGGGGTTCTTTAACGTGCACCCAAATCTGAGTACACGGGCCTACAACATTTACGCCTCCATCGGAAATGCAGCCGCCGCAGCCGGGATTCGAACCCGCGCCCTGCGGGTCAGCAGCCGAGTACCTTAGCCACTAGACCACCGCGGCGGGGCTAAGAACCTTGAAGCTTGAGCAGTATTGGTGGGCGTTGCGGATGGTGTTGGATTTTGGCCGATTGGGGTATTGTTTCGGCAGACAAACAGACAAATGTACAAACAGACAGACAGACCAAAATTATGGCATCGTAGAAGCCCAAGAAAGACTATTGTCTTTAAAAATATAACAAAAATTGTTGTTTATCACTCTTCTAGGAATCAGTATAACACGAGTGAAACGTGCCTTCACAGAGGTAGTGGAGAGTTTCTTGTGCACTGTTTTACCATGAGGGGGAAGGAATGATTGTTACAGCAGCAAAGAGCAAAATCCCCAGAAGAACAGAAAAGAGCTCGAAACTTGCATCGCAAACCCCAAGCAGTAAGAACACATGAAATTAACATACACAAGACGTGCGCGGACTAGCAACTGTCACAGTTCGACTCTTAGCTCGGTATTCAAACAGAAAGACTCATGGAACGAATGGTCAGTTTTGCACAGCACAAGTGCGAGCAATCGTCTCAAGTCTTACTTCTTCGTGTGTGTGCATTGTGCTCCTTTCGTAGACGTGGCAGCGGCAGCGAGCGAAGTTACCTTCGTGCTCTCCCGAATCACGAGTCTGATAAGCGCGCGCGCAGGAGAGACCACGCTCTGTGGAGGCGGCACTGATCGAAACGCTAGAGGCGACTGTTTTGAGAGCGTGCCCTACGCAAGACTTTCGTGCCAGCTGGCAACTGGTGACAAAAAGACGCTGAAGGTACGAAGCTCTGCGCACCGCCAAACGGTATATGGTGTATGTAAATGTCTTGCCGTTAGCACACTTTACAATGTATGATCCGTGGAGTAATGGTTAGCGCCGCGCGCTATGGTTGAAGAGGTCGCTGGTTCTACACACCATGACACATGTCTTATTTCTCGCTTTTTTTCTTCGCAATCTGTTGAAATATAATTTACAACGCCATATCCATGACAGAAATACATCAGCGGAGCCTTGGTGGACGGCATAGAAGGCTTTCGTGTTAAAAAACGCGAGCACATCTAAGCACGGCAGTGTCATAGATGTTTAGTGTGGCGGCTTGGCAGCAGGAGCTTTAGCAGCGCCTTCGTCACTTCCTGGTTAGAAGCTGGAACGTTCTAGGATGCCAAACTTGATTGCTCGAAAAGCAGCTGGTCATCGAGGTGCCTCGACCAGCGTCCAAAAATGATAATGAAGTGTACTGTGTCCAAATATACTTTGTTAACTTCGCTATTGGAAACGACAAATAAAACCTAAGTGTTACTAAATGTTACAGATTCAGTAATATTGCCCACAAATATCAAGAACTTGGAAGCAATACTTTTGTCACTTGTTTGTGCCCGGACTACCTTATGTGATATCATCCAACCTGAAAAAAATGGGGTAAGATGCCACATTTCCTTAACTATCCAATGGTTGCCTCGATAATCGTGTTTTATTAGAAAAAACAACGCCGCAATATCTTGTTTGAGAGCCGCGATAACGGCTCTGGCTTTTGAATCAAGGCACTCGAATGTCATCAACAATGCCAGCCAACTCACTCTAAATTACAGGGAGAATACTTTAGATAAGCTTGGTACAATAAAAACTCTCTCTATGGGAGAAAATGTAAAGCCAACATGAAGCATTGTACGCAACAACAACAACAACAACAACAACAACAACAACAACAACAACAACAACAACAACAACAACTGCAAGCTCACTCATATGTAGTGCCAAATACGCGTTGCGCATGACGTGGGATGTTCCTTCAATTGGGTCATTTCAGGCAATGGTGCACTGGCGAACTCAAGAAAGAAGATAAAAGGCACAGTGAAACTGCTGCACGGATGGCGAAATTGAAATGTCCCTACAGTAAAACTACGCTTACGCATCACTTAGACGACTACTAGAGGTGGTTCTTCATGTTTTTTGTTTATTTGTTTGTTTGTGAAACCTCCCAGATTTTCCTGAACGTGCTACTGAGTGCAGGTGCCCTGTCCAATACAATCAGCAGCAAAATGTAGGTTATATTAAGTTACGCTCACTGGAAGTTAGTGTTCTTAAAATTGCCGGAACTACAAACGCACCAGGTTTGATCAAAATAAGTGGCGTCAACCTATTTACAGTAGTGTAAAAAGGTGTTCTCACTTGTCTGGAAAGGGTGCAAAAATGGTGAAACATTCAAGAAATCTGCTCGCCTCACCACTGTTAAATGACGCGGCGAGCTTCTTGCGAATATATATATATATATATATATATATATATATATATATATATATATATATATATATATGGGAAAGAAGTGTATACCTAAGGGCTCGTTTTTCCTTGTTTTAACACAAGAATAATTAGATATAACAGACAGTAATGCCAAGGAGTGTACAGGGGAAGTTATTAAAACCAATGGAATGTGAACAAGAAGAAAGAAAAGTGGATGAAAAAATTACCAACTGTGAGCAGGAATCGAACCTACGACCTTCGAATTACGCGTTCGATGCTCTAACCACTGAGCTATCACAGCGGCCCTCCCTCCGTCCACTTTTTTGGGTTTATCTGTGAATTTAGAAGTAGGAGTGACAGTCAGCGCCATCTATAAGCCAAACGACGAGTGTGAAAACACTCTTATGCGCATGTTTGGCGCCACGTAGCACGTGAACATATTATGAGTGGGCAGCTGATTAATTGTCCCTCTTATACAACCTAAACACACCAAGTCTGCCAGTACGAGACCCTCGTTCAATGAAATAAGGGAAAGAAGTGTATGCCTAAGGGCTCGAACGCGTAATTCGAAGGTCGTAGGTTCGATTCCTGCTCACAGTTGGTAATTTTTTCATCCACTTTTCTTTCTTCTTATTCACATTCCATTGGTTTTAATAACTTCCCCTGTACATTCCTTGGCATTACTGTCTGTTACATCTAATATATATATATATATATATATATATATATATATATATATATATATATATATATATATATATATATATATATATATATATATACCTATATATATATATATATAGGTATAGGTATAGGATATGGCACAACGGAAGCGTTGTCAACAAGGATAAATATATTTATTTCGTCCTCCCTTTATCAGGGGATGAGTTATACTGACATGAACTTCCAAACTTCGTTGCTGCCGCGTCCCTCTCGCCTTGAAAGATGTTTGCGAGAGTGAGAGGAAACTAAAAAAAGGAAAGAAAGAAAGAAAAGAAAAAAAGAAAAAAAGAGAAAGAGAAAAAGAAAAAAGTAAAAAAGAGGAAATTGGTCCCATATATATATATGTATATATATATATGGGACCAATTTTTCCGCCACGCGACAACGGAACGCGCTTCCGCTCTCTTCACGGAAAGGCGTACTTCGACAGTGTTAAGCTTAGCATAGGTATATGCCCATCCAGCTGCAATTTTGAAATGGCGCCCAAGGAGTCGGCGGTGATTCGTATCAGCGAGATTGCAAACGACCCGGCCCACACTACATAGCCTCTTCGATGACGCGTTCCTTGAGAGCCTGATTTGGATTAAAGTTAACGAGAAGACTGGAATGAGCATAACGTGCAGCCGCAGCGAGTCAGCGTGCCCCATCATATCTCAATTTTGCACAATGGTTCGAATCTGCTGCTGCCGCTATTGAAGTGTCTGCTTATGCAGCATCTAACGGTGCTGCATGAGTGGTACCGGCATGTGTAGAAATTAAATTAATGCACGCGTAGTCCACTAATAAAAAGTTCCTTATTTAAAATTTCAATTCAAAGGAGAGAGAGAAATGTTTATTGTGGCAGAAGAGCTGAGATGTCGGCCTGAATCCGTTTTCTGGCGTGCTACTCACCGTTAGCAAAAGAGATTGTGTGGGGTCGCCGTGCGCTTCTTAGCCCTTTTTGTTAACTCAATGAATGCTACAAAGCGAGAGAATACTGCTTTTCTCCGAAAAGAAGGTGATCACACAGTCAAACGCAGAGAGCAGAACCCTGACGTCTACAGCGCAAACATCATTCTAAGACACACGCTGAGTGTGATATATAAAAAAAAAACAAGGTTACTTTTATAGCGCCAAGGCAGACTGATTGACAGGTTTGCGTGGGTCAAATTTTGTCTTTAAATAATAAAAATAAATCAACAAACATTACCCTGCCTGCTTTACCGAAGTATTGCATGCTACTGAATTTTTAAAAATATATAGAACAAGTGTCAAATGGTAATTTTTAAAAAGAAAAGAGAGATAAAAGGCAAGAGAGAGAAAGAGAGAGAAGTGAAGCAGAGAGCACCATCACCATCTCCAACCACCTCCAAGGATCGAGCAAAGACCTCAATGACATACTGTACAAAACCATACAACGCAATACACAAGTAAATGTTTGAACTCAGTCTTGACTTACAAACTCGTGACTTACAAATACAATTTTGTCGCTTGTTGTTTTCGTTATCTTGGTTTTAATCTTCCATGCTGAATCCTCCATCTTCCTTGTATTTTCTTTCCATGTCCTTCGCTGCAATTTCTTGTGTATCACTGTCAGGCCTGGCATCAACTGGCTTGGGCCTTGATTTCTTCCGTTCAATCTTGGCCCTCCTTTTTTTATACTTTACTATTCTCTCGCCTGATCCCATTCTGACCCCAGAGATTCTTTTCATAAATATATACGCTTACATAAACATCAAATAAACATACACATATCCCCTTCGTGTGCAAATTATGATCCACTGGACGGTTCCGGTGACAGACGAGTGCGCGTCTCTGCGTTTGAAGAAGTTGAATCACTGTATTCATCGACACCGTATTTTTTATCGTCGACAACCCGTCCTGGCATTTAACGCGCACCTCCAAAAAGAAATCACGGAAAAGTAAAAACTAATCAATTTGCTGAGTGTTGCAGAAAGGTAGCTTTTCTGCATTATTGCAAAAATTTGCTGTGAAGGCTGCTTGTGCAGTAAAATTATGAGATAGTTTTTATAAAGTTTCACGTCAAATTACACCATATACTGAACTAATTTTCATTTTGTAGTGAGTTTGATATAAGCAGGTCCATCTTTAGGTTGTATATATATACTTGATGAGAAAGCGAAAACACAATAGAAAAAGGAAATAATTGGGCAAACCAAACAACTGCACACACATCTTGATCGTGAAGACGAAGGCATCGACATACACGTATATGCGCTTTGTCTACCTCCCGACCTCAAGCAAATCGGCTCGTGTGTTATGCGAAACGTCAGGGACCTACAGTAAAAAATTGGAATGATCAACGTCCATTTTTAAATGTTGTCATCTATGTTCCTGCCTACACCGCTTTCCGTTCAACACTTGTCTTCGGAATCAATAATCAATAATCAATCAATCAATCAATCAATCAATCAACCATATTACATTCAATGAAGAAAGATAATGAACAAGAGAGCAAGAACAAAAAGCTGATATCTGTAGCAGCCTCAGCGTTTTTGTTACGCGCATTCCTCCTCGCAACTTAACGTGCCTATTTGTGTAATTTATCTCTCAAGAAACTTTGTGTGTATAACGCCCGGTAAAGTTATTTATTTGATATTGAGGAAAACATTCTTCCCTTGATACTGCTTGGATAATAAATTATTTCTGTATGTTTACCCCCCTCACAATATATTCTTCCACAAACCGTCTTTACTCAAAAATAGGTCGAACCTATATAGATCGAGCCCTATCTATTGTGGTCTTCATGACACACACAAAAATAAACACATTTATCGAATATAGGTCAACCCTTATCTACCGAGAAACGCATGACGCTTGTGATTATTGCAAACAAGAGCATGCTCACTGAGATAAGTATTTGGTTCTCAATTATAGAATCTATGGTTATTTAACACACACAGCACAACTAAACACTTTGCCAGCTGTGCCGTTTGATATTACAATACCATTTTGGGTGTTATGTGAAAAAAGTATCATATTACTATGAGGTGCGCGTTGTGAAGGGCTGCGGAAATTCGGACCATCTCGTGTTCTTCATTGTGCACTGGCATCGCACAGTACACAGGCCTTTAACACGTCACCTCAATCAAAATGTGACCGTGGAATCCGGGATCTAACCCGGCAGCTTTAGGGTCAGTAGCCGAGCACCTATACCACCACGGCGGGTCACCTAGTTTGTTGTGCAGAGCTATTGCGTTAGCGTGGGCGCATCACCTTCGGAGGTGCTATCATGCTTAAATCAAATCAAACGTTTCTTTATTAATACAAAAGAAGTAATTGCAAAATATAAAATATACACACAAGGGTGCCAAAGTACGCGGCTGCAACGGGATCCTCGGTTAATGTTACAATTGAATAAAAACAAAGTAGGAAGCAGAACTGATATAAACCAAATATGAAAAGCAAAAAAGGCATATAAAAAACGAAAAACAAAAACACAGTATATAATGGGCACACTTAGAAGCACCAAAACACCAGAACAACTGAACAAACAGGGAATGCCTAAACTAGAAAAAATGAAAAGACATGTTGCTAAAACGCATATTATTAGTACTATATATAGCAATAATCTGGCACTCTTAAATAAAAAAACACTGTATAAATTTAACAAATGTATATTTATAGACTTTTTAAATGAAATCAGAAAGATTTTACATTTTAGCGATGAGGGTAGGAAGTTCCATAATGAGATGACACAGAAGTTTGAAGATGACTTGCCCTAGTTAGTATGAACCTTAGGAAGAAGGAAGTTGTTGTTAGCCGCAAACCTGGTAGCGTTAGTATTACCTAAAAGTTCACATTCAATGAAGTTGGTAAAATATGGATGGGTTATTTGATTATGCAGAAACATATAATTTAGATCTAAATAAGTTGCAAACAGTTACAATGGAGGAGGTGAGTGATGTTACTGTCGCGAGCACAGTTAAAAATAATGCGAAGGGCTCTATTTTGTAAATGCTGTAAGAATAATAGATGACACTGATAAGGCCGCCCCATGAAGCGATACCGTAAGTGATATGAGAATTTATGAAAGCGAAGTAAAGAGAAAGGAGTGCTTTGTGAGAAAAATATGAGTGAGCTTTAAGTAATGCGCGAATGCCGAATGCTGTTACTTTTCTAATGTGAGTAATATTGAGGTCAAAATTAAGGTTAGCATCTAGTAGAACGCCAAGAAATGATACGCTGTCACTGATATTAATAAAATGAGAGTCTATGGTTATCCCTGGTGATAAAGTTAACTTGTGTTGAGGTGATCTAAAACCATTAATTTAGATTTATTTGGATTATTAACTAGATGATTTTATTTACACCACGTGGACACATTACGAAGTGTAGCATTCAATTTAGTAGTCACACCAGTAAGACAACTATCAGCGAAAGAAATGGTAATATTGTCAGCATATAAAGCACACTGAGCCTTGTTTATAATAAGAGGAAAGTCAATAATGTAGAGTGAAAAAAAGTGAGGGACCCCGTAGTGAGCCCTGGGAAACACCTTGATTTATTGTTTGAGTAGATGAAAATGAACCTGCTATATATAAAATATGTTTTCTATTGGCCAGGTAACTGTTAAAAAACTTAAGGGATGAACCTGTGATACCATAAGCGTCTAGCTTCTAGGACAAGATGACATGAATAATGGTGTCGAATGCCTTTGAAAAATAAAAAAAAAAAACAAAAAACTGACCCTGCGGTGCACACTGAATCAATAGTGTGTTTGATGTAGTGAGATAGAGAAAGCAGAGCAAGGTTAGTTTAACTTACAGAGCAGACGCCAAATTGACAGCACCTAAATACATTAAATTTACTCAGAAATTTGTTAGGCCGTACTATAAAGAATTTTTTGATTACTTTACTGAGGGAAGAAAGAATAGCCCAGCCACGGTGGTCTAGTGACTAAGGTACTCTGATGCTGGCCCGCAGGTCGCGGAACCAAATCCCGGCTTCGGCGGCTGCATTTCTGGTGGAAGTGGAAATGCTGTATGCCCGTGTGCTCAGATTTGGGTGCACGTTGATTGATTGATTGATATCTGGGGTTTAACGTCCCAAAACCACCGTATGATTATGAGAGACGCCGTAGTGGAGGGCTCCGGAAATTTAGACCACCTGGGGTTCTTTAACGTGCACCCAAATCTGAGCACAGGGCTTACAACATTTCCGCCTCCATGAGAAATGCAGCCACCACAGCCGGGATTCGAACCCGCAACCTGCGTGTCAGCAGCCGAGTACCTTAGCCACTAGACCACCGCGGTGGGGCATTTGGGTGCATGTTGAAGAACCGCAGGTGGTCGAAATTTCCAGAGCCCTTCCCTACGGCGTTCCTCATAATCATATTGTGGTTTTGCGACATCCAACCCCATATATCGATCAATAAGGCAAGAAAGAATACAGATCGAACGATAATTGAAAACACATTGTTTATCACCTTTTTTAAACACCGGAAGTGCTTTGACTATTTTTAGAAAAGTAGGAAAAATGCGTGAACGTAAGATTTATAATTTCACCTAGTGGATTGCAAATGATATCTACTACAAGTTTTAGATGGCGTGCTGAGATATTATCTATACCAGAACTGATCTTCTTAAGAGTTTGAATTGCTGTTGCTGCATCACAGGGGTCACGGGAAAAAGAAAAAAAAAGATTGGTTAGAACGCTATAGATTCCAGTGAAACCTTCTTCGTTCCTGACTAAAAATTTTGTAAAAGTAGTTACTAAAAGCATCGGCAACACTTTCAGGGTTATCATGCGTAATGCCGGTATACGTCACTTTCTGAAAAGATGAGCTATGTGATGATCGATTTAGAAAATCATTCAGCAGTTGTCATTGCCTTTTAGAGCTGTTATTTTTCCAAGATAATTGATCATCATAGTGATTTTTTTAGTACTTTTCAAGAGAAATGAAAGAACATTAGAATATTTTTTTTTCTAACGAGAAGCTAAAGCCGCGTTAAATGGTTGTTTCTTTAGTTTTCGGTAAAGGTTATTTCTTTTGCGGATACTTCTCAGCAGTCCTTAGGAAAGCCAAGGGTTCTTAGGATAGTTATACTTCTTTTTACATTTACCTATTTTTGTACGCTCTTCTACAACTGTAAGGAAAAGGGCAGAGAACAAATTTAATGCCCCGTCTACATCGCATAAGGATGTAACTCTTAACCAATTAATATTACATATAGCAGTGAAGAACGATTTCTGATCCTGTATGGAAGTAGCATGCGAAGGTGTGTCATATGGTTTCATGACACGAAATGCCAGAAAAATAAGATAATGATCAGTCATAATCACATCAATTTGTTCTTCAAAGGGAGATGGTGAAAAATTACAGATAGCATGAACTGTCAAATGGTTTCATGACACGAAATGCCAGAAAAATAAGATAATGATCAGTCATATTCACATCAATTACTTCTTCAAAGGGAGACTATGAAAAATTACAGATAGCATGATCAAGTACGGAAGCACCACCATAGAAGGTACATTTAGTAGGCGATGAAATAAGACACTCAAAACCATAACCCCTGAAACAATCGAAATAATTCCTACTTGAACAATGTTCAGATTTATGCAAATTATTGTTGGTATCCTCAACTAAAATAACGCACTTTTTTCAGATGACAGCTGATGCAAAATGGTGTCAAGGCGAGAAATGAAATCCTTCACGCTCGAAGAAGGGGAACGGTAAATACACCCAAGAATGATGTTCTGATTAAATTTGAAAAATGATGAATTTCAGTCCATGCGGATTCACAAAGCGGGATGCCTAAAGAAATGTCTTGTCGTGGGATGTAAGAAAAATCTGAGGCGATAAAGATAGCTGAGCCATCATACCTACCTGATTGATGGTGACAGTATTCAGCCTCGTACAATGACGGACCGAACTAATTTCCGTCATAACTGCCGAGCCAAGATTCAGAGATGCAAATGACAGAAAAAGAATGCGCAAGTGAACTTATAAAATCGTAATTATTATCGGAACTTTCGTAGAGGCTACGCTCTTTGAAATGAATTATTGAGCAATTACCAACAGATAACGTATGTTTATCCTCGTCACGAGATAGCAGTGCCATATGTTGATTAGGTGAAAGCGAAAAGAGTGTATAAAGAAAAAAAACTAGAGCTCATTGGTTATGAAAAGATGCTGAGGTCACTATCTTTTATAATGCGATAAAACCTGCTATCCACAGACTTCTGCGCTTTGATCTGACAATTGTCGGTCCACAAAAATTGCCATTTATGCGTTTTTTTTCAGAGTGAGTGTCTTAGGAAACAATCTTTTGTTTTCTGGATACAAGTAATCGTTGACATAGATTGCCTTAATTGAGCTACCGGCACCGGAGAAGAAAATATCAAAAGTGTTCGGACGGCCCTTACGCGTTTTACGCACAAAGTCGTTTTTCTTGTCACGAGAGCAAAATCGCGTGACAATATTTTTTCCCTCAGACTTAGTGGAGACGCGGTGAACAGTGTCAAAGTCGGCATGAGTGAGCGGACACTGAATAGCTTCGCCAATCTTCTTCATAATGGCTGTACATTCGTCACCTAGAGTGACCGGTTCGCCCTTGACTTTAGCATTATTTAGCCTAGAATACAGCTCTAGGTCCACAACTATTCTTGTTAGTGCCTCATTTTGTGCAACAAGTTCCTTGCTAACTCATGCCGATTCCTCCTGTTTTGCTTTGATAGAGTCAAAACTGTCACACAGAAACCGAACACTTTCACTGATGGACGCATCTCCCCCAAGTCATTCCTTTGCTAGCCTCTCTTTAATTTTACCTGTTGAATCGTTTGCAAGAGTGTCAAGTCTAGAGTGAACTGAGGACTCAAGTGCTTCAATTTTTTTACCAACTCTATATTGGACGGTATGGTAGCGAGTACACTTACGGTAATCAAATACACACACGGATAAACACACGTATTTAAGAGGCAGCAGTTGTGGTACAGATAACACGCTAGCGCGTGCAGAAAACAAACACACCAACCTGCAGAGCAAGTGGGAAGAAAATCGGAACAAGATCCAGTTGCCACAATTGCTGCTTCAATAATGGCCGTGGCTTACCGTGGTCTGATCGCCTAGTCTTAGCGTACATTGTGCTTGCGAG
Organism: Rhipicephalus annulatus; assembly: GCA_013436015.1. Taxonomy (NCBI): domain Eukaryota; kingdom Metazoa; phylum Arthropoda; class Arachnida; order Ixodida; family Ixodidae; genus Rhipicephalus; species Rhipicephalus annulatus. The sequence goes on from WOVY01009330.1 coordinate 748,813, forward strand.
TCGCCGTGAAAGTGTGCGCTTCATAATTATATAACGCCTCGAACTGTTGGCAACAACAGTCACATACAATCATGGATCACTAGAGATCGCTTCCTTGCCATTCTTACAGTTTTACCCTCGTAGACAAAACATCCTCGCATTACATGCCGGCATGTTTATCTACGGTGGCTAAGTCTAAATTACTGTTGGCAAACGGGTGATCTTTGACGGATTTCATTACCGTGTGCTCAGATTTGGGGGCACGTTAAAGAACCCCCCAGGTGGTCGAAATTTCCGGAGCCTTCCACTACGGCGTCTCTCATAATCATATGGTGGTTTTGGGACGTAAACCCCACATATCAATTGATGGATTTCATTAGAATCTTTAACGCTTCTTTTTACTTTGTGCTTTTGTTGTGTGATAGTTTACTGCAAAATCAGCGCCTACTATATTTTTTCAATGCCAGCCAGATGCGCCCTATACAGTTATTCACCACCTAGCCTCTAGTCCTTCCCTGCTCTGACCCATCATCTAGCTTTCGTGTAGGAGAGAAACCGTCATGTGGTGCCTTTCAGTGGAAATATATGCAGTATTTTGTGTTGATTAATGTACAAATCCGTTGCGTTCTGCATTCGTTGTGATAACAATATTGGTGGTCACGCTGGCTGTGCAAGTGGTACGGATTTTTCGTGCTGCTATGCAAGGAACCAATAGGGACACGTCAATGTGACGCTGCTGCATAACTAGAGCACTGTAAGGTGGCGGCAGCATTGCCTCCAGCCACAAAGAGAGAGCATGAAGGAACCAATCTGACAGACGTATGATATTGGAGTGCGACACACGTCTAATGCGTCTCAGTGGGTAGCACCTAGACGAACGTGTGATGAAAGCGCACCCCCCACCTCCCCTTGTGGCATCGCATCGCGGCCTCAGTGGAAGAGCACGCGTTCGCACAGGCATTAAATAAAATAAAAGAGGCGTTTGCAAAACATACATATCTAACGTACAGTAGCACGTGATGTGAACGTTCTTGCATGAGTGTTGACCAGCCTAACGTCCCACGGGCCTAGCGGCGTATTTCAGAACAGTAGAAATCAAGATTGCGCATTATTATCTCTCTCGTTGGATGTTTCATCATGCAACAATCACCCCGAGGACGAATTCTACGCCCTTTCTTTCTATTTTGAGCCTTCCATAATTTGCAATCAAGTGTATTCTCTGTGGTCTCCTATAGCTGCTAGTGATAACAAAGATTGCTGGTAAGATGTTTTAAAGCTGGTGCTTCGCACTGCTTCATTTACAGAGCTTCCTTAGACGGGAGTGCTTGCAGCTTAACGAAGAGCCAAAAAAGTGAGTGCAGCTTGCGTGATACCACTCTCTCATCGAGAGAGTATTCTGGGACCTGGCGCTGTTGTAGCTCTTGGTCGAGGCTCGCGCGATAACCTTTTAACCACGCGTGACTGTACCACTGTAGAGCTGGCGCTGCTTGAAAAGGGGCGAGCAGGACAGTGGATCTTCTTAGCTCGGTACTTTTAACGCGATACCAATAAATAGCCTTAAAGGAGCACCGTAACACTGTTTGAGCATGGTCAGAAAACTCGACCGATTGGGAGTAAAGGCACCTGAAATTGCTTTGTCTTTTCTCAAAAAATGGCGTAAGACGCTCAAAAACCTCCTAGAAAGCCCATCTATGAGCCATTGGCTGAGTTGAACATGGCACACTCAGTCCTTACAAAGATCGCCGCGGGAGGCCGCGACTTGATCACATTTAAAAAGCTGAGCATTCGAAGAAAAAAAAGAAAATGTGCTCAAGGTCACGAACCGTGCCTGACGTATCTTATTTGCGTCTGCTGTCCCTCCCTGCTTAGCTTACAGCGCTTTCGTCGGGACGAGAGAAGAGATAATGCAATTGCAGTATGCGACAAAGCTTTGTAACTCTACTCGCACTGCACGCATCAAAACTTTTGCGGCGTTGAATTCGTGAGTCAAAAAGCTCTTCCGGTGAGTTCATTCCATGGTTACTTGAAAAAGTGTTTCAAGGCCCCATTAAGGAGATAATTTGTGCGTGCGCGCACGCGCGCGCGTGTGTGTGTGTGTGAGAGAGGGCGGGGGGGTTAGGTTTAGGGGGAACGAAAAGGGTAGTGAAAAGGTAGTGCTGTTCCTTTCACATCGGAACATTACGCGACAGCGTATAACATGGTGTTCAATATACAGGGTATTTCAGGTAAAAAGCACAAAACAATAAAACATTAAAAATGAGTGCTACGTGTCTCCAGCTAGCGCAGGATTGTTCTTAGCTGTATGTAGCATGTCATAATACTTTTTTTGATTCGCCAAGCATGATAATTAACAAAGATTGATTAATGAAGTTTTAAATACTGATTTCTAAGCTCACTTAAATACTGTATTCTAAGCTCACTACCTTCATTGTCATTAAAAATCATGCCTGCTGATTTTTCCTTACTGAATCTGAAATCTAATCTATCTCCCTCATTACCGCAGATGTCCATCAATTTCTGCAAATCTTCCTTGTTGTCAGCCATTAGAACTATATTATTTGCGTACATTAATGCTGGTAGTGCCTGTTCGATGAGTTTTCCTTGTTTGACAGAATAGACGTTGAAGCCGAGTACACTTTCCTCTAATTTTGCCTCTAATTCTTGTAGGTACATCATGAATAATAAGGGTGACAGAGGAAGGACACCCCTGCCTATAAGCTCCCCTTTTTCCTCAGCAGGCTTAGATACCTGTTTTTCTCATTGTATAACTATCTTGTTACCTTTATAGATATCCCTTAAACGATTAGTGACTCCGTCTTCCACGCCTAGTGTGTCCAGTATTCCCCACAATTCCTCTTGAACCACGCTTTCGTACGCTCCCATTGATATACAAAAAATGCTAGCCACAGGGGCTGGTGTTCTTTTTCTGCTATTTCGATGCACTGCGTCAGTGAGAACAGATTGTCTTCAAACCTGCTGTGTTTCCGAAACCCATTCTGCAGTTGCATCCGCACCCTCTCATCCTCCATCCATGTCTGCGTTCTTTCCTTTATAATCTGCATCGCCAGCCCGTAGACCACTGATGTCACTGTTATAGGACGGTAGTTGTTTATGTCAGCTTTGTCCCCCTTTCCTTTATAGATCAAGCTCATCGTGCTAAGTTTCTATCCATTGGGGACTTTACCATCAATAATTATTTTGCTCACTGCCTCTCTCAAAGCCTGCTTAGACTTCGGACCTAATGTCTTTATCAGCATAATTGGAATGCCATCTGGGCCTGTTGATGTACTACTAGGAACCCTCTTCTCAGCCCTTTCCTACTCTCGCTGTGAAAATGGAGCCATTGCGCCACTTGATTCATCCTTGTCTATTGCGGTGCATAAAGCACTTTTTTGTTGGAATGTTTCTGTCGCCCTTGTTCTTATATATTCAATAGCTTCGGCCCTTTATACCCTAGCACCTTGAGCTGTAGTTATAAACCTCTGCTCTAGGCTCGTCTCATTTCTTAGGGAGTTGAGATGGTCCCAAAATTTCGCTGTTGCCTTTCTATCTTTTTTATGTACTTCTGCCAGCCACTGAGCTCCCTTTCTTCTAATCTTTTCATTGATCAGAAGGGATGCATTCTTTCTACAGCTTAGAAAGATTTCCCATTTTCTTTCAACATCATCTGTCGGTTCACCCCGCTGCTTGGCATGTCTGTGTTCCCTAGAGGCTTCCTGACGTTTTGCTATGGCTCATTAACTTCCTTATTCCACCAACGTATGGGTTTGTGTCTTCTTTTCCGGGGTGACTTGTCACGTGCCTTAGCAAGCGCTCGCTGAAACAGTCCAATTAGATTCGTGTATGTCCACAATGTTTTATTATCCTCAGTGATTACTTTCTCAATTTGTTTAGTGGCTATTTCTATTTGCCTTTCTAAATAAAAATTTTCCTGTTGTTGCTCATCTTGTCTCCTTCCCACTTTCACTGCTCTTCCAAAACTTGGCTTGATACGTTTGTGATCACTACCCAGACATCTGGAGCCACCTTCATCTATGTGCAATCCCCTGAGCTTATTATACATCCTATGTGACATCAGTGCGTAATCTATTGTCGACAGCAGCCTTCCTACCTCCCATGTTCTTTGCCCTTCACACTTCTCGGTACTGTTGGAAATGATTTAATCAAGCCTTTCACACATATCCATGATAATTTTGCCTGTCGGGTCGGTATACCCATCTATATCTTCTATGTGCGCATTCATATCTCCTAGTATAATTATCTCGCACTCTCCTCCTAGTTCCTAAATGTCCTTTGATTTACACTCTACCATTGCCTGGTTTTCCTCTCTGGCCTTTGCTCCCGTCCACAAGTACACGAAACCAAGGAGTGTCGTTTGCCCTGCCACTTTCCCTTTTAGCCATAAATGTTCCTCGCACTCCTGCTTGACCCTTTGCCAGTCTGTACTTTTATGAATGAATGCCCCAATACCACCCCCTTTCTGCTGCCTTCTGTTCCATTACTGCCCCGCCGCGGTGGTGTAGTGGCTAAGGTATTCGGCTGCTGACCCGCAAGTCACGGGTTCTATTCCCGGCTACGGCGGCTGCATTTCCGATGGAGGCGGAAATGTTGTAGGCCCGTGTACTCAGATTTGGGTGCACGTTAAAGAACCCCAGGTGGTCAAAATTTCCGGAGCCCTCCACTACGGCGTCTCTCATAATCAAATGGTGGTTTTGGGACGTTAAACCCCACAAATCAATCAATGCTGTTCCATTACAATATTCCCACGCGTAGTCCGGGTTGTTAGAAGGTTGTTCCATGTCCCTAAGATGTGTTTCTACAAAACCGTATACCATCGGCTTCTCCTCCTTTAGCTGTTCTTCTATCTCTTCCCACTTCAGCCTGTTCCTGCCCCCCTGCATGTTATTATACCCTATCTCAGCTTCCTGTAGAACATAAGCTGATTTAATGAAGCGCGCTTCTCACGCCCTGCGCAATGAATGTTCAAAGTGGTCGTTACTGGAGTGCTACAAATCCTCACTAGCTGTCACAGTCACAACACCAGGTGCAGTGGCCTTCATTCAGTGTTTGGTGCGGCATTTACGACGGCAAAATTATTGGCCCGGTCTTTTCTATGGAAAACTCACTGCAGAACGCTACATCAGCGAAATACTAAATGGTCCACTGAGTGACTTCACATGCAATCTCCTGTAGCACAGCTTGAGAATATCTGGTTCCAGCAAGACGGAGCTCCTCCGCACAGCGGCGCATGGACTCGAACGTGGCTTGATTGAGAATTTCCCTAGAAATGATTCGGACGTCTTGGACATGTAGAGTGGCCCGCAAGATCCCAAGACTTGACTCCGCTGGATTTCTTTTTATGGAGATACATTAAAGACCACGTTTACACCGAAGCGACGACAACGCCCGCAAGACGGAAGTCTGAAACAGCAGATGCATGCCGCTGTATTAAACCACGAATGCTTCGATCCCCAACAAAAAATGTGCCGACTCGACGTGGATTGTGTATAGGGGCTAATGGAGGGAGAAACTTCTCTACCCGATCTTCGTCTAATGAATACCACGCCTCATAAAGCACGCTACGGAATGACGTCTGATTAAAAGAGCTTTGGGCTTTGCAATTACGCTGATCTCTTTCCAACACTTCGCTTTCCTACTATTTAAGAGTTAGCTATAAGATCACATTACACTTTTATATTTGTTTTGTTTATTTATACGCACTGCTCTCTAACGGACGGGTACTAAACATGAATTTCTAAATGGAGACGGAGTACCAGCAATATACTTTTGAACCGACAGCCAATCGTGCCGTATTTCTTGGAAATATCATGTAGAGCAATCGCACGTAGTCAATGCAGATATGACAAGAAAACAACAAAAAAACTTCTGGAATAATTGACTTTGAAGTTCTTACATCCTTCCTTTATCAAAATGTCACCATCTCCACAACAATCATGTATATCGTTGGCCCGAAAAAAAAAACGGCCTGCGCTGCGCGAATTGCTGCCTTCGGCATTGCAAGTTCCGGCCACTTTTTCGTCGACCTTTATTGTCTTTGTTTCTTTCCTTTGCTTCCCTCCCCCTTTTTTAATGGTACTATCCAACCAACACTTAAAGTCTATTGTAGGCGCCGATAGCCTGTTTCAGCGACCTTCTTGTATGAGAAGCCTTCGTGAATTCCTCCAAAGCACATTTGAGGGCACTCAAAGCGCCGTGCATTAGGCGGCAATCACGTGGTATTTTTAAAATTTCGGGCTTTTTAAACAAACCCTGGAAAGAAATTAACGAGCCATGTTATCTTACCGTGCCTACAAATTTTTGTTATTTATGGATAAGAGCTACACGTATTGCATTGAATTTTTTTTCTATAGATTCAGTATTTGAAAATTTCATTAAGCAATCTTTGTTATGTACCCTGCTTGGCAGATATAAAAATATTCTGACGTGCTATGTATAGCAAAGAACAATGCTGCGCTAGCTGAAGACGCGTAACACTCATTTTTAAATTTTATTGCTTGGCGCTTTTGAGCTGAAACACCCTGCATAACGTTTCCCCTAAAAACTACCCCCAATAGACCTTATTCAAGCACACTAGCCTCCACCAACAGGTGCGCAAAGGCTTATGGGAACAGTTGGTACACCGCAGCAGCCGGCACGACGAGTACGCGGGCCTCCCGCTTCAACTTTCCGTTTGCATCGTGCCAGCGCTTCTCAGATCAGGTGAACGCGGGAAGGTGTGATATATTACTGCGCTATTCACTGACAAACTTCAGTGTCTGGGGGCGATGACATGTCTACGATTAGCACTGCGTCCCCCAGTTCCACCAGCTAATTGGCTCAGAAGCGTCGGTTAATCACTAGTAATATTATCTTTTAAGGTCAGTTCGCTTTCGGCATAATTGAAAAAAAAACAGGACAACTTGGTTGCTTAAAAGATGCAAGCACTGTCTACAAATTCACGGATGCATTAGGAATCAACGTCCTTTGATGTTGTTTACGAGTAAATTGTACAGTTCTGGTATATTTAAAGAGTTCTTCAGAAGTAAGCGCGATTTCGTAAATTAGATGCACTGACTAGACCATTGCATTTCATTCGAAGCTTATATGCATATACAACTTTCCTTGGTGCTGTAACTGCAGGTTGGAATAAAGCCTTCAGGGCAAAAAGAAAGATGTAGGACAAGAAAAAAAATATGCACACCGGCAACGGTGACTCATGACTGGTTTCTGCACATTTTAGCAAACATCCATAAGAAAATGAGGATGCATCGTGCATGTCATAAAGAGGTACAAAAAGACTAACAACCAATGCGCGCGTTTACTGTCGATCAATAAATTTAACTATCTTGTGTTGTAGCGAGAGCGAAGGTTAACTGGCTTTAACAAGGTGTGCTGTACTTTTATGATATGTCTCTGAGAATTTTCGCGTGGTCTGGTTAGATTGATTGTGCAAGATTAGTAGGTTTTCAAAGATAAAATTGCATTTGCATGACTCGCTTAACCCGTGGTTATCCAGCACTGTAGATGAAGTGGAGACCGTGCCACCAACATACAACGCCATCCTACAACACTATCGTCTAGCTCGCAGGGTGTACCCGCCACCTCACCCCAAGCTGACTAAAGAAGAGGCCACAGCGAGGCTTCAAGCTAACACCTACACACACGGCACCCTACTGCATAGAATCTACCCAACGCTATACGCCTACAACTGCCCGATATGCGACGTGCCAGACGCACTGGCCCACCTGCAGCATGCTACTCGAGTGCCCGTGGCGCCACGAAGATGCCAATACCAAGTTTGCAACGACTGCACGTATCGAGCCCCTAGCCGAGACGTGGGAGGCCAAGATTGCCGCACGTGACCTAGACGACCAACGAGGACTTGTCGCCAGGGCCCGGGAGGCGATTGCGGCCAGAGGATTCCTGGAATAAGGGACCCTCTCACCTAGGGTGACCCCGAGCTCACAAACTCGGGAACATTGTTTCGAAAAATAAAATGTTAATTTCAGCATCATGACTGAATATGCAAAGTGCGATGACATGGCTTCATTGAGTATATTTTGATCAGTATATTTTGATGCTCTCAGAGGCATGTGTTGGTATATCAACCAGTCTCACCGATGTATTTATGTGAACACAAAAGGAGTTCAGTTAGCAACTCTTCAACATCAATTGAACACTTGGCATGCCTCTCATAGCCCTTTACTCTGCCTACTGCAGACCCCTGCGACTTTTTGCGCTCTACGGAAGAAGTATTACTAAGCTTATGTTTCGCAAAACGTAAACCTCACCTCCTACTTTTTCCCAACTTCCTTTCAGACTGTCCAGAACGTATGGATAGAATAACTGCAGCAATCCTAGTTTTTTCAAAGGGGAAAGTCGTCCGAATTATTCTTTGTTTGCGATGCGAACGAGCTGTTCAGAGACCGATGCATATATGATATAGGCAGGACACCGTACCTTCTTCAGCTCGAAACTATTAATAATGTATTGTGCCCAAGTTTTTATCTTTTTTTTTCGCCGAGCGTAAGTCATTATTCCTCATTGAATAATATTTGAACGCACCGACGAGAAATTCAATAGTGGTCTCACTCAATGTGCAATATACTGCAAGCAAATATAATACGCTGAGACAATGAGGTATCTTATCATAAACCACTAACTATTAGAGTAAGGCCTCTCGCACATGAATTCTAGTTCCATCCCTTCGTCATTAAACAAGTTTAGAATATGTTTATTTCCCCTTTTTTCTGCGCGTGACTCGTCAATAAATATTTAAAAAACTCTATAACCATAACACTTCTCTGCCGTCTTGTATCAACGGCACAATCAAGCCGCGATGGTATTAAAAGCCAAAGCACTTTATCGGCAGTTCATCATTGAATAACTATGAATTCAATGTTCCAGCTTACGTTCCTCATGATAGGAAGTTTTGACCACATGTCTCAGTACGCAACAACTCGCATGCCACTAAACTTCTATGTTCAACGTACTACACTCATTCAGTGATATCTACACTGATATCGTAGTTCATTTCCCAATTTATGCGTAGGCCCCGCCGCGGTGGTATAGTGGCTAAGGTACTCGGCTGCTGACCCGCATTTCGCGGGTTCGATTCCCGGCTGCGGCGGCTGCATTTCCGATGGAGGCGGAAATGTTGTAGGCCCGTGTACTCAGATTTGGGTGCACGTTAAAGAACCCCAGGTGGTCAAAATTTCCGGAGCCCTCCACTACGGCGTCTCTCATAATCAAATGGTGGTTTTGGGACGTTAAACCCTACAAATCAATCAATTTATGCGTAGATATACATGCAGGTGCGTTCGGACCCTATTAACCGCTAAGAAATGCACGTTACGGTGTCATGACGTGTGTATTATAAGTACCGATCGTAGGTGATTTCGCGGAACTCTTTATTAGATGTGATATTTTCTACCTTGTAATAAACGAAGACGGTCTACACTGCAACCGAAATTGGCGTTTTACTGACGTGACGCTTGCATAGGGTCTTTTTCCGAAGCAATGCACTGGTGGGGATCTGGGGTAAAATGCTTGACTGCTATGCAAATCACCTAGTTTTGATTTCAGCAGAGGCCATGTCTTAGTTCGTTGCTTCCATCAAGATATTTCACCAATCAACAACACTGCCGACGCTGGCACCGCATATTATGGGAAATGGGCTCTGTCACGCTATAATCATTACTGACTAAAAATCACCTGCCACGTGTGCCAACATATCACGGGCCACGGTATTCGGTAATGTGCCACACGTTTCTGGAGAAATGAATTCCATAACATACTTGATAGCGAAGTCACGTTGCTTATACCACGACCTGCGAATCGTCTTGTTCATACATCGACGTCTTCTTACGCAAATTTCACTCCGCACATGGTTAATGTATCGGCCACATGAATAGCAATGCATAGCCGATAGGATGGAAGTGGTGAAAGTGCCTTTGGTTCACTAAGAAAGCTTCACATTTAACAAATGTAAATAAAGCAAATGAAATGGTCACTATGAAACGTGAAAGTATCAACTTTAGCGTGTGCTCTTAGCATTAGCCTAATGAACTTTGTTTACACTTTAAGTTGAGCCAGCTACATTGCAACAATCTTGCTATACAAGAGAAGGCGGGATTTTGTCACTACTCGCACAAGGAAATACATCACCCACTATTCTGCATTTTGTGTCGACAAATTTACGTGCCCTTGCTTGCGCTATAGGTAAGACAAGTAGTTGCGCTATACTATGACCATTCCCGTTCCACCTGCGTCCTCGCATACAAATTTTTTCCAGTTCTCGCTCATAGGAAAATAACATGAATATGAGAAATCTGCGTGATGCTGCATCTAACGCCAAAAAAACTTGCGCAGAGATTGCGTCACCAGTTTTTTGTGACCATCATTAATTTTCACGTGATGATGGATCAAGTCTGAAATCAACCGAAAACGGACAGAGTAGAGAAGACTGGAAAATGCAGGAGTATTTATTGAAAGAAAAGTAGAGTTCAAAATAGGAAGACTTGAAGAAGCAAGCATATTCTAGGGCCCACTTGATAACCTTCTTTTCAATGCAAAAAAAGAAAAAACAAGGCCATATGCAAAAAAAAGGATAAGCACCATAGCATTGTTACTCTCCGCTGTGCCCTTCATAGTTGGCCACCGGTGGTGTGTGCCCCCTCTCCAGAGTAGCGAATTGAGAGAAGACTTATGCAAAAGGTTCGCAGTCCTGTCTGATCACCTAATGCATAGTCTTTGCTATTGATACGAGTCTCTGCTCCACAGTTGCTAGATTGATGAAAAGTCTCTCCCGAAGACCAGCACATCGCCACAGACGCGCAATTTAACACTGATTGAGTTAAGGCCGCAGCGTTCTGTCGATTGGCAATAATGCTGCTCTATAACAAAACACACTGTACCACTTTCTCGTAATCGTTGCCATGATGGAGGTCACTGCTGCAGCACTGGACACGGCTGCGGCCACTGCAGCAGACGTGAAGCAGCCGCCGGCGCCCTGAACCGCGCCCGGGTACCACAGCTTCTGTTGCCTCCAACGTTGACATCACTTGAAGAAAACCTGAACTCTCTGGACCGCGAAATAATTTGAGGAACTGTTCCCTCAAACCGTGAGCTGCATTCTACAAATATCGAAATGGAATCCTTGAAGACTACCAGGAAAACGAGACTTGAAGGTGTCTGTGTCCAACTCTCACCCATGCCGAGTACTAGGAACCGGTGCCTTGATTGCGTCTGCGTGAAACTCTCATCTTCGCCAAATGGCAGGAAACGAAAACCTGATGGAGCCTGTTTCCAACTCTCATCATCGCTGAATGCCGGGAAACGGGGCCTTGATGGCGTCCGTGCGGGTGTCGCTCCTGCTTAGGTGGTTGGTACTAGGGTTGCCATTACAGACGGGTCTGAGGAGTTGATCCCGGAGGCGATGGAACTGTGTACCTCTCCAGCATTCTGTTCAGGATGTCAAAGTAGCCCAAGACACAGGCACCGCCCAGTATGGCTCCGCCGAACACGGCCATGATCACGTAGAGGCCATGGCGGTTGACGACGACGACGGGAAGGCTTACCCGCGTCTCCAGCTCCGACTCTCTAGTGGCCGCTCCTAGCCACGCCCGGTGAGCCTAGGCGGGCTGCGAGGCCATGGCCCCGGGTCCGATGGTAGACGAGCCAGGAGCGGCGGCAGCCGTCCTCGCCGACGGCCCAGAGTCGAGTGCCTCGTCAGCGTTCCCGCTCCTCGAGGCACGGGCCGAATTATCGCGCTTGCTTGCTGGTTCCTATTTTGTGGCTCTTACCCACTAAAGGGGATTGGACAAAAAGCTGGCAGTTAATGTAAGTGAACAGTTCACGACTTTGAGGGCTATAAAGCATGTTTACTTTGTTTAACAGGACGGGATTATTTCGGCACAACGTAAAAAATAAAAGTGAAAATAGTTGAATAGTAGAACTGTTCAAATAACTGAGGCATAATCATAATGCAGAATTCTTCAGTAGGTTAAGCCAATGCAGTGTAATAATGAAATACGAATTTTAAGCTTGGCTAGCAAAAATAGGGAACTGATAAATTACTCACAAGGTATTCTCTTTCTATCTTATATGAGTTTGCAGAGGACCCCACAGACGTTCCTGTCGTTAAAGTCTTTTAAAGTCTTATTTTCAATATATCAATATATGATATGATATACAATATATATAGCAGCTTGATAAACAATATATTGGGAGTACGAAGTGAAATTCTTATTTCTTAAAATAAAACTTCGAAACATAATTTACTTTGCGTTTTCACATAGTGGCGTAACGGAAGGAAATGTTCGATATTTTCAGGTTAGTTACAGGTCGCGCTACCGCTTTCTTTCAGCTATATCGCCTTCCAATTCTTGGCTGCTTACCACAGAGGATAAAAATTGGTTTGAGGCGTGTTTCTGGCAACCGGCATAGCACAAATAGTTCTTATTACCTTTTCTTTACAACTAGAAACATGTAAGCAGTGATCAGCCGTGGTTATTATGGCACAAAAGCCGCCTGTTTTTTTTACTGTATTCAGTCGGTTAGGCGAATTCATAGATGCTATAAGTGTCTACTTTATGTCGTGGCGGAGACTTGTTTGCGACCAATTAAAGCCATACAAAGGTTAAAAAAATTGGCAGAGCCGTGTGCAAAGTCCTCTCCTAGCAATTTATGAAAAAAGCGCAGCTCGAGCTGACATCCAACGCTGGGCGATCACTTACGGACATGCATTTGGAGGCGTTGTTGATGATGATGTTGTTTCTTCACATATGGCTCAAACCCAAAATAGAGATCGGCTTATATTGATTCATGGATGAATAAATCAGAAGATTGTTAACATGAAATCCTAATGATGTAACGTATGATATAATGATTCGTTGTGATCTTCGTCTTTCCTAGATATCTTTGTGACATCCGACGTGTCACTCATTGGCTGATGGCAATCACCCTTCTTCTTCCTCGTTTTCTTATTGCTGTTGTTTTTCCATGGCAAAATGTTTTTCGAATAACAATTACAACCTTACTAGATGATAACAGTACAATTTATAAGTGAGCTAATTAAAACCCATTGGGGCACTGAGTTGCACAGAAGATGCACAAGCATCTCCTAGTAAGATGCGTATGACATCTCTTAGGAAGCTATTGCTGATGGGTGGAGATATTGAAAGCAAGCCTGGTCCTGACTTGAAGGAAATCGCCAGAAAACACACTGAAATAGCTTCGGATATAACAGATATGAAAGAAAAGCGTTCTGCAGATATAGAGGGCAAGCTTGATGTCATTACAAAACTTGAAGCTGAAGTCCTTGCATGCCATGAACAAATGGATGGCATGAATAAAGTAATTAGAAGCCGCGAAGCCAGAATAGATGACCTAGAAAACCGCAGCAGAAGGTCAAACCTATTAGTTTATGGTTTACCAGAAGCGGAAGATAAAACTAGCGAAGCGCTTGCAGAGGTCGTAAACGGGGAAATATACACAAAAACCCTTTAACTCGAACCTGTACCTATCGAGCAGATACATTACTTAGGGAGAAGTGGACCAAACAAAACGAGGCCAGTCATACTTAAAGTACTTGAGGAAAGAAGTGAAAATGCCATACTCAAAAATGGCTTCAAGCTGAAAAATGCGGATTATATGATAGGAGAAGACTTTTCACGAAAACTTAGAGAAACCCGCAAGAAACTCTGGGACAGTGTTAAGCAAAACCGTGAAAACAAAGACAAAGTGTCGTTAGAGCATAACAAGCTGTTTAAAATTAACCGTGTTTAGATCTGGGATGAAGAAAACAGTGACAAAGTCTAAATAGGAAAGCATGCAAAAATAGTTCAAAAAAAAAGAGGACGAGAGCGTAAAAGAAAAAAAGGATGCGTACCGTCCAGGATCTCGTCAAAACAAGCACAAGAAAAAATAAATATGCTAAACATAAACGCTCAAAAAATTCCTGAATAAGGTACAGCCAATTGAAAATTTATTGCTCGATTGTGAACCAGATAGAGCTGCAATGACTGAAACATGGTTATCCCCGCCCATATCGAGTGATGATATTACTCCCCCAAACTATGTACTCGTTCGAAAAGACAGGCAATCACGTGGTCGAGCCATAGTCTTAGCTGTAAAGAAATATATCCAACTGGTCATTCTGCCAGAGGTAACTGATGCCGAGGAAGTTTTTTGTAAGATTAATACAAATGACACAAGTATGGTCGCTGAAGGTATCTAACGAAGCCCCGCATGTGGACATGAATGCATTATTGCGATACAAAAGTATTTGCAGCAGCATGCTCGAAACTGCCGCGTCATTCTCATGGGGGACTTTAACCTTCCCGAATTTAATTGGTCTACCATGAAGTGCACACAAAAGACTTCAGAAGCCCTTCTCGACATAATGTTAAACTTTAACTTTTGCCAAATCGTGGAAAACCCCACAAGGAAGCAAAGCGAGTGTCAGAGTATACTCGACCTAATGTTACTAAGCAGTAATTTTCTCTTAGAACAGCTGAAGGTTGAACTAAAAGTAGCAATATCCGGCCATAATATTGCGATGTGTATTTTACCTCTAGGTTATAAAACATCAGTGCAAACTGCTGCCCAAACCACAATCGATTTTGATAAAGCTGACGATGACTACATACAAACCTGTCTAGCTAATGAATACCGAGAGTTTTTGGCACTGGCCTCAGATCCTTTCACTGATGTAAATGCTGTCTGGTTGCGCTTTAAAGACATAGTGTCACACTGTGTAACATATTTTATTCCGGTCAAATTAAATAAAGACATTAAAGAATAACCCGCGGCTTTCTGGTAAAGTAATACACGCAAAGCGCCCATTCAAAAGAATACGGAAAGTTAACAAGGCTGCCGGAAATGACTTATTTTGCACCACCAGACTTGCGCTTGCAGCAAAAAATTTTAAACAAAAATCCAAGGAACCCAAACACCACTATTTCAATTTTGTACACCCTAGATTTCTCAAAAGTCGTCCACAAAGATTCTGGAACCACTTTCGCCGAAAGAACACGCTCACCATTCAACTATACTCACTTGAAAAATTTGATAAAGCCAACAGTTATAGCCAGTTCTTTCATTCAGTTTTTACAAGAGATAATGGCGTCATGCCGGAATCGGTTCCACGCGCGGTGTCTATGATTGACCCTCTCGTTATCACACACACTGGTGTTCTTAATCTTCTGCTTGCTCTAGATACTAAGAAAGCGTTTGGTCCGGATAATATACCTAACCGATTTCCGAAAAAGGTACGCAGAATGCTGTAGAAGATATCTCGGCATTTTTTCCGTAAATCAATTTCAAAATCAAGACTACCAGAAGATGGGAAAATAGGCAGAATTATTCCAATTTATAAATCGGGAGATAAATCAACTGAATCCTATTTCAGACCGATATATTTAACTAGCATGGTATGCAAAGTACTCGAGCATATAGTCTTAAAACATTTAACAACTTTTTTTCGAAAACGAGGGCATCCAGTCCCACAACCAGCATGGATTTCGTAGGGGTTTATCGACCACGACGCAGCTGACTGAGGTCATACAGGATCTTGCGCTAGGTAGTGATAATCACAGCCAAATGTACATAATCTTACTTGACTTTTCAAAAGCGTTTGATTGCGTTTGTGACACCAAGCTAATCGCTAAACTACGAAAGATTATTTGGGACGGAGAAATTGTTGCTTGGGGCCGTGAGTTTTTGTCTAATAGGTCCCAGTTTTTTGTTGCCGAAAACATTGCATCAGATATTGTACCGGTTACGTCAGGAGTGCCCCAGGGCTTCCTGCTCGGGACATTTTTTTTCTCTTGTATATCGTTGACTTATCTTCTAATATAGACTGTAAAATAATGTTAGTTGCGGATGACTGTATCATTGATAGAGAAATTAGAAAAGAACAAGATCACTATCGCTCAACGAATCAATCTCTGCTATTTCTGAATGGTGTTTAAATTGGCAGATGAAAAATAATGTAAAAAAATCTGCTTGCATGACGATAACGAGGAAGAGAGAGAGCCATCAAGCATTTGCTACGCTCTAATTGGCACTGCTTTGAGCAGAGTACACAAACCTAAATACCTAGGCTTAACAATTACGTGCGACTTAAGGTGGGACGAGCAGATTAGAAACATTACTTCATCTTCCATGTAAAAATTATTATTTTCTTCGCAGATTACTTCAAATGGCAACCTTGCTAACAAAGCTCCTAACAAACCTTGCTAACAAAACATTCGTCAGGCCTATCCTCAAATACGGAAGAACAGTGTGGTTTCCTCACACCCGCACAAGCATAAAGAAAATTGAAGCAGTACAGAGGAAAGCCATAAGATTCATTTACAACAAATTTAAACGTGAACACTCACACACTAGTCTGCCAACCCTTTCTGAACTTCCTACGCTAAAAGTACGAGGAAAGCAGCCACGTCTAAAGTTTTTGTTATAAACTCCCGCACAATTATCTTAATATGGACATTTCAAATTACGTGTCTTATTCACAAACACGAGCTACAAGACACAAACCTACGCACACATTAGTACAATACAAATGCAACACTGATGTGTTTAAATATTCTTTTTTTCCGGTTGCTATTTGCGAATGGAACATGATGGCCCCTCACATCACCAACACCGAGAAACTGTCTCAGTTTGAGTTAGAAATTGAGAACAATTCTTAGCTTCTTTAAATACCCAGTAACAGTGATAATGAAACCAGTATGTAATAGTTGTACGTTATGTAAACAGCCATGTAGGCCGCCTTATTGTTAAACTTGCTATTTTATATGCACATGTATTTTGTTTATTATGTTGTGTAAATATTGCTAATGTACAAGATGCCAGGTCGATGTTGCTTTTATGTTGTGCACTACAGTTTTTTTTTACTATGATTAGCAATCATAGCATCTGTACAGAGTGCCCACCTGCTATGGTCTCTTATAGACTGGGAAGATTGCAAATAAATAAATAAATAAACATTGACAGCAAGATAAGATTGATTTGTGGGGTTTAACATCCCAAAACCACCATATGATTATGAGAGACGCCGTAGTGGAGGGCTCCGGAAATTTTGACCACCTGGGGTTCTTTAACGTGCACCCAAATCTGAGCACACGGGCCTAAAACATTTCCGCCTCCATCGGAAATGCAGCCGCTGCAGCCGGGATTTGATCCCGCGACCTGCGGGTCAGCAGCCGAGTACCTTATTCACTAGACCACCGCGGCGGGTCTCACAGCTAGATAAGGTTAGGCGAGATGGAAAGTCTTCTGGTCAGGATGGAATGAGACAATAAATGAAAATGGACACGAACCAAGAAATTTTATAAAATAAATGATGTTTCGAATGCTGCATGAAAGCCTTGATCACACGGAGCATCAAGCGAGAAACGGTCCGTTTACATTCTACTTCCATTGTGGCGTAGGAAACATACATAGCTAACGTGGTTGCTTGGGCGAGTTGGTACGACATGATTCACATAAAAAACAGCGCCAAAAACGAGAGACAAGAAAAAGAAGGAGACAGACAGCGGCACTGACTGACGCTGTCTGTCTCCTTCTTTTTCTTGTCTCTCGTTTTTGGCGCTGTTTTTTATGTGAAACATACATACGTACGAAAGTGGGTGACTGCCATCGTCATTGTGACTAATTGTGCGCGCAGTGGTTTGAATCTTGAGATATTCCTGAAAAAGGCTTGACACACCACGATTTTGACACACCACAATTACGCGGCTTTAACCCAAGCTTTGCTGATAGCACTCGTCCAGACCAAAACGTAGCTCCCCAACATTCACCTCGCTGTCGCACTATACTCTGTTCCATAAGTTCCGTGTAGCACTGCGGAAGCTAAAGGCCTTCTGAACCAATCAGAAAGGCGAGCACGACTAAGTGTATCCTTCCACGCCCTGTTATATGCTAGCGGCAAGCGCTGCAGCGAAAGCGGCTAGGGCGTCTTGGGACACTGTGCAACTTCGCCATGCTATGAGCTGTAATTGTTAAAGTGGTTAAATATTCTCTTCGGCACCATAAAAGCGGGCGTCTTCGAGATACTTGCATGTTGACATTTGAGGGATAGGGTTCAGTGGCTCAAGTTTCGGTGGAAAGCGCCGCACCAGCCAAATTGAATATGAAAGCTCACACCTCGTCAGATTTCGTTCACGCATGCCTATGGGCATGTGAAGTGCCGCTCACGTGCAATACGAAATGATGGCTCTATTTTCAGTGCTTTACTTATCTCTATCTGCGGGGTGTAACAGCAAGCAAGCTTTGCTTTTGCTCACATTGCGTCCTAATACGCAGCGGAGTTTTCGCTAGGCGTGCAGGATTCGCTTTGAAGAGCTCAAACTGAACGGTTTTCCGTCAACCGTGGTCTCCATCCCGTGAAGATCTCACCTATCGGCTCGTCACCTGCGAACTCTTCGTGGCGTGAGTCGCCTCGATTGACTGTGCCTCGTAGCCCTCGCCGATCGGCGTGTCGTCCATCATCTCCGGTGCTGTGTAGCTCTCGCCAGACCAGCGCACCCCGTCCTCGATCTCCTCTGAGCGTTTCCATCTTTCCTGTGTCTCCTCTACTTGGCGGGTTCTCTTCTTACTAACATCCTCTGTTTTTGTTTTTATATCTTTCACTTCCCTTCTCCCACCCCATCCCTCTGCTGACCTGTTGAGGCACTCTCGTGAGAAGAGACATCTACGAGTTTAACTTTTTTCTTCATTTCCTTTTGATGACCACTTAGAGAGAGCAGTGCATAATCACGCAGTCTAATGCTGCATATGTAAGTAGACCTCATGCGTTCACTACGCTATGAATAACGTACGCGTAGCGTGTGTGGTGCCGCTACCCGTAACGTTGACACGGGGCGCGGTGCATTTGCGATTGTGATTGATTTTGAGTATTCAGGGTAGATTGCTATACAGTGAAAGTGAACTTCTCGATACGCGGTACAACACTGATTGTGTCATGCTGTGTGCAGTTAGGACTGCACTTGCCACTTAAAAAACTTCTTTGAAAACAGATGTTTTGAGTGTTATAACATAAGCGTCAAGTGTGTACAGTGATAATGAAGAGTGCAGATTCATGATATGCAATAAGACAGCTGGCTTCATTTAAATATTATGAGGAGTCACTTGCATGTGGGCCGCGCCATGAAGCCTAAGTGGCGAGGTTTGATAGAGATGTGTTCATTAAATAAATAAGGTTTGCGAGTTGCTCTGCATGAGTTCTAGCAAATAAGTATTTTTAATGCAGCAATTCTTTAAAAAAATTAGGTCCATCTTCTGCCTTAGGCCCACATTTTCACCCACGGTGGACTGCTTGCAATCCCAGTACAATAAAAGCTTCTCGGGTGATGCTCTGTATTCTCGTAAGCTGCGTGAGTGCACTGTAATAGGAACTTTACCTTATGAAAGGTAAAGCCCGGCCTAAAGCATGGGCCGGGTATGTAGCGCGTAGACCGGATAACCGCTGGTTATTAAGGGGAACTAACTGGATTCCCAGAGAAGGGAAGCGGGTTAGGGGGAGACAGAAGGTTAGGTGGGCAGTTGAGATTAAGAAGTTTGCGGGTATAAATTGGCAGCAGCAAGCACAGGACCGGGTGAACTGGCGGAACATGGGAGAGGCCTTTGTTCTGCAGTGGACGTAGTCAGGCTGATAATGATGACCTTATGAAATCGGACGAGTTGTTTGATGCTTGTACACGAACAGCACGACTGAGACGAAGACAGCAGACACAGAAACGCAAATAGGCCCCGGTGGAACTCTTTTTTTGGTTAAAACTACAATCAACACATCACACAATGCATCTAATAATATGAAAGATCATTTCTGCAAGTCACTTTCTTCAAGTCGAAAGTCACTTGCAGAAAATAAATCACTTTCGACGTGAGCCCTACCTGCATATTGCATGATCGCTAAATTGTACCGATCCATAAATAATTGTAAGCTTACTAAGAAATCTCTAATGCCCTACTTTTTCATAAGAAGAATGACAGGTAAGATGAAGTATATGTGCTATTTCTGACTAATTTTATTCACTGTGAGCCAACGAGTATTGTATTTTTTTGGGGTCGCTTCCAGAATGTAACATGTGAAGTAACAAAATTAATCACGTCTCAGTGCTTCTTCTTATTTCACGGCAACTTTTCGAGTGATTATGCACAAAGAAGTAGTGTCCACATATGATGACTATGTGCCTGAATGGGCTACATCACTCGACTTAGGTGAAACAAGAATTTTTTTTCATTAAGAAAATATAAACTTGCCAACAATCAAGCATTGGGAGGAAAGCTTGATTCCCAGTACACTGACCGTCAGACCAAGCCCAATTCTTGCTTCACTGATTCCGTGCGAGCCATCTGCTGTACATCATGAAAAAACGGGACAACGAAGTAGAACAAAGATGCAGCTCCAACTAACAAGTGAGTCTTCATTATCGCTTAACCAGCAATAAACAGCAAATAACAAACATGCAACATCACTGAAATGGCACTGCTTATTTAAACTATACCTGTGCCACGCCTGTGTGTCTACAATATTGTCCCACGTTTGATCGCTGTCTGACACTCAAGGTTTACTCATGCCCTGTGGTAGTGGCGCTCTGCACGAAGTTCCGCTTAGTTGTGGTGAAGTGTACATAGCCCACATCAGGCGATGTATCAATGTACGCCCCAAAGAAAGCCACATTTCATTCAAGCCCTTCCCCCCTCTCATTTACCTAGCCGCTGTCACACGTGTGTTTGCATACGTGCAGTTTTTTAATGGTACGGCTTTATGATACACAGAGGGCGCGGGATGCATTAAATAGCGGAGGCTTCTTTATACTTCACATGTAAAGCTCAACAGAAGCACATTTTGTCCTTCAATTGAATGAGATGCTGTGGGTAGATTGAATGTACATATTTAGTGCCCCTCAAGCGTACCTGTACATACATGTGTGCACGTTCAGGTTTTTTGTTTATTTTTTGCCGACATTACATAATTAGTTCCAATATTCTTCCAGCTCAAAAAAACATGACCCTTCAGAAGCCATCCTAATTATTCTCAACTAAACAATATTCCATTCACACCACTTACGTCATTTACAAAGTTTTCATCCTTAAAGTCACTATCAAACAACAAAGCAAATGAGCCACTAAATTCCCATTTCTTTCCTCGTTCACGGCGAGGGTCTCGTTCTGGCAGACTTGGTGCCTTCAGGTAGTATGCAAGAGGTAATTGGTAAGCTGTGAGCTTGTAATAGGATCGCGTGCTGCGTGACATCAAACAGGCAGAAAAAATGTGTTCCACACTCGTCCTCACGGCAACAGGCGTGACTGACCGACTGTTCCCGCGTTTATTTCACATATATAAAAAGTGAGTGGGGGGCTGACCCCCACCGAAGCTTAGTGGTACAGCATCGGGTGCATTATCCGAAGATCGCAGCTGCAAGTTCTCCTTTCGTCCAGTGTTCTTTCTTCACATTTAACACTTCAATTACTTTTTTCATACATCCCCTAAGCCTTTCTAGGCATCATTGCTTAATAATGCTAAATATTATTGTGTCTAACGCAGCTTGTTGAATACATAAGGTTTTGCCATTTCATATATGTGTATGTAGGATACCCAGAAGCTTACATATCTTTTCATACGACATTTGCTATCGACTTGGGTCACCCAACATAATCATGTGGACATGTCAATATGAATCGATGTGATATC
Organism: Rhipicephalus annulatus; assembly: GCA_013436015.1. NCBI lineage: Eukaryota > Metazoa > Arthropoda > Arachnida > Ixodida > Ixodidae > Rhipicephalus > Rhipicephalus annulatus. The sequence continues at coordinate 770,498 of WOVY01009330.1, forward strand.
AACTTGTGATTGCCATTATTTATGCATACCTAAAGGCACCTGCTACAATAATGCATGAAGGTGGCCTTCATTAGAAGAAATGAAGTGCAAACTAAATTAAATTGAGCAATAAAATTTAGAGGGATACACATGGTCGAACACGGCAACTTTAACATTGACAAGACATGTAGTCGCAAGCAATGAACACAATGAAACGGAAGGTATGTATTGCTAAGAACAGACCGAAATCCTTTTAAATATTGCCTGGGTAGAAAAATGATTTAAATATGCCATCATGATCCAAATGCAACTCTATTTAACTTGCACACTTGTGCAGTAAGCTCATTTCATAAGTATGGTAAAAATACAAGTAGTGAAGCTGCAATCTTCTTTGCTTGTAGGTTGTGCACACGAGGCACCCTCCATATGAAGGCACAACTCGTTCATTCTGGTAATGGTGCTTAGTAAGCGTGCAGCCATGGGAAAAAATGTTGCATAGATGACCACATACATGAACCAAGGTCAGTATTTAAAAATGACAAGAGGGTGTTCGAAGACTGAACCTTGCAGCACTCCCCAGTACAGTTCAGGGACAGTGCCCAGTGAACTGAGCAATTACGAAGCAAAAGTTTCAAGACGCCGCGAGGAAATGGACACATGAGCTGTTAACTGATTATTGTTGAGTCATGAGGCACGTGATAGAAGGGAACTCGAAGCTGCATGCAGTCAAGAAGGGATCTGCTATACTATTTATGCAGTTTTCTTGTGTTCATGACATTCATGGCATTAGATCGGTGCTCAGTAGTAGAGGTAATCCATCCTAACATCCCAACGTTATATTGTGATAAGCGCTATTTTTCGTAGATAGCCGTGCTGCAGAAATGCTTCGGGGTTAAGACACGCCAGGAGCACGAATAATTTCGGAACCTGTTCCTGTTCATTGATCAGGTGATGCAAGAGTTCTCTTACAACTATGTGACAATGCACTCCTCCACATCTAAAACCTGGAGTTACTTGGTGTGAAAAGGTCGTCTATTCACCCGAACAATGCGACATCATTGTTAAGGAATTACCTTGGCATGTTGCAGTTCACTAGCATTATACATTGATCCCATATGTTGATAGCATTACCAATAAGGGCATCGCTGCTCATTTTTTGTCTCATGACTGCCTAAGCGAACTCTTTTCAGTCGAATTATAAAGTCCTGAGAAGAGTGATTGTAAGGACAACAGCAGGCAAAACAGCAGCGATCAGCTTGCTTCAGACCATCCATCCGGAAACTCCGATAATGATAAGCAGGCTAAATCGTATTGTCTGTATTTCTGATAAACTGTGCTCTTGCTTTTCAACACTGGAAAATGCATGTGTTCCACACCTAAAGACAGCATTCGATGAAAGCATCATTTGAGGATGTGTCCTTTAACCGAAGAGTAAAGTGCAACCCGATGATGAACTGCTTCTGACGGATGCCTCACGAAATGAAGAGCAACCATATGAAACACGAAAAACACATAGGCGACAAGAGATGACTTTCAAGTGAATAGCACAACACTGTCTGCACCTCGATGCTTCAGCTTTGAAGTTCCTACTACGAAATTGATGGTAGTAAAACACACAGCAAATAGTGCGGCAGCTGTAGCCGCCATGGGACACAGCAACCGTACGACCCACGAAATACACAGGGGTGACACGAGGTGGCTTTCAGGTAAATATCACAACCCTGTCTGCACTTCGACACTTCAGCTTTGAAGATGTCATTGCGGAATCGACACCGTTATAACATACACCACTGGTAGCTGTAGCTGTAGCTGTAGCGGGCGAAGGGCACGATAGTCGTGAGTCGGAGCACCCAAAGTCCTCAAAATATTGCCGCGAAGGCAATAGTACCATGGTGTCACGGTTAAAACGGTGAATATGAGCAGAGATAAGTGATGTATTTGAAGTACAATGCGACATACGAAAAATGCAATGGTGACAAAAATGCGCTTCGAAGTAGGAATCACCTTATTGCATGTTTTAGAGTTGCTGTTTTTGCATTCAATAGCAGTAAAACCATGTGACGGCTTTTCGGCGGCATTGTGCAAGCCTCCATGGTGACAGTTGCCAAAGCTGTTGCAAGTGACATGTCTGATAAGCAGGCGACCACGATATCACAATATTTGTGGAACTGTCCTCAAGAACTAGTCAAGGGAGAAGCTGATCATCATTTTCATTCACGCTACTTTCATCGCTGCTCATCATGTCAGCATCCAAAATCACTACAACTCGTTGGTTAACATCAATGACATACACAATGATGTGATCAATCTCCGTCATGTCATCCTCCACTTCTATTGCGCGGCTCACGTAATTTTTCTATTTTTGTGCAGTGACTTGCTCTATGCCTTTCCAAGCAAGAGCCTCGAGGCCTTCCATCTTGAAGTGTGCATTGGGTTTTGCCACATAACCTTTCACATCACTCCACACGAGCTCAATCGCTCTGAGCTCACCGTGGTATGGCGGCAAGCGTATGATAGTTTGACCAGCATCAGCAGCAATTCAATAAGATACCTAATATGCTCCGAACTTACGGTTTGAACAAACTTTATCAATTCTGCTTTCACAATGTCACTGCTCCAGGTCACACCCTGAATTCAGAGAGCCAGGCCTAAATGTCTTTTTTAACGTACCCATAAAGGGTACCTTTTCACGCTTTACAAAAACATAAGGTGCGTTATCAAGTACAATGGCACTTTGCGGCAGCTAATTCGGCAGTGGTTTTTCTTTAAAGCACTCTTTGTTGTGGGCGTGGTCCATTTCATCATGATTGTCACCTGTTCCCTTTGTAGCTCGAAGTATATTCACTGGCAGCTGTGATGAAACCATCCTCGTTGCCACAGTGAGTAATAATGAGGTGACCTCTCTTTACCACTGGAGTTTGGCGGACCTGTCATCTTCGCAAGTTCGGATGGGTGGCTGTCACAGTTCACTGTGCAGTTGAGAAAAAGTTATAGTTATAAATAAGGATGGTCGAGAAATTCTGCGTCCGATCGCTGAAGGGAAAAGTGTGGATCATTATTCAAGGCGTATGCTGGAGCACATATATTAGTTTGATGAATAGCTATACAGCCCGAAATCGGACTCATTCCAAAGAAGTAATAAAGTAAACTTGATTGGGCTCCGAATGGGGGAGGCATATTCGAGTTTGCTTGTTAGCAAAGCTTCGTGTAAATTTTTTCCTGTTTTCCGAAGGGGCAGGCATAACTTAGGGTTTCGTGGGAAGCATGATTATTTTGTGAAAAGCAGTCAGGAAGCAGCGACTTATGCCGAATTATTAGCATTGAGCTAAGCGTTGCGAATGAGACCGACGTTTTGACTTGTAAAACGTTCCCCAACCCTCCAAGCACGCCGAGTAAACTGGCGCCTATAAGGTAGCGCATGGTGAAACGTAACGCATCGGCACTAGTCATGGCAGAACGGATACACCTCTTTTATCGCTAAGAAATGCACGTTACAGTGCTGTGATGTGTGTATGAAAAGTACCAATCGTAGGTGCATTCGCCCAACTCTTGGCTATAGTTTGCCGAGTTATAAAGGTAGTATTTAATAACTTGTTATAAAGGAAGATGGTCAACACTGCAACCAAAATTTGCGTTGTACTGACGTGACGCTTGCATGGGGTCTTTCTCCGAAGCAATGCACTGATGGGGATCTGGGGTAAAATGCTTGACTGCTATGCAAAATACCTAGTTTTGATTTCAGCAGCAGCCGTGACTTTTGTTCGTTTCTTGTTTCAAGATATTTCGCCAATCAACAATGTGGCCGACGCGGCACAGCATATATATACACAACAGCTGGCACAGCCTTGCTGCAAGAAAGAGAAAGACGACATTGGTTGTTGGTTGTTGATGAACTGTCGCCATCTTGTTCGACGAGCACGGTCCATCGTATATGATTTATAAATACGTTATTCGTAACATTATTAGTGGAGGTGCACGGTCCATCGTATCTCATTTACTAAATAATTTATTCGTAACAATATTATGATACTCGGGCTTTTTCACACTATAGTCATTACAGACTTAGATTCAGCTGCTGCGCGTGCCCACATATCACGTGCCACGGTATTCGATTATGTGCCACATATTTCTGGAGAAATGGATTACATGACATACGTGACAGCGAAGTAATGTCGCTTATACCATGACCTGCGAATCGTGTTCGTCATACATTGACGTCTTCTTACGCGAATCGGCCACATGAGCGCTGAGACATGGGTGGCTAGATGGAAATGGGGCCAGTCCTTTAGGTTCGCTATGAAATGCTTCACGTTTAACTAGTGAAAATAATGCAAATGAAGTGCCCCACCACGGTGGTCTAGTGGCTAAACTACTCGGCTGCTGAACCGCAGATCGCGGGTTCAAATCCCTGGCGCGGCGGCCGCATTTTCGATGGAGGTGGAAATGTAGGCCCGTGTGCTCAGATTTGGGTGCACGTTAAAGAATTCCAGGTGGTCGAAATTTCCGAAGCACTCCACTACGGCGTCTCTCCTAATCATATGGTAGTTTCGGGAGGTTAAAACCCCACAAATCAATCAATCAAAGTCAATCAAATGGTCACTATGAAACGTGAAAGCATAAACTTTTGCATGCGCTCTTGACACCAAGGTCCACTGCGGACCATTGACACAGGACCATTGACACCCAGGTCTACTGCGTGCCAACCCAGTATTCACCACTGAGCCACACCAGTGGTTCAAACTCAGTGAATAAGAACACCGCTGGCACATTTGGATTCCAACCCAGGTCCACTGCATGCCTTGCAGTTTGCTACCACTGAGGCAGGCCAGTGCTTGGAACTCGTTTCTAAACTGATCTTAGGCAGGCTTCATGTCGGGAAAGTAATCGGAATAATATGAGTAATAAAGTGTTTTATAACTTCATAGGAACCTGCAGGCGTCATACAAAGTAAATTGCGTAACAACTGGGTCGTTCAATGCTCTAATGCATTAGAAAACCTGCTCTTGATAACCTGTTACCTGTAACGTATACCCGCTTTCGGCACATTTCTTCATCGTACAACCGCTTCCGGCTCATTTCTTCTTCAGCCACTGCAACTAAAACATGGCACGAAATTTCCAACAAGTGTGCAGCGATACCACGATTCTCCGAAGAGTGACGAAGGATAGGTAGGTGAATGCTGGCCTTCAAAACAAAATATATGATTATTTTGCCCAGTGGGTACCCAGTAGTGTGCTTGTAGCCTCCCAAAGAATGTTCAGAAAAGGATCTGAATGTCAGTCGGCTCTTCTAGCTTTAGCTGCGATTAGGCTGTGCGTTCTGCGCAGGCCTGGCGTTTTTTTTAAGTGTTGTGACGAGCATTACATTCCACGTGATGAAGGATCAGGCTGAAATCAACCAAAAACAAAGTAGTGAAGACTGGAGAATTGAAAAGTATTTATTGATTAAAAAGTACAGTAGAAAAGAGAAACACTTGAGGAAGCAAGAATATCCTACGTCCAGCTTGATGGCCTTCGTTTAGTGCCAAAAAAAGGAATCAAGTGCAAAAAAAGGCTAGCCACCAAGTCACCGTTACTCTCCGCTGTGCGCTTGATAATTACCCACAAGTGGTTTCTGCCTGCTCTGCAGAGTAGAAAATTAGAGAATATTTGTGCAAACGTTTTTCAGTCCTGTCTGATCACTCATTGCACATCTTTTCTATAGATAAAAGTGTCTGCTCCACAGTTGCTAGAATGATGACAGACTGTCCAGAAGAACACCATAATGCCATAGAGGCGCTATGAGACACTGATTGAATTCAGGTCACAGCGTTCTGTCGATGGGAAATAATGCTGCCCCATTCACACAAAAAAACACTGTGCCACTTTCCCGTAATCGTCGTCATGATGGAGGCCACTGCAGCACCTCGGCATGCGGCTGCGGCGTCTGTAGAAGACGTGAAGCCGCCACCGGAACACTGAAACGTGGCCTGGTACCCCAGCTCCGGTTGCGTACACCATGGACATCACTGGAAGATGTAGTCGAGACCCTGGATTGTGAACAAAATGGCGCAACTGTTTCATCGAACTACAAGCGGCATTCCACGAACATCAAACTGGTATCCTTGAAGACTACCAAAAGACCTTGATGGAATCTGTGTCGAACTCCCACCATCATGGACTACCAGGAAATGGAGCCCTGATGGCGTCCATGTCCAACTCTTATCCTCGCCGAATGTCAGGAAGGGGTGCCTTGATGGCGTCTGTGCGGGCGTCACTCCTAGTTAGGTTGTTGGTACTCGGGCTGCCACCCCCGAGCGGTTCTGAGGAGTTGGTGCGGGACGCGATGTAAGTGTGTACCTCTTCGGCATTCCGTTTCAGCATGGCGAAGTTGCTGAACGAGTAGCCCAGGACACAGACACAGCCCAGGATGGCTACGCCGAGCACGGACACGATCAGGTAGAGGTCACGGCGCTTGACAAAGACGACAGGAATGCTTACCCGCGTTACCAGCTCCGACTCCATAGTGGCCGCAACTGGCCACGCCCAGCGAGTCTAGCCACGCTATGAAGCCATGGCCCTGTGTCAGATGGTCGATGCGCCAAGAGGGGCGGCAGCCGTCCTCGCCGCAGTCATGGAGTCGAATGCCTCGTCAGCGTTCCGGCTCCTTGAGGCACGGGCCGAGTGCTCGCACTCCCGCATTTGTTTGTTTGTTTCCTAGAGTCATCGCTCACACCTACTAAGGGAGATTGGCCAAGAAAGCGTAGTGCACTTTTCTGTGAGCATTATAACTGTGTGTAAAAATGAATTTGTATTCTAATATGACTAATGCAACGAAAACCAAATAGAACGAGAGCAAAAGAAAAAAAAATGGAAATGTCAATTTGAGAAAGTTTGAGATTTCAGGTGTTGTGATTACCACTGAGCTGCATTTACTTCTCCTCGCCATTTCAATTTTTTAATACTAAATAATAAATATTTGATTGAACATCCCAATAGGATACGTTCGGATGCCTGAATATAATCACAAACAGCATTTAAAGCATTCCTGTGGTCATGTCCCAAATCCGAGGCACCAAAGTGCAGTTTCTCCTGCCAATGTAATGCCCATTTTCAGATGTTTTCTGCTACTTCATCTTCCTTTTCACTTCTGCTTAGCAAAGAGGAAGTAAATGGGTTTCAGGCATGTTTCTGGCAATCAGCTTAGCCCAAATAGTTCATAACCTTTTTTCACAGTGAGAAAGAGTTAAGCAGTGAACGGCCCTGCATAATATCGCACAAAAGCCGCCTGTCTTTTTTACTGTTATCAGTTGGGTGGGTGGATTCATAGATGTTATAAGCGTGTACTTTATAACGGAGTGCTTACTTGTGTGCCACCAATGAAAGTCATACAGTGGTAAAAAGAACTAGGTATGGTCATGTGAAAATTTTGGTCTTAAAGTGTATGAAAAAAATAAACGCGCACTTTGTCAGGGCGCACGACGCTGCAAAATCATCTGCGGACACGCATTCAGTGGCATTAGAGATGATGATGTTTCTTCACATATGGCTCGTACACAAAATAGAGATTGGCCATATTGGTTCATAGATGAAAAAATGCGAAAATTGTTCACATAAAATTTTAAATATATAGAGTATAAAATAATGATTTGTTGCGAGCACTACCCATAAAAAGGGACTACGAACTGATTGGACTTCGATGCACGACCCTGGACGATTGCTTGTTTACAGGAGGACGTGCTGCTAGGCGTGGTTGGCCCAAAGAGCCATTTTAACTCTCTTAATAAAAACGTATTTGGCATTAATTTATAGACAGTTGTCGTGAGACTATTTTTTCTTTACGTGCGAATTTTCTTCTCTCTTCTTTTTAAACTTTCCTCTTCTTTCTCCTGTTTCTTCCCCTTCATCCTCTATACCTCCCCTTACCGAAGGAGCAGGCAGTGGTTCTGCCCCTATAGTTGGCAGTGTACAGCCTGTTTCCTCCCTATATTCTCTGCCTTCGTGTTTCCTAAGCACTGAAACCAAATAATAATAAAGAATAGTAATCTTCGTGTTCTCTCGATTTTTTTGTGACCTCTGACGTGTTACTGATATGCTGATGGCAATCAGCTTTTGTTTTCTCGAATATCAGTTACAGCCTAACTAGACGGTAAAAGCACAATATATAAGTGAGATAAATAACACACGTTCGGCAACCGAGTTGCGAAGGAGATGCATATGCATAAAGACAGCGAGGTAAGGTTTGACCCGATTTAACGTCCTCTGGTCGGGAACGTACAAGACAACAGTTGAAAACAAACACGAACCAAGAAAACGTTATGAAAATCAATGACCTTACGAATGCCGCACGGTAGTCTTTATCCCATGGAGTATGAAGCAAGAAATGGTGCGCTTACATTCGACTTTAGTTGTGGCGTATGGAACGTGCATATGTACACGTTTGGGTGGCTGCATTTGTCGTTGTGAATAATTGTGGGTGCAGTGGTTTTGATCACGAGATATTCCTGAAAAATTCAAGTTCGTCTTTTACTTTTCTACACTATGTTTCTGTTATACCAGTACATGGTGCGCTTCTTCTGCGTTCTCGGACAGAAATTTGTGCGATTCCGTTTTTCTAATATGAAAGTTTTCTTTGTCTTCGTCTACCCAGATTTCCATGACGTCTTTGCATCACGTAAGTACGTCAGCAGAGTAAACGCGACCAGACGACAACGAAAACAAAAACCTTAAGAAGCTTATACCTGGGAGTCAAACCCATAATCTCCGAAATCCACAGTGACTGCCGCCAGGCTCTTAACCATCTACGCGACCACCCAAAACACAAGGAAAGCTATACGAGCGCGCTTTTATGACATTCACGGCTCTTCCGCTCGCCGGTTGGTATTGCTGTCTGGAAACTGAAAACAAGAGTTATTCGTGGCTTCCTCCATTAGCTCAGGCAACGCACCAGTGCTACTAGTGTCCCATTCTGCACATTTCTAAAGAGGTGTAATTTTGACAACGTTTTGACACACCGCGATCAGGTGGTTTTAACCTCAGCCTCACGACAGCCTTCGTCCGTATTGAAACAAAGCTCTCCAACAAACACCTGACTGTCGCACTAGTTTCGTACTCACTTTGTGAGAACTCACGGCCGGGCTAGAGGGAACGTGTGAGGCGTGTAGCATTTTATTTCACGTTTTACCGTGGTATGAAGGAGTGCATAACGGGAGCAGTGTTTATTAGGTTCTTGTTATTCTCGTTACTCCCTGAACTGAGGCAGACTGACGGCTCCCGTTCAGAAGGGCTAATTTGCGTTGAAATGAACAAAGGAGATGTTGGCATAAGCAGTGCCTTTTTTTATTTTATCCATGCAAGCTGTAGATGCGCCCGATCCAGACGTTTACCAACCTCTGCTCTTGCTTTTTTCTGCTCTATCCCGTCGCCTAACTTTCGCGTGTATTTTGCGTCATAAGGAAAAGAACCGAAATACCCTTGATTTTGGGAATGTAACGACAATCTCCTCCACGCGCGCGTTTCCTCCTCGGTTCTCCTTTCCCGCTTGCCGTATTCGGGGCGCGCGGCGCCATTTTTCGCCGACGCTCCCGCGGGCGCGCCGCAGAATTCAATGGAGGCGGTTTATTTGCGGCAGCTTGCGCGCCACAGTTTTGCCAAAAATTTTTTAAAACTGTGATAATGTAATAAAAACACCGAGACAACTGTTTATTACAGGATTAGCTTCTTCCAAAGGTCGCATAAGTGGGGCATGCTTATAAAGAGAAGTTTTTATGGGGACTTCTACGATGCGGAAGTTTTTCTGCCGCATGATAACATGCTGTACGTTTGCATCTAATATAGTTCCGCTTGTGGCGTGTCCGTCTGTGTTCGGATTTTTTTCGTGCTTGTGCACCAGTATAGGACAGAGGTAATTACAGCGTCACTTATTTCAACGACTTCCTGGATAGTGGACTGTTTAGCCATCTTTTCGTCTTCTAGGCGTTAAATTAGCTTTGCGCAGTGGTCTTCAAAGTGAAGATGGCCTTTGAGCAATGCCAATGCGATTAGGTGTCGCCAATAGTGACTCAACTACCACAATAACAGATACATAAGATAGTGATAAATTAGAACTGTATTTTTAACGTTTTTGTCAAAGAAACTAGCTATCGGATTACTTGTGAGAGGAAAAACTCTGCAATAGGAATGTCATCAATCATATACTGCACGTCAATAGCGACCAAACAATCCTATCCGGACATAATGATCCCGGTCAGAAGTACCCATGTGACACTGGCCTAAACGATGATATAGTTTCTTATTGGGGAATGCAAGTCATGCTAATGAAGGCGTGGCCAAAACAATTGCGGCCATGGTCGCCTAGAAAATGGCTCACTCGCTATCACCGTGCTAAGGCTTCTTTTAGGGATGAAGCTCCTTTTAGCGGCACCTGTTCGTTCCTCGTAGCCGTTGTAGTATGTAACGACTATATCATTTGGACCTCCAAGGTGGTGCCGGTGAGAGATTTATTCTGTGCGTTGTTGAACAATAAAAAATGTGCTCAATGTACATGCCAATGACTGCTAATGGGAAATGAGAGACAGGATCATTCAGCTTTTAGTTAACGCGCACGCTCCGATTCCCATCAGCAGCCATTGGTATGTACATTGAGCACTATCTGACAAGAAAGGGTTGCTACGTTATACTCGCTGGGTGTAACCTCCTTAGTTTCAGAAAGGGTTTTTACGCCCCGCCGTGGTGGTCTAGTGGCTATGGTACTCGGCTGCTGACCCGCAGGTCGAGGGTTCGAATCCCGGCTGCGGCGGCTGCATTTCCAATGGAGGCGAAATTGTTGTAGGCCCGTGTGCTCAGATTTGGGTGCACGTTAAAGAACACCAGGTAGTCAAAATTTCTAGAGTCTTCCACTACGGCGTCTCTCATATTCGTGTGGTGGTTTTGGGACGTTAAACCCCACATATCAATCAATCAGAAAGCTTTAGCGAGCCGCAGTGCCATGAATACAACGAACTAGTATATACCATGAATGAGCTCGAGGTGGTTAAAGGTGGGAAGTAGATACGAAGCGCAAGCCATAAGAAAGTAAAAGTCGAATTCTCCTGCCTTTCATTTCCCATTAGCAGCCGTTGGCATGTACATTCAGCACTATCTGACAGGAAAATATTCTACGTTATACTCGCAGGTGTTACCTCCTTGGTTTAAGAAAGGTTTAGCGAGCGTTGGTCCGCAGTGCCATGAATACAGTGAACTAGTATATACCATGAACTAGAGGTGGTTAAAGGTGGGAAGTAGACCCTAAGCGCAAGCCATAAGAAAGCGTGCGTGTGCCACCTCTCATCTAGTCCTTGGATTGTCCGCTGGATGGCGGTGGTTCCATACGGGGAATATATGATGAAAAGATGCGAGATGGTGGTACTTGGAGTGTTAAATAGATGGACGAACGGACACACAGACAGATGCACGGATGGACGCATGAACGGACGCAGGGGCGAATGCATGGACGAATGCAGGAACGGACGCACGAATAGACGCACGCACGGACGGGTGGATGGACGCATGGACGGTCAAACAGATGGACGCATGGACAGACGGAAGCAAGAACGAATGGACGGACGAATGCTTCGCCCCACTCTCCATCATTCACTCCATGGATATGCTGCCATTTTTTTTCGTTGCGCCTCTGTATTTCTTAATTTCTTTCGATGAACCGCATCTCTTTCACGATATTTGTGACTTGATTCCCCTCTCCAAAAAAAGATAACAAAATAAATCATCTTTTGGAAACGATCGCTAATCAGTGCAATCTCTGTTCATCCATTCATTTGTTTTCTCCAACAAACGTTCTCGTAAACGAATCTTAACAGTCACAGAAAGTGCATTCAAGAAGCTGTGTCATCCCACGTAATTTTTCGCAGAGAAAGCAGACTACAGTGGTACGTGCAAATAATTGTTCGCAGAGAAAGGAGACTACAGGGATGCATGAGCTGAATATTTTTATTTATTTTGTTTTTTATTTAGCCAAACTGCCGACCAGCATTTCTGTCCAGGTAAGTGGGGCATAAGAAACATCTAGTGATTCGTAAGAGCAAAAAAAAAAAAAAAACGTGTATCCAAACGGTAACAGAGGTCGCATGTCTGTGAAGCAGCAACAAAAATAATAACACATTTGAACACTCTAATCACCAAGTAGATAACGTTCAAGCGACATAGCAAAATTGCCAGCTGAAAAAAAATCTCATGAATCAGTGAATTGCATTCATTAACTGTTTTGGGAAAATAAGTGTATTTGTAAGCATTAGTTCGTGGAAATATGGGTGCCAAGGATCGTTCATGTTTACGGTGGGTATTCATATAGCAATGGCTGGCTGAATGCAACAAGGTACAACAAGGACACCTTTCCCAGCCAAAATTTTCTATAAAAATGGCAAACGATTTAACGTTCTTCTTGTTTCTAACATAAGAATTTAGCATATTGTTGAAAACTCCACCTTGACGCAACGCATGAATAGCCGAAAAAATCCCAGCATATCCACGAGATGAATAATGAATAGTGAGGCAAAGCGTGCGGACGGACGGAGGGACGAACGCATGGACGGACGGATGGATGTACACACGGACGAACGGAAGCATAGATGGACTGATGGATGCTTCGTCCCACTCATCAACATTCACTCCGTGGATCTGCTGTGACACCGTTTTTATTGACATTCAGTGCAATGCAACTGGCTACTATGACGACACGGGACATACGACCCACGGCGTAAGGAGCACATCGCCCTTAAGAAACCCGCATGCTAATAAGCAGGCCGAAACCATATTTCAAATTAAGCATTCAGTGATGCTTCGATACGAGCAATAATAAAGACACCTTACGTCGCAAAGTGCACTATTCTTTGTCGGAACGAAGTTTTTCCGGCCGATATTGTGCTGCCATTGCTGCTCTCGCAAGCCATTGAATTTACCTTGGGGTATCATAAAAAGTGCATAACCATTTTCAGTGTGGTTATTGCAGTCATAGACACAACAGCACGGCTTAGCGCCCTCACAAATCACAGAAAACTAAGCGCGCGCTACGTTTGTTACGCAGAGCGTCGGCAAAAAATTCCGAGAGCGAAAAAGAAAAACACAAGCAAAGCGCAAGATCTACGCGTCTCCAAGGGCAAGCGCGCAGGTAAATCATGTTGCAGAAAGTGTCGGAGACCGGGAGGACACGAAAAGCGGTGAGGAAGTCGAGCGCGCGTATAGTACAGCGGATGGCGATGATTTCTCAAGATCAAGGGGCTATGAAAGAACCGCTCACGCAGTGCCCCACGACGGGAATAACAAAAAGTAATATTTTTTTTCAGTTGGGTGGGGTTGTGTCTTGCATTCCTTTTGATCGCAATGTCGGTGGTATCGCTGGCTCTGTAAGTGGTATGGTGTTTCTGTCCCGCTTTGCGAGGAACCAAGAGGGACACGTGAAGGCGACGCTGCTGCATAACTATAGCGTTTTAAGGTGGCAGCAGCTTTGCTTCCAGTCACAAAGAGGGAGTATGAAGGAACGAATCTGGCAGACTTGAGGTATCGGAGAGCGACACACGTCTAATGCGTCTCCGTGGGAAAGAACCTTGACGCACGTGTGATGAAAGCGACCCCTCATGGGGCGTCGCTCGCATCTTCAGTAGAAGAGCGCGTGTTCGAACTGGCAATGAATCAACTCAAGAAGGCGTTCGCAAAACATACATATCTGAGGTAAAGTACCACGTGATGTTAATGTTATTGCGCGAGAGTTGACCAGCCTAACGTCACACAGGCCGAGCGGTGCGTTTCAGAACAGTAGAAATCAAGATTGCGTATTATGATCTCTCTCGTTGGATGTTTCATCATACAACAATCACCCCGAGGACGAACTCTACGCCCTTTTTTTCTAATTTGAGCCTTCCATAATTTGCGATCAAGTGTATTCTCTGGGTTCTCCTATAGCCGCTAGTGATAACAAAAATTGCTGGTAAGATGTGTTAAAGCTGATGCTTCGCACTGCTTCATTTTCGGAGCTTCCTGAGACGGGATTGATTGCGGCTTAAGGAAGAGCAAAAAGAGTGAGTGAAGCTTGCGTGATACCACTCTGTCATCGAAAGAGTATTCTGGGACCTGGCGCTGTTGTAGCTCTTGGTCGAGGCTCGCGCGATAACGTTCTAACCACGCGTGACTGTACCACTGTAGAGCTGGCGCTGCTTGAAAAGGGGTGAGCAGGACAGTGGATCTTCTTAGCTCGGTACTCTTAACGCGATACCAATAAATAGCCTTAAAGGGGCCCGTAACACTTTTTGAGCATGGTCAGAAAACGCGGCCGATAGGTCGTACAGGCACCCAACTAACGCGAGCCAAATAATATAGCGCAGTACGCGGCCTGGAATTCGCAATAAAGTATCCAAGTCTGCTAAAGAATGCTTTCTCTTTTCTAGAAAAATGGCGTAAGACGCTCAAAAACCACTCTGAAAAGCCCATCTATCCGCCATTGGCTGATTTGAACATGGCGCACTCGGTCGTTACAAAGATCGCCACGGGACGCCGCGACTTGTCCACGCGTGCGCTTGCGCGATTACATTGAAAAGCCGCGCGTTTGAAAAAAAAGAAAGTGTGCTGAAGGTCACCAAGCGCGACTGACGTATTTTCTTTGCGCCTGCCGTCCCTCCCTGCTTAGCTTCCAGCGCTTTCGTCGGAACGAGGGAAGAGAGAATCCAATTGCAGTATGCTACAAAGCTTTGTAACTCTACTCCCACTGCACGAATCAAAATTTTTGCGGCGTTGAATTCGTGAGGTAACAAGCTCTTCCGGTCAATTCATTCCATGGTTACTAAAAAAAAGTGGCTCAGGGCTTCTTTAAAAAGATTGTTGGTGTGTGTGTGGAGGGGGGGGGGATTTGACTTAAGAAGAACTAAAAGGGTAGAGAAATGGTAGGGCTGTTCATTTCACATCGAAGCATTACGTGACAGCGTATAACATGGTGTTCGATATACAGGGTGTTTAAGCTAAAAAGCACAAAACAATAAAAAATTAAAAATGAGTGCCACGCGTCTCTAGCTAACGCAGTATTGTTCTTACCTGTATGTAGAACGTCATATAGCAATATTTTGTTTGATCCCCCAAGCAGGATATTTATTAAAGATTGATTAATGAATTGTTAAATACTAATGAAAAAATTACTAATGAAAAAATGAAAAAATACTAATGAAAAAAAGACTTGCAGCTCTTATCTTGAAATAACAAAATTTTTCAAGTTGATATGTGGAGTTTAGCTTCCCAAAACCACCATATGATTATGAGAGACGCCATAGTGGAGGGCTCCGGAAATTCGGACCACCTGAGGTTTTTTAACGTGCACCCAAATCTGAGCACACGGGCCTACAACATTACCGCCTCCATCGGATATGCAGCCGCCGCAGCCGGGATTCGAACCCGTGACCGGCGGGTCAGCAGCCGAGTACCTTAGCCACTAGAGCACCACGGCGGGGCAATTTTTAAGTTAGGCTAAGATAACAACGCTGGTTAGTTTTCTACCAGGGTTTATATAAAGTGCGCGAAATTCAGAAATACCACGAGATTGCCGCATAACGTGCGGCGCCCTCAAGTACGTTGAACGAATTAGCGAAGGCTTCTCACGCACAAAGGTCGCTTGAACAGGCGATTGGTGACTGCGATGGACATTAAGGAATGGTTGGATAGTAATAATAAAAGGGGGGGGGGCAAACTGAGAAAAAAACAAAGACAATAAACTTTGACGATACTGTGGCTGCCATGTGCATTGCGATACGATACCGGACAAAGCAATCGGCGCAGCGCGCAGACGGTTTTTATTTATCTTTTCGTGCCAACGATGAACATGATGGTAGGGAGGGAGAGTGGCATTTTGATTAAATAAGGATATCAAAAGCTCAATCGGAACTGGGAAGACAGGAACTGGGAACTGGGAAACAGGCCCTAGTGAGAATGGGACGGAGCTCTGGTCGCTAGGACGGGTCACGCTTGCTGGGTTTTACCATTGCGCGCACAGAAAACATGTTCCTTGGGGCGCTTATCTCGTATTTTACACGCTATCGGCAGCGCTCCTTATTCATTCTGGAAAGCAGGCACAAACTACATCTGAATTTTGAGCTGGTACAAAAGATTATTTATTTATTTATTTATTTATTTATTTAGCAATACTGCAGACCACCGTGTGGTCAATGCAGGGGGGGCTATGCAATAATTACAAAATATTCTTAAAAAGCTTCGCAAACACAGCGAACAAGCAAAAATAAGAGCAATAAGAAAAAGAAAACGCCAAAGAAACATTGATTACAATGAAGGCACACAATACAAGTTTTCCAGTTCACGTACAAAGTCATTGGCATCAACAACAGTGGAGGGTAAGGCATTCCATTCGGACACAGTTCTAGGAAGGCGAAGACTGCCCATCAGGTTCTACAGTTTTCAATGCAATCGGTGCGAGAAGCAAATGCCTCAAGAGTAGATTATGGCAGTTCGCCGATACTCCACGGTTTCATTACTTGCAAAAATTTTTGTTGTGCACAGCACTACTAACTAATCATTACCTGAAAGAAACAAGATGGCCGGACTCACATAAAGAGAAAGCTTGTTCGTAAACTCAAACTACAGCAAATAGAAAACCACTGCACATATCGCGATTGGGCTCTGGCTTTCCGAGACAACCACCGGTAGTGAAAGCGGTAGGGCTTGCTAGCTTAATCCACCTAAAATACAGTGCTATGAGCCTTGCAAGTGTTTTATTCAGCTGGTGGCTGTAGACTTCTCATCGACGCTCAGTGTAAACAGATTTGTGCTGCGGGTTCGCGCTGAGAGTTTAACGTACACGTCTTGCAAGCAACACCAACCGATGAGCTAGCATGATGAGGTGTTGCGATGCTAAGGTCGAAGTAATGCGTAATTTCGCGTAATTTGGCGCGGCTGTCAGTGGAAAATCTCGGTGTAACTAAAATCATGCTCGATCTTAGTGGGTACCTCCGATATGACGACGACTGCGCGAGCTCTTCAAACAACCAAATGGACATTTGAATCATTGAACACGATGTGTTTAGGCTTGGGTATCGCGTGAAATGAAACAAGCATGATCGACGTGAATATAACATACTTTTTTTGTGCGCATTGTTATACTTTCAAAAGAGCTGCGAAAAATTCTAGGTGTCAGTGAACTCATGATACGACCTTGCTAAAATTCGATGAACAACGAAAACTGAAACTCTTATGAAACTGAACACAGCCCATTGAAATGGTGCCAGGAACTAAACAGGGGAGACGTCAGTTTTGTCTGTTCACACTGACTACCTAATGAATTGAAAGCCGCGTGACGAACTTAGCATTCAAGAATTAGGAATGAGAACGCTACATACAAACACACGCGAAATAGTGGCGATAGTTTGCCGACATCTCCGAGATGACGCGAATGCTGCAACAAATGCGTCTCGCACCGGTAACATATATACCTGCTGCATTCACGCCGTCACTTCACGTTTATTGTCATAGAAAGGCAGCTGTTCACCATCGACATTCGCGTAGAACTCGCTCAAAGACATCGTGTTTGACTTGCTTGGTCCTGCGAAGGTTGTCAAGTAATCGCTCTCGGTTCTGATAAGAATCACACTGTAAAAACGTTTCTACAATCTTTAAACCTTCGAAGCAAGTCACAGGTAAAGCTGCGCGTGTAGGGCAACCAGAGAACAGCGCGTGCAAAGCCCGTGAACGTGCTGAGAAAGCGCAGGCAGAAGGCGAGAGCGCAGTGCCGAGCGAGCGTCTTTTGCTAAAAAAGCGGCGAAATGCGCGTGGCGCAGCGCCCCCTGGCCGTGGTTGGGAGGCCTATAAGGAGTGGGCAGTTTTTTTAAACACGCTTCGACAAGGCAAGTCTTGAATGATGCGTTTAACTAATGAAGAACGTGCGAATATGGTTCTCGCCCTCGGCCGAGTGAACGGAAACACGAGGGAGGCGGCAAGATTATGTCGAAGATAAAACCCAGGATATCTGGTAAATAGTTTGACATTGGTGCAAAGTTACGAAACGCTCAAGGAGTAAGGCGCGTTCAAATGCAGCGTTAGCAGACAAAAGGTGTGAATTAGTACTTTAAAACAGATAGTCTTGATTACAAGGCAGCCCATCTCCACGCAAGCGTGCGCGACGTGACTGCTGACACCGGCGTTTCCAGCAGCAGTGTTTTGCGCGTACTCAAGAGCGGAGGACTTCACGTATACCACGTTCACCTCCATCAACAGCTGGAAGACATGCAAAGCCGTCTTGACTTCTGCAAGTGGATACTCATACAGGAAGAAGGCAATCCCGGCTTTTTGTAGAACATAAACTGATCCAATGAAGGTCGCTTCTCACACACTGTACAAACAGTGTTCACAGTCGTCGTTACTGGAGGGCAACAAATCCTCACTAGCGGTCGCAGTCACAACACCGGGTGCAGGGGTCTTTCAGTGTTTGGTGCGGCATTTACAAAGGCAAAAACATTGGCCCGGTCTTTTTTCGATGGAACACTCACCGAAGAACGCTACATGAGCGAAATTCTAAATGGCCTACTGAGTGACTACATCTGCAACCTCCTCTAGCAAAGCTGGGGAATATTTGGTTTTAGCCAGACAGAGGTCCTCCGCACAGCTGCGCGCGGACTCGAACGTGGCTTGATCGAGCATTTCCCTAGAAATGGATCGGACGTCTTGGACCTGTAGAGTGGCCCGCAAGATCCCGAGACTTTACTCCGGATTTCTTTCTATGGAGATACATTAAAGACCATGTCTACCCTGAAGTGACGACAACGCCCGCAAGACTGAAGTCTAAAATAGCAGATGTATGCCGCTGTATTACACCACGAATGCTTCGAAACGCGACAGAAAATGTGCTGACTCGACGTGGATTGTGTATAGGGGCTGATGGAGGGAGCAGCCCCTACACACAATCCTCGTCTCATGAATACCACGCCTCATGAAGCACGCACCGTAATGACGTCTCTTTAAAAGCGCTTTAGAATCACGTTGATCTTTATCCAACACCTAGATTTTCTACTATTTAAGAGTTGGCTATAAGAACACATAACACTTTTATATACGTTCTGTTTATTTATACGCACTGCGCTTTAACAGACGGATACTAAACATGAATTTCTAAATGAATATGAAGGGCGAGCATTAAACTTTTGAACCCACCGCCAATCGTGCCGTATTCCTTCCAAGTATACAGTATAGAGCTGACCGCATGGCGTAATCGATGCAAATATGGCAAAAAACTTTTGGGATAATTAACTTTTAAGTTTTTATATTCTTCCTTATCAAAATGTTACCTTCTCCCCTACCATCATGCTTATCGTCGGCGCGACAATAAAAGAAAAGAAAAGAGAAGAAAAAAAGCCTGCGCTGCGCGAAATGCTGCCTCCGGTCTTGTATCATTGCACGTGACGGCCGCTTTTTTGTCGAAGTTTATTGTCTTCGGTTCTTTATTTCTCCCCCCCCTCCTATTTTTTTAAATGTTACCATCGTACCATCGCTTATAGTCCATTGTAGGCGCCAATAGCCTGTTCAGGCGACCTTCATGCGAGAGAAGCCTTCGCTGATTCATTCAACTTAACTTTGAGGGCACTCGAAGCGCCGCGCATTAGGCGGCAATCCAATGGTATATTTTTTGAAAATTTTGCGCTGTTTTAACAAACCCTGGAAAAAAATTAACAAGCGTTGTTATCTTACCTTACCTTGAAAATGTTGTAATTTCTGGATAAGAGCGACAACCTTTATACCGAAATATTTACTCTAGAGTAAGTATTTAGGAAGTTCACTAAGCAATCTTTCCTGATTACCATGCTTGGCGGATCAGAAAAATAAAATATATTCTGCCGTGGTACGTATAGCTAAGAATAATACTGCACTTGCTGAAGACGCGTAACACTCATTTTAAAATTTTTTTTGCTTGGCGATTTTGAGCTGAAACACCCTGAATCACATTTGGCCTAACTACCTAACTACCCACAATAGACATTTTCAGGCACACTAGCCCCCACCAACAGGCCCGCAAAGGCTTATGGGAAAGTTGGTACACCGCAGCAGCCGCCGCGACGAGTGCGCGGGCCTCCCGCTTCAACTTTCCGTTTGCACCGTGCCAGCGCTACTCGGGTCAGTGAACTCGAGAAGGTGTGATGTGTTACTGCGTTATTCACTTAGAAACTTCAGTGTTTGGGGGCGAGGGCATGTCTACCATTCGCACTGGGTCCCAGTTACACCAGCTACTTGGCTCAGAAACTTCGGTTATCATTAGTAATAATATCTTTTAGGGTCAGTACGGTTTCGGAATAATAAAAAAACAGTACAACTTCGTTGCCTAAAAGATGCAACCACTGTCTACAAATTCACAGATGCATCAGAATCAATGTCATCTGACGCTGTTTACGAGTAAAATGTACACTTCTGGTGTATTTAAAGAGTTCTTAAAAAATTGGCGCAATTTTGTAAATTAGATGCATTGGCTAGACCATTGCGTGCCGCTCGCAGCCTATATTTATCACGAACTTCTCTGCGCTGTAAATAAAATAAAGCCTTCTGGGCCAAAAGAAAGAAGCAGGACAAGGAAAAACATTTGCACACGGCAACTAGGACTGACAACTGAAAGATTATCGCACGTTTAAGATAATATGCGGGTGCATCGCGCATGTCGTAAAAAGGTACTAAAAGACTAACAACCGATGCGCAAATTTACTATCAATCAATAAATTTAAGTATATTGTGTTATAGCGACAGCGAAGGTTAATTAACTTGAACTACGTGTGGTGTAATTTTATGATATGTCTCTGAGATTTCTCGTGTGGTCTGGTTAGGGTGACTCTGCAAGATTACCAACCCTTCAAAGATAAAATTGCGTTTGCATGACTGAATGTGCAAAGTTCGATGACATGGCTTCATTCAATAAATTTAGTACTCTCTGAGGCATATGTAGGTATGTCAACCAGTCTCACTGATGTGTTTATGTGAACAAAAGAGGAGTTCGGTTAGCAACTCTTCAACAGCAATTAAACAACTGGAATGCCTCTCAAAGCCCTTTTCTCTGCCTACTCCAGACCCCTGCGACCTTTTGCGCTCTACGGAAGAAGTATTACTAAGTTTATGGTGCGGAAAACGTAACCTTCACATCTCTTATCTCTTCCCAACTTTCTTTCAGACTGTGCAGAACGTATGTATACAATAACTGCAGCAATCCTAGTTTGTTCGAGGGGGAAGGTCGTCCGAATTAATCTTTGTTTGCAGGGCGAAGGAGCTGTTCAGAAACCGATGCATATAGTATAGGCAGGACACCGCACCTTCTTCAGCTGGAAACTATTGATAATGTAATCTGCCCAAGTTTTTCGTCTTTTTTTTTTCTCCGAGTGTAAGATTCTATTCCTCATAGAACAATATTTAAATGCGCCAACAATAAATTCAATAGTGCTCTCACTCAATGTGCAATATACTGCTAGCAAATATGATCAGCTGCGACACTTAAGTGTCTTATAAGAAACCACAAACTATTAGAGTAAGACCTCCCGCAAAAGAATTCTAGTTCCATCCCTTCGTCTTTAATCACGTTTAGAATATGTTCATTTTCCCTTTTTTCAGCGCGTGACTCGTACATAAATATTTAAAAAACTCTATAGCCGTAACACTTCTCTGCCATCTTGTGTCAACGCCACAATCAAACAGCGATAGTACAAAAAGCCAAAGCACTTTATCGGCAGTTCATCAATGAATAACTTAATTCAATGTTGCAGCTTGCATTCCTCATGATACACTGTTTTGACCCCATGTATCGGTACGCCACAACTCGCATGCCGCTCATCTATGTTCAACGTACTACACTCGTTCAGTGGTATCTACACTGATATTGTTATTCATTTCCCATTTTATGCGTAGATATACATGCAGGTGCGTTTGGACCCTAATAATCGCTAAGAAATGCACGTTACGATGTGATGACGTGCATATTATAAATACCGATCGTAGGTGCATTCGCGAAACTCTTGACTATAGTCATAGATGTGATATTTACTACCTTGTAATAAAGGAAGACGGTCAACACTGCAACCGAAATTGGCGTTTTACTGACGTGACGCTTGCATAGGGTCTTTTTCCGAAGCAATGCACTGGTGGGGATCTGGGGTAAAATGCTTGACTGCTATGCAAATCACCTAGTTTTGATTTCAGCAGAGGCCATGTCTTAGTTCGTTGCTTCCATCAAGATATTTCACCAATCAACAACACTGCCGACGCCGGCACCGCATATTATGGGAAATGGGCTCTGTCACGCTATAATCATTACTGACTCTGAATCACCTACCACGCGTGCCCACATATCAAGGGCCACGGTATTCGGTTGTGTGCCACACGTTTCAGGAAAAATGGATTCCATGACATACATGACAGCAAAGTCATGTAGCTTATACCATGATCTGCGAATCGTGTTCGTCATACATAGACGTCTTCTTACGTGAATTTCACTTCGCACATGGTTAAGGTATCGGCCACATGAGCCGCGATACATAGTTGATAAAATGGAACTGGTGAAAGTGCCTTTGGTTCAATAAGAAATCTTCACATTTAACAAATGTAAATTAAAGCAAATCAAATGGTCACTATGAAACATGAAAGCATCAACTTTAGCGTTTGCTCATAGCATTAGCCTAATGAACTTTCTTTACACTTTAGGTTGAGCCAGCTATATAACAGCAATCTTGCTAAACTTGAGAAGGCGGGATTTAGTCATCGCTCGCACAAGGAAATACATCGCCCGTTATTCGGCATTTTGTGTCGACACATTTACATGCCCATGCTTGCCCTTTACTTAAGAAAAGGAATACCTATGATCGTACCCGTTCCACCTGCGTCCTCGTATGAAAATGTTTCCCTGTTCTTGCTCATAGGGAAATATGAATACGAGAAATCTGCGTCATGCTGCAGCTTATACCGAAAAGAACTTGTGCAGAGACTGTGTCACCAGTATTTTTTTTCTTTTAGTGACTGGCGTTAGATTCCACGCGATGATGGATCAGGCTGAAATCAACCAAAAACAGACAGAGTAGTGAAGACTGGAGAATGCATACGTGTTTATAGAAATGAAACTAGAGTTGTAAAGAGGAAGACTTGAGAAAGGAAGCATATTCTAGAGCCCACTTAATGACCATTTCAGCGCAAAAAAAAGAACAAGGCCATGTGCAAAAAAAAAGCTAAGCACCAAAACACCGTTACTCTCCACTGTGCCCTTCATAATTGACCACCGGTGGTGTGTGCCTCCTCTCCAGAGAATAAAATTGATAGAAGACTTATGCAAGAGTTTTTCAGTCCTGTCTGATAACTAAATGCAAAGTCTTTGGTATAGATACGAGTCTCTGCTCCACAGTTGCTAGAATGATGAAATGTCTCTCCCGAAGACCAGCATATCGCCACAGACGCGCACGTTAGCACTGATTGAATTCAGCCCGCAGCGTTCTGTCGATTGGCAATAATGCTGCTCTATTTGAAAAAAAAAACACACTGTACCACTTTCTTGTAATCGTTGCCATGATGGAGGTCACTGCTGCAGCACTGGACACGGCTGCGGCCACTGCAGCAGACGTGAAGCCGCCGCCAGCGCCCTGAACCATGCCCGGGTACTACAGCTTCGGTTGCCTCCAACGTGGACATCACTTGAAGAACTCAACTCCCTGGACCACGAAAAAAAAATGGTGGAACGGTTCCCTCAAACTGCAAGTGGCGTTCTACAAATATCAAACAGGAATCCTCGCAGACTGCCAGGAAAACAAGTCTTGAAGGTGTCTGTGTCCAACTCTCACCCATGCCGAGTACTAGGAATTGGTGTCTTGATTGGGTCCACATGAAACTCTCATCTTAGCCAAATAGCAGGAAACGAAAACCTGATGGTGCCTGTTTCTAACTCTCATCCTCGCTGAATGCCAGGAAACGGGGCCTTGATGGCGTCCGTGCGGGTGTCGCTCCTGCTTAGGTGGTTGGTACTGGGGTTGCCATTACAACGCGGGTCTGAGGAGTTCATCCGGGAGGCGATGGAACCACGTACCTCTTCAGCATTCTTTTCAGGATGTCAAAGTAGCCCAAGACACAGGCACCGCCCAGTATGGCTCCGCCGAACACGGCCATGATCACGTAGAGGCCATGGCGGTTGACGACGACGACGGGAATGCTTGCCCGCGTCTCCAGCTCCGACTCTCTAGTGGCCGGTCCTAGCCACGCCCGGCGAGCCTAGGCGGGCTACGAAGCCATGGCCCCGGGTCAGATGGTAGACGAGCCAGGAGCGGCGGCAGCCGTCCTCGCCGACGGCCCAGAGTCGAGTGCCTCGTCAGCGTTCCCGCTCCTCGAGGCACGGGCCGAATTCTCGCGCTTGCTTGTTCCTATTTTGTGGCCCTTACCCACTAAAGGGGATTGGCCAAGAAGCCGGCAGTAAATGTAAGTGAACAGTTCACGACTATGAGGGCTATAAAAAGATGGTTACTTTGTTTTAACAAGAAGATATTATTTTGATACAACGTGAAAAAATAAAAAGTGAAAAAAGGAAAATAGTAGAACTGTTCGAATAACTGAGGCAGAATCATAATGCGAAATGCCTCAATAGGTTAAGCTAATGTAGTGTATATAATGATGAAATAAGAAATTTAAGCTTTGTTATCAAAAATCGAGAACTGATCATTGGCTCAGCAAGGTATTCTTTTTCTATCTCATAGGAATTTGCAGAGGACCCCGCAGACGTTCCTGTTGCTAAAGTCTTGATATAGAATATATCAATATATGATATAATATACAATATATATAGCAGCTTGATATACAAGATATTCGGTGTATGAAGTGACATTTTTAGTTTTTAAAATATAATTTTGAAACATACACTACTTTGAGTTTTCATTGAGTGGCGTATCAGAATAAAATGTTCGACATTTTCAGGTTAGTTTCAGCTCTCGCTCCCGCCTTCTTTCTGGTATATCGCCTTCTTTTTCTTGGCTGCTTACCAAAGAGGATAACAAATGGTTTCAGGCTTGTGTATGGCAACCAGCGTAGCCCAAATAGTTCTTAATACCATTTTTTTACAACTAGAAGCATGTAAGCAGTGATCAGCCGTGGTTAATATGGCACGAAAGCCGCGTGTCTTTTTTACTGTATTCAGTCGGTTAGGCGAATTCATAGATGCTGTAAGTGCCTACTTTATGTCGGGGCGGAGACTTGTTTGCGACCAATTAAAGCCATACAAAGGTGAAAAAAATTGGCAGAGCCGTGTGCAAAGTCCTCTCCTAGCAATTTATGAAAAAAAAGCGCAACTCGGCCTGGCGTCCAACGCTGGGCGATCGCTGACGGACATGCATTTGGAGGCGTTGTTGATGATGATGATGCTTCTTCACTTATGGCTCCTACCCAAAACAGAGATTGGCTGATAATGCTTCATGGATGAATAAATGAGACGATTGTTCACAAGAAATCTTAAATATGTAGCGTATGATATGATGATTCGTTGCGATCTTCGTCTTCCCTTGATATCTTTGTGACCTCCGATGTGTCACTAATTGGCTGATGGCAATCACCCTTTTTCTTCTTTTTGTTATCGGTGTCGTTTTTCCTGGTAAATATGTTTTTCGAATATCAATTTTAACCTTACTAGATGATAACAGTACAATTTATAAGTGAGATAAGTAAAACCCATTGGGGCACTGAGTTGCACAGAAGATGCACAAGCATCTCCTAGTAAGATGCCTATGACATCTCTTAGGAAGCTATTGCTGATGGGTGGAGATATTGAAAGCAAGCTTGGTCCTGACTTGAAAGAAATCGCCAGAAAACACACTGAGATAGCTTCGGATATAACAGATATGAAAGAAAAGCGTTCTGCAGATATAGAGGGCAAGCTTGATGTCATTACGAAACTTGAAGGTGAAGTCCTTGCGTGCCATGAACCAATGGATGGCATGAATAAAGTAATTAAAAGCCGCGAAGCGAAGATAGATGGCCTGGAAAACCGCAGTAGAAGGTCAAACCTAATAGTTTATGGTATACCAGAAGCGGTAGTTGAAACTAGCGAAGCGCTTGCAGAGGTTGTAAACGGGGAAATATACACAAAAACCCTACAACTCGAACCTGTGGCCATCAAGCGCATATATCACTTAGGCAGAAGTGGACCGAACAAAACGAGGTCAGTCATACTTATATTACTTGACGAAATAAGTAAAAATGGCATACTCAAAAACCGCTTTAAGCTGAAAAATGCGGATTATTCGATAGGAGAAGACTTCTCACGAAAACTTAGAGAAACCCGCAAGAAACTCTGGGACAGTGTTAGGCAAAACCATGAAAACAAAAACAAGGTGTCGTTATTGTACAACAAGCTGTTCATTAATAACTGTGTTTACATCAGGGATGACGAAAATAATAACAAAGTTGAAATAGAAAAGCATGCAAAAATAGCTCAAAAAAAGGACGAGAGCGCAGAAGAAAAAATGGATGCGTACCGTCCAGGATCCGCAAAACAAGCACAAGAAAAAATAACTCTGCTAAACATGAACGCTCGAAGTATTTTGAATAAGGTACAGCCATTTGAAAACTTATTGCTCGATCGTGAACCAGATATAGTAGCAATGACTGAAACATGGTTATCCCCGCCCATCTCGAGTGATGCAATTACTCACCAAAACTATGTACTCGTTCGGAAAGACAGGCAATCACGTTGTGGAGGCGTAGTCTTAGCTATAGAGAAATATATCCCACCGGTCATTCTGCCAGAGTTAACTGATGCCGAGGCAGGATTTCGTAAGAATAATACAAATGGCACAAGTATGGTCATTGAAGGTATCTATCGAAGCCCCGCATGTGGACATGAATGCATTTGTGATACAAAAGCTATTTGCAGCAGCATGCTCGAAACTGCCGCGTCATTCTCATGGGTGACTTTAACTCTTCCGACTTTAATTGGTCTACCATGCAGTACACATCAAAGACTTCAGAAGCCCTTCTCGACATGATGTTGAACTTTAACCTTTGCCAAATCGGGGAAAGTCCCACAAGGGAGCAAAGCGAGTGTCAGAGTATACTCGACATAATTTTGCTAAGCAGTAATTTTCTCTTAGTGCAGCTGAAGGTTGAAGTAAAAGAAGGAATATCCGACCATAATATTCTGATGGGTATTTTACCTCTAGGTTATAAAATATCAGTGCAAACTGCTGCCCAGCCACAATCAATATCGATGAAGCTGACGACGACCACATACAAAGCTATCTATAGCTAATGAATACCAAGAGTTTTTGGCACTGGCCTCAGATCCTTTCACTGATGTAAATGCTGTCTAGTTGCGTTTTAAAGACATAGTGTCACACTGTGTAACAAATTTTATTCCGGTCAAAATAAAAAAAGACATTGAAACATAACGCGTGGATTTCTCGTGAAGTAATACACGCAAAGCGCTTACTGAAAAGATTACGGAATGTTAACAAGTTAATCTTCTGGTACCTCTGGATACTAAAAAAGCATGTGGTCCGGATTATATACCTAACCAATTTCCGAAAAAGGTACGCAGAATGGTGTAGCAGATAACTCGGCAGTATTTTCCGTAAATCACTTTCAACATCAAGACTACCAGGAGATTGAAAAATACCTAAAATTATTCCAATTTATAAATCGGGAGATAAATCTATTGAATCCAATTTCAGACCGATATATTTAACTAGAATGGTATGCAAAGTACTCGAGCATATAGTCTTAAAACATTCAAGAACTTTTTTTTTCGGAAACGTGGGCATCCAGTCCCACAACCAGCATGGATTTTGTAGGCGATTATCGACCACGACACAGCTGACTGAGGTCATACACGATCTTGCGCTAGGTATTGACAATCACAGCCAAATGTACATAATCTTACTTGACTTTTCAAAAGCGTTTGATTGCGTTTGGGACACCAAGCTAATCGCTAAACTACGAAACATTATTGGGGACGGAGAAATTGTTGCTTGGGGCCGTGAGTATTTGTCTAATAGGTCTCAGTTTGTTGTTGTCGAAAAAATTGCATCAGATATTGTACCGGTTACGTCAGGAGTGCCCCAGGGCTTCCTGCTCGGGCCCTTTTTTTTCTCGTGTATATCAATGACATATCTACTAATATAGACTGTAAAATAATGTTATTCGAGGCTGACTGTACCAGTGATAGAGAAATTAGAAATAAACAAGATCACTATCACTCAACAAATCAATATCTGCTATTTCTGAATGGTGTTTAAACTGGCAAATGACAAAATGACAATCATTGTAAAAAAATCAACTTGCATGACGATAACGCGGAAGAGAGAGCCTTCAAGCTTTTGCTACACTATAAATGGCACTGCTCTGAGCAGAGCACACAAACTTAAATACCCAGGTTTAACAATTACGTCCGACTTAAGGTGGGACGAGCAGATTAGAAACATTACTTTATCTGCCACGTAAAAATATGTTTTCTTCGCAGATCACTGCAAATGGAAACCTTCCCAAGAAAGCTTCTAGCCTAAAAACATTCGTCAGGCCTATCCTCGAATGCGGAAGTAGAGTTTGGTTTCCTCACACTCGCACAAGCATAAAAAAATTGATGCAGTACAGAGGAAAGCCATAAGTTTCATCCACAACAAATGTAAACGTGAACACTCACACACTAGGCTGCTATCTCTTTCTGAACTTCTTACGCTGGAAGTACGAGCAAGACAGGCACGTCTAAAATGTTTTCGTCAACTCCTGCACAAATATCTTATAATATACATTTCAAACTACGTGTCTCATTTACAAACACGAGCTACAAGACACAAGCATACACACACATTAGTACAATACAAATGCAAAACTCATGTGCTTAAATATTCTTTTTTCCGGTTTCTATTCGCGAAGTTAACATGCTGGCCCCTCACATCACCAACATTGAGTCACTATCTTAGTTTGAGTTAGAAATTAAAAACAAATCTTAGCTTCTTTAAATACCCCGTGACAATGGTAATGAAACCAGTATGTAATACTTGTATGTTTTGTAAACAGCCATGTAAGCGGCCTTATTGTTAAACTTGCCATTTTTTATGCACTTGTATTTTGTTTATTATGTTGTGTATTACAGTTCTTCTGCTGTGATGAGCAATCATAGAATCTGTAAAGAGTGCCCACCTGCTATGGTCTCTGTAGAGACTGGCAGTATTGCAAATAAATAAATAAATAAATAAATAAATAAATAAATAATTAAAAAACGACAGCAAGATAAGGTTAGGCCAGATGAAAAGTCTTCTGGTCCGGAACGAACAAGACAATAATTGAAAGTGGACACGAATCAAGAAAATTTTATGAAATAAATGACATTTCGAATGCTGCCGGAAAGTCTTGATCACACGGAGCATCAAGCGTGAAATGATCCGTATACATTCTACTTCAGTTGTGGCGTAGGGAACATGCATACGTACGATAGTGGGTGGCTGCCATCGTCATTGTGACTAATTGTGCACGCAGTGGTTTGAATCTTGAGATATTCCTGAAAAAGGCAAGTTCATATTTGAGTTTTTTATTATGTTTTCGTTATACTGGTACATGTTAAGCTGCTTCGGGGTTCTGGGACTTAGATTTTTATGATTCTGTATTTTTTAATTCGAAACTGTTTTACGCCAGAGAATACCAAGAATTTAATGGCGTCTTTCCGTCGCGGAAGTACGTCAAAAATAAATATTACCAGACAACATAAAAAACTTAACGAAGCCCGTTCCAAAGGTCAATCCAATGACCTTTCAAGTTCACAGCAATATCCGCCGGGCATTCAACCCTCTAAGCCAACACAAAAAACACGAACGAAGCTATGCGGTCATGTCTTTATGACACTCACAGTGCTTTTCTCGTATGGTGGTATCGCCGTCTGGAAGCTGAACACTGAAGTTATGCGTGACTTTCTCAATTAGTTGAGGCAACGCACCTGTGCTACTAGCGTACCATTCGGCGCATTTTCAATATAAGTGTAATTTTGATAACGTTTTGACACACCACAATTACGCGGCTTTCACCCAAGCTTTGCTGATAGCACTCGTCCAGATCAAAACGTAGCTCCCCAACATTCACCTGGCTGTCGCACTATACTCTGTTCCAGAAGTTCCGTGTAGCACTGCGGAAGCTAAAGTTCTTCTCAACCAATCAGGAGGGCGAGCACATGTATGTGTATCCTTCCGTGCCCTGTCGTCTGCTAGTGGCGAGTGCCGCAGCGAAAGCGGCTGGGGCGTCTTGGGACACTTTGCAATTGCGCAGTGCTAAAAGCTGTAATTGTGAAAGTGGTTAAATATTCTCCTCGGCACCATAAAAGCGGGCGTCTTCGAGATACTTGGATGTCAACATTAAGGAATAGGGTTCAGTGGCTCATGTTTCTGTGGAAAGCGCCGCACTATCAAAATTGAATATGAAAGCTCCACGACTCGTCAGATTTCGTATACGCGTGCCTATGGGCATGTGAAGTGCCGCTCGTGTTCAGTACGAAATGATGGCTCGATTTCCAGTGCTTTACTTATCCCTCTCTGCGAGGTGTAAGAGCAAGCAAGTTGTGCTTTTGCACACATCGCGTCCTAATACACAACGGATTTCTCGCGGGGCGTGCAGGATTCACTCCGAGAAACTCAAGCTGAATGGTTTTGCGTCAACCGCGGTCTGGTGCCCGTGAAGATCTCACCAGTCGGCTCGTGACCTGTGAACTCTTGGTGCTGTGAGTCGCCTCGATTGACTGTGCCTCGTAGGCCTCGCCGATTGGCGTGCCGTCCATCATCTCCGGTGCTGTGTAGCTCTCGCCAGACCAGCGCACCCCGTCCTCGATCTCCTCTGACCGTTTCCATATTTCCTATGTCTCCTCTACTTTGCGGGTTCTCTTCTTACTATCATCCTCTATTTTCTTCCTATCTCTTTCACTTCCTTTCTCTCACCCCATCCCTCTGCTGACCTGTTGAGGCACTCTCATGAGAAGAGACAGCTACGAGTTTCACTTTTTTCTTCATTTCCTTTTGATGACCACTTAGAGAGAGCAGTGCATAATCACGCAGTCTAATGCTGCATATGTAAGTATACCTCATGCGTTCACTACGCTATGAATAACGTACGCGTAGCGTGTGTGGTGCCGCTACCCGTAACGTTTACACGGGGCGCGGTGCATTTGCGATTGTGATTGATTTTGAGTATTCAGGGTAGATTGCTATACAGTGAAAGTGAACTTCTCGATACGCGGTACAACACTGATTGTGTCATGCTGTGTGCAGTTAGGACTGCACTTGCCACTTAAAAAACTTCTTTGAAAACAGATGTTTTGAGTGTTATAACATAAGCGTCAAGTGTGTACAGTGATAACGAAGAGTGCAGATTCATGTGATGCAATGAGACAGCTGGCTTAATTTAAATATTATGAGCAGTCACTTGCATGTGGGCCGTGCCATGAAGCCTAAGTGGCGAGGTTTGATAGAGATGTGTTCATTAAATAAACAAGGTTTACGAGTTGCTCTGCATGAGTTCTAGGAAATAAGTATTTTTATAGCAGCAATTCTTTAAGAAAATTAGGTCCATCTGCCGCCTTAGGCCCACATTTTCACCCATGGTGGACTGCTTGCGATCCC
The DNA here is from genome assembly GCA_013436015.1 of Rhipicephalus annulatus. Classification (NCBI taxonomy): domain Eukaryota; kingdom Metazoa; phylum Arthropoda; class Arachnida; order Ixodida; family Ixodidae; genus Rhipicephalus; species Rhipicephalus annulatus. The sequence goes on from WOVY01009330.1 coordinate 802,077, forward strand.
AGCACTACAAAAGCTTCTCGGGTGGTCCTCTTATTCTCATAAGCTGCGTGAGTCCACTCTAATAGGAACTTTAGCTCATAGAATCGGACGAGTTGTTTCATGCTTGTATACAGACAGCACGACTGAGACGAAGACAGCAGACACATAAATGCTAATAAGCCCCGGTTGACAATTGTTTTTGGTTATAACTACAATCAATACGTAACACAATGCATCACATATTATGAATGATTATTTAAAAATGATTTTTTTGTATTAAGGGTGATTTACCACCTCTCACGCCAATCGGTTATTTTTCTTTGAGTGCTATTGAGTAAAACGTAGTCTTCACTGTTGTGTATTCGCTGATATCTTACACAATTGCCTGCGAAGAGTTTAACTTTACGACTATTGCGCCTTTGTTATGTAATTATTAAAAATAAAAAAATAACAGTGGACCCATTACTGAACCCTGTGGGATACCTAAAGTCACTAGCACAGGAAAAGATGAGTTGTTTTCGATATTGACAAATTGGAATTGATAAGATAACAAGCTCTTTATTCATGCAGTCACGAAACCGTCACCAATCACAGCAGGTATTTGGCAATTAGTTTGGTATGGCACACACAGTCAAATGCTTTACTGAAGTCTAATATAAGTGCGTCTGTGTGAATATGGTCTTTAATACCTAATACAAGATCTTGAACCACCTCTGTAAGCTGAGTGACAGTCGATAAGCCTCTTCTAAAGCTATTGTCGAACATCAAACAGAATGTTTGCTTTGAAATATGCGGTCAAGTTCTTGAGTACGATGTGCTGCAAAATTTTACATGATGTGCTTGTAAGGGAAATTTGTCTGTGGTTGGACGGTACATTAGTGTCTCCTGACTTATGGATCTGTACAATTTTTGCGATCTTCCAATATGTGAGTAGATCGGACGTCGAAAGTGACTTATTTTCTTCAAGTCACTTTCTGCAAGTCGAAAGTGATTTGCAGAAAATAAATCACTTACCACGTGAGCCCTACCTGCAGATTTCAAATCGCTGAATTGTATTGATCCATAATTAATTGTAAGTTTACTGTGAAATCAGTTATGACCTACTTTTTCATTAGGCCCCGCCGCGGTGGTATAGTGGCTACAGTACTCGGCTGCTGACGCGCAGATCGTGGGATCGAATCCCCACTGCGGCAGCTGCATTTCCGTTGGAGGCGGAAATGTTGTAGGCCCGTGTGCTCAAAATTCGCTGCACGTTAAAGAACCCCAGGTGGTCGAAATTTCCGGAGCCCTCCATTACGGCGTCTCTCATAATCATTTGGTGATTTTGGGACGTTAAACCCCACATATCAATGAATCAATACGTTTTCATAAAAAGAATCACAGGTAAGATGAAGTATATGTGAGATTTGTGACTCGTTGCATTCACTGTGAGCCAACGAAAATTGTATTTTTTGCGTCGCTTCGAGAATGTAACACGTGAAGTAACAAAATTATTCACGTTTCATTGTTTCTTGTTCTTTCACGGCAACTTTTCGAGTGAACATGCATAAAGAAGTAGTGTTCACATATGATGATTATGTGCCTGAATGGGCTACATAACTCGACTTAGGTAAAACAAGAATGTTTTTTTCATTAACAAAATAAAAACTTGTCAACAATCAAGCATTCATAGGAAGGATTGATTCCCAGTACACTGACCGTCAGACCAAGCCCAATTCTTGCTTCGCTGATTCCGTGCGAGGCATTTGCTGCACATCTTAGTGTGAAACATCATGAAGAAATAGGACAACAAAGTAAAACGCAGATGCAGCTCCAACTAACAAATGAGTCTTCATTATCGCTTAACCAGCAATAAACAGCAAATAAAAACATGCAACATCTTTGAAATGGCACTGCTTATTTAAACTGTACCTGTGCCACGCCTGTGTGTAGTACATTATTGTCTCACTTTTGCTCGCTGTTTCAAACTCAAGGCTCACTCATGCCCTGTGGTAGTGGCGCTCTTCACGAAGCTCCGCTTAGTTGTGGTGAAGTGTGCATAGCCCACATCAGGCGATGTATCAATGTACGCCGCAAGGAAAGCTACGCTACATTAAAGCCCCCCCCCCCCCCCCCCTCTCATTTACCTAGCCGCTGTCACACGTGTGTTTGCATACATGCAGTTTTTCAATGGTACCACTGCTATGATACACAGAGGGCGGGGGATGCATTAAATAGCCCAGAAAAACAATTGAACAGGCACTTCCAGCATTGATGTACGCAGATGATATAGTGCTAATGGCCGACAATAAGGAAGATTTTCAGAGATTGATGGACATCTGCGGTAATGAGGGAGATGGGTTAGATTTCAGATTCAGTAAAGAAAAATCGGAACTCATGATTTTTAATGATAATGAAGGTAGTGAGCTTAGAATACATGAGGCCACGCTAGAGATAACAGATAGATACAAATATCTGGGCATATGAATAAGCAATGGGGCCTAGTACCTAAGGGAACACAAAATATACGTGACGACTAAAGGTAACAGGACTACAGCGGTGATGAAAAACAGGGCACTGTGGAATTACAATAGGTATGAGGTTGTGAGAGGAATATAGAAAGGGATCATGGTTCGTGATCTGACGTACGGTAATGCGGTCTTGTGCATGAGATCAGAAGTTCAAGCAAGATTAGAAATTAAGCAACGTGGAATAGGTAGGCTTGCTTCAGGAGTCCACTGGAATACACCAAATCAGGGAGTACAAGGTGATATGGGATAGGCATCATTTGAGGGCAGGGAAGCCAGCAGCAAGATAAAATTTGAGAAGCGATTGAGAGAAATGGAGGAGGAGCGTTGGGCTAGAAAGGTATTCAGCTACTTCTACTTGAAGAATGTTGACGCAAAATGGAGGAAGCGAACCAGAAAAATGACTAGTAAATACCCAGAAAGCGGCACGAGGCTAAACCAAAAAGAATTATCGGTTAAGAAGAAGATGAAGGAAGCTGAGACCAATATGTGGAGAATCGGCATGATTAAGAAGTCCGCACTAGAGATCTATCGAACTTTTAAGCAGGAAATTGCCAAGGAAAGGATCTATGGTAATACTCGGGGTAGTTTTCTACTGTTTGAGGCCAGGACGGGAGTATTGCTAACTAAGACATATCGGGCCAAATGCGGAGGGGTAGACACAGTATGCAGTGCGTGTGGAGAGGAAGAGGAAACTGCCGAACACTCGATAATGTTCCGTAAAGGGCTTCACCCTATAGTTCAGGATGATGGCGAAGAATTTTTCAAAGCACTGGGGTTTAGGGACAGGGAGTGCAAAATAGACTTTAAGCGGGTAGAAATACCTAGAAGGAGGTTATCTGATTGGTGGCTAAAGTCAAGGCACAAGTAAAATTTAACCCTTCACTGCAAAGTACGAGTCCTCAACCTCACTATTTAAAGGGAAAAAATAAATCTAGTTTTTTGATCACTGAGTAAGATGACTTGGTGGCGTTAGCCACCTCCCGATCTGAAGGGTACAGCCATATCAATCCATTCATCCATCTAGCTGAGGCTTCTTTATACTTCACATGTAAAGCTCAAAAAAAGCACATTCTGTCCTCCAATTGAATGAGATGCTGTTGGTAGATTGAATGTACATATTCAGTGCCCCTCAAGTGTACCAGTACATACATGTGTGCACCTTGAGGTTTTTTTGTTTATTTTGTGCCTACATTAGATAATTAGTTCAGTTAATTTTCCAGCTCAGAAAACATGACCACTCAGAAGCCATCCTACTTATTCTCAACTAAACAATATTCCATTCACACCATCTACGTCGTCTAGAAAGATTCGTCTTTGAAGTCGTTATCAAACAACAAAGAAAATGAGCCCTTAAGTTCACACTTGTTTCCTCGTTCATAGCGAGGGTCTCGTTCTGGCAGACTTGGTGCCTTCAGGTAGTATTCAAGGGATAATTGGTCAGCTGGGAGCTTGTAATAGGATCGCGTGCTGCGTGACATCAAACAGGCAGAAAAAAAACTGTTCCACACTCATCCTCACTGCAACAGGCGTTACTGATCAACGCTCCCGCGTTTAAATGACATATATCACCCCTGAAAAGTGGGTCGGGGGATAACCCCCACTGTAGCTTAGTGGTAGAGCATCGGATGCAATTTTCGAAGATTGCAGGTTTGGTTCCTGCCGGCGGCAAGTTATCGTTTCGTCCACTGTTTTTTCTTCACTTTTAACACTGCAACTTCTTTTTTCATGCGTTCTAAGCCTTCCTTGGCCTCATTCCCGAATATTCCTCTATATTACTGCGTCTAACGCAGCTTGTTCAACACGTATGGCTTCGCCATTTCATAAATGTGAGTGTAAGACACGCCAGGATACCCATGAGCTTATATGTCTTTTTATACGACTTCTGCTATCAACTTGGGTTTCTCAACATCAGCATGTGAACATGTCAATATCAATCTATGTGATGTGAAACATGTTGTTATTGCCAATATTTGTGCATACCTAAAGGCTTCTGCTACATTAATGCATGAAGGAAATTAGGCTAATCAATAAAATTTACAGGAATACAAATGGGGGAAAACGGTAACTTTAACATTGACAAGACATGTAGTTACAATCAATGAACAAAATGCAACGGAAGGTATGTATTACTAAAAACAGACCAAAATACTTTTAAATATTGCCTGGGTAGAAAAATGACTTAAATACGCAGTCATGATTAAAAAGCAACTCGATTGAGCTTGCACACTTGTACAGTAACGTCGTTTCATAAGTATGGTAAAATTATAAGTAATGAAGCTGCTTCTAGGTTGTGCACAAGAGGCACCATCCATATGACGGCACAACTTGTTCATTTTAGTCATAGTGCTTAGTAAGCGTACAGCCATTGGAAAATTGTTGCATAGACGACCACATACATGAAAGAAGGTCACTAATTAAAAATGAAAACAAGAGGGTGTTCGAAGACTGAACCTTGCAGCACTCCACAGTACAGTACCGGGACAGTGCCCAGTGAACTGACCAATTACGAAGCAAAAGATGCAAGACTAAACGAGTGAATGGACACATGAGCTGTTAATTGATTATTGTTGAATCACGAGGCACGTGATAGAAGGGAACTCGAAGCTGCATGCAGTCAAGAAAGGCTCTGCTATACTATATATGCAGTTTTCTTGGGTAGAAGAATAGGACAAGTAAACCTTCATGACATTAGATCGGTGCTCAGAAGTACACGTGACCCATTTTAAGATCCCAAAGTTATAATGTGGTAAGCGCTATTTTTCGTAGATAGACGAGCTGCAGGAATGCTTTTGGGGTACGACACGGCAGGAGCACGAATACTTTCGAAACCTGTTCCTATTCTTTCATCAGGTGATGCAAGAGCTCTCTTACAACTATGTGACAATGCACTCCTCCACATTTAAAACCTGGAGTTACTTGGCGTGAAAAGGTCATCTTTTCATCCGAACACTGCGACATCATTGTTAAGGAGTTATCTTGGCACGTTGCAGTTCACTAGCATTATACATAGATCCCATACGTTGAGAGCATTACTAAAAAGGACATCGCTGTGCATTGTTTGCTTCCTGACAGCCTAAGCAAACTCCTTTCTGTTGAACTGGAACGTCCTGAGAAGAGTGATCTTAAGGACAACAGTAGAGAAAACCGAAGCGGTCAGGTTGCTTCAAACCAGCCATCCCGAAGTTCTAATGATTATAAGCAGGCTGAATCCTATTGTCTGAATTTCTCATAAACTGTGCTCTTGCGATTCAACACTGGAGAATGCATGGGTTCCACACGAAAAGACAGAATTCGATGAAAGCATGATCTGAGGATGTGCCCTTTAAACCGAAGAATAAAGTGCAACCCGATGATGAACTGCTTCTGACGGATGCCTCACGAAATGAACAGTAATCATTTGACATATGAAAAACACATAGGCGACAAGAGATGACTTTCAAGTAAATAGCACAACACTGTCTGCACTCCGATGCGTCAGCTTTGAAGTTCCCACTACAAAATTGATGGTATTAAAACACACAACAGTGGGTGCTGCAACTGTAGCCGCCATCGGGCACAGAAACCGTACGACCAACGAAGAACACAGAAGTGACACGAGATGGCTTTCAGGTAAATATCACAACACTGTCTGCACTTCGACGCTTCAGCTTTCAAGTTGTTATTGCGGAATCGACGGCGTTAAAACACACACCACTTGTAGCTTTAGCTGTAGCTGTAGCGGGCGAAGGGCATGACCGTCTGGAGTGGGAACACACAAAGTCCTCAAAAATTGCTGCGAAGGTAATAGCGGCTTTGTGTCACTGATAAAACAGTGCATATGAGCACAGATAAGTGATGTATTTGAAGTCCAATGCGACACACGAAAAAAGCAGTGGTGACAAGAATGCGCTTCGAAGTAGGGAGCACCACAATGCCTGTTTTCAAGAGTTGCTGTTTAGTATTCAATAGCAGTAAAACACCGTGACAGCTTTTGGGCGCTATTGTGCAAGGCTCCACGGTGACAGTTGCCAAAGCTGTTGCAAGTGACATGTCTGATAAGCAGGCGACCACGATATCACAATATTTGTGGAACTGTCCTCAGGAACTAGTCAAGGGAGAAGCTGATTATCATCTTTATTCATGCTGCTTTTATCGCTGTTCATCATGTCAACATACGAGGTCACTACAACTTGTTCGTTCAATTCAATGACATCATCAATGATGTGATCAATCTTAATCATGTCATCCTCCTCTTCGATTGCGTGGTTCACGTAATTTATCCATTTCTGTGCAGTGACTTGTTCTATGCCTTTCCAAGCAAGAGCCTCGAGGCCTTCCATCCTGAAGTGTGTATTGGCTTTTGCCCCATAACTTTTTAACATCACTCCACACGTGCTCAATCGGGTTGAGCTCACAATGGTATGGCGGCAAGCGTCTGACAGTGTGACCAGCATCAGCAGCATTGCAATAAGGTATCTATTACGCTCCGTACTTACGGTTTGAACAAACATTATCAGTTCTGCTTTCACAATGTCACTGCTCCATTTGACACCCTGAATTCAGAGAGAGCCAGGCCTGAATGTCTTTTTTCAACGTACCCTTAAAGGGTACCTTTTCAAGCTTTCCAGAATGATATGGTGCGTTATCAAGCACAGTGGCACTTTGCGGTGGCAAATTCGGCAGTAGTTTTTTTTAAACCCCTCTTTGTTGTGGGCGCCATCCATTTCACCATGATAGTCACCTGTTCTCTTTCTGGCTCGAAATACTTCACAGGCAGCTGTGATGAAACCGTCCTCATTGCCACAGTGAGTAATAATGGGCCAACCTCCCTTACCACTGAGGTTTGGTGGACCTGCCATTTGGTTTTCTTTCTTGGCGTGCTCAGCAGACTTAAAGGTCTCGTCGACGAACGCCCGCCTCACAGTGTGCCCTGCGTTCTCCCAAGTTTTATCAGTGTAGAAGATAGGTCGCCCTGGCGTCGAGCCTCCTTAATTTGGCGTAAGTACTTGCGTCGCTACTGGATGATGTGAGTGGCCTTGATCAGGAGCGAATTTCGGTAACGCTTCTTAATGCGGAAGCCTACCTTGAGAAGCATCCTGTGAATAGTTGTTGCGGACACGGAAGGCAGCGAGTCATCTTTTTTGTAGTATAGGGCGAGCTAGTGCACCGTCTAAATTTTTCACCATTTATAGAGACCGTGCATGACTCTGCGCAACATACCAAGGCCGAAGCCGTCCAACAGCTGCTCCCGATCGCGGACCCTACCACCGCGAGACAGCGTCTTGGATGAAAGTACTTCGCCTTGCTTATCTTGCTCCACTACCCACTTGTACAGCGAACGCTCACTGATGGTGTACGCAGCCCTTCTCTTAATCAGAGAGCTCATTCTTGCATTTCTGCCACCCTCTTTACGAACTGTCTCGAACAAATTTAGAGTCAACTGTTTCGCTCCCTCGTCGCAAAAGCTGATCCGGGAACGATATCGCACAGGTGAACCAGGCATCGCCATTTTGACAGGAGTGACGAAATCTGCCACCACGGACTAATCATAACTCTAGACTGGGTCCTCCATGGTGCTGTGGGCGCTCAGGCCATGGACTACAATGAAAAATTTCGACAGTGTCGTACCATTCCTTCGTACTTCATAAGTAAAAGCATAACACATACGAGCCAAAAGAGCGTTATTTCTTTCGTCATTTGCATGTTATACCAACTACAACACGCAGAAAAGCCTTCAAGTAAAAATTCTCCGACGAGACCGCTTGCAAAAGTCACGAGGACAAACAACGGGATACGTACATGGGGCACTACATCTCGCTTCCCAATAACCTGCGCTCGAAGGTAGTGTAGCCTTGGCTCGGTTGCACAGAACTTCTTCAACAGAGTATAGTTTTGTGCTCACCTTCTTAGAACTCACAGGTGGGATAGAGGGAACATGCGAGGCGTGTAGCATTATAATTCACGTTCCATTGGGTTTTGAATGAGTGCATAAAGGGTACGAGCCTTTATTATGTTCTTGATTCTGCCATCTTTGCGTGTGATTCACGATATGTGGTGTCTTGGTATACTCTAACAACTAAACCTACAGCAAAGGTTAAGGTATGGTCATGGTCGTTAGTCGAGGAGAAGGAGATGCGCTTTTAAGCGTCAACGTGGATGGGTTCACACAAAGTGGTGCTACATCTGCCGAACCTCAATGGCGGGATACAAGAGGATTACAGAGTGAAAAGGTATAATCAAGCAAATACTTGTAAGAAAAAACCAATAGCGTAACAAGTGGGAGAAAACACAGGTATATACCAATATTTTCGCCCAGAAAAAGAAAGACGTCTAACAAAAGCTGGAGCACAGAGCATAGGAACAACAAGATCGTTTACTGCTCAACGCTAATCGTATAAAGATGTGCACGAAACGAAATGTGGATACTTAAAGTTAGTTAATGAAGTGCGTGCCTCAATACAGCCCGAACTTTTCTGGGTGTCTTTAAGTGTTATAACTTCAGGAAGACAGTTACAGTCTTCAGGGGCTGCAGTAAGAAATTATGTATTGGAGGCAAGGGTCGAACTATGGATGCGTTGAACGCAGTTGGAATCGAACAAGCCGTAAGAAGTTCCGATGAGTGGCTGTAACGAAGTACAATGTAGCTGGAAAAAGTTATAGTTATAGATTTGGATGATCGAAAAATTCTGTATTTGACTGCTAAAGTGAAAAGTGTGAAACATTATTCAAGGCGGAGTATGCTGAAGCGCAATTAATAGTTCGCTGTATAACTATACAGCCCGAAATCGGACTGATTCCAAAGAAATGAATGAGTAGACTTGATTTGGCTCCAATTGGTGGAGGCATACTCGAGCTTGCTTCTAAGCGAAACTTCATGTTAATTTTTGTTTTCTATTTTCGGAAGGGGCAGGCGTAACCTATAGGGTTTCGTGGGAAGCATGATAATTTCGGGAAAAAAAGTCCGGGAGCAGCGGCTTATGCCGAAATATTAGCATTGAACTAAGCGGTGCAAGAGAGACTGACGTCTTGACTTGTAAAACGTTCCCCAACACTCCAAGCACGCCGAGTAACTGGCGCCGATAGGGTAGCTCATGGTGAAACGTAACGCATCGGCACTAGTCATGGCAGAGCGGATATACCTGTTTCATCACTGAGAAATGCACGTTACAGTGCTGTGCCGTGCGTATTATAAGTACCAATCGTAGGTGCGTTCGCGCGACTCTTGACTATAGTTTGGCGAGTTATAGATATGATGTTTATCACCTTGTAATAAAGGAAGAAGGTCAACACTGCAACCGAAATAGGCGTTGTACTGACGTGACGCTTGCGTAGGGTCTTTCTCCGCAGCAATGCACTGATGGGGATCTTGGGTAATAGGCTTGACTGCAATGCAAAATGCGTAGTCTTGATTTTAGCTGCACCATGTCCTTTGTTCGTTTCGTCCTTTAAGATATTTCGCTAATCTACAACGCGGCCGAAGCCAGTGCAGCATATGAGACATGGTCTCCTTCACGCTATAGTCATTACAGACTCAGAATCACCTGCCGCGCGTGCCCGCATATCAAGTGCCACGGTATTCGATTATGTGCCACATATTTATGGAGAAATGGATTACGTGACATACGTGACAGCGAAGTAATGTCGCTTATACCATGACCAACGAATCGTGTTCGTCATACATTGACGTCTTCTTACGCGAATCGGCCACATGAGCGCCGAGACATTGGCGAATAGATGGAAATGGGCAAAGTCCGTTAGGATCGCTATGAGATGCTTTACGTTTTACAAATGAAAATAAAGCAAATCAAATGGTCACTATGAAACGTGAAAGCATAAACTTTCGCATGCGCTTTTTTTTAGGCAGAGGTAGCTAAATTACAACAATCTCGCAATAATAAGAGGAGTCTTTAATAGTAATTGATTGATATGTGGAGTTTAACGTCCCAAAACCACTATATGATTATGAGAGACGCCGTAGTGGAGGGCTCCGGAAATTTAGACCACCTGGGGTTCTTTAACGTGCACCCAAATCTGAGCACACGGGCCTACAACATTTCCGCCTCCATCGAAAATGTAGCCGCCGCAGCCGGGATTCGATCCCGCGCCCTGCGGGTCAGCAGCCGAGTGCCTTAGCCAGTAGACGACCGCGGCGGGGTAGTTTTTAATAGTAGATATGTCAATGATATACACAAGAAATAACAAGGGCTCGAGCAGGGAACACTGGGCACTCCTGACGTAATCGGTACAATATCTGATGCAATGTTTTCGACAACAACAAACTGAGACCGATTAGACAAAACCTCACGCACCCAAGCAATAAATTCTCCGTCCCCAATGATGTTTTGTGGTTTAGCAATTAGCTTGGTGTGACAAACGCAATCAAACGCTTTTGAAAAGTCGAGTAATATTATGTTCATTTGGCTGTGATTGTCAATACCTAGCGCAAGATCATGCATGACCTCAGTCAGCTGCGTCGTGGTCAATAAAGCCCTACGAAATCCATGCTGGTTGTGGGACAGGATGCCCTCGTTTTCGAAAAAAAGTTGTTAAATGTTTTAAGACTATATGCTCGAGTACTTTGCATACCATTCTAGTTAAATTTATCGGGCTGAAATCGGTTCAACAGATTTATCTCCCAATTTATGAATTTGAATAATTTTGCTATTTTCCAATTTTCTGTTAGTCTTGATGTTGAAAGTGATTTATGGAAAATACTGCCGAGATATCTGCTACACCATTCTGCGTGCCTTTTTCGGAAATTGGTTAGGTATAATATCCGCACCGCACGCTTTCTTAGTATCTAGAGCAAGCAGAAGATTAAAAACACCAGTGTCTGTGATAACGAGAGGGTCAATCACAGACACCGCGCGTGGAAACGTTTCCGGCATGACGTCATTATCTCTTGCAAAAACTGAATGAAAGAACTGGTTATATCTGTTGGCTTTATCAAATTTTTCATGTGAGTATAGTTGAATGGTGAGCGTGTTCTTTCGGCGAAAGTGGTTCCAACATTTTTGTGGATTACTTTTAAGAAAGCCAGGGTGTACAGTATTGAAATAGTGTTGTTTGGCTTCCTTGGATTTGCGTTTAAAGTTTTTTGCGGCAAGCGCAAGACTGGCGGTGCAAAATAAGTCACTTCCGGCAGCCTTGTTAACTTTCCGTATTCTTTTGATTTGGTGCTTTGCGTGTAATACTTCACGAGAAATCCGCGGGTTATTCTTTAAAGTCTTTTTTTAATTTGACCGGAATAAAATTTGTTACAAAGTGTGACACTATGTCTTTAAAGCGCAACCAGACGGCATATACATCAGCGAAAGGATCTGAGGCCAGTGCCAAAAACTCTTGGTATTCATGAGCTAGATAGCTTTGTATGTGGTCGTCGTCAGCTTTATCGAAATTGATTGTGGTTTGGGCAGGAGTTTGCACTGATGTTGTATAACCTAGAGGTACAATACGCATCGGAAAATTATGATCGGATATTTCTTCTTTTACTTCAACCTTCAGCTGTTCTAAGAGAAAACTACTGCTTAGTAAAATCAGGTCGAGTATACTTAGTAAATCAGGTCTGACACTAGCTTTGCTCTCTTGTGGGGCTTTCCACGATTTGGCAAAGGTTAAAGTTTAACATCATGTCGAGAAGGGTTTCTGAAGCCTTTGATGCGTACTGCGTGGTAGACCAATTAAAGTCGGGCAGGGGAAAGTCCCCCATGAGAATGACGCGGCACTTTCGAGCATGCTGCTGCAAATACTTTTGTATCGCAATAATGCATTCATGTCCACATGCAGGACTTCTATAGATACCGCCAACGAGCATACTTGTGCCATTTGTATTAATCTTACGAAAAACTGCCTCGGCATCAGTTGCTTCTGGCAGAATGACCAGTGGGATATATTTCTTTATAGCTAAGACTACGCCTCCACCACGTGATTGCCTGTCTTTTCGAACGAGTACATAGTTTGGGGGAGTAATTTCATCACTCGATATGGGCAGGCATAACCACGTTTCAGTCATTGCATCTATATCTGGTTCACGATCGAGCAATAAGTTTTCAAATGGCTGTACCTTATTCAGGATACTTCGAGCGTTTATGTTTAGCAGAGTTGTTTTTTCTTGTGCTTGTTTTGACGAGATCCTGGACGGTGGCATCCTTTTTTTCTTTCTTCTACACTCTCGTCGTTTTTTTTGAGCGATTTTTACCGGCTTTCCTATTTCAACTTTGTCATTCCTTTCGTCATCCCAGATGTAAACACGATTATTAATGAACAGCTTGTTGTACACCAACGACACCTTGTCTTTGTTTTCATGCTTTTGCTTAGCACTGTCCAAGAGTTTCTTGCGGGTTTCTCTAAATTTTCGTGAGAAGTCTTCTCCTATCAAATAATCCGCATTTTTCAGCTTGAAGCCGTTTTTGAGTAAGACATTTTTACTTCTTTCGTGAAGTAATATAAGTATGACTGGTCTTGTTTTGTTTGGTCCACTTATCCCTAAGTGATGAATGCGCTCGATGGCCACAGGTTTGAGCTGAAGGGGTTTTGTGTATATTTCTCACGTTTACGACATCTGCAAGCGCTTCGCTAGTTTCATCTTCCCCTTCTGGTATACCGCAAACTATTAGGATTAACCTTCTGCTGCGGTTTTCTAGGTCATCTATCCTCGCTCTGCGGCTTTTAATTAGTTTATTCATGCCATTCATTTGTTCCTGGCATGCAAGGACTTCACCTTCAAGTTTCGTAATGACATCAAGCTTGCCATCTATATCTGCTGAACGCTTTTCTTTCATATCTTTAATATCCGAAGCTATTTCAGTGTGTTTTCTGGCGATTTTCTTCAAGTCAGGACCAGGGTTGCTTTCAATATCTCCACCAATCAGCAGTACCTTCCTGAAAGATCTGATACACATCTTCCTAACAGATGCATGTGAATCTTCTGTGCAACACGGTTCCCCAATGTGTGTTATTTATTTCACTTATATATTGTACTTTTATCATCTAGTAACGTTGTAATTATTATTCGAAAAACATTTTGCCCTGGAAAATTGACACCAACAAAAAACGAGGAAGAAGAAGGGTGATTGCCATCAGCCAGAGTGAAACGTCTGTGGTCACAAAGATATCTTGGAAAGACGAAGATCACAACGAATCATTATATCATACGTTACATCATTAAGAATTTATGTTAACAATCTTCTCATTTATTCATCCAAGAATCAATATCAGTCAATCTCTATTTTGGGTTCGAGCCATATGTGAAGAAACATCATCATCATCAACAACGCCTCCAAATGCATGTCCATCAGCGATCGCCCAGCGTTGGATGCCAGGTCGAGTTGCGCTTTTTTTATACATTGCTAGGAGAGGACTTTGCACATGGCTCTGCCTATTTTTTTAACCTTTGTAGGCCTTTAATTGGTTGCACACAAGTCAGCGCCCCGTTATAAAGTAGACACATAGCATCTATGAATCCACCCACCAGACTGAAAATAGTAAAAAATACAGGCGGCTTTTGTGCTATAATAATTGCGGCTGATAACTGCTTGAATTCTTCTAGTAAAAAAAAACTGTTATTAAAAACTATTTGGGCTATGCCAGTTGCCAGAAAAAAGCCTGAAACCAAGTTTTATCCTCTGTGGTAAGCAGCCGAGAAAAGGAAGAAAATATAGCAGAAAGAAAGCGGAAGCGCGAGTTCTAACTAACCTGAAAACATCCAACATTTTCTTCTCATACGGCACTGTATGAAAAGTAAAAGTAGTATGTGTTTCAAAATTTCACTTTAAGAACTAAGAATTTCACTTCGTACTCCCAATATATTGTATATCAAGCTGCTATATATTCTATATCATATCGTATATTGATATATTGTATATCAACACTTTAACGACAGGAACATCTGCGGGGTCCTCTGCAAATTCCTATAAGATAGAAAGAGAATACCTTGCTGAGCCATTTATCAGTTCTCTTTTTTCGCCAACCAAGCTTAAATTCCTTATTTCATAATTATATACACTACATTTGCTTAACCTATTGAAGAATTTCGAATTATGATTATGCCTCAGTTATTCGAACAGTTCTTCTATTTCTCTTTTTTCACAAGTTAATTTTTTCGCGTTGTATCAAAATAATATCGTCATGTAAAAACAAAGTAACCATCTTTTTATAGCCCTCATAGCCGTGAACTGTTCACTTACATTAACTGCCAGCTTTTTGTCCAATCCCCTTTAGTGGGTAAGAGCCACAAAATAGGAACAAACTAGCAAGCGCGAGAATTCGGCTCGTGCCTCGAGGAGCGGGAACGCTGACGAGGCACTCGACTCTGGGCCGACGGCGAGGACGGCTGCCGCCGCTCCTGGCTCGTCTACCATCTGACCCGGGGTCATGGCTTTGTAGCCCGACTAGGCGCACGGGGCGTGGCTAGGAGCGGCCACTAGAGAGGCGGAGCTGGAGACGCGGGTAAACCTTCCCGTCGTCGTCGTCAACCGCCATGGCCTCTACGTGATCATGGCCGTGTTCAGCGGAGCCTTACTGGGCGGTGCCTGTGTCTTGGGCTACTTTGACATGCTGATCAGAATGCTGAAGAAGTAGGAAGTTCCATCGCCTCCCGGATCAACTCCTCAGACCCGCTCTGTAATGGCAACCCAAGTATCAACCATCTAAGCAGGAGCGACACCCGCACGGACGCCATCAAGGCCCCGTTTCCTGGCATTCGGCGAGGATGAGAGTTCGAAACAGGCGCCATCAGGTTTTCGTTTCCTTCTATTTGGCGAAGATGAGAGTTTCACGTGGAACCAATCAAGGCACCGGTTCCTAGTACTCGGCATGGGTGAGAGTTGGACACAGACACCTTCAAGACTCGTTTTCCTGGCAGTCTGCGAGGATTCCTGTGTGATATTTGTAGAACGCCACTTGCAGTTTGAAGGAACCGTTCCACCATTTTTTTCGCGGTCCAGAGAGTTGAGTTCTTCAAGTGATGTCCACGTTGGAGGCAACCGAAGCTGTGGTACCCGGGCATGGTTCAGGGCGCCGGCGGCGGCTTCACGTCTGCTGCAGTGGCCGCAACCGTGTCCAGTGCTGCAGCAGTGACCTCCATCATGGCAACGATTACGAGAAAGTGGTACAGTGTGGTTTTTTTTTTCAAATAGAGTAGCATTATTGCCAATCGACAGAACGCTGCGGCCTGAATTCAATCAGTGCTATCTTGCGCTTCTGTGACGATATGCTGGTCTTCGGGAGAGACATTTCATCATTCTAGCAACTGTGGAGCAGAGACTCGTATGAATAGCAAAGACTATGCATTAAGTGATCAGACAGGACTGAAAAACTATTGCATAAGTCTTCTCTCAATGTTCTACTCTGGAGTGGGGGTAAACACCACCGGTAGTTATATATGAAGGGCAGAGCGAAGAGTAACAGTGCTATGGTGCTTAGCCTTTCTTTTTTTCGTAGATGGCATCGTTATTTTTTTTGAACTGAAATGAAGTTTATCAAGTGGGCCCTAGAATATGCTTGCTTTCTCAAGTCTTCCTCTTTACAACTCTACTTTTCATTCAATAAATACTTTTTCATTCTCCAGTCTTCACTACTTTGACTACTCTGTCTGTTTTGTTTGATTTCAGCCTGATCCATCATCAGGCGGAATCTAATTCCGGTCACTAAAAGAATAAAATACTGCCGACGCAGTCTCTGCGCAAGTTTTTTTTGTGTAAGCTGCAGAATCACGCAGATTTCTCATATTCATAATATTTCCTTATGAGCAAGAACAGGGAAGAATTTGCACTCAAGGACGCAGGTAGAACGGGTACGGTCATAGGTATTACTTTTGTTAAGTATAGGGCAAGAATGGGCGTGTAAATTTGTCGATACAAAATGCTGAATAACGGGTGATGTATTTCCTTGTGCGAGCGGTGACTAAATCCCGCCTTTTAAAGTATAGCAAGATTGTTGTAAAGTAGCTGGCTCATCCTAAAGTGTAAAGAAAGTTCATTAGGCTAATGCTAAGAGCACACGCTAAAGTGGTTGCTTTCTCGTTTCATAAAGACCGTTTGATTTGCTTTAATTTAAATTTGTTAAACGTGAAGATTTCTTAGTGAACGAAAGGAACTTTCACCATTTCCATTCTATCGGCTATGTATCGCTGCTCACGTGGCCGATACCTTAACCATGTGCGGAGTGAAATTCGCGTAAGAAGACGTCGATGTATGACGAACACGATTCGCAGGTCATGGTATAAGCAACATTACTTCGCTGTCACGTATGCCATGGAATCCATTTTTCCTGAAACGTGTGGCACACAACCGAATACCGTGGCCCTTGATATGTGGGCACGCGTGGCAGGTGATTCTGAGACTGTAATGAATACAGGGTGACGGAGCCGATTTCCCATAAATTCCGGTGCCAGCGTCGGCACCGTTGTCGATTGGTGAAATATCTTGATGGAAGCAACGAACTAGGACATGGCCCTTGCTGAATTGAAAACTAGGTAATTTGCATAGCAGTCAAGCATTTTACCCCAGGTCCCCACCAGTGCATTGTTTCGGAAAAAGACCCTATGCAAGCGTCACGTCAGTAAAACGCCAATTTCGGTTGCAGTGTTGACCGTCTTCGTTTATTACAAGGTAGTAAATATCACATCTATGACTATAGTCAAGAGTTTCGCGAATGCACCTACGATCGGTATTTATAATATGCACGTCATCACATCGTAACGTGCATTTCTTAGCGATGAATAGGGTCTAAACGCACCTGCATGTATATCTACGCATAAAATGGGAAATGAATAATGATATCAGTGGAGATGTCACTGAACGAGTGTAATACGTTGAACATAGAAGATGAGCGGCATGCGAGTTGTAACATACCGGTACATGTGGTCAAAACATTCCATCATGAGGAATGCTAGCTGCAACATTAAATTAATAGTTATTCAATGATGAACTGCCGATAAAGTGCTTTGGCTTTTAATACCATCGCGGTTTGATTGTGCCGTTGACACAATACGGCAGAGAAGTGTTACGGTTATAGATTTTTCAAATATTTATGGACGAGTCACGCGCTCGTGACTCGTCCATTAGAACTAAACATATTCTAATCGTGTTTAAAGACGAAGATTGGAACTAGAAATAATGTGCGAGAGGCATTACTCTAATAATTTGTGGTTTCTTATAAGACACCTAAGTGTCTCAGCGGATCATATTTGCTAGCAGTATATTGCACATTGAGTGAGACCACTATTGAATGCCTCGTCGGCGCATTCAAATATTGTTCAATGAGGAATAATGACTTCCACTCGGCGAAAAAAAACTTGGACACATTATAATATCAATAGTTTCCAGCTGAAGAAGGTATGATGTCCTGCCTATATCAAATGCATCGGCTTCTGAACAGCTCCTTCGCACTGGAAACAAAGATTAATTCGGACGACCTTCCCCCTCGAAGAAACTAGTATTGCTGCAGTTATTTTATACATACGTTCTGCACAGTCTGAAAGAAAGTTGGGAAGAGATACGAGGTGTGAGGGTTACGTTTTCGCACCATACGCTCAGGAATACTTCTTCCGTAGAGCGCAAAAGGTCGCAGGGCTATGGAGTAGGCAAAAAATGGCTTTGAGAGGCATGCCAATTGGTTTTTTCAAACTTTGTGCAAGGGTTGCTAACCGAACACTTCTTGTGTTCACATAAATACATCGGTGAGACTGATTGATATACGAACACGCGCCTCTCAGAGCACCTAAAATATACTGATCAATTTATACTGAAAGAAGCCATGTCATTGCATTTTTCATATTCAGTCATGCAAACGCAATTTTATCTTTGAAGGCCTGGTAGTCTTGCAGAGTCACCCTAACCAGACCAGGTGAGAAATCTCAGAGAGATATCATAAAATTACACCACACCTTATTCAAGTAATTAACCTTCGCTTTCGCTACAACAAAAGATAGTTAAATTCATTGATCGACCGTAAACGCACGCATCGGTTGTTAGTCTTTTAGTACCTTTTTACGACATGCGCGATGCACCCCCTTATTTGCTTAAACGTGCGATAACCTTTCAGCCGTGAGTCATAGTTGCCGGTGTGCATATCTTTTTCCTTGTCCTACTTCTTTTTTACGAAATTGCGAAATTGCGCTTACTTCTAAAGAACTATTTAAATATACCAGAACCGTACAATTTACTCGTAAACAGCGTCAAAGGAAATTAATTTCTAATGCATCCGTGAATTTGTAGACAGTGCTTGCATCTTTTAGGCAACAGAGCTGTACTGTTTTTTTTTATTTATGTGGAAGGTGGACTGACACTGAAGGATAATAATAGTTATGTTTAACCAACGCTTCTCAGCCAATTAGCTGGTGCAACTGAGGGACCGCAGTGCAAATCGTAGACATGCCATCGCCCCCAAACACTGAAGTTTGTCAGTGTATCACGTAGCAACATATCACACCTTCCCGAGTTCACTTGATCTGAGAAGCGCTGGCACGGTGCAAACGGAAAGTTGAAGCGGCAGGCCCGCGCACTCTTTGTGCGGCTGCTGCGGTGTACCATCTGTTCCCATAAGCCTTTGCGCGTCCGTTGGCGGGACTAGTCTGCTTGAAGAAGGTCTATTGTGGGTAGTTGATAGGCCAAACGTAATACAAGGTGTTTCAGCAAAAAAAAGCGCCAAGCAATAAAATTTAAAATTGAGTGTTACGCATCTTCAGCTAGCGCAGTATCATTCTTAGTTATACGTACCACGGCAGAATATTTTTGATCTGCCAAACACGGTACTTAACAAAGATTGCTTAATGAACTTTTCAAATACTGTCTCTAGAGAAATAATTTCAATACAATACTTGCAGCTCTTGTCCAGAAATAACAAAGTTTTCAAGGCATGGTAAGATAACAACGCTCGTTAATTTTTTCCAGGGTTTGTTTAAAAAGCCCAAAATTTAAAAAAATACCCCGTGATTGCCGCCTAACGCGTGGCGCTTTGGGTGCCTTCAAATGTGATTTGGAGGAATTCACGAAGGCTTCTCAAACACGAAGGTCGCTTAAACAGGCTATCGGCGCCTACAATGGACTTTAGGCGTTAATTGGATGGTACGAATAAAAAAAAGAAGGAGGGAAGAAAAAGAAAGAAACAAAGACAATAAAGTTCGACAAAAAGTGGCCGGAACGTGCAATGCCATACAAGACCAGAGGCAGCAATTCTCCTTGCGCAGGCCTTTTTTTTCTTTTCGTTTCGGGTTAACTATATACATATTGGTGGTAGAGAGGGTGACACTTTGATAAAGAAAAGATGTAAAAACTTCAAAGGCAATTATTCCAGAAGTCTTGTTATTTTTTTGTCATATCTCCATTGATTACGTACTTGCGATTGCTCTACAGTATACTTGCAAGAAATACGGCACGATTGGCTGTCGGTTCAAAAGTATATTGCTCGTACTTCGTCTCCATCTAGAAATTCATGTTTAGTTCCTGTCTGTTAGCGAGCAGTGCGTATAAATAAAAAAAACAAATATAAAACTGTTGTGTGCTCTTATGGCTAACTCTTAAATAGTAGGAAACCTAAGTGTTCGAAAGAGATCAGCGTAATCACAATGTCCAAAGCGCTTTTAATGAGACAACACTATGTAGCATGCTTAATGAGGCGTGGTATTCATGAGACGAGGATCGTCTGTAGGGGCTGCTCCCTCCATCAGCCCCTATACAAAATCTACATTTAGTCAGCACATGCATTTTCTGTTGGGTTTCGAAGCATTCGTGGTGTAATACAGCGGCATACATCTGCTATTTTAGACTTCAGTCTCTCGGGCGTTGTCGTCGATTCTGTGTAGACGTGGTCTTTAATGTATCTCCATAAAAAGAAATCCAGCGGAGTCAAGTCTTGGGATCTTGCGGGCCACTCTACAGGTTCAAGACGTCCGAATCATTTCTAGGGAAATTCTCAATCAAGCCACGTTCGAGTCCGTGCGCAGCTGTGCGGAGGAGCTCCGTCTTGCTGGAAACAGATATTCCGAAGCTGTGCTAGAGGAGGTTGCAGATGTAGTCACTCAGTGGGCCATTTAGTACTTCGCTGATGTAGCGCTCTGCAGTGAGTGTTCTATCGAAAAAGACCGGGCCAATATTCTTACCATCGTAAATGCCGCACCAAACGCTGAAAGTTTACTGCACCTGGTGTTGTGACTGCGAGAGCTAGTGAGGATTTGTAGCCCTCCAGTAACGACCACTGTGAACACTGTTTGTACAGTGCGTGAGAAGCGAGCTTCATCGGATCAGATTATGTTCTTCAGGAAGCCTGGATTGCCTTCTTCCTGTATGAGTATCCAGTTGCAGAAATGAAGACGGTTTTGCATGTCTTCCAGCTTTTGATGCAGGTGAACGTGGTATAAGTGAAGTCCTCCGCTCTTGAGTACGCGCCAAACACTGGTAATGGAAACACCGGTGTCAGCAGTCACGTCGCACACGCTTGCGTGGGGATGGGCTGCCATGTAAGCAAGAATGTCTCTTTCAATATACTCATTCACACCTTTTGTGCGCTGACGCTGCTTTTTGAACGTGTCTGTCTCCTTGAGCGTTTCGTAATTTCGCACCAATGTCAAAATATTTACCCGATATCCTGGGTATCATCTTCGAAATCATCTTGCCGCCTCTCTCCTATTTCCTTTCACTCGGGCGAGGGCGAGAACCATATTCGCACGTTCTTCATCAGTTAAACGCATCGTTCCACACTAATACTTTCCCTTGTCGAAGCGTGTCCAAAAAAACTGCGCACTACATATAGGCCTCCACACCTCGGCCAGGAGGCGCTGCGTCGCGCCCGTTTTGCCGCCCTTATAGCAAAAGACGGTCGCTCGGCACCGCGCTCTCGCCTTCTGCTTGCGCTATTTCAGCACGTTCACGGGCCTTGCACGCGCTGTTCTCTGGTCGCCCTGTACGCGCAACATCCCCTGTGACTTGCTTCGAAGGTTAAATGAGACTATAAAAACGTTTGCACAGTGTGATTCTTATCACAACCGAGAGCGATTCATTGACAGCCTTCGCCGGACCAAGGATGTCAAACACGATGTCTTTTAGCGAGTTCTACGTGAAAGTCGATGGTGAACAGCTGCCTTTCTATGACATTAAATGTGAAGTGGTGGCGTAAATGCAATAGGTATGTTAACGGTACGACACATATTTGTTGCGGCAGTCGCGTCGTCTCGCAGCTGTCGGCAAACTATCACCACGATTTCGCGTGCGTTTTATATAGCGTTCTCAATCCTATTGCTTGAATTCTAAGTTTGTTACGCGGCTTTCCATTAATTAGGTAGTCAGTGTGAAGAAACAAAACTGACGTCTCCCCTGTTCAGTCCCTAGCACCATTTCAACGCACTGTGTTCAGTTTCATAAGAGTTTCAGATTTTGTTGTTCATCAAATGTTAGCAAGGTGGTATCATAAGTTCACTGACACCTAGAATTTTTCGCAGCTGCTTTGAAAATATAATGATGCGCACAAAAAAGTATGTTATGTCCACGTCAACCATGCTTGTATTATTTCACACAATATCCACGCCTAAACACATCGTGTTAAATTATTCAAATGTCCATTTGGTTGTTTTGAGAGCTCGCGCCGTCGTCGTCATTTCACGCAGTACCCACTAAGATCGAGCATGTTTTTAGCTACGCCAAGATTTGCCCCTGACAACCGCGTTAAATTACGCGAAACCATCAAAAGTTTTATCTACGCTTTGGTTCTTTCTTCAACTCGTTCTTTCTTTCTTCAATGGCGTTCTTTCTTCAAAGATCGCCGCGGGGTCCCGCGGCGATCTTTGTAACGATCGAGTGTGCCATGTTCAAATTAGCCAATGGTGGATAAATGGGCTTTTTAGAGTGGTTTTTGAGCGTCTTACGCCATATTTCGAGAAAATAAAAAGCATTCTTTAGCTGACTTGGATACTTAATTGCGATTGCCATACCGCGTTTTGCGCTATAATATTTGGCTCGCGTTAGTCGGGTGCCTGTACGACCAATCGGCAGCGTTTTCTGACCATGCTCAAAAAGTGTTGTGGGGCCCCTTTAAGGCTATTTATTGCTATCATGTTAAAAGTATCGAGCCAAGAAGATCCACTGTCCTGCTCACCCCTTTTCAAGCAGCGACAGCTCTGCAGTGATATAGTCACGCGTGGTTAAAAGGTTATCACGCGAGCCCCGACGAAGAGCTGCAACAGCGCCAGGTCCCAGAATACTCTCTCGATGACAGAGTGGTATCACGCAAGCTTAACTCACGTTTTCGCAATTCCTTAAGCCGCAATCACTCCCGTCTCAGGAAGCTCCATAAATGAAGCAGTGCGAAGCAGCAGCTTTAACACATCTTGCCAGAAATTTTTGTTATCACTAGCGGCTATAAGATACCACAGAGAATACACTTGATCGCAAATTATGGAAGGCTCAAAATAGAAAGAAAAGGTGTAGAGTTCGTCCTCGGGGTGATTTCATGATGAAACATCCAACGTGAGAGATAATAATGCGCAATCTTGATTTCTACTGTTCTGAAACGCGCCGCTAGGCCCGCCGCTAGGTCCATGCGTTCGTTGCTCCGTCCGTCCGCACGCTTCGCCTCACTGTTCATTATTCACCTCGCGGATAGGCTGTGATTTTTTTCGGCTATTCGTGCGTTCCTTCAAGGTGGAGTTTTCATCAATATGCTAAATTCATTTGTTAGAAACAAGAATAAAATTAAATCGTTTACCATTTTCATAAAATATTAGGCCAGGAAAAGTTGTCTTAAATTTCATCATCATCACCACCAGCCTGACTACGTCCACTGCAGGACAAAGGCTTTCCCATGTTCCGCCAGTTAACCCGGTCCTGTGCTTGCTGCTGCCAATTTATACCTGCAAACTTCTTAATCTCGTCTGCCCACCTAACCTTCTGTCTCCCCCTAACCCGCTTCCTTTCTCTGGGAATCCAGTTAGTTACCCTTAATGACCAGCGGTTATCCTGTCTACGCGCTACACGCCCGGCCCATGTCCATTTCCTCTTCTTTATTTCAACTATGATATCCTTAACCCCCGTTTGTCCCCTAATCCACTCTGCTCTCTTCTTGTCTCTTAAGGTTACACCTACCATTTTTCTTTCCATTGATCGCTGCGTCGTCCTCAATTTAAGCTGAACCCTCTTTTTAGGTCTCCAGGTTTCTGCTCCGTAGCTAGGTACCGGCAAGATACAGCTGTTATATACCTTCCTCTTGAGGGATAGTGGCAATCTACCTGTCATAATTTGAGAGTGCTTGCCGAATGTACTCCACCCCATTCTTATTCTTCTAGTTACTTCAATCTCGTGGTTAGGCTCTGCGGTTATTACCTGCCCTAAGTAGACATAGTGTTTTACAACTTCAAGTGCACTATTACTTATCTCGAAGCGCTGCTCCTTTCCGAGGTTGTTGTACATTACTATCGTTTTCTGCACATTAATTTTAAGACCCACCTTTCTGCTCTCCTTGTATAACTCTGTAATCATGAGTTGCAATTCGTCCCCTGAGTTACTCAGCAATGCAATGTCATCGGCGAAGCGCAGGTTACTAAGGTATTCTCCATTAACTCTTATCCCTAACTGTTCCCATTCTAGGCTTCTGAAAACCTCCTGTAAGCACGTGGTAAATAGCATTGTGGAGATTGTGTCCCCCTGCCTTACACCCTTCTTGATTGGTATTCTGTTGCTTTCTCTATGAAGCACTATGGTAGCAGTTGATCCCCTGTAGATTTCTTCCAGAATGTTTATATATACTTCATCTACGCCCTGATTCCACAGTGTCTGCATGACGGCTGATATTTCTACTGAATCAAACGCCTTCTCGTAATCTATGAAGGCTATGTATAGTGGTTGGTTATACTCTGAGTATTTCTCTATTACCTGATTGATAGTATGAATGTGGTCAACTGTTGAGTAGCCTGTTCGAAATCCTGCTTGTTCCTTTGGTTGATTGAATTCTAATGTTTTCTTTACTCTGTTAGCAATTACCTTTGTAAATAGCTTGTATACAACAGAGAGCAAGCTGATCGGCCTGTAATTCTTCAAGTCCTTGTCATCTCCTTTCTTATGTATTAAGATGATGTTAGCGTTCTTCCAAGACTCTGGTACCCTTCCCGTCAGGAGACACCTCGTAAACAGGGTGGCTAGTTTTTCTAACACAATCTGTTATCCATCTTTCATCAGATCTGATGTTAACTGATCCTCACCAGCAGCTTTGCCTCTTTGCATGCTCTCCAAAGCTTTTCTGACTTCGTCTATCATTACTGCTGGGGTGTCATCTGGGTTACTGCTAGTTCTTATAGTATTAAGGTCGTGGTTGTCTCGGCTACTGTACAGATCTCTGTAAAACTCCTCCGCTATTTTAACTATCCTATCCATATTGGTAGTTATTTTGCCTTCTTTGTCCCTTAGTGCATACATCCAACTTTTTCCTATCCCAAGCTTCCTCTTCACTGCTTTGACGCTTCCTCCGTTTTTCAGAGCGTGTTCAATACTCTCCATGTTATACCTTCTTACATCGCATACTTTACGCCTATTAATCAACTTTGAAAGCTCTGCCAGTTCGATTTTGTCTGTTGTACTTGACACTTTCATGCTTTGACGCTTCTTAATTAGGTTCTTCGTTTCCTGGGAAAGCTTGCCAGTGTCCTGTCTAACTACCCTGCCTCCAACTTCCACTGCACACTCCGTAATGATACTCGTTAGATTATCATTCATTGTATCTACGCTAAGGATGGTTTCCTCACTAAGAGCCGAGTACCTGTTCTGCAGCGACATTCTGAATTCCTGTACTTTCCCTCTCAGTGATAGCTCATTGATTGGCTTCTTGCATATCAGTTTCTGTCGTTCCTTCATCAAGTCTAGGCGAATTCGAGACCGTACCATTCTATGGTCACTGCATCGTACCTAGCCAACCACTTCCACATCCTGCACGATTCCTGGGTGAGCAGTCATAATAAAGTCTATTTCGTTCTTATTTTCGCCATTAGGGCTCCTCCATGTCCACTTGCGGTTTTCTCGTTTTCGGTAGAAAGTATTCAAAATCCGCAAATTATTGCGTTCTGCGAATTCTACTAGTAGCTCTCCTCTGGCGTTTCTAGTGCCGATGCCATAATCTCCTACTGCCTGGTCTCCAGCCTGCTTGTTCCCTACCTTTGCATTAAAGTCCCCCATCACTATAGTATACGGTGTTTTTACCTTACTCATTGCCGATTCTACGTCTTCATAGAAGCTTTCAACTGAAGCGTCATCATGGCTGGATGTAGGCGCGTAAGCTTGTACTACCTTCATCTTGTATCTTTTATTCAATTTAATTACAATACCTACCACCCTTTCAAAAATGCTATGGTATTCCTCTATGTTGCCAGCTATGTTTCTGTGAATTAGGAACCCCACTCCCTGTTCTCTTCTGCCTGCCAAGCCCCAACAGCAAAGGACGTGCCCATTCTGTAGCACAGTATAGGCCTCATCTGTGCTCCTAACCTCACTGAGCCCTATTATATCCCATTTAACACCATCTAGCTCCTCGAATAGTACAGCTTAAATCACCCTCTAGCTCCTCGAATAGTACAGTCTTAAATGTACCTTGTTGCATTCAGCCAGCCACTGCTAGGAATACCCACCGTAAACATGAATGATCATTGTCACCCATATTTGCACGAACTAATGCTTACAAATACAGTTATTTTCCCAAAACAGTTGATTAATGCAATTCACTGTGTCATGAGATTTTTACGGATACAATTTCGCTATGTCGCTGGAACGTTATCCACTTGGTGATTAGAGTGTTCAAATGTGTTATTATTTCTGATGCTGTTCGCAGACATGTGACCTCTGTTAGCTTATGGATACATGTTTTTTTTGCTTTTACGAATCACTTGATGTCTATTATGCCCCTCCTGCCTCGACCAAAATGCTCGTCTGCAGTATGTCTAAATAAAAAATAAAAAGAATAAAAATGTTCAGCTCATGCACCATTGTAGTCTGCTTTCTCTGCGAACAATTACATGGGGTGACTCAGCTTCTCCATCACGCTTTTTGTGACTGTTAAGTTTCGTTTACGAGAATGTTTGTCTGAGAAAGCAAGTGAATGAATGAATAGAGATTGCATTATTTGGCGCTCGTTTTTATAATAGGACTTATTTTGTTATCTGTTTTTGGAGAGGGGAATCAACACACAAAAATTGTGAATGAGATGCGGTTCATCGAAAGAAATAAAGAAATACAGAGGCTCATTGAAAAAAAAAGCCATAGCATGGTGATAGCGAGTCAGCTTATTGCTAGGAGACCGTGGCCGCAATCGTTTTGGTCACGCCTGCCTTATCATGACTTCCATTCCCAAATAGGAAACTATAATATCGTTTAGGCCAGCGTCACATGGGTACTTCTGACTGGGATCAGTCAGTCCGGGTAGGATTGTTTGGTCGCTATCGACGCGCAGTATATGATTGACGACATTCCTGGTGAAGAGTTTCTCCTCTCACAAGTAATCCAATCGCTAGTTTCCTTGACAAAAACGTTAAAAAACAGTTCAAATTTATCATTATCCTATGTGACTGTTATGTGGTAGATTAGGTATTGTTGGCAAAACCTAATCACATTGATATTGCTCAAAGGCCTTCTTCACTTTGGAGACCACTGCGCAAAGCTATTTTCACGCTGAGAAGACGAACACATGGCTAAACAATCCACCATCCATGAAGTCATTGCAATAAGTGACGCTGTAAGTACATCTATCCCATACTGGTGCACAAGTACGAAAAAACTCCGAACACGGACGGACACGCCACAAGCGGAGCGATATTAGATGCAAACGTACAGCAAGTTATCATGCGGCAGAAAATTTCCGCATCGTAGAAGTCCCCATAAAAACTTTTCTTTAATAGCTTGCCCCACTTATACGACCTTTTGAAGAAGCTAATTCTTTATTAAACAGTTGTCTCGGTGTTCTGATTTTATTATCACCATTTAAAAATGTTTGGCACTACTGTGGCGCGCAAGCTGCCGCAAATAAACCGCCTCCATTAAATTCTGCAGCGCGCCCGCGGGAGCGTCGGCGAAAAATGGCGCCGCGCGCCCCGAGTACGGCAAGCGGGCAAGGAGAATCGAGGAGAAAACGCGCGCGTGGAGGAGATTGTCGTTACATTCCCAACATCAAGGAGATTTTGGTTCATTTCCCTATGACGCAAAACACACGCGAAAGATAGGTGATGGGCGAGACGAGGAAAAAGCATTAGCAGAGGGTGGTAAACGACTGGATCGGGCGCATCTACAGCTGGCATGGATAAAATAAAAGAGCCGCTGGTTTTGCCAACGTCTCCTTTGTTTATTTCAATGCAAATGAGCCCTTCTCTACGGGAGCCGTCAGTCTGCCTCAGTTCAGGGAGTAACAAGAATAACAAGAACCTAATAAACACTGCTCCCGTTATGCACTCCTTCATACCACCGTAAAACGTGAAATAAAATGCTACACGCCTCACACGTTCCCTCTAACCCGGCCGTGAGTTCTCACAAAGTGAGCACGAAACTAGTGCGACAGTCAGGTGATTGTTGGAGAGTTATGTTTTGATACGGACGAAGGCTGTCAGTGAGGCTGAGTTGAAACCACCTGATCGCGGTGTGTCAAAACTTTGTCAAAATTACACCTCTTTAGAAATGTGCAGAATGGGACACTAGTAGCACTGGTGCGTTGCGTGAGCTAATGGAGGAAGCCACGAATAACTCTTGTTATCAGTTTCCAGACAGCGATACCAACCTGCGAGCATGAGCACTGTGAATGTCATAAAAGCGCGCTCGTATAGCTTTCCTTGTGTTTTGGGTGGTCGCGTAGATGGTTAAGAGCCTGGCGGCAGTCACTGTGGATTTCGGAGATTATGGGTTCGACTCCCAGGTATAAGCTTCTTAAGGTTTTTGTTTTCTTTGTCGTCTGGTCGCGTTTACTCTGCTGACGTACTTACGTGACGGAAAGACGTCATAGCAATCTGGGTAGACCCCGACTTAGAACACTTTCGTAATAAAAAAAAACAGAATCTTACAAATTTCTCTCCGACAAAGCAGAAGCAGCTCACCATGTACTTCTATAACGGAAACATAATGTTATACAGGAACTTGCATTTTCCAGGAATATCTCGTGATCCAAAGCACTACACGCATAATTATTCACAATGACGACTTCAGCCTCCCAAACGTGTACATATATGCACGTTCCATACGCCACAACTGAAGTTGAATGTAAGCGCACCATTTCTTGCTTCATACTACATGGGATCAAGACTTCCATGCGGCATTCGTAAGGTCATTGATTTTCATAACGTTTTCTTGGTTCGTTTTTCAACTGTTGTCTTGTTCGTTCCCGACCAGAAGAGAGTAAATTTGGTCTAACCTAATCTTGCTGTTGTTATGCATATGCATCTTCTTTGCAACTCGATGCCCGAATGTGTGCTAATCATCTCACTTCAATATTGTACTTTTACCGTCTAGGAACGCTATAACTGATATTCGAGAAAACAAAGGGTGATTCGCATTAGTCACTCAGTAACACGTCAGACGTCACAAAAATATTGAGAGAATACGAAGGTTACTGTTCTTTATTATTATTTGGTTTCAGCACTTAAAAAACACCAAGGCAGAAAAAATAGGGAGGGGACAGGCTGTCAACTGCCAACTATAGGGGACCAACCCCTGCCTGCTCTTTCGGTGAGGGTAGGCATAGAGGAAGTAAGGAGAAAAGAAGGAGAGAAAAGAGGAAAGTTTTATAAAAGAGAGAAAAAACAGGCTCGTAAAGAAAATAATAAATAGTCACAGAACAAATCTCTATAAATTGATGCCAAATACGCTTTCGTTAAGAAAGTTAAAATGGCTCTTTGAGCCAACCCCGCTTAGCAGCACATCCTCCTGGTAACAAGCAATCATCAAGGGTCGTGCATCGAAGTTCAATCAGTTGATAGTCCTTTTTATGAGTAGTGCTTGCAACAAATCATTATTTCACACTCTACATACTTAAAATTTTATGTGAACAATCTTCTAATTTTTTTCATCCATGACTAATATCGGCCAATCCCCTAAATTGTGTACGAGCCATATGTGAAGAAACATCATCATCTTTAATGCCACTGAATGCGTGTCCGCAGCCGATCACGGAGCGTTTTGCACCCTGACAAAGTCGCGCGTTTTTTTTTTCAAAAACTTTCAAAACCAAAATGTGCACAAGGGTATGCCTAGTTTTTTTTTACCACTGTATGACTTTCATTCATGGCACATAAGTAATCACTCCGTTATAAAGTACGCGCTTACAGCATCTATGAATCCACCCACCCGACTCATTACTTTTTGCAGAAAAAAGACAGGCGGCTTTTGTGCGATATTATGCATGGCCGCTCACTGCTTAACTCTTTCTTCTGTAAAAAAAAGTTAAGAACTATTTAAGCTAAGCTGATTGCCAGAAACATGCCTGAAACCCATTTGCTTCCTATTTGCTAAGCAGAAGTGAAAATGAAGATGAAGTAGCCGGAAAAATCTGAAAATAGGCGTTACGTTGGCGGAGGAAGTCTGCCTAAGACCAGATTAGAAACAAGTTCTAAGCACTGGCATGCCTCAGTGGTAGCAAACTGCACTGGCATGCAGTGGACCTGGTATGGGATCCCGATGTGTCAGTGGTGTTCTTATTCACTGAGTTTCAAGCACTGGTGTGGCTCAGTGGTGAATACTGGGTTGCCACGCAGTGGACCTGAGTGCCAATGTTCCTCTCAAGTGTAGCGAGATTGTTGTAGTTTAGCTAGCTCTTGTCTAAAAAAAGTTCGTTTAGCTAACGCTCAGAGTGCACGCGAAAGTTTATGATATCGCGTTTCATGGTGACCATTTGATTTGCTTTATTTTCACTTGTAAATTGTGAAGTATTTCATAGCGAGCCTAACGGATTTGGCCCATTTCCATCTAGTCACCCATTTCTCTGCGCTCATGTGGCCGATTTGCGTAAGAGGACCTTAATGTATGACGAACACGATTTGCAGGTCTTGGTATAAACAACATTACTTAATTCGCTGTCACGTATGTCATGTAATTCATTTCCCCAGAAATGTGTGGGACATATTCGAATACCGTGGCACGCAATTCGGATGTAATGACTATAGCGTGAAGGAACCCGTGCATCATAATATGCTGTGCCGGCGTCGGCCACGTTGTCAATTGGCGAAATATCTTGAAGGAAGAAGCAAACATATGTCACGGCTCCAGTTGAAATCAATACTATAGGCATATTACATAGCAGTCAAGCATTTTACCCCAGATCCCCATGAGTGCATTGCTTCGGAGAAAGACCCTATGCAAGCGTCACGTAAGTACAACGCCAATTTCGGTTGCAGTGTTGACCATCTTCCTTCATTACAAAGTATTAAATATCCGATCTGTAACTCGGCAAACTATAGTCAAGAGTTGCGCGAATGCACCTACGATTAGTACTTATAATACACACATCACCACACTGTAACGTGCATTTCTTAGCGATGAAACAGGAGTATCCGCTCTGCCATGACTAGTGCCGATGCGTTACGTTTCACCATGAGCTACCTTATAGGCGCCAGTTTACTCGGCGTGCTTGGAGTGTTGGGGAACGTTTTACAAGTCAAGACATCGGTTCTACTCGCAACAGTTAGCTCAATGCTAATATTTCGGCATAAGCCGCTGCTTCCTGCCTGCTTTTCACAAAATAATCACGCTTTCCACGAAACCTTAGAGTACACCTTCCCCTTCGGAAGACAGGAAAAAATTCACACAAAGCTTTGCTAACAAGCAAACTCGAATACGCCTCCCCCATTTGGAGCCCTATGAAGTTTGCTTTATTAATTCTTAGGAATGAGTCCAATTTCGGGCTGCATAGTTATACATCGAACTAATAATTCTGCTCCAGCATACACCGCCTTGTATAATGTTTCACAATTTTCTCTTTAGCAGAAGGACGCAGAATTTCTCCACCATCCTAATTTGTAATTATAACTTTTCCCAACTGCATGGTACTTCGTGACAGCCACCCATCAGAACTTCTCACGGCTTGTTCGATTCCAACTGTGTTCAAAGCCTCCATGGTTCGACCCTTGCCTCCAATACATAATTTCTTGCTGCAGCCACTGAAAACTACAATTGATTTATATGTAGGGTTTAACGTTCCAAAAACACCATATGATCATGGGAGACGCCGTAGTGGAGGGTTCCGGAAATTTCGACCACCTGGGGTTCTTTAACGTGCACCCAAATCTGAGCACATGGGCCTACACACTGAAGACAGTAACTGCCTTCCTGAAGTTATAACATTTAAAGACACCCAGAAAAGTTCAGGTAGTATTTCGGTATACACTTCATTAACTAACTTTAACTATTCACTTTTCATTTCGTGCACATTTTGATCCGATTAGCGTTGAATTGTAAACGATCTTCTTGTCACTATGCTCTGTACTTCAGCTTTTGTTAGACGGCTCTCTTTTTCTAAACGAAAATAATGGTTTAAAACGGTGTTACGCTGTTCGTTTTTTCTTACAAGTATTTGATTGATTGATTGATTTGTGGTGTTTAACGTCCCAAAACCACCATATGATTACGAGAGACGCCGTAGTGGAGGGCTCCGGTAATTTTGACCACCTGGGGTTCTTTAACGTGCACCCAAATCTGAGCACACGCGCCTACAACATTTTCGCCTCCATCGGAAATGCAGCCGCCGGTGCCGGGATTCAATCCCGCGAACTGTGGGTCAGCAGCCGAGTACCTTAGCCACTAGACCACCACGGCGGGGCCCTTAGAAGTATTTGCTTGATTATATCTTTTCACTCTGTAACTCTCTTGTAACCCGCCATTGGGGTTCGGCAGATGTAGCACCTCTTTATGCGAACCCATCCACGTTGACGCTTAGCAGCGCATCTTCCTCTCCTTGACTAACGTCTATGACCATACCTTAACCTTTGCTGTAGCTTTAGTTGTTGGAGTATACCAGGACACCACATCTGGTGAATCGCAGGCAAAGATGGCAGCAACGAGAACATATTAAAGACTGGTACCCTTTATGCACTCATTCAAAACACCATGAAACGGGAATTGTAATGCTTCACGCCTCGCATGTTCCCTCTATCCCACCCATGAGTTCCCACAAGGTGAGCGGGGAGCTATACTCTGTTCCAGAAGTGCCGTGCAGCAGAGCCAAGGCTACACGACCCTCGAGGGCAGGTTGTTGCGAAGCGAGATGTAGTGCCCCATGTACGTAGCCCGTTGTTCGTCCTCATTACTTTTTGCAAGCGGCATCGTCGGAGGATTTTTACTTGAAGGCCTCTATGCGTGTTGTAGTTGTGATTTGTATGACAATTTTGTCGAATTTCTTGTATGAAACAATTTTTGTGGCTCCATCATACAAAGAAAGAGTTCTCGCTTGGACGTGTTATAACATACAAATGACGAAAGAAATAACGCTGTTTTGGCTCGTATGTGTTATGCTTTTACTTATGAAATACTAAGGAATGGTATGACACTGTCAAAACTTTTATTTGAAGTCCACCCAGCCTGAGCACCCCCAGCACCATGGAGGACCAGTCTAGAGTTGTGATTAGTCCGCGGTAGCAGATTTGGCCATTCCTGTCAAAATGGCGATGCCTGCTCAACTGTGCGATATCGTTCCCGGATCAGCTTTTACGACGAGGGAGCGAAGTGGTTGGCTCTAAATGTGTTCGGCACAGTGCGTAAAGAGGGCGGCAGAAATGCAAGCATGAGCGCTCTCATTAAGATAACGGCTGCGTACACCAACGTCAGCGAGCGTTTGCTGTACAAGAGGGTAGCGGAGAAAGATAAGCAAGGCGAAGTACTTTCATCCAAGACGCTGTCTCGCGGTGGTAGGGTCCACGATCGAGAGCAGCTGCTGGACGACTTCGGCCTTGGTATGTTGCGCAGAGTCATGCACAGTTTCTATAAACGGGGAGAAATTCCGACGGTGCACTAGCTCGCCGCATACTTCAAAGAAGATGACTCGCTGCCTTCCGGGTCCGCAGCAACTATTCACAGGATGCTTCTCGAGGTAGGCTTCCGCTTTAAAAAGCTTTACCGTAATTCGTTCCTGATCGAGGGCACATACATCATCCAGTGGCGACGCAAGTACTTGGGCCAAATCAACGAGGCTTCACGCCAGGGAGACCTATGTTCTACACTGATGAAACTTGGGTGAACACAGGGCACACTGTGAAGCGGAGGTCCGTCGACGAGATCCATAAGTCCACTGAGCACGCCAAGAAAGAAAACCAAATGACAGGTCCGCCAAACCCAAGTGGTAAAGGAGGTCCCCTCACTATTACTTATTGTGGCAAGGAGGACGGTTTATTCACAGCTGCCAGTGAAGTATTTCGAGCCAGAAAGAGAACAGGTGACTATCATGATGAAATGAACAGTGCCCACAACAAAAAGGGGTTTAAAGAAAAAACTACTGCCGAATTTGCCGCATCGATGTGCCATTGTGCTTGATAACGCACCTTATCATTCTGTGAAGCTTGATAAGGTACCCTTTATGGGTACGTTGAAAAAAGATGTTCAGGCCTGGCTCTCTCTGAATTCAGGGTGTGACCTGGAGAAGTGACATGGTGAAAGCAGAACTGATAATGCTTGTTCAAACCGTAAGTACGGAGCGTAATAGATATTTTATTGCATTGCTGCTGATGCTGGTCACAGTGTAATACGCTTGCCGCCATACCATTGTGAGCTCAACCCGATTGAGCTCGTGTGGAGTGATGTTAAAGGCTATGTGGCAAAAGCCAATACACACTTCAGGATGGAAGGCCTCGAGCTCTTGCTTGGAAAGGCATAGAACAAGTCACTGCACAAAATTGGAAAAAAAATACGCGAGCCACGCAATAGCACAGGAGAATGACGTGATGAAGATCGATCACATCATCGATGATGTAATTAATCTGAACCATCGAGTTGTATGGATGCTGACATGTTGACCTTCGAGTTGACCTTGGATGTTGACATGATGAGCAGCGATGAAAGCAGCACGAATGAAAATGATGATCTTCTTCTCCCTTGACTAGTTCCTGAGGACAGTTCCACAAATATTGTGATATCGTGGTCGCCTGCTTATCAGACATGTCACTTGCAGCAGCTTTGGCAACTGTCACCATGGAGGCTTGCACAATGCCGCCCAAAAGCCGTCACGGTGTTTTACAGCTATTTAATGCCAAAACAGCTACTCTTGAAAACAGGCAATGTGGTGCTCCCTACTTCGAAGCAGATTCTTGTCACCACTGCATTTTTTCTTGTGTCGCATTGCACTTCAAATACATCACTTATGTGTGCTCATATGTACCGTTTTACCAGTGACACCATGCCACTATTGCCTTCGCGGCAATATTTTGAGGACTTTGTGTGCTCCCACTCCCGACTGTCGTGCCCTTCGCCCGCTAAAGGCACAGCTACAGCTACAAGTAGTTTGTGTTTTAACGCCGTAGATTCCGCAATAACAACTTAAAAGATGAAGCGTCGAAGTGCAGGCAGTGTTGTGATATTTACCTAAAAGCCATCTCGTGCACCCATGTGTTTTCCGCGGGTCGTACGGTTGCTGTGCCCCATGGCGGCTACAGCTGCAGCACCCACTGTTGCGTGTTCTAATACCATCAATTTTGCAGTGGGAACTTAGCGTCTAAGTGTAGACGTTTTGTGCTATTTACTTGAAAGTCATCTCTTGTCGCCCATGTGTTTTTCATGTGTCATATGGTTGCTGTTCATTTCGTGAGGCATCCGTCAGAAGCTGTTCATCATCAGGTTGAACTTTATTCTTCGGTTTAAGGGACACACTCTCAGCTCATGCTTCCATCGAATGCTGTCTTTATGTGTGGAACACATGCATTCTCTAGTGTTGAAAAGCAAGAACACAGTTTTTGAGATATACAAACATTATGATTTAGCCTGCTTATCATTATTGAAACTTCGGGATGGATGGTTTGAAGCAAGCTGACTGCTGCTGTTTTCCCTGCTGTTGTCCTTGCAATCGCTCTTCTCAGGACTTTCCAGTTAGACTGAAAGGAGTTTGTTTTGGCTGTCAGGAGACAAACAATGAGCAGCGATGTCCTTAGGAGATATACATGATGTCCTGACAGCGGCAAGGTAAATGAGAAGAGGGGGGCTTTAATGAAGCGTGTTTTTCTTGAGACGTACATGATACATCACCGGATGTGGGCTATGCACACTTCACCTCAACTAAGCGGAACTTCGTGCACAGCGCCACTACCACAGGGCATGAGTTAACCTTGAGTGTGAAACAGCGAGCTAAAGTGGGACAATAATGTACGACGCACAGGCGTATCACTGGTACAGTTTAACTAAGCAGTGTCATTTCAGTGATGTTGCATGTTTCTTATTTGCTGTTTATTGCTGGTTAAGCGATAATGAAGAATCATTTGTTAGTTGGAGCTGCATCTGCGTTATACTTTGTTGTCCTATTTCTTCATGATGTTTCACACTAAGATGTGCAGCAAATGCCTCGCACGGAATCAGTGAAGCAAGAATTGGGCTTGGTCTGACGGTCAGTGTACTGGGAATCAAGCCTTCCTCTGGATACGTGATTGTTGACAAGTTTATATTTTGTTAATGAAAAAACATTCTTGTTTTACCTAAGTCGAGTGATGTAGCCCATTCAGGCACATAGTCATCATATGTGAACACTACTTCTTTGTGCATGTTCACTCAAAATGTTCCCGTGAAAGAAGAAAAAACACTGAGACGTGATTAATTTTGTTACATCACGTGTTACAATCTGGAAGCGACGATAAAATACAATCCTCGTTGGCTCGCAATGAATACAACCAGTCACAAATCGCACATTTACTTCATCTTACCTGTGATTCTCTTTAGGAAAAAGTAGGGCATGAGTTATTTTACAGTAAATTTACAAAGGATGATGAATCGGTACAATCAGACGATCTTGCAATCTGCAGGTAGGGCTCGCCTGGAAAGTGATTTATTTTCTACAAGTTACTTTCGACTTGCAGAAAGTGACTTGAAGAAAATAAGTCACTTTCGACGTCCGACCTACCCGCATACTGGAAGATTGCAAAAACTGTATCCATCCATAAGTCAGTAGACGATAATGTACCGTCAAACCACAGACAAATTTGCTTTACCAGCAAATCATGGAGAATTTTGGAGCACATCGTACTCGTTGGCTCACCGAAAAATTCTGAACTCCTGCTCTACCGTCCCACACACAGAGGTAGGCCACTTGGGCCTAGAGGAATGGCGGCGAAGACCAGACGAGAATACGAAGAGATCAGGCTACGCACGAGTAACGGAGCAACGATCCCGTTAGTAAAAAGAATAAGGGTTATCGGCATGATAATCAAGGCAAATGGTGCTAACGGTGAAACGATCACTGAACTAAAGCACAAGACTACAAACGCCATGAGAGTTCTCAAGAGGGTCACTAGCAGAAGAAGGGGTATGTGGGAGGATAGTCTCACACGACTTATACACTCTTTCGTCATGTGTCATATTGCGTACATTGCGGAATTTCACAACTGGTACAAGGCAGAAGAAGCCGAAATCAACGTCGTTATCCAAAAAGTGTACAAGGTGGTAATGGGCCTACCCGAGTCCACCAGCACGCACCTGCTGCTTCAACTTGGACTTCACAACACGTTAAGCGAAATAGCCGAGGCGCGGCGCACTTCACAACTGGAAAGACTATCGGGCACGACAGCAGGAGCCCAGATCATGGAAAGTCTCGGCATCTGTTATTACACCAAACAAAGCCAGAAAGTCGCTGTGCCAGACGTGATCCGACAAACGATAAGGGTTGAGCCAATTCCACGCGACGTTCACCCGGAACAAAACCCGGGCAGAACAGTGGCCAGGGCAGGAGCTCTCTTGCGCACTTACGCCGACGAAATGGGAATGCTGTTCATTGACACCGCTCCATACGCAGACCGCTCGAAATTGCAGTCATGGTCGTCGATTGGAAAGGCGAAACGAGAATATCGGCAAGTATTCGATGTGACCACGCACAAGAAGTGGAGCAAGTAGCGGTGGCGCTCGCGCTCATGCATCCGTCATCCACTACTCTCCTCTGTGATTCGAGACAAGCCGTAAGAAACTTCGCCAAAGAATGGACCTCTCAACGAGTGGTCTAAGTCCTGCGCGATAGAAAATTTTATCAAGAGACAGAGCTTCAAACCAAACTCCTGTGGTTCACGGCTCACATGGGAGAGGTATTGGAGACACACCGCAACCTAAACGAGACGGCACCCGCCAAGGCGCGCGAGCTCGTGAACCGCGCCGGCGACCGTCCTCTATGGGGAAACACCAAAGACCGTTTGACGACTTATAATGAAATTACCAATGCTTTCTACCTGGCCCGCCGAACCATTCGTCCACCAAGCGAGAAGCTAAACAGGATGCAGGCGGTTCCTTCACGACAGCTGCAGACGCACACGTATCCCAACCCATCGCTGTTTAACTGACTATAGCCCAATATATATCCGACGAATATATGCAAGATATGCCATAGTGAGGTCGCCACATTAGGTCACATGCTCTGGGACTGCGCTAGAATTCCGCAAGGTGCTAAATCTGGAACCCTTCCGCCGCGGTTGGCCGCTGCCCTGTGCAGCCCTAGCCTCGGTGACCAACTCTGGGCCGTACAGCAGGCCCGCGAGGCGGCGGTCAGGCAAGGTCGTGACGTCCCCAAGCGGGAAACCTAAGGTCCGGTCGACAAAAGCTCTGCCGGACTTCCAATAAAGATCTTACCAACCAACCAATCGTACTCGAGAACTTGACCACAGATTTCAAAGCAAATATTCTGTTTGATGTTCGACATAGTTTTAGAAGAGGCTTATCGACAGTCACTCAGCTTACAGAGGTGCTTCAAAATCTCGTATTAGGTATTAACGACCATAATCACACAGACACACTCATATTAGACTTCAGTAAAGAATTTGATTGTGTGTGCTATACCAAACTAATTGCCAAATTACTGCTGTGATTGGTGACGGTCTCGTCACTGCATGAATAAAGAGCTTTTTATCTGATCGATCCCAATTTGTCAATATCGAAAACATCTCATCTTCTCCTGTGTCAGTGACTTTAGGTATACCACAGGGCTCAGTATTGGGCCCGCTGTTATTTTTTATTTTATAACTACATAACAAATGCGCATCAATTGTAAAGGTAAACTCTTCGCAGGCGATTGTATAATATATCAGGAAATACACAACAGGGATGACTACGTTTTACTCAATAGCACTCTAAGGAAAATAATCTATTCGCGTGACAGGCGGCAAATAAGACTTAATACAAAAAAGTTCATTTTTAATTGATCATTCATATTATGTGATGCATTGTGTAATTTGTTGATTGTAGTTATAACCAAAAACAGTTGTCAACCGGGGCTTATTTGCTTCTGTGTGTCTACTGTCTTCGTCTCAGTCGTGCTGTCTGTATACAAGAATGAAACAACTCGTCCAATTTCATGAGCTAAAGTTCCTAATACAGTGGACTCACGCAGCTTACGAAAATACAGAGCAGCACCCCAAAAGCTTTTATTGAACTGGGGTCGCAAGCAGTCCAACATGGGTGAAAGTGTGGGCCTAAGGCGGCAGATGGACATAATTTTTTGAAGAATTGCTGTAATGAAAATACTTATTCCCTAAAACTCATGCAGAGAAACTCGCAAACCTTATTTATTTAATGAACAAATGTCTATCAAACCTCGCCACTTAGGTTTTATGGCATGGCCCATATGCAAGTGACTGCTCATAATATTTAAATGAAGCCAGCTGTCTCATTGCATCACATGAATCTGCACTCTTCATTATCACAGTACACAATTTACGCGAATGTTATATTACTCAGAACATCTATTTTCAAACAAGTATTTTAAGTTATAAGTGCAGTCCTAACTGCACACAGCACGACACAATCAGTGTTGCACCGCGTATGGAGCAGGTCACTTTCATTGTATAGCAATCTACCCTGAATTCTCCGGATCAATCACAATCGCAAATGCACCGCGCCCCGTGTAAACGTTACGGGTAGCGGCACCACACACGCTACGCGTACGTTATTCATAGCGTAGTGAACGCATGAGGTCTACTTACATATGCAGCATTAGACTACGTGATTCTACACTCCTCTCTCTTAGTAGTCATCAAAAGGAAATGAAGAGAAAAGTGCCAACTTGTAGCTGTCTCTCCTTACGAGGGTGCCTCAACAGGTCAGCAGAGGGATGGGGTGGGACAATGGAAGTGAAAGAGATAGGAAGAAAATAGAGGATTATAGTAAGAAGAGAACCCGCATTGTAGAGGAGGCATAGGAAAGATGGAAACGGTCGGAGGAGATCGAGGACGGGGTGCACTGGTCTGGCGAGAGCTACACAGCACCGGAGAAGATGGACGAGACGCCGATCGACGAGGCCTACGAGGCACAGTCAATCGAGGCGACTCACGCCACGAAGAGTTCGCAGGTGACGAGCCGATAGGTGAGATCTTCACGGGATGGAGACCGCGGTTGACGGAAAACCGTTCAGTTTGAGCTCTTCAAAGCGAATCCTGCACGCCTAGCGAAAACTCCGCTGCGTATTAGGACGCAATGTGAGCAAAAGCAAAGCTTGCTTGCTGTTACACCCCGAAGATAGAGATAAGTAAAGCACTGAAAATAGAGCCATCATTTCGTATTGCACGTGAGCGGCACTTCACATGCCCTTAGGCATGCGTGAACGAAATCTGACGAGGTGTGAGCTTTCATATTCAATTTGGCTGGTGCGGCGCTTTCCACCTAAACTTGAGCCACTGAACCCTATCCCTCAAATGTCAACATGCAAGTATCTCGAAGACGCCCGCTTTTATGGTGCCGAAGAGAATATTTAACCACTTTAACAATTACAGCTCGTAGCATGGCGAAGTTGCACAGTGTCCCAAGACGCCCTAGCCGCTTTCGCTGCAGCGCTTGCCGCTAGCATATAACAGGGCGTGGAAGGATACACTTAGTCGTGCTCGCCTTTCTGATTGGTTCAGAAGGCCTTTAGCTTCCGCAGTGCTACACGGAACTTATGGAACAGAGTATAGTGCGACAGCCTGGTGAACCTTGGGGAGCTACGTTTTGATCTGGACGAGTGCTATCAGCAAAACTTGAGGTAAAGCCGCCTCATTGCGGTGTGTCAAAACTTTGTCAAAATTACACTTATATTGAAAATGCGCCGAATGGTACGCTAGTAGCACAGGTCCGTTGCCTCAACTAATTGAGAAAGTCACGCACAACTTCAGTGTTCAGTTTCCAGACGGCGATACCACCATACGAGCAAAAGCACTGTGAGTGTGATAAAGACATGACCGTATAGCTTCGTTCGAGTTTTTCGTGTTGGCTTATAGGGTTAAACGCCCAGCGGCAATCGCTGTGGACTTGAGAGGTCATTGGTTCGACCTCTAAAACGGGCTTCGTTATGTTTTTTTCGTCGTCTGAAGGTGTTTAATTTACTGACGTACTTCCGCGACGGAAAGACGCCATTAAATTCTTGGTATACTCTGGCGTAAAACACTTTCGAATTAAAAAAATACAGAATCATAAAAATCTATGTCCCAGAAACCAGAACCAGCTTAACATTTACTAGTATAACGGCAACATGTTATAACAGTAAAATATGAACTTGCCTTTTTAAGGAATATCTCAAAATTCAAACCACTGCGCGCACAATTAGTCACAATGACGATGGCAGCCACCCACTATCGTACGTATGCATGTTCGCTACGCCACAACTGAAGTAGAATGTAAACGGACCATTTCCCGCTTGGTGCTCCGTGTGATCAAGACTTTCGTGCAGCATTCGAAACATCATTTATTTAATAAAATTTGCTTGCTTTGTGCCCATTTCTAACCATTGTCTTGTTCGTTCCCGACCAGAAGACTTTCCATCTGGCCTAACCTTATCTTGCTGTTGTTAATTATTTCTTTATTATATATTAGGTTATTTATTTATTTATTTATTTATTTGCACTACTGCCAGTCTCTGCTGAGATCATAGCAGATGGGCACTCTGTAGAGATGATATGATTGCTCGTCATAGTAAAAAAACTGTAATACACAACATAAAAGCAACATCAACCTGGCACTTTGTACATTAGCAATATTTACACAACATGATAAACAAAATACAAGTGCATACGAAAATGGCAAGTTTAACAATGAGGCCGCTTTCATGGCTGTTTACAGAACATACAAAAAGTACATACTGGTTTCATTACCATTATCACTGGGTATATAAAGAAGCTAAGAATTGTTTTCAATTTCTAACACAAACTGAGACAGTGTCTCAGTGTTGGTGATGTGAGGGGCCATCATGTTGCATTCGCGAATAGCAACCGAAAAAAAAGAATATTTACTCATAAGTGTTGCATTTGTATTGTACTAATGTGTGTGTATGTTTGTGTCTTGTGGCTCGTGTTAATAAGACATGTAGTTTGAAATGTCTATTTTAAAATAATTGTGCAGGAGTTCATAAAGAAATTTTAGACGTGCCTGTTTTGATGGTACTTTTACCGTAGGAATTTCAAAAAGAGTTAGCAGACTTGTCGGTGAGTGTTCACGTTTATATTTGTTGTGGATGAATCTTACGGCTTTCCTCTGTACTGTATCAATTTTTTATGCTTGTGCGAGTGTGAGGAAAGCACACTGTATTTCTGTATTCAAGGATAGACCTGGCGAATGTTTTGTAGGCTAGGAGCTTTGTTGGGAAGGTTGGAATTTGAAGTGACCTGCAAAGAAAAATAATTTTGGCATGGCGATTGAAGTAATATTTCCAATTTGCTTGTTTCACCTTAAGTCCGACGTGATTGTTAAGCCTAGGTATTTAGGTTTGTGTACTCTGCTCATAGCAATGCCAATTATAGTGAAGCAAAAGTTTGATGGCTCTCTCTTCGTCGTTATCGTCATGCAGCTGATTTTTTTACATTTATTGTCATCTGCCAGTTTGAACACCATTCAGAAATAGCAGAGAGTAATTTTTTGAGCGAATAGGTGTCTTGGTCTTTTTTAATTTCTCTGTAAATGGTACATTCATCCGCGAATAGCTTTATTTTACAGTGTATATTAGTGTATATGTCATCGATATGCACGAGAAATAACAAGGGCTCGAGCATGGAACCCTGGGGCACTCCTGACGTAATCGGTACAATATCTGATGCAATGTTTTCGACAACAACAAACTGAGACCTATTAGACAAAAACTCACGCACCCAAGCAACTATTTCTTCGTCCCCAGTAATGTTTTGTAGTTTAGCGATTAGCTTGGTGTGACAAACGAAATCAAACGCTTTCGAAAAGTCGAGTAATATTATGTCCATTTGGCAGTGATTGTCAATACCTAGCGCAAGATCGTGTATGACCTCAGTCAGCTGCTTCGTGGTCGATAATCGCCTACGAAATCCATGCTGGTTGGGGGACAGGATGCCCTCGTTTTCGAAAAAACGTTGTTAGCTGTATTAAGACTATATGATCGAGCAGTTTTGCATACCATGCTAGCTAAAGATATTGGTCTGAAATTGGATTCACTAGATTTATCTCCCGAGTTATAAATTTGAATAATTTTGCTATTTTCCAATCTTCTGGTAGTCTTGATGTTAAAAGTGATTTACGGAAAATACTGCCGAGATATATGCTACACAAATCTGCGTACCTTTTTCGGAAATTGGTTAGGTATATTATCCGGACCACACGCTTTCTTAGTATCTAGAGCAAGCAGAAGATTAAGAACACCAGTGTCTGTGATAACGAAAGGTTCAATCACAGACACCGCGCGTGGAACCGATTCCCGCATGACGCCATTATCTCTTGCAAAAACTGAATGAAAGAACTGGTTATACTTGTTGGCTTTATCAAATTTTTCATGTGAGTATATTTGAATGGTGAGCGTGTTCTTTCGGCGAAAGTGGTTCCAGAATCTTTGTGGACTACTTTTGTGAAAGCTAGGGTGTACAAAATTGAAATACTGCTGTTTGGGTTCCTTGGCTTTTTGTTTAAATTTTTTTGCTGCAAGCACAAGTCTAGTGGTGCTAAATAAGTCATTTCCGGCAGCCTTGTTAACTTTCCGTAATCTTTTGAATGGGCGCTTTGCGTGTATTACGTCACGATAAATCCGCGGGTTATTCTTTAATGTCTTTTCTTAATTTGACCGGAATAAAATTTGTTACACAGCGTGACACTATGTCTTTGAAGCACAACCAGACAGCATTTACATCAGTGAAAGGATCTGACGCCAGTGCCAAATACTCTCGGTATTCATTAGGTAGATAGGTTTGTATGTAGTCGTCGTCAGCTTTATCGAAATTGATTGTGGTTTGGGCAGCAGTTTGCACTGATGTTTATAACCTAGAGGTAAAATACACTTCGGAATATTAGGGTCGGATATTCCTTCTTTTACGTCAACCTTCAGCTGTTCTATGATGAAATTATTGCTTAGTAAAACATGTCAAATATGCTCTGATACTCGCTTCGCTTCCTTGTAAGGCTTTCCATGATTTGGCAAAGGTTAAAGTTTGACATTATGTCGAGAAGGGCTTCTGAAGTCTTTTATGTGTACTGCATGGTAGACCAATTAGGGTCGGGAAGGTTAAAGTCCTCCATGAGAATGACGCGGCAGTTTCGAGCATGCTGCTGCAAATACTTTTGTATCGCAATAATGCATTCATTTCCACGTCCGGGACTTCGTTAGTTACCGCCAACGAGCATACTTGTGCCATTTGTAATAATCTTACGAAAAACTTCCTCGGCATCAGTTACCTCTGGCAGAGTGACCAGTGCGATATATTTCTTTATAGCTAAGACTACACCTCCACCATGTGATTGCCTGTCTTTTCGAACGAGTACATAGTTTGGGGGAGTAATTTCATCACTCGAGATTGTCGGGGATAACCATGTTTCAGTCATTGCTACTATATCTGGTTCACAATCGAGCAATAAGTTTTTAAATGACTGTACCTTATTCAGGATACTTCGAGCGTTTATGATTAGAGGAGTTTTTTTTTCTTGTCCTTGTTTTGACGACACCCTGGACGGTACACATCCTTTTTTTTTCTTTCTTCTACACTCTCCTCCTTTTTTGAGCTATTTTTGAATGCTTTCCAATTTCAACATTGTCATTCTTTTCGTCATCCCAGATGTAAATACGGTTATTAATGAACAGCTAGTTGTACACTAACGACACCTTGTCTTTGTTTTCATGGTTTTGCTTAGCACTGTCCCTGAGTTTCTTGCGGGTTTCTCTAAGTTT
Source organism: Rhipicephalus annulatus (assembly GCA_013436015.1). Taxonomy (NCBI): domain Eukaryota; kingdom Metazoa; phylum Arthropoda; class Arachnida; order Ixodida; family Ixodidae; genus Rhipicephalus; species Rhipicephalus annulatus. Next base: position 846,797 of record WOVY01009330.1, read on the forward strand.
TCGTGAGCAGTCTTCCCAAATCGAAAAATCTGCATCTTTCAGGTTGAAGCCGTTTTTGAGTATGGCATTTTTATTTCTTTCGTGAAGTAATATAAGTATGACTGGCCTCGTTTTGTTTGGTCCACTTCTCCTTAAGTGATGAATGCGCTCGATGGCCACAGGTTCGAGTTGAAGGGTTTTTGTGTATATTTTCTCGTTTACGACCTCTGCAAGCGCTTCGCTAGTTTCAACTTCCGCTTCTGGTATACCATAAACTATTAGGTTTGACCTTCTGCTGCGGTTTTTCAGGTCATCTATCCTCGCTTCGCGGCTTTCAATTACTTTATTCATGCCATCCATTGGTTCATCGCACGCAAGGACTTCAGCTTCAAGTTTCGTAATGACATCAAGCTTGCCATCTATATCTGCTGAACGCTTTTCTTTCATATGTTTTATATCCCAGGCTATTTCAGTGTGTTTTCTGGCGATTTCTTTCAAGTCAGGACCAGGGTTGCTTTCAATATCTCCACCCATAAGCAGTAGCTTCCTGGGAGATGTTATACATATCTTCCTAAGAGGTGCATGTGCATCGTCTGTGCAACATGGTGCCCCAATGTGTGTTATTTATCTCACTTTTATATTCTACTTTTATCATCTAGTCAGGTTATAATTGATATTCGAAAAACGTTTTGCCCTGAGAAAATGACACCAATAACAAAAAGAGGAAGAAGAATAAGGGTGTTTGCCATCAGCCAATGAGTTTCACGTCGGAGGTCACAAAGATATCTAGGAAAGACGAAGATCACAACGAATCATTATATGATATGTTACTTCTTTAAGATTTCATGTTAACAATCTTCTCATTTATTCATCCATGAATCAATATCAGCCAATCTATATTTTGGGTAGGAGCCATATGTGAAAAAACATCATCATCATCAACAACGCCTCCAAATGCATGTCCATCAGCGATCGCCCAGCGTTGGATGCCAGGTCGAGTTGCGCTTTTTTATACATTGCTAGGAGAGGACTTTGCACATGGCTCTGCCTATTTTTTTAACCTTGTTATGGCCTTTAATTGGTCGCACACAAGTCAGCGCCCCGTTATAAAGTAGACACCTATAGCATCTATGAATCCACCCACCAGACTGAAAATAGTAAAAAAAACACAGGCGGCTTTTGTGCTATAATAATCACGGCTGATAACATGCTTGACTTCTTCTAGTCGCAAAAAATGTTAATAAAAACTATTTGGGCTATACCAGTTGCCAGAATTAAGCCTGAAACCTATTTATATCCTCTGTGGTAAGCAGCCGGAGAAAAGGAAGACGATATAGCAGAAAGAAGGCGGGAGCGCGAGCTGTAACTAACCTGAAAACATTGAACATTTTCTTCTCATACGCCACTGTATGAAAAATCAAAGTATAATGTGTTTCGAAATTTTCTTTTAAGATTGAAGAATTTCACTTCGTACTTCCCAATATAGTCTATATCAAGCTGCTATATATATTGTATATTATATCATATATTGATATATTGTATATCAAGACTTTAGCGACAGGAACATCTGCGGGGTCCTCTGCAAATTCCTATGAGATAAAAAGAGAATACCTTGCTGAGCCATTTATCAGTTCTCTATTTTTGCTAATCAAGTTTAATTTTCTTATTTCATCGTTATATACACTACATTGGCTTAACCTATTGAAGAATTTCGAATTATGATTATGCCTCAGTTATTCGAACAGTTCTCCTATTTCTCTTTTTTCACAAGTTAATTTTTCGCGTTGTATCAAAATAATATCGTCTTGTAAAAACAAAGTAACCATCTTTTTATAGCCCTCATAGTCGTGAACTGTTCACTTACATTAACTGCCAGCTTTTTGTCCATTCCCCTTTAGTGGGTAAGAGCCACAAAATAGGAACAAGCAAGCAAGCGCGAGAATTCGGCCCGTGCCTCGAGGAGCGGGAACGCTGACGAGGCACTCGACTCTGGGCCGCCGGCGAGGACGGCTGCCGCCACTCCTGGCTCGTCTACCATCTGACCCGGTGCCATGGCTTCGTAGCCCGCCTAAGCTCACCGGGCGTGGCTAGGAGCGGCCACTAGAGAGTCGGAGCTGGAGACGCGGGTAAGCATCCCCGTCGTCTTCGTACACCGCCATGGCCCCTACGTGATCATGGCCGTGTTCGGTGGAGCCATACTGGGCGGTGCCTGTGTCTTGGGCTACTTTGACATCCCGAAAAGAATGCTGAAGAGGTACGCAGTTCCATCGCCTCCCGGATCAACTCCTCAGACCCGCCCTGTAATGGCAACCCCAGTACCAACCACCTAAGAAGGAGCGACACCCGCACGGACGCCATCAAGGCCCCGTTTCCTGGCATTCAGCGAGGATGAGAATTGGAAACAGGGGACATCAGGTTTTCGTTTCCTGCTATTTGGCGGAGACGAGAGTTTCACGCCGACGCAATCAAGGCACCGGTTCCTAGTACTCGGAATGGGTGAGAGTTGGAGACAGACACCTTAAAGGCTCGTTTTCCTGGAAGTCTTCAAGGATTCAAGTTTGACATTTCTAGAACGCAGCTCACAGTTTGAGGGAACAGTTCCACCAATTCTGTCGTGGTCCAGAGAGCTGAGTTCTTCTTCAAGTAATGTCCAAGCTGGAGGCAACCGAAGCTGTGGTACCCGGGCATGGTTCAGGGCGCCGGCGGCGGCTTCACGTCTGCTGCATGTGGCCGCAGCCATGTCCAGTGCTGCAGCAGTGACCTCCATCATGGCAACGATTACGGGAAAGTGGTACAGTGTGTTTTTTTATAGAGCAGCATTATTGCCAATCGACAGAACGCTGCTGCCTTAACTCAACCAGTGTTAAATTGCGCGTCTGTGGCGATATGCTGGTCTTCGGCAGAGACTTTTCATCAATCTAGCAACTGTGGTGCAGAGACTCGTATCAGTAGCAAAGACTATGCATTAAGTGGTCAGACAGAACTGAAAAACTATTGCATAAGTCTTCTCTCAGTTTTCTACTCTGGAGAGGGGCACACACAACCGGTGGTCAAATATGAAGGGCACAGTGGAGAGTAACGGAGCTTTGGTGCTTAGCCTTTTTTTTTGCACGGCCTCTTTTTTTTTTGAACTGAAATGAAGTTTATCAAGTGGACCCTAGAATATGCTTGCTTCTTCAAGTCTTCCTCTTCACAACTCTACTTTTCATTCAATAAATACTTTTCCGTTCTCCAGTCTTCAGTAATCTTACTACTCTGTCTGTTTTGGTTGATTTCAGCCTGATCCATCATCAAGGGGAATCTAATGCTGGTCACTAAGAGAAAAAATACTGCCGACGCAGTCTCTGCGCAAGTTTTTTCGGTGTAAGCTGAAGCATCACTGCAGATTTCTCATATTTATATTATTTCCCTATGAGCAAGAACAGGGAAAAATTCGCATGCAAGGACGCAGGTGGAACGGGTACGGTCATAGGTATTACTTTTCTTAAGTATAGGGGAAGCATGGGCGTGTAAATTTGTCGATACAAAATACTGAATAACGGGTGATGTATTTCCTTGTGCAAGCGGTGACTAAATCCATCTTTTCAAGTATAGCAAGAGTGTTGTAATGTAGCTGGCTCAACCTAAATTGTAAAGAAAGTTCATTAGTCTCATGCTAAGAGCACACACTAAAGTTGTTGTTTTCACGTTTCATAAAGACCGTTTGATTTGCTTTAATTTACGTTTGTTAATTGTGAAGATTTCTTAGTGAACCAAAGGCACTTTCACTATTTCCATTCTATCGGCTATATATCGCTGCTCGTGTGGCCGATACCGTAACTATGTGTTGAGTGAAATTCACGTAAGAAGCCCCGCCACGGTGGTCTAGTGGCTAAGGTACTCGGCTGCTGACCCGCAGGTCGCGGGATCAAATCCCGGCTGTGGCGGCTGCATTTCGATGGAGGCGGAAATGTTGTAGGCCCGTGTACTCAGATTTGGGTGTACGTTAAAGAACCCCTAGGTGGTCAAAATTTCCGGAGCACTCCACTACGGCGTCTCTCATAATCATATGGTGGTTTTGAGACGTTAAACCTCACAAAGCGTCTCGCGTAAGAAGACTTCGATGTATCACGAACACGATTAACAGGTCATAGTATAAGTAACATGACTTCACTGTCACGTATGTCATGGAATCCTTTTATCCGAAAACGTGTGGCACACAACCGAATACCGTGGCCCATGATAAGTGGGCACGCGTGGCAGGTGATTCTGAGAATGTAATGAATATAGCGTGACGGAGCCGATTTCCCATAAAATGCGGTGCCTGCGTCGGCAGTGTTGTTGATTGGTAAAATATCTTGATGGAAGCAACGAAGTAGGTCATGGCCCCTGCTGAAATCAGAATTAGGTCTTTTTCTTAGCAGCCGAGCATTTTACCCCAGATCGCCACGAGTGCGTTGCTTCGGAAAAAGACCCTATGCAAGCATCACGTCAGTAAAACGCCAATTTTGGTTGCAGTGTTGACCGTCTTCCTTTAAAACAAGATAGTAAATATCACATCTATGACTCGGTGAACCACAGTCAAGAGTTACCGCGAATGCATCTACGATCAGTACCTTTAGTATGCATGTCATCACATCATAACATGCATTACTTGGCGAAGAACAGAGTCCGAACGCACCTGCATGTATATCTACGCATAAAATGGGAAATGAATAACGATATCAGTGTAGATATCACTGAACAAGTGTAGTACGTTGAACATAGAAAATGAGTGGCATGCGAGTTGTTACGAACCGATACATGTGGTCAAAACATTCTATCATGAGGAATATAAGATGGAACATTGAATTCATAGTTCTTTAATGATGAACTGCTGATAAAGTGCTTTGGCTTTTAATACAATCGCGGCTTGACTGTGCCATTGACACAAGACGGCAGAGAAGTGTTACGGCTATCGAGTTTTTTTAAATATTTATTGACGAGTCACGCGCTGAAAAAAGGGAAATAAACATATTCTAAACTTGTTTAAAGACGAAGGGATGGAACTAGAATTCATGTGCGAGAGGCCTTACTCTAATAGTTAGTGGTTTATGATAAGATACCTAATTGTCTCAGCGTATTATATTTGCTTGCAGTATATTGCGCATTGAGTGAGACCACAATTGAATTTCCCGTCGGCGCATATAAAATTTGTTCAATGAGGAAGAATGACTTACGCTCAGCGAAAAAAAGAAAGAGAATAAACTTGGGCATATTACATTATCAATAGCTTCCAGCTGAAGAAGGTACGGTATCCTGCCTATATCATATATGCATCGATTTGTGAACAGCTCCTTCGCACTGCAAACAAAGATCTATTTGGACGATCTTCCCCTCTAGGAAACTAGGATTGCTGCAGTTATTGTATACATACGTTCTGCACAGTCTGAAAGAAAGTTGGGAAGAGATACGAGGTGTGAGGGTTACGTTTTCCGCACCATAAGCTTAGTAATACTTCCTCCCTAGAGCGGAAAAAGTCGCAGGGGTCTGGAGTAGGCAGAGAAAAGGGCTATGAGAGGCATGCCAATTGTTCGATTGCTGTTCAAGAGTTGCTAACCAAACTCCTCTGCTGTTCACATAAATACATCGGTGAGAATGATTGATATACCAACATCTGCCACAAAGAGCATCCAAATTTATTGAATGAAGCTATGTCATCGCAGTTTTCATATTCGGTCATGCAAACGCAATTTTATCTTTGAAGGCCTGGTAATGTTGCAGAGTCACTCTAACCAGACCAAACGAGAAATCTCAGAGACATATCATAAAAGTACACCACACCTTATTCAAGTTAGTTAACCTTCGCTATCACTACAACACAAGATAGTTAAAATTTATTGATCGGCAGTAAACACGCGCATTGGATGTTAGTCTTTTAGTACCTTTTTATGGCATGCGCGATGCACCCTCATATTTGCTTAAACGTGCGATAACCTTTCAGTCGTGAGTCATAGTTGTCGGTGTGCATATGTTTTTCCTTGTCCTACTTCTTTCTTTTGGCCCAGAAGGCGTTTTTCCAACCTGCAGATACAGCGCCAAGGGAAGTTCGTGATGCATATATGCTTCGAGTGACACACAATGGTCAAGTCAATGCATCTAATTTACGAAATTGCGCCCATTTCTAAAGAACTGTTTAAATATACCAGAACCGTACAATTTACTCGTATGTAAACAGCGTCGAAGGACATAGATTTCTAATGCGTCCCTGAGTTTGTAGACAGTTCTTGCACCTTTTAGTTAACAACAATGTTGTACTGTTTTTGTTTTATTTATAATGAAGGTGGACTGACGCCGAAGGATAATAATACTAATGATTAACCGACGCTTCTGAGCCAATTAGCTGGTGGAACTGGGGGACCAGTGCAAATCGTATACATGGCATCTTCCCCCAAACACTGAAGTTTGTAAGTGAATAGCGCAGTAATATATCACACCTTCCCGAGTTCACTTGATCTGAGAAGCGCTGGTACGGTGCAAACGGAAAGTTGAAGCGGGAGGCCCGCGTGCTCGTCGCGGCGGCTGCCGCGGCGTACCATCTGTTCCCATAAGCCTTTGTGCGCCCGTTGGCGGGGGCTAGTGTGCCTGAAAATGTCTATTGTGGGTAGTCGTTAAGCCTTACGTTATTCAGTGTGTTTCAGCTCAAAAGCGATAAGCAAAATTATTTTAAAATGAGTGTTACGCGTCTTCAGCTAGCGCAGTATTGCTCTTTGCCATACGTAGCATGTCAGAATAATTTTTTATCTGCCAAGTACGGTAATTAACAAAGAATTGTTAACAAACTTTTTAAATACTGACTATACAGAAAACATTCTGTACAAACTTGTAGCTCTTATCTAGAAATAACAAAATTTTCAAGGTACCGTAAGATAACAAAGCTGGTTAATTTTTTTTCCAGGGTTTGTTAAAATAGCGCAAAAATAAAAAAAAAATATCACATGATAACCGCCTTACGCGCGGCGTTTCGAGTGCCCTCAAATGTAAGTTGAACGAATTAGTGAAGGCTTCTCACGCATGAAGAACGATTGAACAAGCTATTGGTGCCTACGATAGATCTTAAGCGAGAATTAAACTTCGATGAAAAAAATATAAATAAAAACTTCGACGAAAAAGCGGCCGCCACGTGCAATGCGATACAAGACCGGAGGCAGCATTTCACGCGGCACAGGCTTTTTTTTTCTTTTCGGGCCAACGATAAACATGTTGGTGGGGTAAGGTAACGTTTTGATAAGGGAAGGATATAAAAACCTTAAAGGTAAATATTTCAAAAGTTTTTTCGTTCATATTTGCATCGATTACGGCATGCGATAGCTCTACTGTATACTTGCAAGCAATACTCCACGATTGGCGGTGTGTTCAAAAGTTTATTACTCGTAACTCATCTTTTAGAAAGTCATGTTTAGTGCCCATCTCTTAGAGCGCAGTGCGTATTATAAACAAAACAATTATAAACAAGTGTTCCGTGCTCTTATAGCTAACTCTTAAATAGTAGAAAATCTAGGTGTTGGAAAGAGATCAGCGTAATTGCGAAGTGTTTTTAAAGAGACGTCACTACGCAGCGTGCTTCATGAGGCGTGGTATTCATGAGACGAGGATGGTGCACAGGGCCTGCTCCCTCCATCAGCCCCTACACAGAATCTACATCGAGTCAGCACATGCGTTTTCTTTCGGGTTTCGAAGCATTCGTGGTGTAACACAGCGGCACACATCCGCTATTTTCGACTTCAGTCTTGTGAGCGTTGTCGTCGCTACGGTGTAGATGTAGTCTCTGATGTATCCCCATAAAAATAAATATAGCTGTGTCAAATCTGGGGTACTCTACAGGTCCAAGACGGAAGATCCATTTCTCGGAAATTCTCGATCAAGCCACGTTCGAGTCCGCGCGCAGCTGTGTGGAGCAGCTTCGTCTTGCTGCAACCAGATATTCTCAAGCTGTGCTAAAGAAGCTTGCAGGTGAAGTCGCTCAGTGGGCCATTTATTATTTCGCTCATGTTGCGTTCTGCGTTGAGTGTTCCATCGATAAAGACTGGGCCAATAATTTTGCTGTCGTAAACGCCACACCAAACACTGAAAGACCACTGCACCTGGTGTTGTGACTGTGACAGCTAGTGAGGATTTGAAGCGCTTCAGAAATGACAATTGTGGACATTGATCAGGCACTGCGTGAGAAGCGAGCTTCATCAGATCAGATTATGTTCTTCAGGAAGCCTGGATTGCCTTCTTCCTGTATGAGTATCCAGTTGCAGAAATGAAGACGGTTTTGCATGTCTTCCAGCTTTTGATGCAGGTGAACATGGTATGGGTGAATTCCCCCGCCCATCAGTATGCGCCAAACGCTACTGCTGGAAACGCCGGTATTAGCAGTCACGTCGCACACGCTTGCGTGGGGATGGGCTGCCATGTAAGCAAGAATGTCTCTTCAATATACTCAATTACACCTTTTGCGCGCTGACGCTGCTTTTTGAACGTGTCTGTCTCCTTGAGTGTTTCGTAATTTCACACCAGTGTCGAACTATTTACCAGATATCTTGGGTTTCATCTTCGACATAATCTTGCCGCCTCCCTCGTGTTTGCGTTCACTCGACCGAGGGCGAGAACCATATTCGCACGTTCTTCATTAGTTAAACGCATCATTCCAGACTAAGACTCTGCCTCGTCGAAGCGTGTTCAAAAAAAACGGCCCACCAGATATAGGCCTCCCAACCACGGCCAGGGGGCGCTGCGCCGCGCGCGTTTCACCGCCTTTCTAGCAAAAGAACTCGGCACTGCACTTACTCGGCACTGCGCTCCCGCCTTCTGCCTGCGCTATCTCAGCACGTTCACGGGCTCTGCACGCGCTGTTCTCTGGTCGCCCTGCACGCGCAGTATCATCTGTGACTTGCTTCGAAGGTTTAGAAAGATTTAAAAACGTTTTCGCGGCGTGATTTTTAACGCAACCGATAGCGATTCATTGAGAACCTTCGCAGGACCAAACAAGTCAAGCACAATGTCTTTGAGCGAGTTCTACATGAATGTCGATGGTGAACAGCTGCTTTTCTATGACATGGAATGTGAAGTGACGGCGCGAATTCTATAAGTATCTTATCGGTAAAAGACGCATTTTTTGTGGCATTCGTGTCTACTTGCAGCTGTCGGCAAACTATCACCACGATTTCGCGTGCGTTTGTATATAGCGTTCTCATTCCTATATCTTGAGTACTAAGTTTGTCACGCGGCTTTCCATTTATTAGGTAGTCAGTGTGAAGAGACTAAACTTAGGTCTCCCGCGTTCAGTGCCTGGCATCATTTCAATGTGGTTGGTTCATTTTCTTAAGAGTTTCAAATTTCGTTTTTCATCGAATGTTAGTAAGGTCGTAGCGTAAGTTGACTGACACTTCGGTATTTTCGCAGCTCCTTCAAAAGTATCGGCGAACAAAAATGTATGTTATGTCTACGTTAACCACGCTTGTTTCATTTCACACAATATTGACGCCTAATCACATCGTGTTCATTGATTCAAATGTCCATTTGGTTGTTTTGAGAGCTCGCTCAGTCGTTGTCATATCGTGAGGTACCAACTAAGATAGACCATGTTTTAGTTACGCTGAGATTTGCCCCTGACAACCGCGTCAAATTACGTGATATCATAAAAAATGTTACCTATGCTTTGGTTATTTTTGCAACTCGTTTTCATAGCGGCAACTGTACATAGCCCACGGCTTGGGTTTATGCAAGAATATAATCTTTCACGTGCCAAAACCATCATATCTTAAGGAGGCACGCCGTGGTTTAAGACTCCAGATTGATTCTGGCCACCTGAGGTTTTCTCTTTTTTTTAACGTGCGCCTAAATCTATTTGAAGTATAAGGCGCGACGACGACGGACAGACGCGGCACATGCACGGAGCATCACTTCAGTTTACATATAGCGTGATATCACTGTACGCTTGAAATACGCAAACCCAACACGCCCTGTCTGTCATTCTTGCACCAAAATTTCAATGCGCTGTTACTGCCTTTCGCTCCCGTGGAACTGCAGCTGGCGTAATCGAGAATCGAACCTATTACTTCGATCTTAGCATCACGCCGCACGTTTGGCGACAATCACGTGTTATTTTTGAATTTCGCGCACTTTATAGAAACCCTCGAAGAACATTCACATCACGTGGTACTGTACGTTAGATATGTATGTTTTGCGAACGCCTCCTGTATTTTATTCAATGCCAGTGCGAACGTGCGCTCTTACACTGAGGCCGAGATGCGTCGCCACATGAGGGGTTGGGCCGCTTTCATCACACATTAGTCTGGGTGCTCTCCAACAGAGGTGATTTCGATGTGTGTCGCTACCGATATCATACGTCTGTCAGATTTGTTCCTTCATGGTCACTCTTTGTGGTTGGAAGCAATGCTGCTGCCACCTTACAGCGCTATAGTTATCCAGCAGCGTCGCATTGACGTGTCTCCATTGGTTTCTTGCGTAGTGGCACAAAAACACCATACCACTTACAGAGCCAGCGATGCCACCAACATTTTGACCACAAGGAATGCAAGACGCGACCCCACGGATCTGTACCCAGCTGAATGAGTGAACGAATATACTTTATTTAAAGTCCAGCAGTTTTACCAGGTGAGGAGGGGGAAGAGGGGATTAACCCCTGTCCCTTCCAACTCTCCGTTGTTTATGATGGCGGTGCCTTAGGTGGCTGCTCGAACTGAAAAAAAAATATTACTTTTTTGTTATTCCCGTCGTGTGGCACTGCATGAGTGGTTCTTTAAAAGCCCCTTGATCTTGGGAAAGCATTGCCATCCACTGTACTCACCACCGCACACTCGACCTCCTCACCGCTTTTCGTGTCCTGCCGGTCTCCGACACTTTCTGCACCATGATTGATCTCCTGCGCGCTTGCCCTTGTAGACGCGTATATCTCGCGCTTTGCTTGTGTTTTTCTTTTTCGCTCATGCCATTTTTTGCGGATGCTCTGCGTAATAAACGTAGCACGCGCTTAGTTTTCTGTGCTTTGTGCGGGTGTTAAGCCATTCTATTGCGTCTATGACTGCAATTACCACACTGAAAATGGTTATGCACTGTTTAAGATACCGCAAGGTAAACGCGATGGCTTGCGCAAGCAGCAGTGACAGCACAATATTGGTCGAAAAAACTTCGTTCCCACAAATAACAGTGTACTTTGCGAGGTAAGGTGCCTTTAATATTGCTTCTTCAAAGCATCCCCGAGTGCTGCATTTGAAATATTGTTTCGGCCTGCTCATCAACATACGTGTTTTTTAGGGGCGAAGCTCCTTACGCCGTAGGTCTTATGTCTTGCGTCGTCGTAGTAGCCAGTCAATAAAACGGCGTCACAGCATATCCACGGAGTGAATGATGAGACGAAGCGTCCATCAGTTCATCTATGCTTCCGTTCGTCCGTGGGTGCATCCATCCGGCCATCCATGCGTTCGTCCCACCGTCCATCCGCCGCACGTTTCGCCTCACTATTCATTATTCACCACGTGGATATGCTGTGATTTTTTTCGGCTATTCGTGCATTGCTTCAAGGTGGGGTTTTGATCAATATGCCAAATTGTTTTCTTAGAAACAAGGAGAAAGTTAAATTGTTTACGATTTTTATAGAAAATATCTCAGGGAAAAATGTCTTAAACGTACCTTGTTGCATTCAGCCAGTCACTGCTTTATGAATACCCACCGTAAACATGAACGATACTTGGCACCCATATTTGCACGAACTAATGCTTACAAATACAGTTATTTTCCCAGAACAGTTGATGAATGCAATTCACTGCCTCATGAGACTTTTTTCAGGTGACAATTTCGCTATGTCGCTGGAACGTTATCCACTTGGTGATTAGGGTGTTCAAATGTGTTATTATTTTTTGTTGCTGCTTCGCAGACATGTGAACTCTGTTAGCGTATGGATACATGTTGTTTTTTTGCTGTTACGAATCACTTGATAATTCCTATGCCCGTCCTGTCTGTACCTAGATACTCGTCTGCAGTATGTCTAATTAAAAAATAAAATAAATAAAAATATTCGGCTCATGCGCCACTTTGGTCTGCTTTCTCTGCAAACAACTACGTGGGGTAACGCAGCTTCTCAATTGTACTTTTTGTGTTTGTTCAGATTCGATTACGAGAACGTTTACTGCAGAAAACAAATAAATGGATGAATAGAGATTGCACTGATTGGCGCTAGTTTCCATAAGAGGATTTCTTTTGTCACCTGTTTTTTTGAAGGGTGAATCAACTCACAAAAACCGTGAAAGAGATGCGGTTCATAGAAAGAAATAAAGAAATACAGAGGCGCAACGAAAAAAAAGCCATAGCACGGTGATAGCGAGTGAACCATTTCCTAGGAGACCGTGGCCGTAATTGTTTTGGTCACGCCTGCATTAACATGACTTTCATTCCCCAATAAGAAACTATATAATTGTTTAGGCCAGCGTCACATAGGTACTTCTGACCGAGATTAGTCACTCCGGATAGGATTCTTTGGTCACCGTGCAGTATATGGTTGATGACATTACTTGTGAAGAGTTTCTCCTCACACAACTAATTCGATCGCAGTTTTCTTTAACAAAAACGTTAAAAAACAGTTCTAATTTATCATTATCCTATGTCACTGTTATTGCGGTAGATTAGTCATTGTTGGCGAAACCTAATCGCATTGATATTGCTCAAAGACCTTCTTCACTTTGGAGTCCACTGCGCAAAGCTATTTTCACGCTGAGAAGACGAACACATAACTAAAGAATTCACCATTCATGAAGTCATTGCAATAAGTGACGCTGTAAGTACATCTGTCCTATACTGTAGCACAAGCACGAAAAAACTCCGAACATGGAGGGACACGCCACAAGCGGAATTATATTAGATGCAAACGTACAGCATGTTATCCTGCGGCATAAAAACTTCCGCATCGAAAAAGTCCCCATAAAAACTTCTCTTTATTAGCTTGTGCCACTTATGCGACCTTTGGAACAAGCGAATCCTTTAATAAACAGTTCTCTCGGTGTTCTTATTGCCAACAACAAAAGTGGCTTGCCAGCAACAAAAGGAAAAAATAGCGGATATATCTTCTAGAAATCCGAGTCTTGCCCGACGGCAGACGCGACTCTATATGCCAGACGCTCGCTGCAATTTCTTATTTGTTCTTTGCTTGTCCGCGTCAGGAAAACGCTTCTCACGCTTCTCCGTCGAGAGAATCACCTTTACCACGGGAATGGTGTGCACACCGCACCCGACGATGATCAAAGGGAAGGTTCCCATGGAGTCATGTATACTGTCAGTGGAGCCAGGCACGTGGTGATGAATTCGCCGCCGCATTTGACTGCTTACTAGAAAATATATGTTTAGTAATCATTAAGGTAACACGTTTAAATAGCTCATGAAAGTTGGTAAAGGGAAGCTAACAACAGGACGGACGGTTTAGAAAGACTAATGCTGCTGAGTGTACGAGAGCTACACTTTTGCAGGAATTATTCCTCGCAATACGGCTACGTTTCTGTATGAATTTACTATTCTCCATAATCGTGGAAACTGTGATGGTGGCACAAGGGCGATAAGCATGACGAGGATGATGATAAATATCAAATATACTACGCACCCACAATCAAGCATGCAACGAAAATGCTGCAGTTGGCTGAAAATGACGTCAACCGTGCAAGGGATTTGTATAGATAGATAGATAGATAGATAGATAGATAGATAGATAGATAGATAGATAGATAGATAGATAGACAGACAGACAGACAGACAGACAGACAGACAGACAGACAGACAGACAGATAGATACGCTCATGTCACTGACATTTGCTCAGAAATGTTTCGCAATTAAAAACTGGCAGATCCCACGTACAGTGAGAATCGATTATATGCGAAGCACGACTGAGGAAGCATGTGTGACTTTAAAATCAACACGTAAATTATCACTCCCAGTTCCTTGTCATGATTATCATGTTTGCGCCTGAAATTTGTGTTCGTCACCCATTCAAGTCACGTAATACCGAATTTGCTATATGTGAAGCTAGCGAAACAACCGCGAACATGCTCAAAGCGTAGCATGTAGTCATGTTTTACGTGACAAGCATGCCATGGTTATCATACTTGGACGTGTCATATACCTTCGTCGTCTATTCACGTCACGTAATACAAAATTTCGTATATGTGAAGCTAGCGAAACGACCACGAGCGCATCGTGAGCGTGGCATGTAGACATGTTACATTACATGCATGTCATGATTTGCCCGTTAGGACCTGTCACTTATGTTCGCCCTGCAGTCATGTCATACCATACTAGTTTTTCTAAATGTCAGGTGAACGAAACCACCACAGGAGCAGAAAGACCATGACATGTAAACCATGACACTCATGAAATGCACGTCATGATTTTTACGTTGTGGCTGCTCCCCATCATGGTCGTCACACAGTTATGTTATGCTATACCAGTTTTCGAATACATCCCCTTATCTAAACGTCCAGCTAAATGTCGTAGGTGGCTAAATAGACAGACAGATAAATACATGATATATAGATAGTAGGTGAAACTCTCAGAAGTTCGCTAAGAAATACTTTGCATTCAATAATAATAATAATAATAATAATAATAATAATAATAATAATAATAATAATATAATAATAAGACGAAATCGTACCTTCTCCGCTATAGGGCCGGGCTGTGAATCCGGAAGCAACAAATTAAAATCTTATACAAAGTATAATATGCAGCTCACTCTTTTGTATGCGATCTTGCCTAACTTAACAAAACGCTGAATTAAGAGAATACGGCTGCTCTAGGACGAGCAGTTTTCGTGCTGGGAGTGCTCTGAATGCGAAGTTGGCGATCAGAGCACAGCAAGCTTACGAGCCATCTCCTAATGTCCCTCAATGAAGTACTCGTGCGCCAGTGCTTGTGACCACGCCCCCTTATTATGAGTAAAGTTCACCTTTGCGGCTCGAGGCCTTTCTCGACAGTCCGGAATGTCTGCAGCACGCTCATTGCAGACTGCGGAAGCAACTTCATCAGGCACGTATTCGCAGCTTTCACATATGGTGGCATCACGATGCGGCATCCGTCGTAACTGTCGTTTGGGGGATGCCCACGCAGCCAGCCCATGCCCTCGTTCAGTCTGCCTCACTTTGGCGGGTCATTAGATTTTGCCACAGGCAATTTTCATGCTGGCGCAAATTGAGGGGGGGGTAGAAAAAGAGGGTAACGATTTAGAGTACTTGGTACTCAACTATGGGAGAACATAAAGCCGTCCCGACCTATACGGTAACATATCGCCTACAGTGCAGCGGAGGTGAACGGGGTGTCTGCTGCTACATGGGAGCCGATGAACCTTCACGTTTCCCGACGACTCTTTGTACAGGACTACGTTACATGGTCCAGAAACAATCTGAACAATCAACAAAGTAAGTCGCTTCAATAACGGTCGAAGTGCTTGTTCACACAAATACCAAGATTGTTTCTTTGTACTAAAAAGAATTGTTAATTAAAGTTAATGAAGCCGACGTCACTAAGGCAGATATTCTATCATATCCTTTTTCGTTTGAACGCATATGTTTGGCGATCGAGAAGCGCGCTTGCATTGAGGCGCGAATTCTCGCATTTTTCTGGAGATGGCGCCACATGGCGTGCCGCAATATGCACATCAGCTTGTTGTCGTGTCGTGGTCATCTCACCCTTTTACGCTAAGCAGATATGAAGGTTTATCAGGCCCATTGACAGCAAGCAATGGCATTTGTATATGAGTGAGTCGTGTGATGTGATATATGTGATGTTGTGTAGTTTGGTCGACATGTATTCCGGAAACATTGTTGCTAGCACAATATCTAATCAGTTTACTATCGTGGTGGAATGGTCAAGCTTCAAGGTAATCTAGAGTAAGAGAGGGCCAGGCAGTTTTCGGTCATGGAATTCATTTCCTTATCAAGACCATTTGGCAGCAAAAACGTCGGCATGATTTTGTCGTGAGGTGCGTAAAGTTGTGTTGGGTCCCGGTATGTGTGTGTATCTTACTTACTCGTACTGTTAGGAACATTGATGTGACGTGCCTTCTGTACTATATGGCACAGACTAGAATGAACGCTGCGCTCTACTAAGGCACCTATATTGCCACGTTCCATTTCCCAAGTTTTTGTTATCGTCCCAAAACACCACACGATTCTCAGCGCAAACCACGCCTGCAGTTTTCAGGAAGGTTCCGGACTGTAGTAGATCATTTCGATAAGATCACGCCCATTGTGCGAACGGTACAGATTGTTCTGGAACCCACGCTACCGCCAGCGATAACGCTAGAACATTCGACGGCAAGAGTATAAATGCCGACGCGCTTCGCCGCTTGTCAGTTGTTGATCGAAGGTCGACGCTGCGTTCGCCGCTATCAGTCCGAGACTGCTATCTGTGCAAGACTGCTGCTGTAATTAGACTTTCCCTTTACCGGGCACAGGTTCGCCCAAATAAACAGTTAAACTCAACACGAAGTTTCCTGTCTTCGGCCACGTCACGACCCCGTGACATCTGGTGGAGGTGCTGCTTCGTTCATGTACCGGACGCCCCCGTCAAGCCGTGAATCCAGCCCCCGTCGCGGAGAAGACTCCGACGCCAACCAAGAGCAGCGAACAAGCCGCCGACAGCAAGGTCTCCCACCGGAGTACGGCCTTCTACAAGACAAGGCGCGGAAGACCAAGACCATGACCTCGACTGCAGCAACAATGACAACCGGACCGTCCCAGCCCGCGATCGTCATTCATCAACCCAGGGAACCACCAACGTTCCATGGCTTATCGTTTGAAGACCCGGAAACCTGGCTAGAAACATACAACCGCGTGGCCGCCCTCAACCACTGGGACAACGAAGAAAAGCTCCGTCGTGTGTACTTCTACCTGGAAGACACCGCAAGGACCTGGCTAGAAAATCGGGAGTCCACGCTCCGAACGTGGGATGCCTTCTGCGGCGCATTTCTGCAAACGTTCGCGAGCGTCGTTCGCAAAGAGAGGGCCGCTGCTCTACTCGAGACCCGGGTTCAGCTATCACATGAAAAGGTTGGAATTTTCACAGAAGAGATGACCCGCCTATTCCGTCACGCTGACCCAGACATGCCTGAGGAGGAAAAGAAAGTTCGTTTCCTCATGCGAGGGGTCAAACAAGAGCTCTTCGCCGGACTAATGAGGAATCCACCGAACACCGTCCAAGAATTTGTATCCGAGGCGACCACCATCGAAAAAACCCTGAACATGCGCACCAGACAGTATAATCGTCGCCTGACTCAAGAATGCGCTGCTGCTCAAGCCAGTGACTCCGACGACCTGCGTGAAACGATCCGAGCGATCGTGCGGGAAGAGCTGCGCAAACTGTTGCCTTCGGCGCAGCCTCAAGTGGATTCGATCGCCGACATTGTGCGAGAAGAAGTCCGGCAATTACTTCAAATTCCCTACGCACCGCTGCCCGAGCCGGAAGCTATGAGCTACGCCGCTGCATTGCGCCACAACGCTCCTCCCCGTCCACGCCAAAACGCCGCCCCATCGACCTTCCGTCGACAGACGCCACCGCCGCCACCACCCCCACCGACGTCATACCGTTCGCCAGCGGCCCAGCGCAGTGCACCGAGGAAGACTGACGTCTGGCGCACCCCTGACCATCGCCCGCTCTGCTACCACTGCGGCGAGGCCGGACACACATACCGCCGTTGCCAGTACCGACAGATGGGACTGCGTGGCTTTGCCGTCAATGCACCGCGTCCACAGCCAGGAGAACGACCACGTGACATCGCCGACTACCTAACAGGAACTCGGTGGACACCACGAAGCCCTTCGCGTTCACCGTCGCCCAGCCGCCGCACGTCACCGCACCACCGGCAGTACTCTGGCCCAACGCGGGGCCGGTCTCCTAGCCCGTATCCGGGAAACTAAGGGCAGCAACCGGTGGAGGTGCGGTTGCTGTGCGACGAACTACCGAAGATCCTCCTACGACGACGACGCCGCGACGGAGCTTTCCGAACACAACGCCAAACAGGCAAAGCCCTGACGGCGAAAGCTCACTTACCGAAGGTGGCCTGACGACGCAACATGGAAGCAGCGGAACAAGCCGACGCAGCCGTGACCCGACGCCACGCCCTAACTGTAATGCGAGACGGCGAACTAGCGACCTCGACGTTTTATCGATGGCCACAGTGTGACTGCTCTCGTCGATACTGGAGCTGACAATTCTGTCATCAGTGGGTCGTTCGCCGCGAAGTTAAAGAAAGTTAGGACAGCTTGGAAAGGCCCTGAAATCCGCACAGCCGGAGGTCACCTCGTAACGCCTGCAGGAATCTGCACAGCGAGAGTCACCATTAACGGCCGTATTTATTCTATAGACTTCGTAGTCCTACAGCGTTGCTCGAGAGATGTCATCCTTGGCATGGACTTCTTATGCCTCCATGGTGCTGTCATCAACCTAAAAACAAAGTCGATAACGTTATCCACAGACGAAGCACTACCGCCGCGCACGCCGTCAGGACACCATGCCTTGAACGAGCTGGAAGAACAAGTCACCATTCCGCCTCGCTCAAGCGTCATTATTTCAGTCGGTGCTCCTAAATCACCTGACTAGGAAGGCGTCATTGAAGGCAGTCAGCATCTGTTAGTCACCCGAAATATTTGCGTCGCAAGAGGAATTGCAGAGCTGCGGGGAGGCAAAGCAACGGTTATGCAAGAGGAATTGCAGAGCTGCGGGGAGGCAAAGCAACGGTTATGCTCACGAATTTCAGCGATGAGTACAAACATGGGAACAAAGGAACAACGGTCGCATACATCGAAGAAATTGTCGAAGCCACCAGTGCCTTCGCCCTCGCCGATTCTGCGGAACCTGCTCAGAGGAACCAAGCCCCTCCCATAGCTTTCGACGTCAATCCCAGACTTCCGAACGGTAAGCAAGAACAGCTCAAGGCCCTGCTCCTGCAATACGAAGATTGCTTTTCGTCGTCATCGAAAATTCGGCAGACTCCAATTACGAAACATCGCATCATAACCGAAGAAAATGCCAGACCACTCCGTCAGAGTCCGTACAGGGTTTCGACGCGAGAACGTGAGGCCATGAAGAGACAAGTTGATGAAATGCTGCGGGATGACATTATCCAGCCGTCCAAGAGTCCAAGGGCATCCCCCGTGGTGTTAGTGAAGAAAAAGAATGGGACCCTACGTTTCTGCGTCGATTATCGCCGCCTGAACAAAATCACAAGAAAGGACGTGTATCCTCTCCCACGAAT
Source organism: Rhipicephalus annulatus (assembly GCA_013436015.1). Lineage (NCBI taxonomy): Eukaryota > Metazoa > Arthropoda > Arachnida > Ixodida > Ixodidae > Rhipicephalus > Rhipicephalus annulatus. The sequence continues at coordinate 866,035 of WOVY01009330.1, forward strand.
AGACGACGCACTTGATCGGCTCCATAACATCAAGTACTTTTCGTCAATGGACCTCAAGACTGGCTATTGGCAAATCGAAGTCGACGAAAGAGACCGAGAGAAGACGGCGTTTATAACACCGGACGGCCTCTTCGAGTTCAAGGTGATGCCCTTCGGCCTGTGCTCAGCGCCTGCAACTTTTCAACGCGTTATGGATACAGTACTGGCAGGATTGAAGTGGCAGACTTGCCTTGTTTACCTGGACGACGTCGTCGTGTTTTCCTCGAGTTTTGACGAGCATCTTCGGCGCCTTGAAGCTGTACTTCAAGCCATCAAGACTTCCAGACTCACACTGAAGCCAGAAAAGTGCAGATTTGCATATGAGGAGCTCTTGTTTCTGGGGCACGTTATCAGCAAGTCTGGAGTTTGTCCCAATCCACGGAAAACAGCTGCCATCGACAACTTCCCGCCGCCCACTGACAAGAAAGCCGTGCGCCGAATTCTGGGCCTGTGCACCTATTATAGGCCTTTCGTGAAAAACTTCGCCCGCATCGCCGATCCTCTCACTAACCTTACCAAGGCCGGCGTAGAGTTTAGGTGGGAAATGCCACAGGAACACGCTTTCCAGGAGCTTAAACATCGCCTACAGACGCCTCCGTTACTTGTCCATTTCGACGAATTCGCCGAGACAGAAATACATACTGACGCAAGCAGCGTAGGTCTTGACGCCGTTCTTGTGCAGAGGGCTGACGGACTTGAAAGGGTTATTAGTTACGCCAGCCGATAGCTATCCAAAGCAGAAGCAAATTATTCCACAACAGAAAAGGAGTGCCTCGCCATCATCTGGGCTGCGTCGAAATTTCGCCCCTACCTCTACGGCAGACCCTTCAAAGTTGTGAGCGACCACCACGCATTGTGTTGGCTAGCCACATTGAAGGACCCTTCAGGTCGCCTCGCACGATGGAGCCTGAGACTTCAAGAATATGTCATTACTGTCGTTTACAAGTCAGGCAAAAAACACTCTGACGCCGACTGTCTCTCTCGTGCGCCTGTCGACCAACCGCTACCCGACGACCCGGATGACGACTACTTCTTAGGAACGATAACTACCGACGACTTCGCTGAACGACAGAGGGCCGACCCGGAACTTAAGGCCCTAATAGAGTACCTCGAAGGCAGGACCGCCGAAGTCCCGAAGGTATTCAAGCGCGCACTTGCGTCGTTCTTTCTACAAAACGGTCTTCTCCAAAAGAAAAACTTTTCACCGCTTCGAGCTAAGTACCTCCTTGTGGTGCCTTCAGCTCTGCGACCAGAACTCCTGCAGGCCCTGCACGACGATCTGACGGCAGGGCACCTCGGTGTTTCTCGCATGCTCGCGAGGATACAAGAAAGGTACTACTGGCCACGTCTTACCACCGACGTCACTCGTTATGTGAGAACATGCCGGGACTGTCAGCGACGCAAGACACCGCCGACAAGGCCAGCGGGACTTCTGCAGCCAATTGATCCACCTTGCCGACCTTTCCAGCAGATTGGTATGGACCTACTGGGGCCGTTCCCGACGTCGGCTTTCGGAAACAAGTGGATCGTGGTAGCTACCGACTACCTCACCCGCTACGCCGAGACAAAAGCCTTGCCAAAAGGCAGTGCATCCGAGGTAGCCAAGTTCTTCGTCGAAAATATCGTCCTACGTCACGGCGCCCCGGAGGTCCTTATCACTGACTGAGGAACGGCATTCACTGCCGACTTAACTCAAGCGATCTTGGCATACAGCCAAACAAACCACCGCCGGACGACAGCGTACCACCCACAGACCAACGGCCTCACCGAGCGGCTTAACAAGACGATCGCCGACATGCTGTCAATGTACGTCGATGTCGAACACAAGACGTGGGACGCCATTCTTCCGTATGTGACCTTCGCATACAACACGGCGGTGCAGGAGACGACGCAGATATCTCCATACAAATTGGTCTACGGAAGGAGCGCGGCAACGACGCTCGATGCCATGTTACCCAACGTCACCGACGAAGAAAACCTCAATGTGAGCGAGTACCTTCAACGCGCCGAAGAAGCCAGACAACTTGCGCGTCTCCGTATCAAGAATCAACAGACGACCGACAGCCACCGTTACAACCTTCGACGACGCTTCGTGGAGTACCAGCCCGGTGAACGTGTTTGGGTGTGGACGCCGATACGCCGACGTGGACTAAGTGAAAAGCTTCTGCGACGGTACTTCGGACCCTACAGGGTGGTTCGACGTCTCGGCCCACTTGATTACGAGGTTGTCCCCGACGGCATCACGAACTCACACGACGCCGATCGCGACCTGAAGTCATCCATGTCGCGCGCCTCAAGCCGTTTCATGCGCGTTAACAAACCGAAACACTGTTTTTTGTATTATTGTATCGTATTTATTCATTGTACTTTCTTGCATTATTATATTATCTTCATCTTTAGTTAAAGCATCGGGACGATGCCTTTTTTCAGAGGGGGCAATGCCACGTTCCATTTCCCAAGTTTTTGTTATCGTCCCAAAACACCACACGATTCTCAGCGCAAACCGCGCCTGCAGTTTTCCAGAAGGTTCCGGACTGTAGTAGATCATTTCGATAAAATCACGCCCACTGTGCGAACGGTATAGGTTGTTCTGGAACCCACGCCACCGCCAGCGATAACGCTAGAACATTCGACGGCAAGAATATAAATGCCGACGCGCTTCGCCGCTTGTCAGTTGTTGATCGAAGGTCGACGCTGCGTTCGCCGCTATCAGTCCGAGACTGCTATCTGTGCAAGACTGCTGCTGTAATTAGACTTTCCCTTTACCGGGCACAGGTTCGACCAAATAAACAGTTAAACCCAACACGAAGTTTTCTGTCTTCGGTCACGTCACGACCCCGTGACAATATATTACCGAGTGAGTGAGTGAGTGAGTGTGTGTGCGTGTGTGTGTTTGTGTGTGTGTAGAGTGCACGAGGGCCGCTCTCACGTCTGCCAAGTATGTTTACTCAAGGCGTATTCGGTTGGCCGCCCTGGTCCTGAAGATGCAGCTCAAAATCGGAGAGCTGGAGGCATCGTATACTAACCGAATACATCGGCAATCTCAGCAGCTGAGAGCAGCGCGCCTGTAGCGCCATCATGCAGCCAGCGCGGGAAGCTGCCGGGTAAACAGTGCTGCGCCGACACCGTGGCAACAAACGGTGCTGACCAGTACTGTGGATAGGTTTGACCTTTCCTATATTCTTCCTTTCGCTCCCTCTGACATGTCTCGATGTAGCGAAAACCTTTTGAGCTCAGCTCATAAATCTGACGGTTGTACTCGTCCGAGCGGCAATCTTCAAGGCAAATCACGGGGGTGTCTGCAAATTGCTGTAACGGCAGCATTGACATTTCCACCGCCTTCGCGAGCGGCCTCGTTAATCGACATGTTGCATTTATAGTTTCGTAGATCTGATTTCACCCCAAATACGCTCAAAAACGCTCTAGCCACTCTTACGCCACTAACAACGCACGTGCACGGAGTACTATGCACCCGGCAGGGCCTTTACAATCCCTCCCAACTCCAGCCGGGGACTGCAACGCCACGGGGAGTCGCGGCGCGACCTAGTACGAGCGGCCGAGTGCTAGGTGCTTTTTCTGGCGCCCACGTGCGACCTAGGCACCGAAATACGCGAACATCCCTAATCGCCAGTGCTGCGAACTCTAGAAAACTTTCTTAACACCAGAGCACAGAAAGCTCACTCCTTGCGGACATATAGAAAATATGTGGCGCCATCTGCTGCGCGATCGGCGAAGCAACTCCCTCAACTGCCAGGTGAGCAGACGCTCTGCAGATCAAACGCGAAACTTCAGAACCTGAATGCGGCTGTAATCATATTTCGCGCTGTTCCTGTGCTGGAATTCGCTGCTGATTTCTTGTGAAAGTTCGAGGAAACCTTTCTCGACAGTCCGGAATGTCTGCAGCACGTGCATAGTAGACTGCGGAAGCAACTTCATCAGGTACGTATTCGCAACTTTCACGGATGGTGGCGTCGCCGTGTGGCATCCATCGAAACTGTCATTTGGGGGAGGCCCATGCAGCCAGCCCATCTCATGATTTAGTTGGCCTCACTTTGGCGGTTCGCTGGTGCTTTATACTTTGTCGCTGGCAATTTCTACTACGGTTTTTCTAAATTCGGTAGTGAACTACCGAAATCGGGCAGGTACTGCGAGTGGTAGTAGCAATGATTTACTTTTTATTGTTTGCTGGCTGATCTAGAAGAATTGCGAAACGTGTTGGATGCCGTTGTGCAGACGCCGTTCAGTCAAAGGCGAGGTCTCCTGCTTTGCACGAGCATGGCCGTTCGATCTTCCCCGGCAGTGGCACGAGCAGCGTTCACAAAGCTGCACATGCATTACTTCACACCGAAGCAGACGTTGTGCCTGGTGTTCAACACTTCTTTTCCTTCAATATACACCGCACACGCGTCTCTCAACACGCAGTTTGGGATATAGTACAGTCAATGACTTTCTCAGCAAACCCTTGACAACACGGTGGCTGCAGCCGAAAATACTACGCAGCTCGAATTGACGGGCACACCGGAGGCTGGGTTCGGTGCTCCGGCTACATATCCCCCAAACGACAGCCATGTTTGGCTTGCAATAGCAGCCTCCCTAGGCGGTGAAAGTTGCGAATTATCCGACTGAAAGAAACGCGAACAGCGTTAACTGCGGCGTGCCTTGGCTTTGACCAAGGCACGCCGCAGTTAATGTGTGTGTTAGTGTGTGTGTGTGTGTGTGTGTGTGTGCAGAGAGAGAAAGGGGAGGGGGGCTGGTGTGGTTTTTGCAGGGTGTAAGCGCAGGTGGGGCTTGAGAACACACGAGGGCCGCTCTCATGTCTGCCAGGTATGTTCACTCATGGCGTATTCGGTTGGCCGCCATGGTCCTGCAGATGCAGCTTAAAATCGGAGCGCAGAAGGGAGCGTACTAACCGAATACATCGGCAATCTCAGAACGTCCAGAGCAGCTGAAAGCAGCGCGCCTGTAGCGCCATCGCGCAGCCAGCGCGGGAAGCTACCGGGTAAACAGTGCTGCGCCGGCACCGCGTCAACAAATGGTGCTGATCAGTTCGGTGGATAGGTTTGACCTTTCCTATATTCTTCCTTTCGGTCTCTCTGACATTTCTGGATGTAGCGAAAACCTGAGCCCAGCTCATAAATCTGGCGATTGTACCCGTCCGAGCTGCTATTTTCAAGGCTAATCACGGGGGTGTCTGCAAGTCGCTGTAACGGCAGCATTGACATTGACATTGACAGATAGATAGATAGATAGATAGATGGATATTGACGCTAGACAGACGCAGTATTCAAACTACGCACGCTAGTTCGTGCACCCCCCCCCCCCCAAAAGACCAGCGACCCGACGATGAGACAAGAAAATGCCGTGACGGCGCGTGCCTCCTCAGCACGGGATTTTGACAAAAAAGAAGTGGTGCGCCACTCGAGGGCTTCTCAGAGATTGATTCCTTTTTGCTGATCGCCTGTTAAAACGCTGCTACAATTTTCTTTACTTTTCGGGCCTAGTTAGCCCCAATAAACAGTTACTCTCACATAATTTGGATTGTGTGTAACAATTTGGTGGAGGAGCTGGTTAATGACCCCAAATCCAGTAGGACTTTTAGGAAGCAGCCCGTAACTACTACCAGTCGAACCAACTGTGCTCACGCCTGTTCATCAGCGCTCCAGCCGTCGTTTACGTGGTGAGCCGCCGGAATTCCCCCTGCCACCAGAGCCTAGAGTGTCTCACGCTGTCTCCGGTGAGAGTACCGAAATGTCGTCTCCAACCATCGCCGCACACGTCGTTTCATCTCCAGTCGCTGCAACCCACGTCGTTGTCGATGAGCCACGGACGCCCGACCCTTTTCATTGCGATCCTCATGAACACGCCGAGGATTGGCGGGAGAGTTTTGAGCATGTCGCCAACTGCAACGGATGGACCGAAGAACGGAAGCTCCGCCGCGTTGATTTCGCGTCGCAGGACAGTGCACGAACGTGGTTTGAAAACCATGATGGTGCCATTCGATCATGGGATGACTTTCGACGGGAGCTACTGGCCACATACCTGAGTACAGACCGCAAGGAAAGAGCTGAAGCTGCATTGTAAGCAAGAAACATGCGCAACAATGAAAGCGTCGCAGTGATTGTGGAAGACATGGGCCGGTTATTTCGCCGGTCTGATCAAAATATGAGCGAAGACAAGAAACCTCGCCACCTGATGCGTGTGGTGAAGCAGGAAAATTTCTGCTGGTTTGCTCCGGTGCCCCCCACGGAACGTCGTCGAATTTCGCACCAAGGTGCCAGCGGTTGAAAAGACTCTGCAACAGTGAGCGAGGCACTACAATCGAGATGTTAACGTCACATCTGTAGACGCGGTGTCAGCAGTGTTCGGGAATTGCATCGGCGTAATACGAGAGCTCATTTGATCGGTGGTTCGAGAAGAGCTCCAGAAGCTAAGCGGCAACCCCTCAACAGTCTCGTCATTAGCGGAAGTTGTTCGGGAGGAAGTGAGACAGGCAGTCCGTGAGCAGCAGTCACAAGAACAGCCTGTTCAAGCGTCGGTTCCGATGCAGCCCGCAGTCTCGTACGCTGAGGTGCTGAGAGGCGCCCCTGTACCTCCTTTCGTCGCCCCTGGACATTATTTCGCCGCCTCAAGGACGCATCTTCCGAAACCTCGATTCCCGCCGTCCCCAACCGAGACGAGGATCCGAAATGCTGATATATGGCGCACTCTCGATCGAATTCCGCTTTGTTATCACTGCGGTGAAGCTTGCCACCTTTACCGGATGTGTGAATATCGCCGAGCTGGGCTTCGGGGTTTCCCGTAAACGCTGCCTGTCCACGGAATGGGGAACGACCTTTTGAATTCTAGGAATACTTCTGAACGCGTCAACGTACTCACTCCTCGCAGCATCAGTTTTGTCGACAGTGCCACTGAGGTATCGGTCACCAAGTCCGCGCCCATCTTCAAACTCTCCGAGGTAACTTCCCCAAAGCCCGCTTCGGGAAAACTAGAATCGGTGACATGGGGAGGTAAGGCCGCTGCCAACAAAAGAAAACAACCTCCCGTGCCGATTTCAAAATGTGATCATGTACACGAGACTACGTGCGGAAACGGTAACGTCGCTTCTGATTTGTCGGTACTTATAGACGGCTACGAAACGAATGCTTTGGTAGACACGGGCGCAGACTATTCCGTCATGAGCAGGAGACTTGCCAAAACGCTGAAAAAAGTGCTGAACCCTTGGATAGGACCATAAGTGCGAACGTCCGGGAGACACCTTATCGATCCGGCAGGCATGTGTACCTCTAGAGTCGGAATACACGGCTTCACCTACGTCACCAGCTTCATTGTCCTGTCGGAGTGTTCAAGAGATGCAATTATCGGAATGGACTTTTTGCAGGCCAATGGCGCAGTGATAAACTTGCAGGAAACGTGCGTCTCGTTCTCGACGAAACACGCCAACGCGACATTCGAAAGTGAAAAACGATTCGATGCGCTCCAGATTGCAGGTGATGATATAACACTACCTCCAAGATCCATCATCGTTGTTACCATAAAACGCATTGTGTACAAGGACTATGAAGGAATGGCTGAAAGCAATACTGGGCTATTACTCGAGAAAGGGATCTGTGCAGCAAGCGGTATTGTATGACTGCGTGATCGGTGTACGAGTGTCTTCCTGACAAATTTCCGAAATGACGGGCAACATCTTGCGAAGGGAACTGTTGTTGGTCACTTGCACGATTACGTTCTGGTTATGAATTTGAATTATTCCAAGAATGCACCACTACACCCTGACGGTATAGATTGCATACCCACATCGAAGCAGCCCTATCACCGAACCATAAACAAAAAAACGAGAGCCTTATACGGGAGTACGCCTCGTGTTTTTCTACGTCATCGAAAGTGCAAAGAACATCCATCACCAAACACCGCATCATAATCGATCAATCCGTTAGACCTATTTGCCAGCACCCATACCGAGTGTAACCAAAAGAGAGAGAAGTCATCAGAGGCTAAGTTGAAGAAATGCTTAGAGACGACGTAATTCAACTATCGGCCAACCCATGGGCCTCACCTGTAGTGCTGGTAAAGAAAAAGGACCAGACCTTGCGCTTCTGCGTTGACTACCGAAAATTGAACGTCATCACAAAGCGGGATGTCTATCCTCTTCCAAGGATCGATAACATCCTTGACAGACTACGAGACGTGAAATTATTTTCCTCTCTAGACCTCAAGAACGGATACTGGCAGATAGAAGTGGACGATCAAGATCGCGAGAAAACTGCTTTCGTCACCCCAGTTGTGTTACACTGGTTCAAGGTACTCCCATTTGGCCTCTGTTCCGCACCCGCTACATTTCAGCGGATGATGAACACTGTGCTTTCTGGGTTAAAATGGCAGTCCTGCCTTGTTTATGTCGATGACGTCGTGATCTTATCGGCCACCTTCAATCAGCATGTGGAACGACTGTGGACTGTGCTCGAAGCGATTAGTTCAGCAGGGCTGACGATAAAACCCCAAAAGTGCCATTGTGGTTTTCATGAACTGCTCTTCCTTGGTCATGTGGTTAGCTTTGAAGGCATTCGACCTGACCCCGAAAAGACAGCAGCTGTAGAAAAGTTTGCTATACCAACGGATAAAGGGGCTGTGAGACGATTCTTAGGACATTGTGCCTATTACAAAACATTTTTCGAAGATTGCGGAACCGCTAACCCGACTGATGAAAAAAGACACGCCTTTCACCTGGACAAGCAAGCACGAAAACGCGTTCAATGAGCTATGACAGTGACTCCTAAACCCCCCCTTTGTTGCACATTTCCACGAAGAAGCCGAAACAGAGATTCACACAGACGCAAGCAATTTGGGACCAGGCGCCGTTCTCGTGCAGCTGCAAAACGGAGAGAAACAAGTGGTCGGATATGCTAGTCGCACTCTTTCGAGAGCTGAAATAAATTATTCTGTGACGGAAAAAGAATGTCTGGCGGTAGTATGGGCCATACAGAAATTCCAACCGTACTTATATGGTAGACCATTTCGAGCAGTGAGCGATCATCACTCGCTGCGCTGGCTCGCAGGCCTAAAGGACCCTTCTGGGTGACTTACTAGAAGGAGCCCCAGGTTGCAAGAATACGACATAACAGTCGTATACAAGTCGGGTCGCAAGCACAATGGTGCTGATTGCCTGTCACGCGCACCAATGGAATCAGCACCTGTGGAAGATGGAGACGACTCTCCGTTTCTTAGAGTGGTCAGCACCGCAGACATGATTGCTTATCAACGATTGACGCGGAGTTGCTTCAACTGATCAAGCATCTCGAACGGCAACCCGGGCGTATTCTTCGAGTTTTCGAGCGTGGATTGTCCTTGTACCTGATGACAAACAACATTTTATACAAGAGAAACTTCGAGCACAGCAGGGAGAAATTTCTATTCGTCGTTCCTTCGGCCTTGCGACCCGAAATCCTGGAAGCCTGCACGATGACCCACCAGCAGGACACCTCGGAGTGGGTAGAACACTGGCTCGCATCCGCACCAAGTACTACTGGCCAAAGTTACTGGATGTTGTACAGCATTCTGTGAGGACATGTAGAGATCGCCAGAGACTCAAAACGCCTCCATTGAAATCTGCAGGATTTCACCAACCAATAGAACCCCCTAAATCTCTATTTGAACAAGTAGGAATGAATCTACTTGGTACATTTCCTACTTCATCAATGGGCAACCGATGGATAGTAGTGGCGACAAACTACTTAACCCGGTATGCCGAGACAGCCTCTCTCACCAGGAGCACGGCTGTAGAAGTCGCTGAATTTTTTGTCACTAACATTGTACTACGGCATGGTGCCCCAAAGGTGGTTATCACGGATCGAGGAACTGCATTCACAGCCGATCTGATGCAGTCCATTATGAAACTTATCCACACATGTCATAGGAAAACAACGGCTTACCCCGCCCCCCCCAAGCGAATGGGCTAACCGAGCGACTTAAAAGGACCGTAACCGATATGTTGTCCATTTACGTGTATTTTGAGTACCGTACGTGGGACAAGATATGGCCGTACTCCACTTTCGCTTATAATACTGCTGTGCAGAGACTACTAAAGTGATGCCATTCCAGCTAGTCTGTGGTCGAATAGTTACCACACCATTAGATGCAATGCTGCCTGTAAGCGACAATACAGAGCAAAAGCCTGACATCAGCGAATTCATTCAGCGAACCGAAGAAGCACGGCAGTTGGCGCAACATCACATAAAACAACAACAACGCGTCGATGCAAACCGTTGCAACCTTCGGCGGAGAGGAGTCGACTACGCACCAGGCGACCGAGTTTGGATTTGGACTCTCATGCGGACGCCTGGCGTCTCCGAAAAGCTTCTGCGCCGCTACTATTGTCCTTTCCGAGTCCTTCGTCACGTCAGCTCCTTGAACTACGAGGTGTCACCGGAAGGACAAGTGAGCTCATCAAGATGCTGAAGGAGCACAGAAATCGTGCATGTAGTCAGAATTAAGCCATACTAAGACAGTCAATGAGCATCAAACTATACACACCCGATCATAAGGAATACCTATTTCTCCTATAGAAACCACGCATTCAGATCATCTCAGCAACACTGCTTTTTTTACGCATCGGGACGATGCGTTCTTGGAGGAGGGATAATGACGCAAGAGAGACGCAGTATTCAAAATACGCGCGCTAGTTCCTGCACCCCCCAAGAGACCAGCGGCCCGATGATGAGACAATAAAAGGCCGTGACGGCGCGTGCCTCCTCAGCACGGGATTTTGACGAAAAAGAAGTGGTGCACCACTGGGCTTCTCGGAGATTGATTCCTTTTTGCTGATCGCCTGTTACAAACGCTGCTACATTTTCCTTTACTTTTCGGGCACAAGTAAGCCCCGTTAAACAGTTACTCTTACAACATTTCGATTGTTCGTAACAATATAAACGCTCAAAGGGTGCTCAGTAGTGTGATTCGTGAGTGTGTATACTGAGATGATTAGGTGCCCCTTCGCTATTCTCTATCATCTCCCGGCGTAAACTCGCCGCATATGTGACCTTATTGTGAAAGGACTGTAATAGAGGAGGTATAGTGCCTACTGAAGACTTGCGAGTACATATATTATTGATCTCCTCTAAATTCGCAGCACTTTAGGGGTCCGTGTTGTCGTCCATTTATATAGATGTGGCATGACCAAGCTTGATGTCATGTGGTCAAGGCAGGCCTTAAGTTAAACTAGTAGTGCTCAAAACCTCGTGAAAATGAAAGAACAAGCTCTATGTAGTTAACAGAATTGACCAAGAAGTAATCAAAATAATTAACCTAATATCGCTAAAACGCTTCGCATATCCGCACCACGCCAAAGAGGACATCACCACCTCGTTAAAAATGTGATTGCTCCTCCCACCGGTACTACTCCGGCGCCTTCGTCGCTATATCAGGAGGGGGAGCAAACCTGCAGAACTCGCTGCAGACGGCTCGTAACTGAACTGCCATTTTGAACACGGTGCTTATCCGCGGATGTCGTTCAAGAATAGAGGTCTTAGATGGCGGCTAGGCAAAAAGCTTGATCCAATGTTATATTCACTATTTCCGGAACCGAGTCGACGTAATATCAGGTAAGCCTAATGTTAGAAGCTGCCCCTTTAGCGTCGCCAGCGTGAAGTCGGCGACGGGAATGACAGCAGGTTGGTTCGTTCCGTACGCAAGCAGAGACAGTGAAGAGATTAGAGACGTGAGAAAAGAAAACAAACTTTACTCTAGTGATATTGCAGCACACGGGATCTAGTACAACACTTCAATACAACTAACAAAATACATCAACACTTGATACAACTAAAAATACGTATAAAAATAATAAATCAGCTTACGCGAGAGAACTATTACAAACTACCCAAACTAACAACAATAGACTACGGAGGAGAAAGTTCGAAGATATAAACAGGTGAAGGCATACGTGTGATGACCGGCAGCGTTTCGTCCCCGTCGATCGGATGCGAGAAGTCGAAGAGAGTTCTGGCACGACTGCGATGTCAGCGGTGTTGCTACGCTGGTGGCTCCCGGAGGCTAGTGCTTGCAGGTGCCTTCGAGCAGATTGAGCTAACTCGAGGCGAAGTCCCGATGTCTACGTTGCAGACGTTTATATCGCGTCACAACTAGACGAACGGCTAAGTTTAGGTGTCCAGCAGATACAGAGCCACACTAAAAACTTCTAGAAGAGATGCTTGTTGATCTGTTTCTACACCATGTTGGTCAGCGACTAGTCTGCCTAGCAGGGCAAAATCCTGCGCTTAAATCCCCCTCGTGTCTCCTCGCTCTCTTCCTTGGGGACAAGAGACCTCTACATGGGTCCAATCTTGCGCGTTTTGTTGATAGAAAATCCGCCCCAAAAATATATTGACCCCACCCCTTTTTATTCGGGAGAGAGCCCTCAACTAGTGAGAGTGACAACCTGTTGGGTTGTTGTCGTACGGCTTGGTCACCGGAGGGTTTCCCACTCTTTTCCCCGTGGGAAACGGTCAGACTGTTGGCTCTCAGCCGGTGCGTCCCGTATTCTAATTCTTGTTCGGGGTACATCGCGGCCTTCTACAACCTTGCCGACGCCGCCGCAGTTACAAAAGGATCAATCGTCGACGGCGACGTACCAAGAAGAGCACCCCATTCTGCACTTCTCGGCTCCCTTTTATGCGGCCGCCGTTCCCACGGTCAGTGGGGAAGTACGGTGCCCGTTAATTGCCGTGACGCGGGGCTGCCAAAAATGGCCGTCCGTGACATTGCCCCCCCCCTTTCAGAATGTTATTCATAACATTGGCCCACACGGAGGGGATTTTTTCGGCAACAAGGAACAAAACACCACCAACAAAAAAGGACTGTCCCTCTCATACACATCATAAATAGGCATAGTGCATCAAAGTAACAACAAAAGAAAAAAAAAACAACTGTTAGAGTACCAGCTTCAGTGTACCAGCTTCAGAGTACCAGCTTCAACAATATCAATGCGCCATGCAAACAAGAATAAGAAATAGCCGTGTACGGCAGCCATCAATACAGTATACAATGCACGAATGTATACTACGAACAAAACGGAACAGGCGCGCTCCTCTACTGTAGTGAAATCCTTCAATGTGCATTACAACATGTAAAAACAACCAATGCACCAAGCAAAAAGAAAATAACTCAAAATACACTTCTTGTACAATGAAATATGCACATACAAACAGAAAACAAACGACGAAAGGAAAAAAATAACATGCTCATACACCTCAAGAACGATATCCGGCTCAAGTAATCGGCTCCCACGTTTTCGCTACCCTTAATATGCGCAATGGTGAACTGGTACTCTTGTAGTAGTATGCTCCATCGAAGGACTCGAGCGTTCAGCTGTTTTGCCTGTTGGATAAAACTCAGAGGCTGGTGGTCTGTCTGGACACAAAAATGTACTCCATATAAGTACATGGAGAATTTCTGAATTCCCCATACTAACGCGAGACATTCGCGTTCGATGGTACTATAGGCAGCGTCCCGTGGAAGCAGCTTTCGGCTGGCATACGCTGTTGGGTGGAGCTTGCCTTCGTGGGCCTGCATGATCACGGCTCCGAGACTTGTGTCCGATGCGTCCGTTCGAAGTACGGATGGTTGGTGCAAATTTGGTAGCCGTAGTATCGGCTCCGTAGAGACATGTTGTTTGAGACTTCTAAAAGCCTCCTCGTGGGCTTCTTTCCATCCATCCCGAATTTCTAATATCTATATAATTTCTAATAATGTCTTTCCATCCCAAACCAGCCATCCCGAATTTCTATTAATGATAAGCAGGCAAAATCATATTGTCTGTATTTCTCATAAACTGTGCTCTTGCTTTTCAACACTGGAGATTGCATGTGTTCCACACATAAAGACAGCATTCGATGAAAGCATGATTTGAGGATATGTCCTTTAAACCGAAGAATAAAGTGCAACCCGATGATGAACTGCTTTTGACGGATGCCTCACGAAATGAACAGCGACCATATGACACATGAAAAACACATAGGCGACAAGAGAAGACTTTCAAGTAAATAGCACAACACTGTCTACACTTCGATGCTTCAGCTTTGAAGTTCCCACTACAGAAATTGATGGTATTAAAACACGCAACAGTGGGCGCTGCAGCTGTAGCCACCATCGGGAACAGCAACCGTACGACCCACGAAGAATGCAGGGGTAACAGGAGATGGCTTTCAGGTAAATATCACAACACTGTCTGTACTTTGACGCTTCAGCTTTGAAGTTGGTATTGCGGAATCGATGGCGTTCAAACACAGACCACTGGTAGCTGTAGCTGTAGCTGCAGCTGTAGCTGTAGCGGGCGAAAGGCACGAGAGTCGGGAGTGGGAGCACACAAAGTCCTCAAAATAATGCTGCGAAGGCAATAGTGGCATAGTGTTTCTGGTAAAACGGTGTATATGAGCACAGATAAGTGATGTATTTCAAGTGCAATGTGACACACGAAAAATGCAGTGGTGACAAGAATGCATTTCGAAGTACGGAGCACCACATTGCCTGTTTTCAAGAATGGCTGCTTTGGCATTAAATAGCTGTAAAACTCCGTTACGGCTTTTGGGCGGTATTGTGCAAGGCTCCACGGTGGCAATTGCCAAAATGTTGCCAGTGACGTGTCTGATAAGCAGGTGACCGCGATATTACATTATTTGTGGAACTGTCCTCTGTAACTAGTCAAGGGAGAGGCTGATGATCATCTCCATTCGTGCTGCTTTCATCGCTGCACATCATGTCAGCATCCAAGGTCACTACAACTCGTTGGTTCACATCAATGACATCATCAATGATGTGATCGATCTTCATCATGTCATCCTCTTCTTTTATTGCGTGGCTCACAGAATTTTTCCATTTATGGGCAGTAACTTGCTGTATGCCTTTCCGAGCAATAGCCTTGAGGCCTTCCATCCTGAAGTGTGTATTGGCCTTTGCCACATAACCTTTAACATCACTCCACACGAGCTCAATCGGGTTGAGCTCACAGTAGTATGGCGGCAAGCAAATGGCAGTGTGACCAGCATCAGCAGTGTTGTGTTGTTATCTGTACTACGGCGCGTGAAAGGCATCGCCGATGAACAGTGTTAGTGACGTCACCATGTTATCGTACATGCGCGAGTGGCTGGTGGGCGTAGATATTCTGGCTCTTCTTCTGTTGCTGTGTGAATCGTTGCTTTGTGCTGCAAGCATGCAGTGCCGTAAATAAAGGTGTTCTGTAAGGCCTTGGTCTTTCTCTTCCGGCGGATGCAACAAAGTGGCGACGAGGATGGGATTGGATAAAAACTGAAGGCGGCAATGGCTCTCAGCAAGCTACCGGAATTCGCTCTCGGCAGCGGCAGCTTCGACGTGTTCGTCGAAAGATTCGAGCTCTACACCACAGTCAATGAGATTGCCGAGGCCAAGACACTACATCTGTTCTTGAGCGCCATCGGAGAAGAAGTATACGTGACGCTCCGAAGTATGCTACTACCCAAGACGCCGAGCACGTCGTCATACCCGGAAGTCGTGTCGGCGCTGAAGAAGCACTATTCTCCGAGGCGGTCCGTGGTGAGTGAAAGATACCATTTCAACCAAAGGAAGCAAGCCTCTCAAGAAACTGCCGCAGAATTCGTGGTACAGCTGAAGAAATTGGCATCATTATGTGACTTCGGCGCCTTTTGGAACAAGCGCTTCGTGACCGCCTGATAGCAGGCCTGCATTCCGAAGCCATACGTTGCCGGTTGCTGGCCATGAGCGACAGCGAGCTCACCTGGGACCACGTCTGCAACACCGCTACGGCCATGGAGGCGGCAGCGAACGACGCCGTGGAAATGGTCGCGGAAAACACCGCTGAACAGTCAGCCAGCTGCAGTGACATACATTGGCAGAGCCAATCAGCAGCGTTGCATCGGAGATCACAAAGTTGGGCATGCACCGGCCACGGCTCCGGCAACACAAAGACTTCGGTGACACGGACTAAGACTATCTGTCAGCAATGCGGTGGACAACACGCACCTGTAAGTTGTCCTTTTCTGAACAGCAGCTGTTATAAATGTCGAAAGAAGGGCCATGTCGCGAAAATGTGTAAAAGCAGGGTTGTACATCAGCTAGAAGAGCAGCACTCGTCGGACACTGAACTGCTAACGCTTTGTCACACCGATAACCGTTCGGGCAACCGTGCCATTGTAATAAATGTAAGACTAAACGGGAAAGAGGTACCCATGGAACTAGACACGGGAGCGGCAGTTTGTATTATGTCTGAAGCAGAGTGCGCGAAGTATTTTCCTGAGCAAATTTCAGGCAAGCAGATGTCAGACTTGTTACATATAACGGTACACCCGTTGATACCAAAAGCGTCATTGACGTTGAAGTGCAATACCACGAGCAGTGCTTTTATTTGCCGCTAGTAATTGCCAAAGAGACGAAATGTGCAAGAATGCCTACGTTGTTTGGCCGCAACTGGAAGATTAAAATCAAAATCCGATGGCATGAAGTTATGCGAGGAAAGGCACTGACAAAAGAAACTCTCTTGACTGACAAACACCGTGAAGTGTTTGAGCCGGGTTACGGAGCGATAAGAGGGTTCAAGGCGAGCATTGTTGTTAAAGAAAACGCTTCACCTGTATTCTGTAAGGCGCGATCAGTGCCGTATGCGCTACGCGAACAAGTCGAGCAGGAATTGGCAAACTTAGAAAAAGCTGGAGTCATTTACCGGGTGTGGCACAGTGCGTGGGCGACACCTCTGGTGATCGTGCCCAAGAAAAAGGGCAAGGAGCTTCGGCTATGTGGTGACTGCCGTGTCACAGTAAATCCTTCCATTGAGGCAGACCAGTACCCGCTCCCTCTGCCAGAGGATATTTTTGCAACTTTACATGGTGGAACTGTCTTTTCGATTCTGGACTTGTCCAAGGCGTACTTACAGCTCGAATTGGGCGAGCGAGCACAAGAACTGCTCACTGTCAATACCCACCTGGGGCTGTCCAGGTTCCGGCGCTTGCCATACGGCGTAGCCTGTGCACCGGCGGTGTTCCAGGCCATGATGGATCAGATCCTACACGGCCTCTCAGGAACGGCCTGTTACTTAGATGACATCGTCATCGCAGGCGCAGATAGAAAGCAATGCCATGACATGTTGGAGCAGGTGCTCATACGCCTAAGAGAACATGGCATACGGGTCAACACTGAGAAGTTTAAGCTGTTCCAAGAACGAATCAGAATCCTGGGTCATGAAGTTGACCAGAATGGGTTGCATCCTACGGCGGATAAAGTAGCTGCCATCAAGCAGGCGCCAAAACCGGACAACGTGACTCAGCTCAAAGCCTTTTTGGGCTTGGTAAATTACTACTCAAAATTTTTGCCACATTTGGCTACGGTTTTAGAGCCCCTGCATAACTTGTTGCGTCGAGAAGCAGCATGAGATTGGTCACGCCAATGTGGTGAGGCATTTAGAACCTGTAAGGAAATGCTTACTAACGAAAATGTGCTTGAGTTGTATAATGTCAACAAAGAAATACAGCTAACGTGTGACGCCTCCGAGTACGGTTTTAGAGCTGTTTTGTCGCATGTTGTGGGCGGCACAGAGAAGCCAATAGCATTTGCATCGCGATCGCTATCACATGCGGAGCGTAGTTACAGCCAAATAGAGAAAGAAGCTTTGAGCATTGTGTTTGGTCTGAAGCGATTTCATAACTACTTGTAAAGTCGAACTTTTAAGGTTCTTACCGACCATCAACCTCTCACCGTGCTCTTCGACCCGAAAAGGAAAGCTAGTGCTGTAGCCACAGCTAGAGTACACCGATGGGCTGTTTTCCTAGCTAACTACAGCTATAAGATTGCACATAAGCCAGGCATGGCAATCAGTAACGCAGATGCTTTATCTAGACTGCCATTGCCCCAGACCTCCGAGCAAAATGAAGACATTTTTTATTTTGCCACTCTGGACGAACTACCGCTGACAGCAAAAGATATAGAGCGTGAAACAACGCGCGACAAGCTACTATCAGTAGTGCGCGACTTGATTTGGCACGGCTGGCCGAAAGCTGTCGCTCAAGAACTGCAACCATTCTGGGTGCGACGGTTCGAACTCTCTGTTGATGCTGGTTGCGTTCTTTGGACGAAAAGGGTAGTTATTCAAAATTGTTTGCAGAGAGTTGTCATGAATCTGCTGCACGAACAACACATCGGAATCACAAAGATGAAAATGG
Source organism: Rhipicephalus annulatus (assembly GCA_013436015.1). Classification (NCBI taxonomy): domain Eukaryota; kingdom Metazoa; phylum Arthropoda; class Arachnida; order Ixodida; family Ixodidae; genus Rhipicephalus; species Rhipicephalus annulatus. The sequence goes on from WOVY01009330.1 coordinate 884,268, forward strand.
TTGCAAGGTCAATGGTTTGGCGGGCAGGAATTGATGATGCATTAGAAGAAACCGTGCGAAAATGCAGAGTTTGTCAAAGCGTACAAACAGCAGCACAACTTGCGCCTTTGAGCCCGTGGAAATTGTGCGAACACCCATGGGAAAGGGTGCATCTTGATTTCGCCGAGAAGGAAGGTAAAATGTTCCTATTAGCAGTTGATGCTTCAGTAAGTGGCTTGAAGTTAAAGTATGTAGCACGACGACTGCTACTATGACAGTGGCAGTGGTTCGGTCTTTATTTGCCGCGCACGGACTTCCTTTAGAAGTAGTAACAGATAACGGGCCGCAATTTCGGGCTGATGAATTCCAAAGGAGGAAGAAGAGGAAGAAAGTTTAAGCGGAAAGACAGGGAGGTTAGCCAGTTCTTAGACCGGCTGGCTACCCTGTGCTGGGGAAAGGGGTGAGGGGAATGATAGATGTTAAAAAGAAATGTTGCGAAGAGAGGGAGAAATTACAAAAAAAATTGCGACAGAGGAAAGGCAACTTCAAAGAGTATAAGACACTAAAGTCTGTCTCTGAGGCCAGTTGTCCGCAAAAAGCGCAGCAAAGCTTTCAAAGCCTTCTGGGATGAGGATGGGCTTGGCCAATGACCCAGAATCCTTTGTTCCGACAAAGGCCGATTGTCTAGTCTATCCAGAGCTGCAGTGAGTTCTTGTCTTTGCACGTTGAAATGGGTGCACTCACACAGAAGGTGCGCGATGGTTTCTTCGCAACTGCAGTAAGTGCATGTAGGAGAGCTGGCCATCCCGATGAGATAAGAGTATGCGTTCGTGAAGGCCACTCCAAGCCACAGGCGGCATAGAAGAGTCTCCTCAGCTCGAGATATCCTTGGGGGAAGACGAAGCTGCAGATCGGGATCCAAGTTATGCAGGCGCGCGTTTGTGAAGTCTGTCGAGTTCCACTGTGCCAGTGTGAGGTCACGTGCAAGCGAACGAAGTCTTGTAGCTGCGTCGGTTCTTGAGAACGGGATGGCTGTGTATTGGGTACCATCGTGTGCAGATCTAGCGGCCTCATCTGCGCGGTCATTGCCATATATACCGCAATGGCCTGGTATCCACTGATACACTATGCTGTGCTGTTTTTCGGTTGCTTGGTGATGAAGAAGCCTTATTTCAGCTACTAACTGTTCATTAGGTCCATGGCGAAAGGGTGATATGAGACATTGAAGAGATGCCTTCGAGTCCGAGAAGATCGACCAAATTCCCGAAGGTTCTTTCACTATAAACTCCAGAGCTGCACGAATGGCTGCAAGTTCTGCAGCTGTCGACGACGTCAAATGCGATGTCATGAATTTAATTGTGATATTCCTCGCGGGAATAACCACTGCCCCTGCAGAGCTTACTGAAGACACCGAGCCATCCGTGTAAATGTGAAGGCGTCCGTTGTGCTTCTCTTGCAGGAAAAGTAATGTGGCCTGTTTCAGGGCTAGATGCGACGATTTTTTCTTATTTTGGATGCCAGGAATTGTGAGAAAGGCTTTGAGTGGGTGTAGGCACCATAATGGTATCGGCGGCTGTGCTGCATGCGTGAAGTGCAATGGAAGCACTGCGCAATGCTGAGCTACAGTTGCGCTGAACGCTGAGTGGGGCCTGGAAGTTCGAAGTGAGGCTAGGTGATGAGGTGGAAGCCGAGCGAAATGTCTTATGTGCATTCTCAAAGCGTCTACGCGGATGTATGCGTTGACTGGATAATCACGCGCAATGATGACTGTCGCTGCTGTAGACGCGCATCTCGGGAGACCAAGGCATATCCTCAGGGCTTGGGCTTGGATCGACTGGAGGACGCGCAAGTTTGTTCTTCGGATCCCGCAAAGCACAGGTAAGCTGTATCTCATATAACCCAGGAACAGAACAGTGTAGAGTTGGAGCATTGCTTGTACCGATGCACCCCACGTTTTTCCAGCAAGGAACCTCAGTACGTGGGTGATCATGGTGAGTTTAGTTTTCATGTGGGCGATGTGAGGGCTCCAGGAGAGGTCGCGATCAACTATGACTCCGAGGAATCGGTGGGTCTTCACGTAGTTGATCGTGTGTCCGTTAATTTTAATAACATATGGGCTCATAGCCTTATGCGTGAATGCTATAAGCGAGCATTTCTCTGATGACAGCTCTTGTCCCCGTTCTTCCAGGTACTTTGTCGCTATTTTTGCCGCTCTCTGAAGCCGGGCACGCAAATGAAGGCGTGTTACGCCTGACGCCCAGATGCAGATGTCATCTGCATATATTGATAGATGGACAGATTCTGGAAGCGCATCAACCAGGCCGAGTAGCGCTAGATTGAAAAGCGTGGGGCTAAGAACGCCGCCTTGAGGCACACCTCGACGGTTGCAATGGTGCGTTGTTGTGCCATTCTCCGTCTGTACAAAGAAAGTTCTGCCTTTCAGATAGCTGTGGATCCATTGGTATACCCGACCCCCTAATCCAACATTTTCCATGACATCCAGGATGGCGTTATTTGATACGTTATCGTATGCACCTTTCACGTCCAAGAACAACGCCGCAGATAAACGTTTCAGTCTTTTTTGATGCTGAACAGATGAGACCAGGTCTATAACGTTATCAATTGCGGACCTCCCACGCCGAAAGCCCGTCATAGCATGAGGGTATACCTCGTGGCGCTCCAGGTACCACTCTAGACGAGTCAAAATCATCCTCTCCATCACTTTCCCGAAGCAGCTGGTAAGCGCGATGGGGCGATAAGAGGTCAAGTGCAGAGGAGATTTACCTGGTTTAAGCACAGGTACGAGGCGGCTGGATTTCCATGAATGAGGGATAAATCCGCTGCTCCACGAGTCGTTGTACACGGATAGAAGGGCCCGTCGAGCTGCTTCTCCGAGGTTGCAAAGAGCCATGTACGTGATCCCATCGTGACCAGGCGATGAAGATCGTTTGCATGCCGTCAAGGCCGCTTGTAGTTCCTCTAGAGAGAAAAAGAGTCCATTCTTGAATCTCTGGAAACTGGACCGTTTTCTAGGTGGCGCGTGGTGCACGTGGACGCATGACCGGCAACTTTCATGCAGAAATCTTCTGCTACTTCAATTTCGGTGCGTCCTTGGTGGAGAGAAAGACACTTGAAGGGGCGATGTTGATGTGGCGATGTTGTAGGCCACGGACAATCCTCCATGTCTGCGTCAAAGGCTTGTGTGGATCCAAAGATTCGCACAGATGTTTCCAGCGAAAGGATTGAAGTGAAATGATTCGCCGCTGAATTTTTTTCTGTAGGCGCCTTGCCTCCCTCAAGTCGTGAATAGACTTAGTGCGCCTATATCTTCTTTCTGCGCGACGACGGATCGCTCTGAGCCGTTCCAATTCCGCCTGATATTGACAATAATCTGAAGTATGTTGAATATGATAGGTCGCTTCTTGAGTAGCACCTCTAATCATATCCTCGAGGGTGTCGAGAGGAGGCGTTTTATTTTCTTGACACCTTTTTTCCGTCAGTGACCTGAACTTTGTCCAGTCGATGCGAGTCGAAGTGTCGTAGTTAGGCGATTTTTCCAGGCCCTTGATCTTCAAATAAGTTGGTATGTGGTCGCTTCCATGAGTTTCATAGTCTGCGAACCACTTGACCTTTCCATTTAGGCTTCGTGACACAAATGTCAAGTCAAGGCAGCTGCTGTATGTCGTTCCCCGTAGAAACGTTGGGCTTCCGTCGTTTACACAAAGCAGCTGCTGCTCCAGAGCAAAGGAGAATACTTGCCTTCCGCGACTGTCTGTCTTCTGACTTCCCCATAGTGGGTGGTGAGCGTTGAAATCTCCGGTGATGATCCATGGTCCAGGTGTGGCTGTTACCAGTGCACGTAGTCTTTCAGGTTCAAAACGGTTCGAAGGTGATATATATGCGCCTACGAGCGTGAAATTGAGGTCTCTACGTTTAACTGCCAAGCAGACATACTGGTTGTCATCGTGAGGTGCTACATGGTGCTCGATATAGGTAAGGTCGCATCTGATATATACAATGACTTTACTCTGTTCGTTGCAGGTAGCGGACTTGAAGGCTTCGTACCTCGACAGTCGTATTGCATTGTGTAGCCTTGGCTCACAAATAACAATAATTGGAAACTGGTTTTTGAACACAAATTGTCGTATATCAGAAATGCGGGGCTTGAGGCCTCGGGCATTCCACTGAAATATCGAAGCTCCTTTCACCTCTTTACGAAAGGCTTGCAGAGGCGGAGCCATGGTGCCTTTCCAGACTTGATAGCACCGGCTTCAGCGCATCCACTAACTGAAGTGCACTCTTTGCAGCCGGACTGTCAATGCTAGTGAGGAGCATACGAATGGTGTCCATAAGGGCCTTTACCATGGCTACGATTTCTTTGTCGCGACTATCACCGCATTCTCGTTCCGAAGTTATTGTATACGAGCGATGCGGTGGCTCAGACGGTGGGTCTATCGTTGGCAGCGCTGGCCATGCTTCAGGCGAGCCCGTGATGCTCTTGTCTTGCTTGGAGGATTTGTTGTTGGCGTGTCTGGACGTTTGAGGTGGTACGCCGGTGGTCGTTTGGTGAGGTTCAATCCTTGCTTCAGCACTGGGTCTCCTCAGGGGCCTCCGGGGACGAGCCCGCCGGCGTCGTACTTGGGCAGCGGCCTCCCTGTGAGTTGAGCCATCCCGGACCATTTGCCTCAACACTTGCATTTCCTTTTTCATGATTGGGCAATCTTTCGACGATGCTTCGTGAGGGCCATGACAGTTTCGACATTTTCGAAGTTCTGCCTGGCAAGTATCTGCGCTATGTGATTCTGAGCATAGCGAGCACACAGCCAGGTTTGTACAAACAGCACTGACATGTCCCAATCTATAACATTTCCGGCATTGAAGGGGCTTCGGTACGAAGGGTCGCACTGTGTGTCGAAAATGGCCGACCTTGACTTGCGATGGAAGGCTGTCACCCTTGAACACGAGCTTCACGCAGCGTGATTTGCCAAGGCGACGAGCTTGCAGTATAGTAGGTTCTGCAGACACCGGTTTGATGAGAGCAGCAAAGTCACTTTCGCTGATGGAAATGTCGACGTCATAAATGACGCCTGCCGTAGAGTCGCGGCCATCAGGTATATATGAGCGAACATTGATGTTATCCAACATCTTGACGTTGCTCAGCACTTCCAATGTGCTTCGTTGAGTGACGTCTACGGCGAGGATATTCTTACGGCCATTGATCCGCACGTCCGCGATCTCTCCCTGGGCGAGTTCCTCAAGAAACCTAGACATGACTTGACGATTGAGCTGGTTGAGACTATGAGCCGCGTCGACCGGCACAAACAGAACATGGCATAAAAAGCTTTGGATGAATTCCAAAGCTTTCTAAAAGCGCAAGGTGTAGAGCACACGTTCACACCCCCGTACCACCCGCAGTCCAACGGGCGGTGGAGCGGGCGGTACAAACAACTAAGACGGCCCTGGTTAAACAGTTGTTGGAGGACAAAGAAAAAGGCAGTGCAAGAACACTTCAGCACAGAATAGATAACTTTCTGTTGTGCTCTCGCACAACGCCGCATACCTTCACTGGAAAGACACCGGCTGAACTGTTTTTGAGAAGACAGTTGCGTACCAGTTGTCTTTGGTGCGGCCGCATTTGACAAAGGCCATGACCGAGAAAGTAGAAAGGATGAATCAGTCAGCCGATAAGAGCAGAGCGAAGCCGCGAAATTTTGAGGTTGGTGACCGTGTGTTGGTTCGTTCTGTGCGAGGAGAATCGGTGAAATGGCTGCCGGGAAAAGTTACGCGAGTGAAGTCTCCAACTACGTATTTGGTTGCTATTGGAAACCAAGTGCGTTTTGTACATGCTGATTCTTTACGACATTCTGTGCTCGACGACCGAACCCCACGTCGTGAAATGTGCCTGCCACACGCCTCCGAGGTCGCCTCTCCTCCACTGCCTGTGGTGCAACCGGACCCTCAGGTTGAAAAAAGGCCGCTGGACTCGGGGTTAACCAATAATAACAATGCAATTCTTCTGAGACGGAGCAACCGAGAAGGTGGACTCCTGAGCGTTGGTGTTACGACCGTTTTTGATCTAGTGGTGAAGGAAGTGTTGTGTTGTTATCTCTATTACGGCGCGTGAAAGGCATCGCCGATGAACAGTGTTAGTGACGTCACCATGTTTTCGTACATGCGCGAGTGGCTGGTGGGCGTAGATATTCTGGCTCTTGCTCTGTTGCTGTGTGAATCGTTGCTTTGTGCTGCAAGCATGCAGTGCCTTAAATAAACGTGTTCTGTAAGGCCTTGGTCTTTCTCTTCCGGCGGATGCAAAAAGCAGAAACGCAATAAGATACCTATTACGCTCCGTACGTATGGTTTGAACAAGCTTCATCAGTTCTGCTTTCACCATGTCACTGCTCCAGGTAACACCCTGAATTCAGAGAGAGCCAGGCCTGAATGTCTTTTTTCAACGTAACCATAAAGGGTACCTTTTCAAGCTTTACAGAATGATAAGGGGCGTTATCAAGCACAATGGTACTTTGCGGCGGCAAATTCGGCAGTAGTTTTTTTAAAACCCCTTTTTGTTGTGGGCGCCGTCCATTTCATCATAATAGTCACCTGTTCTCTTTCTGCCTCGAAATACTTCACAGGCAGCTGTGATGAAACCGTCCTCATTGCCACAATGAGTAATAATGACGCGACCTCCCTTACCACTAGGATTTGGCGGACCTGTCATTTGGTTTTCTTTCTTGGCGTGCTCAGCAGACTTAGTTGTCTCGTCGACGAACCCACGCCTCGCAGTGTGCCCTGCGTTCACGCAAGTTTCATCAGCGTAGAAGATAGGTCGACCTGGCGTCGAGCCTCCTTAATTTGGTGTAAGTACTTGCGTCGCCACTTGATGATGTGAGTGGCCTCGATCAGGAGCGAATTTTGGTAACGCTTCTTAATGCGGAAGCATACCTTGAGAAGCATCCTGTGAATACTTGTTGCGGACACGGAAGGCAGCGAGTCAATTCTTTGAAGTATGCGGCGAGCTTCCGCGCCATCGGAATTTCTCACCGTTTATAGAAACCGTGCATGACTCTGCACAACATACAAAATCTGAAGTCGTCCAGCCGCGGCTCTCGATCGCGGACCCTACCACCACGAGACAGCGTCTTGGATGAAAGTACTTCGCCTTGGTTATCGTGCTCTGCTGCCCACTTGTACAGCGAACGCTTGTGGACGTTGGTGTACGCAGCTGTTCTCTTGATGAGAGCGCTCATGCTTGCATTTATGCATCCCTCTTTACGCACTGTCCCGAACAAATTTAGAGCCAACCGCTTCACTCGTCGTCGTAAAAGCTGATCCGGGAACGATATCGCACAGGGAAACCAGGCATGGCCATTTTGACAGGTGTGACGAAATCTGCCATCGCGGACTAATCACAACTCCAGACTGGGTCCTCCACGATGCTGTGGGCGCTCAGGCTGTGTGGACTACAATTAAAAGTTTTGACAGTGTCGCACCATTCCTTCGTACTTCATAAGTAAACGCATAACACATACGAGCCAAAACAGCGTTATTTCTTTCGTCATTTGCATGTTATAACAAGTACAAGCGAGAAGCCTTTCTTCAGTATCATGGAGCTACAAAAATTGTTTTATACAAGAAATGCGACAAAATCGTCTTACAAATCACAACTACAACACGCAGAGAAGTGTTCAAGTAAAAATTCTCCGACGGGATCGCTTGCGAAAGTCATCAGGACAAACATCGGGCAACGTACATTGGGCACTACATCTCGCTTCGCAACAACCTGCGCTCGAGGGTCGTGTAGCCTTTGCTCTGCTGCACGGAACTTCTGGAATAGAGTATAGTTCCCTGCTCACCTTGTCAGAACTCACGGGCGGGATAGAGGGAATATGTGAGGCGTGTAGCATTATAATTCACGATCCATGGTGTTTTGAATGAGTGCACAAAGGGTACGAGCCTTTATTATGTTTTTGATTCTGCCATCTTTGCGTGCGATTCACGATATGTGGTGTCCTGGTATACTCTAACAACTAAAGCTACAGCCAAGGTTAAGGTATGGTCGTGGTCGTTAGTCGAGGAGTAGGAGTTGCGCTTTTAAGCGTCAACGTGGATGGGTTCACACAAAGTGATGCTACATCTGCCGAACCCTGATGGCGGGATACAAGAAAATTACAGAGTGAAAAGGTATAATCAAGCAAATACTTGTAACAAAAAACCAATAGCGTAACAAGTGGGAGAAAACACAGGTATATACGAATATTTTCGCCCAGAAAAAGAAAGACGTTTAACAAAAGCTGGAACACAGAGCAAAATGACAACAAAATCGTTTACTGCTCAACGCTAATCGTATAAAGATGTGCACGAAACGAAATGTGGATAGTTAAAGTTAGTTAATGAAGTGCGTGCCTGTGATGAGTGAAGTGGCTGTGCGTGATCGTGAAGATAGAATTGTGTTTGAAGCGCGCGCCACAGAGATAGCCAAAGAAGACGACGCCGGAAAATCAGGGCAGGTGGGGGTGCGAAGAAGAAGGAGTGAGGCAGACGTGGCTGGAAGGAAGAAGCAAGGTTGAAGAACCAGGGTGTGGGAGCAGTGACCCATCGGGTTGCGGACTCGAGGTCTCAGCAGGCTCCCACCTGGGGTCATACCAGCCGTCCTTGCAGTTCGGGCCTGGCGTGGGCGAAACGTCGCCAGGACGTTTCCGCCTTGCTAGTCCGACATCTACGGCAGCGAGCGCCAGCCAGCGTTCGAGATAGGCATGGCAAACGCCATGCGTGCTTCAGGTCAACGACCTTCGCAGTGAGCCGCGTTCTCTGCCGCGGCTGTCATTGGACTTACCAGGCTACCCAAGCGTCGGCCGTCCCTTCCCAGCGTTGAGTTTGCCGCCGGCACTTGACCACCACCTTCCTCTCCGGTGAACTCTTTCTGTTTTTTTGCCCTTGTGACTCTCACACCAGCAATCCAAGCATGTTATATTTTTTCCCTTAGTTCATTTATTATTAGACCTTTCATGTCTTTTGTAAATACATTTTTTTGTGTGATTGAATAAAGGGCCTCGTTACTGCCCGATGACGATTGAGTCATCGCAGGTTTCCGTACAGAAACACGAACGTCTCGTCTAGAGCTTTGTCTCTCTATACAACTCGTTACATTGGCGTCCAAGGCGACAGGACGAAGCCGTTCATTGCATTAATAGTTACTGTTCCCTGGTTACATTTTGCTAGAAAAAAAGACAGATCAAAGATGAGTTTGGATTTCACAGCACTGGCGTTGCGCATGGGGCTAGAGGGAGCTCAGTTAAGGGCTTGGGTAGAAGAACGGGAGGTTCGAGCTCGAGAAGAGAGGGCTGCAGAACATGAAGCAAGGAAAGAGAAGATGAAGCAGATGGAGTTAGAACGGCGACTTCAGGAGGAATACTAGAAGACTATATAGTTGCGTCTTCAACTCGCTCTGGCTGAAGGCGTTAGAGAGTCAGTGGTGGCTGACCAAGGCCGACCAGTTCGAGCATCTCCTACCATTAATCCTCACAAATTCATGCCAGGGTTTAACGAGAACCGGGACGACTTAGACGCATACCTAAAAAGGTTTGAGAATCTTGCTACCGGTCAAGAATTGCCAAAAGACAAGTGGGCCACGGCCCTAATTTTGTGTTTGAGCGGGGAGGCTCTCAAGGTTTTTGGTCATCTGTCGCCAGAAGAGGCTCTCGATTGTGACAAAACCAAGTTGGCGCTACTGCAACAATTTCGTTTCACGGCAGAGGGCTACCGTGAAAATTTCCGACACAGCAAGCCACAAGATGGTGAAACGGATGTGCAGTACGCAACGAGGCTAACGAGCTTCTTCGACAGATGGGTTGAGATGTCGAAAACGGAAAAGGAATTTTCATCAGTTCGGAATCTCATAGTAGCGGAGCAATTTATAAACAACTGTCATGATAAGGTGGCGCTATTTTTGCGAGAGAAAAACTGCCGTAAGCTTGAAGACATGGCGGAAGCGGCCGACAATTTCTTAGAAGCTCAGCGACAGTCAAACTTGCTTGTTTTCCGTGACAAAGGCGAGAACACTCCTGCAGGAAAAGGCAGTAACTCAACTTCAAAGGCTTCCACTTGATGTTTTGTGTGTGACAAAAGCGGTCACAGAGCTGCAGAATGCCGCGCTCGGACAAGGCAACCATACTGCGGGTATTGTCGTAAAACTGGGCACGACATCCAAGCGTGTACCAAGATACCCAGCACGACCCGGAAAGCCTCATGCATATGGTTGCAAAGGGAGAACCTTAACGAAGTCGAGCAGGTGGAGGACGAAAAAAGCGAAGAAATTATGGCTGGTGCAGTGAATACCGAACCAAGGGTGACGAAGCATCAGATGCCCGTGTTGCAGGGCATGATATTCGGCAAGACTGCCTCAGTATTACGGGACACGGGAAGTAATACGATGGTTGTGCGGCGTTCCCTCGTGCTAGACGTAGCACTTACGGGAACCACGGCAACATTGTTCTTGGCGGATGGAAGTAGAATTAAGGTTCCAAAGGCAAAGGTGGAAATTTTTTACCATACTATTCAGGTGTATGCATCGTAAAATGCATGATTTCCCCGTTATACGACATTATCGTGGGAAATGTGCCCGGATCACGTCAGGCTCACGACCCTTATACAACATGAAAAGAAAAGCTAGCTGTACCGAAATTATAGACGGACAGCATAGCACGTAAACGATACAAGGAGGAAAGTCATCACTTGAACCACTTGCTGAGCGGCATCAAGAGCACAAGGTCTAAGCCAGATTCAGCCACACTCAAGGTCGACAGTTTGAAAATGACCAGAAAGGATCTCGAAACTGCGCAAGCAGAATACAAGACCTTGGATACCTGCAGAAACAAAGTCGGACAAGTATATTATGGAAGGGGATCAACCCATTATTCGTTTACCTTAGAAAGGGGGATAGTCTACCGCTATTACCGGTTATCCTCTGGCAAAATGATAAAACAGGTGGAGGTTCCCTGCAAATTGCGCAGCCAAGTGCTTGAGATGGCGCACAAAAGTCTGATGTCAGGTCATAAAGGTACGAAAAGAACCATTGATCGGGTACTAGGATCGTTCTATTGGCCTGGAGTACAGGAACAAGCTAAAAGATATGTTCGATCTTGTGATACGTGCCAAAGAACGTACCCGAAAAGCAAAGTAGGCAAAGCACCACTTTGCCAAATGCCGTTGATTGAGACACCATTCGAGCGAGTGGCAGTTGACGTTATCGGACCCTTGAAACCAGTCTCTAACAAGGGTAACCGATACATTCTGACAATGGTTGACTTTGCGACACGTTATCCGGACGCAGTGGCCCTGCCCGCGATTGATTCGGTGACTGTGACAGAGGGTCTGTTGGAAATGATTTCACGCACTGGATTTCCCCGTGAGATTCTGGGCGATCAGGCATCTTGCTTCACGTCCGAGTTGATGAGAGAAGTCAACGCATTGTTATCCATCAAACATCTAAGTTCGACACCCTACAACCCTATGTACAACGAGGTGGTTGAACGGTTTAATGGCACGCTGAAACAGATGCTGCGAAAACTATGTCAAGAGGATCCGAAATCATGGGATCGGCTGCTTGCGCCACTGCTTTTTGCATACCGAGAGGTACCCCAAACCAGCATGGGATTCTCGCCGTTTGAACTTATCTAAGGGAGATACGTTAGAGGCCCTCTCAGTATATTGAAGGAGATATGGACGGGAGAACACATCAGTGATGAAGTAAAAACAACGTATGGCTACGTCTTGGATCTTCCAGATTGGAGAAGACGTTGCAACTAGCCCATGAGAACTTGTCACAAGCGAGGAAAACTCAAAAGCAGTACTATGATCGGGCAAGCAAGAACCGTCTGTTAGAAGTGGAAGATCTTGCTTTGATCTTACTCCCTACCACGGAGAACAAGTTATTGATGCAATGGAAAGGACCTTTTCGAGTCGTTGGAAAGAAAGATAACCACGACTATTTATTGGACCTGGGACATGGCAACAAACTGTTCCACATAAATATGCTGAAGCGCTATGAAAATCGGCAGCCGAGGACAACCCCTCAAACAGCATCTTTCGTGGTCATGGAAGAGGACGAGACAGACACGCCATTACCAGTCTGCAAGACTACCCGAAGCGTTGGCGTGGAAGCAATTTCTATAGCCGAGGGACTGGAAGAAGAGAAGCGGCTTTTGAGACACTGAAGCAAGCCTTCTCATCAGGACCAATAGTACGAGCTCCTGATCCGAAACGCACATTCGTACTGCGTTCGGATGCGTCTGACACCTGTATCGGGGCAGTTCTCATGCAGGGCCACGATGGGGTGTTACATCCAGTGTCATACGCCAGCCGACGGCTATTGCCGCGAGAACAGAATTACTCCACCATAAAACGAGAATGTCTGGCACTAGTATGGGCAATGGAAAAGTTTCACATCTTTGTGTACGAAACGCAGTTTGTTGTGCAAACTGATCACCAACCATTACAATATCTAGCTAAGGCCAAACACCTGAACAGCAGAGTACTGAGATGGAGTCTGGCATTTAAAGAGTATTCTTTTGTTATTCAACATATTAGAGGCTCAGATAATTCAGGTGCCAATTTCATGAGTAGGCTGTAACCTAAGCTTTCACGGAAGTGTATTGCAACTGGTTTACAGTTTGTCTACAATGTATATTTCTGAACCACGTGGTTTATTCATCAGAAGAAAACAGTCATCGTGCCACGGCTGACTACATGTTTTTTCCATGTTTTTTTATGTGTGAGGGTGTGTGAACATTTATTGTAGACATATATCACCTCTATTCACAGGTGCGGTGTAGTGGTCTTGTGCGGACACGTGGTGATTGCGACTAAGACGTGGCTAGAAAGTTTTTTTAGAAAGAAAAAACTTTTTCCGAAGGAGGGGCATGTGTGATGAGTGAAGTGGCCGTGCGTGATCGTGAAGATAGAATTGTGTTTGAAGTGCGCGCCACAGAGACAGTCGAAGAAGACGCAGGAAAATCAGGACAGGTGGGGGTGCGAAGAATAAGGAGTGAGGCAGACGTGGCTGGAAGGAAGAAGCAAGGTTGAAGAACCAGGGTGTGGGAGCAGTGAGCCGTCGGGTTGCGGACTCGAGGTCTCAGCAGGCTCCCACCTGGGGCCATACCAGCCGTCCTTGCAGTTCGGGCCTGGCGTGGGCGAAACGTCGCCAGGATGTTTCCGCCAGGCTAGTCCGGCACCTACGGCAGCGAGCGCCAGCCAGCGTTCGAGATAGGCATGGCAAACGCCATGCCTGCTCCAGGTCAACGACCTCCGCAGTGAGCCGCGTTCTCTGCCGCGGCTGTCATTGGACTTACCAGGCTACCCAAGCGTCGGCCGTCCCTTCCCAGCGTTGAGTTTTCCGCCGGGACTTGACCACCGCCTTCCTCTCCGGTGAACTCTTTCTCTTTTTATGCCCTTGTGACTCTCACACCAAGATTCCAAGCATGTTATATTTTTTCCCTTACTTCATTTATTATTAGACCTTTCATGTCTTTTGTAAATCCATTTTTTGTGTGATTGCATAAACGGCCTCGTTACTGCCCGATGACGATTGAGTCATCGCAGGTTTTCGTACAGAAACACGAACGTCTCGGCTAGAGCTTTGTCTCTCTATACAGCTCGTTACAGTGCTTCAATACAGCCCGAGCTTTTCTGGGTGTCTTTGAATGTTATAACTTCAGGAAGGCAGTTACAGTCTTCAGGGGCTGCAGTAAGAAATTATGTGTTGGAGGCAAGGGTCGAACTATGGATGCGTTGAACGCAGTTGGAATAGAACAAGCCGTGAGAAGTTCCGATGGGTGGCTGTAACGAAGTACCATGCAGCCAGAAAAAGTTATAGTTATAGATTTGGACGGTTGAAAAATTTCGTGTTTGACTGCTAAAGTGAAAAGTGTGAAACATTATTGAAGGCGGAGTATGCTGATGATATATGGTGTTTTTTGGCGCAAGGGCCATTTGATGGCCAAAGAGCGCCAGTTCATGAAACAGGAATGTGGACAATGGTTGTGATTAGCGGCTGTATAAGGGCCATAAAATTCCTCGCAGTAAAGCGGGTAAAAACATACAAGTAATAAAATCATGACCATGCCGTGAAAGGTGTGTGTGGTGTGAATAGGTGACAAAAGTTGGTGATAATGAAAAACGATGGTGGACATGTATGGCATTAGCACACGTACCTCATGCGTTATTACCCTTGCGTGCAAGGGCTATGAGGCAAGTGCTTTTCTGTGTAGCCACCGCAGCAAAAACCTCTCTAGAGAGGTCGTGCTACGGTATGCCTGGGTATATGATATGAAAATTATGAATTTCCTTTAAAAACGCTAATAGTGATTTGTGATTAAAAAGTGGTTCCCTACCGACGAACATTGCAGGGTGTAAAGGTATATGTTGTCGGTAGGATAGTGGGAAGTGTTGTCTTCTTAGAGTGTCTAAATGTTTACATTGAATTAAAACGTGAAGAACTGTTAATGCCTCACCACATTTATCACACAATGGTGGATCACCACCGGACAAAAGATATGTGTGTGTCGTGTATATGTGTCCTATCCTGAGCCTTGTTAGTGTTACCTCTGTTAGACGTGATTTTGATACTGGTGGCCAATGACCAAGGTGTGGCTTGATAACGTGTAGTTTGTTTTGTGTGTGTGTATCCCACTTGCTCTGCCAGTAGTCCCTGAGTTTTCGTTTGAGAGACGGCTTAAGATCAAGGGCCGGGATTGATGTCGGTGTAATGGCGGTGCTTTCGTGGGCGGATGCAGCAAGCTGATCCGCCATCACGTTGCCTTGAATCTCACGGTGCCCTGGCACCCAGCACACAACAACATGTCTGTTGAGTGTGTAGAGGGTGCATAAAATGGAGTAAAGTGAAACGAGGACAGGGTTTTTTGTTTTTTAAGACTGTGCAGAGCCGTTACCACACTGAGGGAGTCTGTATAAATTACTGCTTTTTGTATTTGTGATTGTTTGATGTGTTTAGCTGCCACAAGTATCGCGTAAGCTTCCGCTGTGAAGATACTTGTGCCTGGATGTAGAGGGCCAGCATCCGAAAAGGAAGGGCCAACAGCAGCGTAGGACACAGAGGAGTTAGACTTAGAGGCATCTGTAAAAAACTCAGGACGTGTGTATTTGTGTTGAAGTTCCAAGGAGTATGTTCGAATATGGGCAATAGGCGCATGTTTAGTAACTTCTAAAAAAGACACGTCGCAATCTATAGTCTGCCACTGCCACGGTGGCGGGTATGCTACAGGAGTCATTAAACTGTGTTCGAGTGACACTCCAGTGTCCTCAGCCAGACCCTTCAGGCGAACTGAGAAGGGCTGCCTCATTGAAGGCCTGTTTTGAAAAAGAATGGAGCTCGACAAGTCATTAATAGTAGAGTATGAGGGGTGCCTCTTGTCTGCTTTCACCTTAAGGAAATAAACAAAGGACATGTAGGTTCTTTGTAGATGAAGCGACCACTCATTTGACTCAACGTAAAGGCTTTCTACGGGGCTGGTGCGAAAAGCACCCGTAGAAAGGCGGATGCCCAAATGGTGCACGGGATCCAGCATCTTCAAAGCACTTTGAGTCGCAGACTGATAAATATTAGCCCCATAATCTAAGCGGGTGCGAATGATGCTTCTATACAGGTTCATGAGGCATTTCCTGTCACTACCCCACGTAGTACGTGACAACACTTTTATAACATTCATGGCTTTTAAACATTTTGTTTTTAAATACTTTATGTGTGGTACGAAGGTCAACTTGTTGTCCAAGATTAAGCCTAGGAATTTATGCTCCGAATTCACAGACAGACTTTGGCCGTTCAGTTCAATGTCGGGTTCTGAGTGCATGCCTCTCTTTCGGGAGAACAAGACACACGTGCTTTTTCCTGGGTTCAGCCGGAATCCGTTTTCCTCTGCCCATTTGGAGACCTTGTTTAAACCTAACTGAACCTGCCGTTCACAAGTTGCTAGGTTGCATGACTTAAAGCCAAGCTGGACGTCATCGACATATGTACAATAGAACATATTACGGGGGATGGACAGGTGCAAGGAATTCATTTTAATAATGAAAAGTGTACAACTAAGTACACCACCTTGCGGTACTCCCGTTTCTTGCACAAATGTTTGCGAGAGAATACTGCCCACACGGACGCGGAATTTCCGATTGGACAAGTAACTCTCGATTATGGAAAGCATTCTACCACGCACACCTAGGTGAGACAAGTCCATTAATATGCCAAAACGCCATGTTGTGTCGTAGGCCTTCTCGATATCGAGAAACACTGAGAGGAAGTATTGTTTGTGGACGAAAGCGTCTCGGATCTGTGCCTCGATACGCATCAGATGGTCGGTGGTGAATCTACCCTCCCGAAACCCACACTGAAATTGGTCGAGCAGATTGTGTGTTTCAAGGAAATGTAAAAGTCGGCGGTTTATCATTTTTTCAAAAAGTTTACAAAGGCAGCTGGTTAGTGCAATGGGCCTATAACTTGAAACTGAGGAAGGGTCCTTGCCCTGTTTCAAAATAGGGATAACAATGGCCTCTTTCCAGGAAGCAGGGATGGTGCCTGAAAGCCAGATAGCATTGTATAGAGAGAGTAAAGTTTTTCGCGTTTTGAGCGGCAGGTTTTTCAACATTTCATATGTGACACGGTCGTAGCCTGGAGCGGAATTATTGCAAGAGTTTAGAGATGTTTGTAGCTCAGCTAAGTTGAAAGGTTGGTTGTATGCCTCATGATTTGTACACTTGTATTCTAGTTTCTGCTTTTTCATCTTTGCTTTGTGTCTTTGGAAAGCTTCAGTGTAGTGTGACGAGCTAGACACCTGCTCGTAGTGTGCACCGAGGAAGTTCGCTTGATCTTCCAGGCTATCACCCTGTGTGTTTACGAGTGGGAGTGAGTGTATTTGTCTTCCTGCTACCCTACGAACCATATTCCTGACTTTAGCCTCTTGTGTATATGAATTTATGCCTGATAAAAAATTGCCCGCAGCTTCCCTCGGGGGAACACTGAGGAGGATGCGGAGCATATAATTGGTTAATGGGGTGTTAAAGTGCGACTTACTTGGGTCGATGGCTAAATTGGTTAACGTGGTTGTGAAATGGGGTGTTATATTGCGACTTACTTGGGTCGATGGCTAAATTGGTTAACGTGGTTGTAGGAGGGGGTGTTAAATGAGTGAACACGTACACACGTATGCGAAAGGGCGGCGCTGGTCGAAGGGACGTCGATCATTGTGTTTGTGGATTCGTTGGAATTCATTTCACCGCGACCTTGGACGTCGACGCGCCGTACAAACCAACCGACGAGCGGCAACTGAGCGAGCGAGCGCCGACCTTGAGCATATTTACAGCGCGACGGCGCATGCACTGTCAGCTGTCGAATGTTCGAGAAGGGGGAGAAGCGCAACGGCGCATGCGCGCGCGTCAGCTGCCGATGTTCTCGAAGCGCGACGGCGCATGCGCGCGCGTCAGCCGTCTAATGTTCGAGAAGCGGTGCGGACGGCGCGGACGGGGCACTACAAGGCGCAAGTATAAGATGCTTCCGCATCTAAAACTTGTGCCAGCTTTCTCTTCTGGCCTGCCGACGCGTTCTCCTGCATCGAGATTTTATTTTCTTAAAGCTCTCAAGGTTTTCCGCTGTGGGCGAGTTCCGCAGCAACCTCCATGCCCTGTTCTGTTCCTTTCGTGCATTCTGACACTCAGTTTTCCACCACGGAACGTGTCGTTTGCCGGGCAGTCCAGATGCTTGTGGAATGCACTTGGTTGCTGCGTCAGTAAGAAAAGCCGTGAAGTACTGCACAGCTTCATCTATGCCTAACCCGCATATGTCAGTCCAATTCAGGTGAGTAAGCTTTTGAAATTGTTCCCAGTTGGCTTTGTTTACCAGCCATTTGGGAACATGTGGAGGACATTCATTTATTATTGGTGTACTCAAAACTAAAGGGAAATGGTCACTTCCGTATGGATTATTTATGACTTTCCAATGAAGTAATGGTACAAGTGAAGGAGATGCGATACTGAGGTCTATGGAAGAGTAAGTTTTGTTGGCAAGGTTATAGTATGTTGCTTCTTTCCTATTCAACAGACACGCACCCGATGAAATGAGGAATTGTTCAATGAGACGACCTCGTGCATCACAGCGAGAGTCACCCCACAGACCATTATGTGCGTTCAGGTCCCCAAGGACCAGATAAGGTTCAGGTAGTTCGTCTATTAAAGACTGGAATTGAAGTTTTTCGAGACGGTGGTGCGGAGGTATGTACAAAGAGCAGACAGTGACAAGTTTGTTTAGAATAACTGCTCGAACAGCCACCGCCTCGAGGGAAGTTTGAAGGGGTAATTGTGTGCATGCTATACCTTGACTTACTATAACCGCTACACCACCGGATGGTAGCATGGCATCATCTCTATCCTTTCGGAAGATTATGTAGTTACGTAAAAAGTTTGTGTTAGTTCGTTTTAACTGTGTCTCTTGTACACACAGCACTCTTGGATTGTGTTCATGGAGGAGTTCTTGTAAGTCATCGAGGTTTCGAAGAAGGCCTCGGATGTTCCACTGTAATATTTCTGTCTGCATATTTAAACAAGAGAGATGCTGCTGTGTGTACAAAGAGTATCCTGTGTTGGAGTGAGCTCGTTAATTCAGGTGGCAGGACGGTTGTCCGGCCTCGTTATTGGTTTTTTATTTTTCTTGGCGCGCTCCAAGGAGGCGCCCCGCTCTTTTGGTACCAAGGGTACCGTTGTATCCATTGCCTCCTCAGAGGCACTGGGTGCCCGCACATGCGAGCTCGTGGTTCGGATTTTAGGCCTCGCCTGGTGAGGGGAGGCCTTGAGACCAGAGGACCCTGGAGTCTCCGGCCTCAATTTGCTAGGAGGCGGAGTAGCCTGAACTACTGCCGCCTTGGGGGCAGGTGCCACAGCCGTCGGCTCGCTCTGCGCTGGCCGAAGGAGTGGCGAGGGCTGGTGCGGCGTTGCCCCCTGACGCGCCGCATCAGCATATGTAGCGCCATAAAATGGCGACACTCTTCGTCTTGCTTCCTTGAATGTGATATTTCCTTTAATTTTCAATGTGATGATTTCCTTTTCTTTTTTCCAAAATGAGCAAGACCGTGAGTATGCGGCATGATTTCCACCACAGTTCACACAGTGTGATGGTTCTTCGCAATTGTCAGAATTGTGGCCTGACACTCCACATTGTGCACAAGTTTGGTGACCACGACAGCTTTGTGAGCCGTGGCCATACTTCTGGCATTTAAAACAACGACGTGGGTTAGGTATGTATGGTCTGATCGACGTCTTTGTGTAGCCTGTTTGAATACTTTCTGGGAGATTACTCGAAGCGAACGTGAGTATTAGGTGTTTTGTTGGTGTTGCCTTGTTGTCTCTTCTAATGGTGATCCTTTGTACATTGGTCACATTCTGACTCTTCCACCCCTCCAGAAGTTCCTCTTCAGTCAAGCTGAGCAAATCAGCATGAGATACTACTCCATGGGTTGTGTTCATGGATCTGTGTGGCGTTACAGTGATGGGAGTGTCACCAAAAGTTGAAAGATTCTGTAGCTTTTCGAACTGTTCTTTTCCTCGGACTTCAAGGAGGAGGTCTCCGCTGGCCATTTTGGTAACTTTGTACCCGGCTCCAAGAGTTTCTGTGAGACATCTGGCTACTACAAAGGGTGATACGGTTCTGGCTTGCTTGCTGCTTATTTCACTATGTATAACATGAAAATGGGGGAAGTTTTCACTTGATCGGTTGAAAAAGCCTAAGTCTTCGGTGCGCACACGCTTTAAGGCGGTACGATCACTTAATAGGGGAAATGCTTTATGCATGCCAGTTTAATTTTCTTCAGAAGCGTTGGCGGCCACCCACCACGGAGCCCAACGAGGGGACGCTACAAGTTTGTGGATGCTAAAACCTGCAGACGCCAGCCGTACAACGCAACTATAACCCAATGCGCCTAGACCAAGGTAGGCTATTTGCACAGGGTTAACCCTAGCCGCCAGGAAGTTTGGAAGTAAACAGAAGAGAGTAGAAGACAGGACAGATAAACAGTAAGAGATAAAGACGAAGATGTAGGGAGAGAGAGATAGGAAAAGGCGACTGCCGATTTCCCCTGGGTGGGTCAGCCCAGGGGTGCCGTCTACGTGAAGCCGTGGCCAAAGGGGTGTGTTGCCTCTGCCGGGGGGCCTTAACGGTCCAATCACCCAGCGTCGGCTCAACCCCCAGGATCCCCTTTTCCCCGGACACGGCAAAGCCACGCACGGCTAGGCGTGGGAGGGAGTAGAAACTCCCCCGTTAGCTCGGGTCCGTGGTGTCGCTACACACCAAACGCCTACTTGCGCAGGCGCCCCTGCGGGGAAGGCGGAGTATGCTGAAGTGCAATTAATAGTTCGTTGTATAGCTATGCAGTCCGAAATTGGACTGATTCCAAAGAAATGAATGAGTAGACGTGATTTGGCTCCAATTGGAGGAGGCATATTCGAGCTTGCTTCTAAGCAAAACTTCATGTACATTTTTGGTTTTCTATTTTCCGAAGGGGCAGGCGTAACCTATAGAGTTTTGTGGGAAGCATGATAATTTCGGGAAAAGTAGTCCGGGATCAGCGGCTTAAGCCGAAATATTAGCATTGAACTAAGCGTTATGAGGGAAACTGACGTCTTGACTTGTAAAACGTTCCCCAACAATCCAAGCACGCCGAGTAACTGGCGCCGATAGGGTAGCTTATGGTGAAACGTAACGCATGGGCACTAGTCATGGCAGAGCAGATACACCTGTTTCATCGCTAAAAAATGCACGTTACAGTGCGATGATGTGCGTATTATAAGTACCAATCGTAGGTGCATTCGCGCAACTCTTGACTAGAGTTTGTCGAGTTATAGATCTGATATTTAATACCTTGTAATGAAGGAAGATGGTCAACACTGCAACCGAAATTGGCGTTGTACTGACGTGATGCTTGCGTAGGGTCTTTCTCCGCAGCAATGAACTGATGGGGATCTCGGATAAAATGCGTGACTGCTATGCGAAATGCCTAGTCTTGATTTCAGCTGCAGCCGTGTCTTTTGTTCGTTTCGTCCTTCAAAATATTTCGCCAGTCTACAACGCGGCCGAAGGCAGTACAGCATATGAGACACGGGCTCCTTCACGATATAGTCATTACAGACTCATAATCACCTGCTGGGCGCTCCCGTATATCACGTGCCACGGTATTCGATTATGTGCCACATATTTCTGGAGAAATGGATTACGTGACATACGTGACAGCGAAGTAATGTCGCTTATACCATGACCAACGAATCGTGTTCGTCATACATTGACGTCTTCTTACGTGAATCGGCCACATGAGCGCCGAGACGTGGGCGAATAGATGGAAATTGGCAAAGTTCATTAGGATCGCTACGAGATGCTTCACGGTTTACAAGTGAAAATAAAGCAAATCAAATGGTCCCCATGAAACGTGAAAGCATAAACTTTCGCATGCGCTTTTTTTAGGCAGAGGTAGCTAAATTACAACAATCTCGCTTTAATAAGAGGAGTCTTTAGTAGTAGATATGTCATTGATATACACGAGAAATAATAAGGGCTCGAGCACGGAACCCTGGGGACACTCCTGACGTAATCGGTACAATTATCTCATGTAATGTTTTCGACAACAACAAACTGAGACCTATTAGACTAAACCTCACGCACCCAAGCAATGAATTCTCCGTCCCCAATGATGTTTTGTAGTTTAGCGATTAACACGGTGTGACAAACGTAATCAAACGCTTTTGAAAAGTCGAGTAATATTATGTCCATTTGGCTGTGATTGTTAATACCTTGCACATTATCGTGTATGACCACAGTCAGCTGCGTCGTGTTCAATAAACCCCTACGAAATCCATGCTGGTTGTGGCACAGGATGCCCTCGTTTTCGAAAAAAATTGTTAAATGTTTTAAGGCTATGTGTTTGAGTAGTTTGCGTACCATGCAAGGTAAAGATATCGGTCTCAAATTGCGTTCATTGGATTTATCTCCTAGATTTATAAATTTGAATAATTTTGCTATTTTCCAATCTTTTGGCAGTCTTGATGTTGAAAGTGATTTAGGAAAATACTGCCGAGATATCTGCTACACCATTCAGCGTACCTTTCTCGGAAATTGGTTAGGTATATTATCCGGACCACACGCTTTCTTAGTATCTAGAGCAAGCAGAAGATTAAGAACACCAGTGTCTATGATAACGAGAGGGTCAATCACAGACACCGCACGTGGAACTGATTCCCGCATGACGCCATTATCTCTTGTAAAAACTGAATGAAAGAACTGGTTATATCTGTTGGCTTTATCAAATTTTTCAAGTGACTACAGTTGAGTGGTGAGCGTGTTCTTTCGGCGAAAGTGGTTCCAGAATCTTTGTGGTCTACATTAGAGAAAGCTAGGGTGTACAAAACTAAAATAGTAGTGTTTGGGCTTTCTTGGATTTTTGTTTAAACTTTTTTGCTGCAAGCGCAAGTCTGGTGGTGCTAAATAAGTCATTTCCGGCAGTCTTGTTAACTTGCCGTAATTCTTTTGAATGGGCGCTTTGCGTGTATTACTTCACGAGAAATCCGCGGGTTATTCTTTATAGTCTTTTTTTTAATTTGACCGGAATAAAATTTGTTACACAGTGATACACTATGTCTTTAAAACACAACCAGACAGCATTTACATCCGTGAAAGGATCTGAGGCCAGTGCCAAAACTCTCGGTATTCATTACCTAGATAGGTTTGTATGTAGTCGTCGTCAGCTTTATCGAAATTAATTGTGGTTCGGGCAGCAGTTTGCACTGATGTTTTATAACCTAGAGATAAAATACACATAGGAATACTATGGTCGGATATTCCTTCTTTTACTTCAACCTTCAGCTGTTCAAAGAGAAAATTTCTGCTTAGCAAAATTAGGTCGAGTATACTCTGACACTCGCTTCGCTTCCTTGTGGGGCTTTCCACAATTTGGCAAAGGATAAGTTTAACATTATGTCGAGAAGAGCTTCTGAAGTCTTTCATGTGTACTGCATGGTAGACCAATTAAAGTCGGGAAGATTATATTAACCCATGAGAATGACGCTGTCAGTTTCGAGCATGCTCCTGCAAATACTTTGCATCGCAATAATGCATTCATTTCCACGTGCGGGATTTCGATAGATACCGTCAACGGGCATACTTGTGCCATTTGTAATAATCTTACGAAAAACTTCCTCGGCATCAGTTACCTCTGGCAGAATGATTAGTTGGATATATCTCTTTATAGCTAAGACTACGCCTCCTCAACGTGATTGCCTGTCTTTTCGAACAAGTACATAGTTTAGGTGAGTAATTTTATCACTCGAGATGGGCGGGGATAACCATGTTTCAGTCATTGCTACTATATCTGGTTCACGAGCGAGCAATAAGTTTTCAAATGGCTGTACCTTATTCAGGATACTTCGAGCGTTTATGTTTAGAGGAGTTATTTTTTCTTGTGCTTGTTTTGACGAGATCCTGGACGGTTCGCATCTTTTTTTCTTTCTTCTACACTCTCGTCGTCTTTTTTCGAGCGACTTTTGCCTGCTTTCTTACTTCAACTTTGTCATTCTTTTCGTCATCCCAGATGTAAACACGGTTATCAATGAACAGCTTGTTGTACACTAACGACACCTTGTCTGTGTTTTCACTGTTTTGCTTAGGCACAGTCCCAGAGTTTCATGCAGGTTTCTCTAAGTTTTCGT
The DNA here is from genome assembly GCA_013436015.1 of Rhipicephalus annulatus. NCBI lineage: Eukaryota > Metazoa > Arthropoda > Arachnida > Ixodida > Ixodidae > Rhipicephalus > Rhipicephalus annulatus. Next base: position 907,989 of record WOVY01009330.1, read on the forward strand.
GAGAAGTCTTCAACTATCGAATGATCTGCATCTTTCAGGTTGAAGCCGTTTTTGAGTATGGCATTTTATTTCTTTCGTGAAGTAATATGAAGTATGACTGGCCTCGTTTTGTTTGGTCCACTTCTCCTTAAGTGATGAATGCGCTCGATGGCCACAGGTTCGAGTTGAAGGGTTTTTGTGTATATTTCCTCGTTTACGACCTCTGCAAGCGCTTCGCTAGTTTCAACTTCCGCTTCTGGTATACCATAAACTATTAGGTTTGACCTTCTGCTGCGGTTTTTCAGGTCATCTATCCTCGCTTCGCGGCTTTCAATTACTTTATTCATGCCATCCATTGGTTCATGGCACGCAAGGACTTCAGCTTCAAGTTTCGTAATGACACTAGGCTTGCCCTCTATATCTGCTTAACGCTTTTCTTTTATATCTTCAATATCCAAAGCTATTTCAGTGTGTTGTCTGGCGATTTCCTTTAAGTCAGAACCAGGGTTGCTTTCAATATTTCCACCCATCAGCTGTAGCTTCCTGAGAAATGTGATGCACATCTTCCTAAGAGATGCATGTGAATCTTCTGTGCAACACGGTTCCCCAATGTGTGTTATTTATCTCACTTATATATTGTACTTTTATCATCTAGTAAGTTGTAATTATTATTCGAAAAACATTTTGCCCTTGAAAAACAACACCATTAAGAAAAGGAGGAAGAAGAAGGGTGATTGCCATCAGCCAAAGAGTGACACGTTGGAGGTCACAAAGATATCTAGGAAAGACGAAGATCACAACGAATCATTATGTCATACGTTACATCATTAAGATTTCATGTTAACAATCTTCTCAATTATTCATCAACGAATCAATATCAGCCAATCTCTATTTTGGGTTTGAGCCATATGTGAAGAAACATCATCATCATTACAACGCCTCCAAATGCATATCCATCAGCGATCGCCCAGCGTTGGATGCCAGGTCGAGTTGCGCTTTTTTTATACATTGTTTAGAGAGGACTTTGCACACGGCTCTGCATATTTTTTTAACCTTTGTAGGCCTTTAATTGGTCGCACACAAGTCAGCGCCCCGTTATAAAGTAGAAACTTATAGCATCTATGAATCCACCCACCCGACTGAAAATAGTAAAAAACACAGGCGGCTTTTGTGCTATAATAATCACGGCTGATAACTGCTTGACTTCTTCTAGTCGCAAAAAATGTTAATAAAAACTATTTGGGCTATGCTAGTTGCCAGAAATAAGCCTGAAATCCAATTTCTATCCTCTGTGATAAGCAGCCGAGAAAAGGAAGACGATATAGCAGAAAGAAGGCGGGAGCGCGAGCTGTAACTAACCTGAAAACATTGAACATTTTCTTCTCATACGCCACTGTATGAAAAATCAAAGTAGAATGTGTTTCGAAATTTTGTTTTAAGATTGAAGAATTTCACTTCGTACTCCCCATATAGTGTATGTCAATCTGCTATATATATTGTATATTATATCATATATTGATATATTGTATATCAAGACTTTAGCGACAGGAACATCTGCGGGGTCCTCTGCAAATTCCTATAAGATAGAAAGAGAATACCTTGTTGAGCCATTTATCAGTTCTCTATTTTTGCTAATCAAGCCTAAATTTCTTATTTCTTCATTATATACACTACATTGGCTTAACCTATTGAGGAATTTTGAATTATGATTACGCCTCAGTTATTCGAACAGTTCTACTATTTCACTTTTTCACTTTTTATTTTTTCACGTTGTATCGGAATGATTCGGTCTTGTTAAAACAAAGTAACCATCTTTTTATAGCCCTCATAGTCGTGAACTGTTCACTTACATTAACTGGAGGCTTTTTGTCCAATCCCCTTTAGTGGGTAAGAGCCAAAAAATAGGAACAAGCAAGCAAGCGCGAGAATTCGGCCCGTGCCTCGAGGAGCGGGAACGCTGACGAGGCCCTCGACTCTGGGCCTGTCGGCGAGGACGGCTGCCGCCGCTCCTGGCTCGTCTACCATCCGACCCGGCGCCATGGCTTCCTAGCCCGCCTAAGCTCACCGGGCGTGGCTAGGAGCGGCCACTAGAGAGTCGGAGCTGGAGACGCGGGTAAGCCTTCCCGTCGTCGTCGTCAATCGCCATGGCCTCTACGTCATCATGGCCGTGTTCGGCGGAGCCATACTGGGCGGTGCCTGTGTCTCGGGCTACTTTGACATGCTGAACAGAATGCTGAAGAGGTACGCGGTTCCATCGCCTCCTGGATCAACTCCTCAGACCCGCTCTGTAACGGCAACCCCAGTACCAACCACCTAAGCAGGAGCGACACCCGCACGGACGCCATCAAGGCTCCGTTTCCTGGCATTCGGTGAGGATTAGATTTGGAAACAGGCGCCTATCAGGTTTTCGTTTCCTGCTATTTGGCGAAGATGAGAGTTTCACGGGGACGCAATCAAGGCACCGGTTCCTAGTACTCGGCATGGGTGAGAGTTGGACACAGACACATTCAAGGCTCGTTTTCCTGGTAGTCTTCAAGAATACCAGTTTGATATTCGTAGAACGCAGCTCACAGTTTGAGGGAACAGTTCCACCAATTTAGTCGTGGTCCAGAGAGCTGAGTTCTTCTTCAAGTGATGTCCAAGCTGGAGGCAACCGAAGCTGTGGTACCCGAGCGCTGTTCACGCTGTTCAGGGCGCCGGCGGTGGCTTCACGTCTGCTGCAGTGGCCGCAGCCGTGTTCAGTGCTGCAGCAGTGACCTCCATCATGGCAACGATTACGAGAAAGTGGTACAGTGTGTTTTTTATAGAGCAGCAATATTGCCAATCGACAGAACGCTGCGGCCTTAACTCAATCAGTGTTAAATATCGCGTCTGTGGCGATGTGCTGGTCTTCGGGAGAGACATTTCATCAATTCTAGCAACTGTGGAGCAGAGACTCGTATCAATAGCAAGGACTATGCATTAAGTGAACAGACAGGACTGAAAAACTATTGCATAAGTCTTCTTTCAATTTTCTACTTATGAGAGTGGCACACACGACCGGTGGTTAAATATGAAGGGCACAGTGGAGAGTAACGGTGCTTTGGTGCTTAGCCTTTTTTTTTGCACATGGCCTCGTTTTTTTTCGAACTGAAATGAAGTTTATCAAGTGGGCCCTAGAATATGCCTGCTTCTTAGAGTCTTCCTCTTTACAACTCTACTTTTCATTCAATAAATACTTTTCCGTTCTCCAGTCTTCAGTAATCTGACTACTTGTCTGTTTTGGTTGATTTCAGCCTGATCCATCATGAAGGGGAATCTAATGCTGGTCACTAAGATATAAAATACTGCCGACGCAGTCTCTGCGCAAGTTTTTTCAGTGTAAGCTGAAGCATCATGCAGATTTCTCATATTTATATTATTTCCCTATGAGCAAGAACAGGCAAAAATTTGCATGCGAGGACGCAGGTGGAACGGGTATGGTCATAGGTATTACTTTTCTTAAGTATAGGGCAAGCATTGGCATTTAAATTTGTCGATACAAAATACTGAATAACGAATGATGTATTTCCTTGTGCGAGCGGTGCCTTAATCCCGCCTTTTCAAGTATAGCAAGAGTGTTGTAAGGTAGCTGGCTCAACCTAAAGTGTAAAGAAAGTTTATTAGGCTAATGCTAAGAGCACACGCTAAAGTTGTTGTTTTCACGTTTCATAAAGACCGTTTGATTTGCTTTAATTTAAATTTGTTAAACGTGAAGATTTCTTAGTGAACGAAAGGAACTTTCACTATTTCCATTCTATCGGCTATACATCGCTGCTCGTGTGGCCGATACCGTAACTATGTGCGGAGTGAAATTCGCGTAAAAAGTCCCGCCACGGTGGTCTAGTGGCTAAGGTACACGGCTGCTGACCCGCAGGTCGCGGCATCAAATCCTGGCGGTGGCGGCTGCATTTCCGATGGAGGCGGAAATGTTGTAGGCCCGTGTACTCAGATTTGGGTGCACGTTAAAGAACCCCAGGTGGTCAAAATTTCCGGAGCACTCCACTACGGCGTCTCTCATAATCATATGGTGGTTTTGAGACGTTAAACCTCACAAATCGTTTCGCGTAAGAAGACTTCGATGTATCACGAACACGATTCACAGGTCATAGTATAAGCAACGCGACTTCGCTGTCACGTATGTCATGGAATCCTTTTATCCGAAAACGTGTGGCACACAACCGAATACCGTGGCCCGTGATATGTGGCCACGCGTGGCAGGTGATTCTGAGAATGTAATGAATATAGCGTGACGGAGCCGATTTCCCATAAAGTGCGGTGCCTGCGTCGGCAGTGTTGTTGATTGGTAAAATATCTTGATGGAAGCAACGAAGTAGGTCATGGCCCCTGCTGAAATCAGAACTAGGTATTCTGCATAGCAGTCGAGCATTTTATCCCTGATCCCCACGAGTGCGTTGCTTCGGAAAAAGACCCTATGCAAGCGTCACGTCAGTAAAACGCCAATTTCGGTTGCAGTGTGTACCGTCTTCCTTTATTACAAGGTAGTAAATATCACTTCTATGACTCGGTGAACTATAGTCAAGAGTTCCGCGAATGCATTTACGATCGGTACTTATAGTATGCACGTCATCACACCATAACATGCATTTCTTGGCGAAGAACAGAGTCGGAACGCACCTGCATGTATATCTACCATAAAATGGGAAATGAATAACAATATCAGTGTAGATATCACTGAACGAGTGTAGTACGTTGAACATATAAGATGAGTGGCATGCGAGTTGTTACGAACCGATACATGTGGTCGAAACATTCTATCATGAGGAATATAAGATGGAACATAGAATTCATAGTTCTTTAATGATGAACTGCTGATAAAGTGCTTTGGCTTTTAATACCATCGCGGCTTGACTGTGCCATTGACACAAGACGGCAGAGAAGTGTTACGGCTATCGAGTTATTCAAATATTTATTGACGAGTCACGCGCTGAAAAAAGGGGAAATAAACATATTCTAAACTTGTTTAAAGACGAAGGGATGGAGCTAGAATTCATGTGCGAGAGGTCTTACTCTAATACTTAGTGGTTTTTTATAAGATACCTAATTGTCTCAGCGGATCATATTTCGCCGTATATTGCGCATTGAGTGAGACCACAACTGAATTTCCCGTCGGCGCATTGAAATGTTGTTCAATCAGGAAGAATGACTTACGCTCGGCGAAAAAAAGAAAGAGAAAAAAACTTGGGCACATTACATTATCAATAGTTTCCAGCTGAAGAAGGTACGGTGTCCTGCCTATATCATATATGCATCGATTTGTGAACAGCTCTTTCGCACTGCAAACAAAGATCAATTTGGACGACCTTCCCCTCGAAGAAACTAGGATTGCTGCAGTTATTGTATACATACGTTCTGCACAGTCTGAAAGAAAGTTGGGAAGAGATACGAGGTGTGAGGGTTACGTTTTCCACACCATAAGCTTAGTAATACTTCTTCCCTAGAGCGCAAAAAGCCGAAGGGGTCTGGAGTAGGCAGAGAAAAGGGCTATGAGAGGCATGCTAATTGTTCAATTGCTGTTCAAGAGTTGCTAACCAAACTCCTCTGCTGTTCACATAAATACATCGGTGAGAATGATTGATATACCAACATCTGCCACAAAGAGCATCCAAATTTATTGAATGAAGCTATGTCATCGCAGTTTTCATATTCGGTCATGCAAACGCAATTTTATCTTTGAAGGCCTGGTAATGTTGCAGAGTCACTCTAACCAGACCAAACGAGAAATCTCAGAGACATATCATAAAAGTACACCACACCTTATTCAAGTTAGTTAACCTTCGCTATCACTACAACACAAGATAGTTAAAATTTATTGATCGGACAGTAAACACGCGCATTGGATATAGTCTTTTAGTACCTTTTTATGGCATGCGCGATGCACCCTCATATTTGCTTAAACGTGCGATAACCTTTCAGTCGTGAGTCATAGTTGTCGGTGTGCATATGTTTTTCCTTGTCCTACTTCTTTCTTTTGGCCCAGAAGGCGTTTTTCCAACCTGCAGATACAGCGCCAAGGGAAGTTCGTGATGCATATATGCTTCGAGTGACACACAATGGTCAAGTCAATGCATCTAATTTACGAAATTGCGCCCATTTCTAAAGAACTGTTTAAATATACCAGAACCGTACAATTTACTCGTATATAAACAGCGTCGAAGGACATAGATTTCTAATGCGTCCCTGAGTTTGTAGACAGTTCTTGCACCTTTTAGTTAACAACAATGTTGTACTGTTTTTTTATTTATACGGAAGGTGGACTGACACCGAATGATAATAATACTAATGATTAACCGACGCATCTGAGCCAATTCGCTGGTGGAACTGGGGGACCAGTGCAAATCGTATACATGGCATCTTCCCCCAAACACTGAAGTTTGTAAGTGAATAGCGAAATAATATATCACACCTTCCAAAGTTCGCTTGATCTCAGAAGCGCTGGCATGGTGCAAACGGCAAGTTGAAGCGGGAGGCCCGCGCGCATGTCGCGGCGGCTGCTGCGGCGCACCATCTGTTCCCACAAGCCTTTGCGCGCCCGTTGGAGGGAGCTAGTGTGCCTGAAAATGTCTATTGCGGGTAGTTGTTAGGCCTTACGTTATTCAGTGTGTTTCAGCTCAAAAGCGCCAAGAAAAAAATTTAAAAATGAGTGTTACGCGTCTTCAACTAGCGCAGTATTGTTCTTTGCTATACGTAAAACGTCCGAATATTTTTTTATCTGCCAAGCACGGTAATTAACAACGAATTGGTTAGAGACTTTTTAAATACTGAATATACAGAAACATTTCTGTACAAACTTGCTGCTCTTATCTAGAAATAACAAAATTTTAAAGGTATACGGTAAGATAACAAGGCTGGTTAATTTTTTTCTCCAGGGTTTGTTAAAATAGCGCCAAAATTAGAAAAAAATATCACATGATTACCGCCTATCGCGCGGCGCTTCGAGTGCCCTCAAATGTAAGTTGAACGAATTAGTGAAGGCTTCTCACGCATGAAGGTCAATTGAACAAGCTATCGGTGCCTACGATAGACTTTGAGCGACAATGAAGCTTCGATGAAAAAAATAAAAATAAAAAACTTGCCGCCACGTGCATTGCGATACAAGACCGGAGGCACGTGGCATTGCACGTGGCATTGCACGTGGCATTGCCGCCACGTGCAATGCGATACAAGACCGGAGGCAGCATTTCACGCAGCATAGGCTTTTTTTTTTCGGGCCAACGATAAACATGATGGTGGGGTAGGGTAATGTTTTTATAAGGGAAGGGTATAAATACTTATTATGTAAAAAGGATTTTTTTTCATATTTGCATCGATTACGGCATGCGTTAGCTCTACTGTATACTTGCAAGTAATACGCCACGATTGGCGGTGGGTTCAAAAGTTTATTACTCGTACTTCATCTTCTTTTAGAAATTCATGTTTAGTGCCCATCTATTAGAGCGTAGTGCGTATTATTAAACAAAACAAATATAAACAAGTGTTCTGTGCTCATGTAGATAACTCTTAAATAGTAGAAAATATAGGTGTTGGAAGAGATCAGCGTAATTCCGAAGCGCTTTTAAAGAGACGTCACTACGTAGCGTGCTTCATGAGGCGTGGTATTCATGAGACGAGGATGGTGTATAGGGCCTGCTCCCTCCATCAGCCCCTACACAGAATCTACATCGAGTCAGCACATGCGTTTTCTTTCGGGTTTCGAAGCATTCGTGGTGTAACACAGCGGCACACATCCGCTATTTTCGACTTCAGTCTTGTGAGCGTTGTCGTCGCTACGGTGTAGATGTAGTCTCTCATGTATCCCCATAAAAATTAATCTAGCTGAGTCAAATCTGGGGTACTCTACAGGTCCAAGACGGAAGATTCATTTCTCGGAAATTCTCGATCAAGCCACGTTCGAGTCCGCGCGCAGCTGTGTGGAGCAGCTTCCGTCTTGCTGCAACCAGATATTCTCAAGCTGTGCTAAAGAAGCTTGCTGGTGAAGTCGCTCAGTGGGCCATTTATTATTTCGCTCATGTTGCGTTCTGCGTTGAGTGTTCCATCGATAAAGACTGGGCCAATAATTTTGCTGTCGTAAACGCCACACCAAACACTGAAAGACCACTGCACCTGGTGTTGTGACTGTGACAGCTAGTGAGGATTTGAAGCGCTTCAGAAATGACCATTGTGAACATTGATCAGGCACTGCGTGAGAAGCGAGCTTCATCAGATCAGATTATGTTCTTCAGGAAGCCTGGATTGCCTTTCTTCCTGTATGAGTATCCAGTTGCAGCAGAAATGAAGACGGTTTTGCATGTCTTCCAGCTTTTGATGCAGGTGAACATGGTATGGGTGAATTCCCCCGCCCATCAGTATGCGCCAAACGCTACTGCTGGAAACGCCGGTATCAGCAGTCACGTCGCACACGCTTGCGTGGGGATGGGCTGCCATGTAAGCAAGAATGTCTCTTTCAATATACTCAATTACACCTTTTGTGCGCTGACGCTGCTTTTTGAACGTGTCTGTCTCCTTGAGCGTTTCGTAATTTCGCATCCAGTGCCGAAGCTATTGACCAGATATCCTGGGTTTCATCTTCGACATAATCCTTGCCGCCTCCCTCGTGTTTGCGTTCACTCGGCCGAGGGCGAGAACCATATTAGCACGTTATTCATTAGTTAAACGCATCATTCCAGACTAAGACTTTGCCTTGTCGAAGCGTGTCCAAAAAAACTGCCCACCACAAATAGGCCTCCAAACCACGGCCAGGGGGCGCTGTGCCGCGCGCGTTTCAGCACCTTTCTAGCTCACTCGGCACTGCGCTCCCGCCTTCTGCCTGCGCTATCTCAGCACGTTCACGGGCTCTGCACGCGCTGTTCTCTGGTCGCACTGCACGCGCAGCTTCACCTGTGACTTGCCTCGAAGGTTTAAAAAGATTATAAAAACGTTTTTACAGTGTGATTGTTATTAGAATCGAGAGCAATTACTTGACAACCTCCGCAGGAGCAAGCAAGTCAAACACAATGTCTTTGAGCGAGTTCTACATGAATGTCGATGGTGAAAAGCTGCCTTTCTATGACAGTAAATGTGAAGTGACGGCGCGAATTTTATATGTATGTTACCGGTAAAAGACGCATTTGTTGCGCCGATCCTTGTCTACTTGCAGCTGTCGGCAAACTATCACCACGATTTCGCGTGCGTTTGTATATAGCGTTCTCATTCTTACTGCTTGAATGCCAAGTTTGTCACGCAGCTTTCAATATGTAGGTCAGTGTGAAGAGACTAAACTTAGGTCTCCCCTGTTCAGTCCCTGGCACCATTTCAATGTGGTTTGTTCATTTTCCTAAAAGTTTCAAATTTCGTTGTTCATCGAATGTTAGTAAGGTCGTAGCGTAAGTTAACTGACACCTAGGATTTTTCGCAGCTCTTTCGAAAGTATCGGCGAACAAAAAAGTATGTTATGTCTACGTTAACCACGCTTGTTTCCTTTCACACAATATTGACGCCTAATCACACCGTGTTCAATGATTCAAATGTGCATTTGGTTTTTTTGGAGAGCTCGCTCAGCCGTTGTCATATCGTGAGGTACCCACTAAGATCGACCATGTATTTAGTTACGCCGAGATTTGCCCCTGACAACCGCGCCAAATACGTGAAACCATCAAAAATTTTATCTATGCTTTGGTTATTTTTTCAACTCGTTTTTATAGCGGCAGCTGTACATAGCCCACGGCTTGGGTTTATGCAACAATATAATCTTTCACGTGCCAAAACCATCATATCTTAAAGAGGCACGCCGTGGTTTGAGACTCCAGATTGATTCCGGCCACCTGAGGCTTTCTCTTTTTTTTAACGTGCGCCTAAATCTATTTCAAGTATAAGGCGCGACGACGACGAACAGAGGGGGCACATGCACGGAGCATCACTTCCTTTTATATTGAGCGGGATACCACCCTACGCTTGAAATACGCAACACCAACACGCCCTGTCTGTCATTCTTGCACCAAAATTTCAGTGCACTGTTACTGCCTTTCGCTCCTGTAGAACTGCAGCTGGTGTAATCGAGAATCGAACCTATTAATTCGATCTTAGCATCACGCCGCACGTTAGGCGACAATCACGTGGTATTTTTGAATTTTGCGCACTTATACAAACCCTGCAAGAAGATTCACATCACGTGGTACTTTACGTTAGATATGTATGTTTTGCGAACGCCTCCTGTATTTTATTCAATGCCAGTGCGAACGTGCGCTCTTCCACTGAGGCCGCGATGCGTCGCCACATGAGGGGTTGGGCCACTTTCATCACACGTTAGTCTGCGTGCTCTCCAACAGAGACGATTTCGACGTGTGTCGCTCCCCGATATCATACGTCTGTAAGATTTGTTCCTTCATGGTCCCTCTTTGTGGTTGGAAGCAATGCTGCTGCCACCTTACAGCGCTATAGATATGCAGCAGCGTCGCATTGACGTGTCTCCATTGGTTCCTTGAGTAGCGGCACAAAAAGCACCATACCACTTACAGAGCCAGCGATACCACCAACAATGTGACCACAAGGAATGCAAGACGCCAGCCCACAGATCTGTACCCAGGTGAATGAATGAATGAATAGACTTTATTCAAAGTCCGGCAGTTTTACCAGGTGAGGAGGGGGAAGAGGGGATTAACCCCTGTCCTCTTCCAACTTTCCGTTGTTTATGATGGTGGTGTCTCAGGTGGCTGCTCGAACTGAAAAAAAATATTACTTTTTTGTTATTCCCGTCGTGGGGCACTGCATGAGTAGGTTCTTTAAAAGCCCCTTGATCTTGGGAAAGCATCGCCATCCACTGTACTCACCGCCGCGCACTCGACCTCCTCACCGCTTTTCGTGTCCTGCCGGTCTCCGACACTTTCTGCACCATGATTGATCTCCTGCGCGCTTGCCCTTGTAGACGCGTATATCTCGCGCTTTGCTTGTGTTTTTCTTTTTCGCTCAAGCCATCTTTTGCGGATGCTCTGCGTAACAAACGTAACACGCGCTTAGTTTTCTGTGCTTTGTGCGGGTGTTAAGCTATTCTGTTGCGTCTATGACTGCAATTACCACACTGAAAATGGTTATGCACTGTTTAAGATACCCCAAGGTAAACGCGATGGCTTGCGCAAGCCGCAGTGGCAGCACAATATTGGCCAAAAAAACTTCGTTCCGACAAATAACAGTGTACTTTGCGAGGTAAGGTGCCTTTATTATTGCTTGTATCAAAGCATCCCCGAGTGCTGCATTTGAAATATTGTTTCGGCCTGCTCATCAACATACGTGTTTTTTAGGGGCGAAGCTCCTTACGCCGTAGGTCTTATGTCTTGCGTCGTCATAGTAGCCAGTCAATAAAACGGCGTCACAGCATATCCACGGAGTGAATGATGAGACGAAGCGTCCATCAGTTCATCTATGCTTCCGTTCGTCCGTGTGTGCATCCATCCGGCCATCCATGCGTTCGTCCCACTGTCTATCCGACGCACGTTTCGCCTCACTATTCATTATTCACCACGTGGATATGCTGTGATTTTTTTCGGATACTCGTGCTTTGCTTCAAGTTGGAGTTTTCATTAATATGCTAAATTCTTTTCTTAGAAACAAGAAGAAAGTTAAATTGATTACCATTTCATAGAATATTATGTCAGGAAAAGTTGTCTTAAGTGTACCTTATTGCATTCAGCCAGTCACTGCTTTATGAATACCAACCGTAAACATTAACGATCCTTGGCACCCATATTCGCCGAACTAATGCTTACAAATACAATTATTTTCCCAGAACAGTTGATGAATGCAATTCACTGCCTCATGAGACTTTTTTCAGGTGACATTTTTGCTATGTCGCTGGAACGTTATCCACTTGGTGATTAGGGTGTTCAAATGTGTTATTATTTTTTGTTGCTGCTTCGCAGACATGTGAACTCTGTTAGCGTATGGATACATGTTGTTTTTTTTTGCTGTTACGAATCACTTGATATTTCTTATGCCCGTCCTGTCTGTACCTAAATACTCGTCTGCAGTATGTCTCAATAAAAAATAATATAAATAAAAATATTCAGCTCATGCACCACTTTAGTCTGCTTTCTCTGCGAACAATTACGTGCACGTAATACTGTAGTCTGCTATTCTGCGAACAATTACGTGGGATAACACAGCTTCTCGATTGTACTTTTTGTGAATCTTGTGATAATGCTCACATTATAATGCTTGATAATGCTTTTTGTGATAATGCTCACGGTGAAATACACTACGCTTTCATGGCCAATCCCGTGGAGTGGGTGCAATCTATGAGTCCAAGGAAACAAACAAAGAAATGCAGGAGCGCGAGCACTTGGCCCGTTCCTCACGGAGCAGGAACGCTGACGAGGCATTCGACTCCATGCCTGTGGCGACGACGGCTACCACCGCTCCTGGTGCAACGGCCATCTGACGCAGGGCCATGGCTTCATAGCGTGGCTAGACTCGCTGGGCCTGGCCAGTTTCGGCCACTATGGAGTCGGAGCTGGTAACGCGAGTAAACATTCCTGTCGTCTTTGTCAAGCGCCATGACCTCTACCTGATCGTGGCTGTGCTCGCCCTAGCCATCCTGGGCGGTGTCTGTGTCCTGGGCTACTCGTTCTGCAACTTCGCCATGCTGAAAGAGAATGCCGAAGAGGTGCGCACTGACATCGCCTCCCGGACCAACTCCTCAGAACCGCTCGGTGGTGGCAACCCGAGTACCAACAACCTAAGCAGGAGCGACGCCCGCACAGACGCCATCAAAGCACCCCGTCCCGACATTCAGCGAGGATAAGAGTTGGACACGGACGACATCAGATCTCCATTTCCTGGTAGTCGGCGATGGTGAGAGTTCGACAGCAGATTCTATCAAGGTCTTTTGGTAGTCTTCAAGTATGCCAGTTTGATGTTCATAGAATGCCGCTCGTAGTTCGAGGGAACAGTTGCACAATTTTGTTCACAGACCAGAGTGTCGACTGCATCTTCCAGTGATGTCTATGGTGTACGCAACCGGAACTGTGGTATTAAGCCACGTTTCAGGTTTCCTGCGGCGGCTTCACGTCTGCTGCAGACGCCGGAGCCGCATCCAGGTGGTGCTGCAGTGGCCTCCATCATGACGATGAGTACAGGAATGTGATACATTGTTTTTTGTGTGTGAATGGGGCAGCATTATTTCCCATCGACAGAACGCTTTGGCCTGAATTCAATCAGTGTCTCATAGCAGCCTCTGTGGTGTGATGGTGCTCTTTCGGACAGTCTGTCATCATTCTAGCAACTGTCGAGCACACACTTCTATCTATAGAAAAGATGTGCAATAAGTGAACAGGCAGGACTGAAAAACTTATGCATAGATCTTCACTAATTTTCTACTCTGCAGAGCGGGCACAAAAAACTGCTGGTTAACTATCAAGCGCACAGCGGAGAATAACGATGCCTTGGTGGCTAGCCTTTTTTTCACTTGATTCTTTTTTTTGGCACTGAAACGAAGGCCACCAAGCGGCACGTAGGATATCCTTGCTTCCTCAAGTGTTTCTCTTTTCTCCTCTACTGTTTAATCAATAAATACTTTTGCATTCTCCAGTCTTCACTACTCTGTTTTTGGTTGATTTCAGCTTGATCCTTCATCACGTGGAATCTAATGCTGGTCACTACACTAAAAAAAAAACGCCAGGCCTGCGCAAAACGCAAAGTCTTGTCGCAGCAAAAGCTAGAAGAGCCGACTTTCAGAGCTTTTCTGAACACTCTTTGGGAGGCTACAAGCTTTCTACTGGGTACCAGCTTGGCAAAATCATCATAAATTTTGTTTTGAAGGCCAGCATTAACCTATCCTTCGTCGTTCTTCGGAGAAGCGTGGTATACGCTACATATTTGTTAGAAATTTCGTGCCATGTTTTGATTGCAGTGGCTGACGACGATGAAGAATTGTGCCAGAAGTGGGTATGCGTTACAGGTAACAGGTTATCAAGAGCAGGTTTTCTAATGCATTAGGGCATTGTGCGACCCTGTTGTTACGCAATTTACTTTGTGTGACGTTTGCATGTTCCTATGAAGTTCTAAAACACTTTATTACTCATATTATTGCGATTGCGTTCCCGACATCAAACCTGCCTGAGATCACTTTAGAAACGAGTTCCAAGCACTGGCGTGCCTCAGTGGTAGCAACCTGGACTGGCATGCATGGGACCTGGGTTGGAATCCCGATGTGTCAGTGGTTTTCTTTTTCACTGAATTTCAAGCACTGGTGTGGCCCAGTACTGAATACTGGGTTGGCACGCAGTGGACCTGGGTGTCATAGTCCTCTCAAGTGTAGCGAGATCGTTGTAATTTACCTAGCTTTGCCTAAAAAAAGATCGTTTAGCTACGCTCAGAGCGCATTCGAAAGTCTATGCTTTCACGTTTCATAGTGACCATTGATTTGGTTTATTTTCACTTGTAAAACGTGAAACCTTTCAAAGCGAACCTAACGGACTTTCCATTTCGATCTAGTCGCCTATATCTCGGCGCTCACGTGGCCGATTCACGTAAAACATCAATGTATGACGAACACGATTTGCAGGTCTTCGTATAAGCGACATTACTACGCTGTCACATATGTCATGTAATCCAATTCTCCAGAAATGTGTGGCACATAATCGAATACCGCGGCACGTGATATGTGTGCACGCGCGGCAGGTGATTCTGAGTCTGTAATGACTATAGCGTGAAGGAAACCCGTGTCTCATAATATGCGGTGCCGGCGTTGGCCACGTTGTATATTGGCGAAATATCTTGAAGGAAGAAACGAACAAAAGTCACGGCTCCAGCTGAAATCAAGACTAGGCATATTGCATAGTAGTCAAGCATTTTACCCCAGATACCAATCAGTGCACTGCTTCGAAGAAAGACCCTATGCAAGCGTCACGTCAATACAGCGCCAATTTCGGTTGCAGTGTTGACCATGCGTTACGCTGATGCGTTACGTTTCACCATAGGTGCCGTTGCGTTACGTTTCACCATAAGCTACCCTATAGGCGCCAGTTTACTCGGCGTGCTTGGAGTGTTGGGGAACGTTTTACAAGTCAAGACGTCAGTTCTTACTCGCAACGCTTAGCTCAAAGCTAATATTTCGGCATAAGCCGCTGCTTCCTGACTGCTTTTCACAAAATAATCACGCTTGCCATAAAACCCTAGGTTACGCCTGCCCCTTCGGAAAACAGGAAAATTTCTCACGAAGCTTTGGAACCAGCAAAGTCGAATATGCCTCCCCACTTGGAGCCCCATCAAGTTTACTTTATTACTTCTTTGGAATGAGTCCAAATTCGGGCTGCATAGTTATACAACGAACTATTAATTGCGCTTCAGCATACTCCGCCTTGAATAATGTTTCACACTTTTCACTTTAGCAGTCGGACATAGAATTTTTCGACCATCCAAATTTATAACTTTTTCCCAACAGCACGGTACACTGCGGCAGCCATCCTTCCGAATTTCTCACGGTTTGTTTGATTCCAACTGTGTTCAAAGCTTCCATAGTTCGACCCTTGCCTGCCATACATATTTTTTCTTGCTGCAGCCCCTGAAGACTGTAACTGCCTTATAGCATTTAAAGACACCCAGAAAAGCTGGGGCTGTATTTAGCAACGCTTTTCATCAACTAACTTTAACAATACACTTTTCGTTCCGTGCACATTTTTATACGATCAGCGTTGAGCAGTAAACGATCTTGTTATCATCAAGCTCTGTACTCCAGCTTTTGTTAGACGTCTATCTTTTTCTAGGCGAAAATTAATGGTATATAATTGTGTTGTCTCCAGCTTGTTACGAAGTTGGTTTTTTCTTACAAGTATTTACTTAATTATATCTTTTCACTCTGTAACCTTCTTGTATCCCGCCATTGGTGTTCGTCAGATGTAGCACCTCTTTATGTGAACCCATCCACGGTGACGCTTAGCAGCGCATCTCCTTCTTCTTGACTAACGTCCATGACCATACCTTAACCTTTGCTGTAGCTTTAGTTGTTGGAGTATACCAGGACACCACATGTGGTGAATCGCAAGCAAAGATTGCAGCAACAAGAACATATTAAAGGCTGGTACCTTTTATGCCCTCATTCAAGACACCATGGAACGTGAATTATAATGCTACACGCCTCGCATGTGCCCTCTATTCTACCTGACAGTTCTCCCAAGGTGAGCGGCAAACTATACTCTGTTCCAGAAGTTCTGTGCAGCAGAGCCAAGGCTACACGACCCTCGAGGGCAAGTTGTTGCGAAGCGAGATGTAGTGCCCCATGTACGCAGCCCGTTGTTGGTCCTCATTACTTTTGCAAGCGGTATCGTCAGAGGATTTTTACTTGAAGGCTTCTCTGCGTGTTGTAGTTGTGATTTGTATGGCCTATTTTGTCGAATTTCCTGTATAAAATAATTTTGTGGCTCCATCATACTAAACAAAGAGTTCTCGCTTGAACGTGTTATAACATGCAAATGACGAAAGAAATAACGCTGTTTTGGCTCGTATGTGTTATGCTTTTACTTATGAGATACGAAGGAATGGTACAAGACTGTCAAAACGTTTATTTGAAGTCCACACAGCCTGAGCACCCCCAGCACCATGGAGGACCCAGTCTAGAGTTGTGAATAGTCCGCGGTAGCAGATTTGGCCCTTTCTGTCAAAATGGTGATGCCTGGTTCAACTGTGTGATATCGTTACTTGATCAGCTTTTACGACGAGGGATCAAAGTGGTTGGCTCTAAATGTGTTCGGCACAGTGCGTAAAGAGGGCGGCAGAAATGATAGCATGACCGCTCTCATTAAGATAACGGCTGCGTACACCAACGTCAGCGAACGTTTGCTGTACAAGAGGGTAGCGGAGAAAGATAAGCAAGGCGAAGTGCTTTCATTCAAGGCGCTGTCTCGCGGTGGTAGGGTCCACGATCGAGAGCAGCTGCTGGATTACTTCGGCCTTGGTATGTTGCGCAGAGTCATGCACGGTTTTATAAACGGTGAGAAATTCCGACGGTGCGCAAGCTCGCCCCATACTTCAAAGAAGATGACTCGCTACTTTCCGTGGCCTCAACAACTATTCGCAGGATCCTTCTCGAGATAGGCTTCCGCTTTAAGAAGTGTTACCGAAATTCGTTCCTGATTGAGGCCACTCACATCATCCAGTGGCGACGCAAGTACTTGGGCCAAATCAAGGAGGCTTTACGCAAGGGCGACCTATGTTCTACACTGATGAAACTTGGGTGAACACAAGGCACACTGTGATGCGGGGGTCCCTCGACGAGACCTATAGGTCCTATGAGCACGCTAACAAAGAAACTCAAATGACAGGTCCGCCAAATCCGAGTGGTAAGGGAGGTCGCCTCATTAATACTCATTGTGGCAATGAGGACGGTTTCGTCACAGCTGCCAGTGAAGTATTTCGAGCCAGAAAGAGAACAGTTGACTATCATGATGAAATGGGCGGTGCCCACAACAAAAAGGAGTTTAAAGAAAATATTACTGCCGAATTTGGCGCAGCAAAGTGCCATTGTGCTTGATAACGCACCTTATCATTCTGTGAAGCTTAGGTACCCTTTATGGGTACGTTGAAAAAAAATATTCAGGTCTGGCTCTCTCTGAATTCAGGGCGTGACCTGCAGAAGTGACGTGGTGAAAGCAGAACTGATGAAGTTTGTTGAAACCGTAAGTACGGAGCGTAATAGATATCTTATTGAATTGCTGCTGATGCTGGTCACACTGTCATACGCTTGCCGCCATACCATTGTGAGCTTAACCCGATTGAGCTCGTGTAGAGTGATGTTAAAGGCTATGTGGCAAAAGGCAATACACACTTTAGAATGGAAGGCCTCGAGGGTCTTGCTTGGAAAAGCATAGAAGAAGTCACCGCACAAAAATAGAAAAATTACGCGAGCCACGCAATACAAGAGGAGGATGACATGATGAAGATCGATCACATCATCGATGATGTAATTGATCTGAACTATCGAGTTGTATGAATGCTGACATGTTGACCTTCGAGTTGACCTTGGATGCTGACATGATGAGCAGCGATGAAAGCAGCATGAATGAAGATGATGATCAGGTTCTCCCTTGACTAGGTCCTGAGGACAGTTCCACAAATATTGTGATATCGTTGTCGCCTGCTTATCAGACATGTCACTTGCAACAGCTTCGGCAACTCTCACCTTGGAGGCTCGCACAATGGCGCCCAAAAGCCGTAACGGAGTTTTACAGCTATTTAATGCCAAAACAGCAACTCTTGAAAACAGGCAATGTGGTGCTCCCTACTTCGAAGCACATTCTTGTCACCACTGCATGTTTCGTTTGTCGCATTGCACTTCAAATACATCACTTATCTGTGCTCATATGCACTGTTTTACCGGTGTCACCATGCCACTATATCCTTCGCGGCAATATTTTGGGGACTTTGTGGTCTCCAACTCCCGACTGTCGTGCCCTTCGCCCGCTAAATGCACAGCTACAGCTACAAGTGGTGTGTGTTTTAACGCCGTTGATTCCGGAATAACAACTTCAAAGATGAAGCGTCGAAGTGCAGGCAGTGTTGTGATATTTACCTAAAAGCCATCTCTTGCACCCATGTGTTATCCGTGGGTCGTACGGTTGCTGTGCCCCATGGCGGCTACAGCTGCAGCACCCACTGTTGCGTGTTCTAATACCATCAATTTTGCAGTGGGAACTTCGAAGCTGAAGCATCGAAGTGCAGTGTTGTGCTATTTACTTGAAAGTCATCTCTTGTCGCCCATGTGTTTTTTATGTGTCATATGGTAGCTGTTCATTTTGTGAGGAATCCGTCAGAAGCCGTTCATCATCGAGTTGAACTTTATTCTTCGGTTTAAGGGACACATCCTCAGCTCATGCTTCCATCGAATGCTGTCTTAATGTGTGGAACACATGCATTCTTCAGTATTGAAAAGCAAAAGCACAGTTTAAGAGAAATACAGACAATATGATTTAGCCTGCTTATCAATATTAAAACTTCGGGATGGCTGGTTTGAAACAAGCTGACCGCTGCTGTTTTGCCTGCTGTTGTCTTTACGATCACTCTTCTCAAGATTTTCCAGTTAGACTGAAAGTAGTTTGTTTAGGCTATCAGGAGACAAACAATGAGCAGCGATGTCCTTAGGAGGTATACACGATGTCCTGACAGCGGCTAGGTAAATGAGAGGTGGGGGGGGGGCTTTAATGAAGCGTGGTTTCCTTTAGGCGTACATTGATACATCGCCTGATGTGGGCTATGCACACTTCACCACAACTAAGCGGAACTTCATGCACAGCGCCACTACCACAGGGCATCAGTTAACCTTGAGTGTGAAACAGCGAGCTAAAGTGGGACAATAGTGTACGACGCACAGGCGTAGCACTGGTACAGTTTAAATAAGCAGTGTCATTTCAGCGATATTGCATGTTTGTTATTTGCTGTTTATTGCTGGTTAAGCAATAATGAAGACTCACTTGTTAAAGCTGTATCTGTGTTATACTTTGTTGTCCTATTTTTTCATGATGTTTCACACTAAGATGTAGAGCAAATGGCTCGCACGGAATCAGTGAAGCATGAATTGGGCTTCGTCTGATGGTCTGTGTACTGGGAATCAAGCCTTCCTCTGAATGCATGATTGTTGACAAGTTTATATTTTGGTAATGAAAAAAACATTCTTCTTTTACCTAAGTAGAGTGATGTCGCCCATTCAGGCACATAGTCATCATATGTGAACACTACTTGTTTGCGCATGTTCACATGAAAAGTTCCCGTGAAAGAAGAAGAAACACTGAGACGTGATTAATTTTTTTGCTTCACGTGTTACATTCTGGAAGCGACGCAAAAAACACAATCCTCGTTGGCTCAAAATGAATACAACCAGTCACAAATCGCACGTATACTTTATCTTACCTGTGATTCTTTTAAAAAAAAAGTAGGGCATAAGTGATTTTACAGTAAACTAACAAAGGATTATGGATCGGTACAATTTAGCGATCTTGCAATCAGCAGGTAGGGCTCACGTGGAAAGTGATTGATTTTCTGCAAGACACTTTCGACTTGCAGAAAGTGACTTGAAGAAAATAAGTCACTTTCGAAGTCCGACCTTTTCGCACATTGGAAGATCGCAAAAATTGTACCGATCCATAAGTCAGGAGACACTATTTAACCATCAACCACGGACAAATTTCCCTTACCAGCACATCATGTAAAATTTTGGAGCACATCGAACTCAAGAACTTGACCACATATTTCAAAGCAAACATTCTGTTTGATGTTTGACATAGTTTTAGAAGAGGCTTATCCACAGTCACTCAGCTTACAGAGGTGGTTCATAATC
Organism: Rhipicephalus annulatus; assembly: GCA_013436015.1. Lineage (NCBI taxonomy): Eukaryota > Metazoa > Arthropoda > Arachnida > Ixodida > Ixodidae > Rhipicephalus > Rhipicephalus annulatus. Next base: position 928,303 of record WOVY01009330.1, read on the forward strand.
TCGTATTAGATATTAACGACCATAATCACACTCTTCTATTAGACTTCAGTAAAGCAATTGACTGTGTGTGCCATAGCAAACTAATTGCCAAATTACTGCTGTGATAGTGACGGTCTCATAACTGCAGGAATAAAGGTCTTTTTATTTGATCGATTCGAATTTATCAATATCAAAAATATCTCATCTTTTCTTGAGCCAGTGACTTTAGGTATCCCACAGGGTTCAGTAATGGGCGCGCTGTTATTTTTGATTTTTAATTATTACATAACAAATGCGCATTAATTGTAAAGTTGAACTCTTGGCAGGCGATTGTATATTATATCACGAAATACACAACAGAGAAACTACGTTTTACTCAATAGCACTCTAACGAAAATAACCGATTGGCGTGACAGGTGGCAAATGACCCTTAATGCAAAAAAATCATTTTAAATAATCATTCATAATATGTGATGCATTGTGTAACGTATTTATTGTAGTTATAACCAAAAACAGTTGTCAACCGGGGCTTATTTGCATGTATGTGTCTGCTGTCTTCGTCTGAGTCGTGCTGTCTGTATACGAGAATGAAACAACTCGTCCTATTTCACGAGCTTAAGTTCCTATTAAAGTGGACTCACGCAGCTTACGAGAATAAGAGCCCCACCCGAGAAGCTTTTGTAGTGCTGGGATCGCTAGCAGTCCACCATGGGTGAAAGTGTGAGCCTAAGGCGGCAGATGGACCTAATTGTTTGAAGAATTGCTGTATTAAAAGTGCTTATTTCCGACAGCTCATGCAGAGCAACTCGCAAACCTTTTTTATTTAATGAACATACTCTACCAAACCATGCCACTTGGGTTTGATGGCATGGCCCACATGCAAGTGACTCCTCATAATATTCAAATGAAGCCAGCTTTCACATTACATCACATGAATCTGCACTCTTTATTATCACAGTACACACTTTGCGCGTATGTCATAACACTGAGAACATCTATTTTCAAACAAGTATTTTAATTGACAACTGCAGTCCTATCTGCAAACAGCACGACACAATCAGTGTTGCACCGCGTATCGAGCAGGTCACTTTCATTGTATAGCAATCTAGCCTGAATACACAGGATCAATCACAATCGCAAATGCACCGCGCCCCGCGTTAACGTTACAGGTAGCGGCACCACTCACGCTACGCGTTCGTTATTCATAGCGTAGTTAACACAAGAGGTCTACTTACATATCCAGCATTAGACTGCATGATTCTGCATTCCTCTCTCTAAGTTGTCATAAAAAGGAAATGAAGTGAAAAGTACCAACTCGTAGCTGTCTCTCTTACGAGGGTGCCTCAACAGGTCAGCAGAGGGATGGGGTGGGAGAAGGGAAGTGAAAGAGATAGGAAGAAAACAGAGGATGTTAGTAAGAAGAGAACCCGCAGTGTAGAGGAGACACAGGAAATATGGAAACGGTCAGAGGAGATCGAGGACGGGGTGCGCTGGTTTGGCGAGAGCTACACAGCACCGGAGATGATGGACGACACGCCGATCGGCGAGGCCCACGAGGCACAGTCAATCGAGGCGACTCACGCCACGAAGAGTTCGCAGGTGACGAGCCGATAGGTGAGATCTTCACGGGATGGAGACCGCGGTTGGCGGAAAACCGTTCAGTTTGAGCTCTTCAAAGCGAATCCTGCACGCCTAGCGAAAAATCTGCTGCGTATTAGGACGCGACGTGTGCGAAAGCACGGCTTGCTTGCTGTTACACCCCACAGAGAGAAATAAGTAAGGCACTGGAAATAGATCCATCATTTCGATTTGAATGTGAGCGGCCCTTCACATGCCCATAGGCATGCGTGTACAACATCTGACGAGGCGTGGTGCTTTCATATTCAATTTGGCTAGTGCGGCGCTTTCCACCGAAACATGAGCCACTGAACCCTATCCCTCAATGTCTACATACAAGTATCTCGAAGACGCCCGCTTTTATGGTGCCGAGGAGAATATTTAGCCGCTTTCACAATTACAGCTCGTAGCACGGCACAGTTGCACAGTGTCCCAAGACGCCCCAGCCGCTTTCGCTGCAGCGCTCGTCGCTAGCAGACGAGAGGGCACGGAAGGATACACTTAGATGTGCTCGCCCTCCTGATTTGTTGAGAAGGCCTTTAGCTTCCGCAGTGCTACATGGAACATCTGGAACAGAGTGTAGTGCGACAGCAAGGTGAATGTTGGGGAGCTACGATTTTATTTGGACGAGTGCTATCAGCATAACTTGAGTTAAAGCCGCCTCATTGCGGTGTGTCAAAACTTTGTCAAAATTACACTTATATTGAAAATGCGCCGAATGGTACGCTAGTAGCATAGGTCTGTTGCCTCAACTAATTGAGAAAGTCACGCATAACTTCAGTGTTCAGTTTTAGGACGGCGATACCACTATACGAGCAAAAGCACTGTGAGTGTCATAAAGACAAGACCGTATAGCTTCGTTCGTGTTTTTTGTGTTGTCTTATAGGGTTAAACGACCAGCGGCAATTGCTGTGGACTTGAGATATCATTGGTTTGACCTCTAGAACGGGCTTCGTTATGTTTTTTTTTGTAGTCTGGAAATGTTTATTTACTGACGTACTTCCGCGACGGAAAGACGCCATTAAATTCTTGGTATACTCTAGCGTAAAACACTTTCGAATTAAAAAATACGGAATCGTAGAATTCTATGTCCCACAAAGCAGAAGCAGCTTAACATTTACTAGTATAACGGAAACATGATATAACAGTAAAATATGAACTAGCCTTTTTCAGGAGTATCTCAAAATTCAAACCACTGCGCGCAAAATTAGTCACAATGACGATGGCAGCCACCCACTATCGTACGTATGCATGTTCCCTACGCCACAAGTGAAGTAGAATGTAAACGGACCATATTCCGCTTGGTGCTCCGTGTGATCAAGACTTTCGTGCAGCATTCGAAACGTCATTTATTTAATAAAATTTGCTTGCTTCGTGCCCATTTCCAATCATTGTCTTGTTCGTTCCCGACCAGAAGACTTTCCATCTGGCCTACCCTTATCCTGCTGTTGTTATTTATTCATTTATTTATGACATATTAGGGTATTTATTTATTTATTATTTATTTTTTATTTATTTATTTGAACTACTGCCAGTCTCTACTGAGATCATTGCAGATGGGCACTCTGTAGAGATGCTATGATTGCTCGTCATAGTAAAAAAAAACTGTAGTACACAACATAAAACCAACACCAACCTGGAACTTTGTACATAAGCAATATTTAGACAACATGATAAACAAAATACAAGTGCATACAAAAATGGCAAGTTTAACAATGAGGCCGCTTACATGGCTGTTTACAGAACACACAAGAAGTACATACTGGTTTCATTACCATTATCACTGGGTATAAAAAGAAGCTAGGAATTGTTTTCAATTTCTAACACAAACTGAGACAGTGTCTCAGTGTTGGTGATATGAGGGCCCATTATGTTCCATTCGCGAATAGCAACCGGAAAAAAAAAGAATATTTATACATCAGTGTTGCATTTGTATTATATTGATGTGTGTGTATGTTTGTGTCTTGTGGCTCGTGTTAATAAGACATGTAATTTGAAAGGTCTATTTTAAAATAATTGTGCGAAAGTTCATAAAGAAATTTTGGACGTGCCTGTTTTGCTGGTACTTTTACCGTAGGAATTTCAGAAAGACTTAGCAGATGAGTGGGTGAGTGTTCACGTTTATATTTGTTGTGGATGAATCTTACGGCTTTCCTCTGTACTGCGTCAATTTTTTTGTGCTTGTGCGAGTGTGAGGAAACCACACTGTACTTCTGTGATCAAGGATAGACGTGGCGAATGTTTTGTAGGCTAGGAGCTTTGTTGGCAAGGTTGCCATTTGAAGTGACCTGCGAAGAAAAAGTAATTTTGGCATGGCAGATGAAGTAATATTTCCAATTCGCTTGTCCCACCTTAAGTCGGACGTGATTGTTAAGCCTAGGTATTTAGGTTTGTTTACTCTGCTCATAGCGGTGCCATTTATAGTGAAGCAAAAGTTTGATGGCTCTCTCTTCGTCGTTATCGTCATGCAAGCTTATTTTTTTACATTTATTGTCATCTGCCAGTTTTAACACCATTCAGAAATAGCAGAGAGTGATTTTTTGAGCGAATAGGGATCTTGGTCTTTTTTATTTCTCTATAAATGATACAGTCATCCGCGAATAACTTTATTTTACAGTCTATAGGAGTAGATATGTTATTGATATACACGAGAAATAACAAGGGCTCGAGCACGGAACACTGGGCACTCCTGACGTAACCGGTGCAATATCTGTTGCCATCTTTTCGACAACAACAAATTGAGACCTATTAGACAAAAACTCACGCACCCAAGCAACTATTTCTCCGTTCCCAATACTGTTTTGTAGTTCAGCGATTAGCTTGGTGTGACAAAAGAAATCAAACGCTTTTGGAAAGTCGAGTAATATTATGTCCATTTGGCTGTGATTGTCAATACCTAGCGCAAGATCGTGTATGACATCACTCAGCTGCGTCGTGGTCGATAAACTCCTATGAAATCTATGCTGGTTGGGGGACAGGATGCCCTCGTTTTCAAAAAAACGTTGTTAGCTGTTTTAAGACTATATGCTCGAGTAGTTTGCATACCATGCTAGCTAAAGATATTGGTCTGAAATTGGATTCACTAGATTTATCTCCCTAGTTATAAATTTGAATAATTTTGCTATTTTCCAATCTTCTGGCAGTCTTGATGTTGAAAGTGATTTACAGAAAATACTGCCGAGATATCTGCTACACCATTCTGCGTACCTTTTTCGGAAATTGGTTAGGTATATTATCCGGACCACACGCTTTCTTAGTATATAGAGCAAGCAGAAGATTAAGAACACCAGTGTCTGTGATAACGAAAGGTTCAATCACAGACACCGCGCGTGGAACCGATTCTGGCATGACGCCATTATCTCTTGCAAAAACTGAATGAAAGAACTGGTTATATTTGTTGGCTTTATCAAATTTTTCATGTGAGTATAGTTGAATGCTGAGCGTGTTCTTTCGTCAAAAGTGGTTTCAGAATCTTTGTGGACTACTTTTGAGAAAGCTAGGGTGTACAAAATTGAAATAGCGGTGTTTGGATTTCTTGGATTTTTGTTTAAAATTTTTTGCTGCAAGCGCAAGTCTGATGGTGCTAAATAGGTCATTTCCGGCTGCCTTGTTAACTTGCCGTAATCTTTTGAATGGGCGCTTTGCGTGTATTACTTGCTACTTTGCGTGTAAATTTGTTACACAGTCTGACACTATGTCTTTAAAGCGCAACCAGACACCATTTACAAAAGTGAAAGGATCTGAGGCCAGTGCCAAATTTTCTCGGTATTCATTAGCTAGATAGGTTTGTATGTAGTCGTCGTTAGTTTTATCGAAATTGATTGTGCTTTGGGCAGCAGTTTGCAGTGATGTTTTATAATTTAGAGGTAAAACACACTTCGAAATATTATAGTCGGATATTCCTTCTTTTACGTCAACCTTCAGCTGTTCTAAGATGAAATTATTGCTTAGTAAAATATGTCGAGTATACTCTGACACTCGCTTCGCTTCCTTGTGGGGCTTTCCACGATTTGGCAAAGGTTAAAGTTTAACATCATGTGGAGAAGGGCTTCTGAAGTCTTTCATGTGTACTGCATGGTAGACCAATTAAAGTCGGGAAGGTTAAAGTCCCCCATGAGATTGACGCGGCAGTTTCGAGCATGCTGCTGCAAATACTTTTGTATCGCAATAATGCATTCATTTGCACGTGCGGGACTTCGTTAGATACCGCCAACGAGCATACTTGTGCCATTTGTATTAATCTTACGAAAAACTGCCTCGGCATCAGTTACCTCTGGCACAGTGACCAGTGCGATATATTTCTTTATAGCTAAGACTACACCTCCACCATGTGATTGCCTGTCTTTTCGAACGAGTACATAGTTTGGGGGAGTAATTTCATCACTCGAGATGGTCGGGGATAACCATGTTTCAGTCATTGCTACTATATCTGGTTCACAATCGAGCAATAAGTTTTTAAATGACTGTACCTTATTCAGGATACTTCGAGCGTTTATCTTTTGCAGAGTTTTTTTTCTTGTCCTTGTTTTGACGACACCCTGGACGGTACACATGCTTTTTTTTCTTTCTTCTACACTCTCCTCCTTTTTTGAGCTATTTTTGAATGCTTTCCAATTTCAACATTGTCATTCTTTTCGTCATCCCAGATGTAAATACGGTTATTAATGAACAGCTAGTTGTACACTAACGACACCTTGTCTTTGTTTTCATGGTTTTGCTTAGCACTGTCCCAGAGTTTCTTGCGGGTTTCTCTAAGTTTTCGTGAGAAGTCTTCCCAAATCGAATAATCCGCATTTTCAGCATGAAGCCGTTCTTGAGTATGACATTTTTACTTCTTTCGTCAAGTAATATAAGTATGACTGGCCTCGTTTTGTTTGGTCCACTTCTTCATAAGTGATGTATGCGCTCGATGGCCACAGGTTCGAGGTACTCGGCTGCTGACCCGCAGGTCGCGGGATCAAATCCGGCTGTGGCGGCTGCATTTCCGATGGAGGCAGAAATGTTGTAGGCCCGTGTACGCAGATTTGGGTGCACGTGAAAGAACCCCAGGTGGTAGAAACTTCCGGAGCCCTCCACTACGGCGTCTCTCATAATCATATGGTGGTTGTGGGACGTTAAACCCCACAAATCAAATCAAAGGTTCGAGTTGAAGGGTTTTTGTGTATATTTCCTACGTTTACGACGTCTACAAGCGCTTCGCTAGTTTCAACTTCCGCTTCTGGTAAACCGTAAACTATTAGGTTTGACCTTCTTCTGCGGTTTTCTAGGTCAAGTATTCTCGCTTCGCGGCTTTTAATTACTTTATTCATGCCATCCATTTGTTCATGGCACGCAAGGACTTCAGCTTCAAGTTTCGTAATGACATCAAGCTTGCCATCTATATCTGCTGAACGCTTTTCTTTCATATCTTTTATATCCCAGGCTATTTCAGTGTGTTTTCTGGCGATTTCTTTCAAGTCAGGACCAGGGTTTCTTTCAATATCTCCACCCATCAGCAGTAGCTTCCTGAGAGATGTCATACACATCTTCCTAACATGTGCATTGTCCGTGGAACATGGTGCCCCAATGTGTGTTATTTATCTCACCTATATATTCTACGTTTTTCATCTAGTCAGGTTATAATTGATATTCGAAAAACGTTTTGCCCTGAGAAAATGACACCAATAACAAAAAGAGTAAGAAGAATAAGGGTGTTTGCCATCAGCCAATGAGACACGTCGGAGGTCACAAAGATATCTAGGAAAGACGAATATCACAAGGAATCATTATGTCATACGTTACATCATTAAGATTTCATGTTAACAATCTTCTCATTTATTCATCCGTGAATCAATATCAGCCAATCTCTATTTTGGGTAGGAGCTATATGTGAAGAAACATCATCATCATCAACAACGCCTCCAAATGCATGTCCGTCAGCGATCACCCAGCGTTGGATGCCAGGTCGAGTTGCGCTTTTTTCATACAATGCTAGGAGAAGACTTTGCACACGGCTCTGTCTATTTTTTTAACCTTGTTATGGCTTTATTTGGTCGCACACAAGTCAGCGCCCCGTTATAAAGTAGACACTTATAGCATCTATGAATCCACCCACCAGACTGAAAATAGTAAAAAAAACACAGGCGGCTTTTGTGCTATAATACCTGCGGCTGATAACTGCTTGAATTCTTCTAGTAAAAACAAAACGTTAAAAACTATTTGGGCTATGCTAGTTGCCAGAAATAAGCCTGAAATCAATTTCTATCCTCTGTATAAGCAGCCGAGAAAAAGAAGACGATATAGCAGAAAGAAAGCGGGAGCGCGAGCTGTAACTAACCTGAAAACATCTAACATTTTCTTCTCATATGCCACTGTATGAAAAATCAAAGTAGTAGGCGTTTCAAACTTTTATTTTAAGAACTAAGAATTTCACTTCGTACTCCAAATATAGTGTATATCAAGCTGCTTGATATATTGTATATTATATCATATATTGATATATTGTATATCAAGACTTTAGCGACAGGAACATCTGCGGGGTCCTCTGCAAAATCCTTTGAGATAGAAAGAGAACACCTTGCTGAGCCATTTATCAGTTCTCCATTTTTTCTAACCAAGCTTAAATTTCTTATTTCATCATTATATACACTACATTGGCCTAACCTATCGAGGCATTTCGCATTATGATTGCATATTTGCCATCATTTCGCTATGATGGCATTTCGCATTATGCCTAAGTTATTCGAACAGTTCTACTATTACTCTTTTTTCACATTTTATTTTTTCAGGTTTTATCAAAATAACATTGTCTGGTAAAACAAAATAACCATCTTTTTATAGCCCTCATAGTCGTTAACTGTTCACTTACATTAACTGCCGGCTTTTTGTCCAAACCCCTTTAGTGGGTAAGAGCCACAAAATAGGAACAAGCAAGCAAGCGCGAGAATTCGGCCCGTGCCTCGAGGAGCGGGAACGCTGACGAGGCCCTCGACTCTGGGCTGTCGGCGAGGACGGCTGCCCCCGCTCCTGGCTCGTCTACCATCTGACCCGGGGCCATGGCTTCGTAGCCCGCCTAGGCTCACAGGGCGTGGCTAGGAGCGGCCACTAGGGAGTCGGAGCTGGAGACGCGGGCAAGCCTTCCCGTCGTCGTCGTCAACCACCATGGCCTCTACGTGATCATGGCCGTGTTCGGCGGAGCCATACTGGGCGGTGCCTGTGTCTTGGGCTACTTTGACATGCTGAACAGAATGCTGAAGAGGTACGCAGTTCCATCGCCTCCCGAATCAACTCCTCAGACCCGCTCTGTAATGGCAACCCCAGTACCACTCACCCAAGCAGGAGCAACACCCGCACGGACGCCATAAAGGCCCCGTTTCCTGGCACTCGGCGAGAATTAGATTTGGAAACAGGCGCCATCAGGTTTTCGTTTACTGCTATTTGGCGAAGATGAGAGTTTCACGCGGACGCAATCAAGGCACCGGTTCCTTGTACTCGGCATGGGTGAGAGTTGGACACAGACAACTTAAGGCTAGTTTTCCTGGTAGTCTTGAAGGATTCCAGTTTGATATTTGTAGAACGCAGCTCACAGTTTAAGGGAACAGTTCCGCCAATTCTTTCGTGGTCCAGAGAGTTGAGTTCTTATTCAAGTGATGTCCACGCTGGAGGCAACCGAAGCTGTGGTACCCGAGCGCGGTTCAGGGCGCCGGCGTTGGCTTCACGTCTGCTGCAGTGGCCGCAGCCGTGTCCAGTGCTGCAGCAATGACCTCCATCATGACATCGATTACGGGAAAGTGGTACAGTGTGTTTTTTATAGAGCAGCATTATTGCCAATCGACAGAACGCTGCCGCCTTAACTCAATCAGTGTTAAATTGCGCGTCTGTGGCGATATGCTGGTCTTCGGGAGAGACTTTTCATCAATCTAGCAACTGTGGAGCAGAGACTCGTATCAATAGCAAGGACTATGCATTAAGTGAACAGACAGGACTGAAAAACTATTGCATAAGTCTTCTTTCAATTTTCTACTTATGAGAGTGGCACACACGACCGGTGGTTAAATATGAAGGGCACAGTGGAGAGTAACGGTGCTTTGGTGCTTAGCCTTTTTTTTGCACAGAGCCTCGTATTTTTTTTGAACTGAAATGAAGTTTATCAAGTGGGCCCTAGAATATGCTTGCTTCTTAAAGTCTTCCTCTTTACAACTCTACTTTTCATTCAATAAATACTTTTCCATTCTCCAGTCTTCAGTAATCTGCCTACTCTGTCTGTTTTGGTTGATTTCAGCCTGATCCATCATCAAGGGGAATATTATGCTGGTCACTAAGAGAAAAAATACTGCCGACGCAGTCTCTGCGCAAGTTTTTTCGGTGTAAGCTGAAGCATCACGCAGATTTCTAATATTTATAATATTTCCTTATGAGGAAGAACAAAGAAAAATTATGAGGAAGAACAAAGAAGAACAAAGAAATAACAAAATTTTCAAGGTACGGTAACATAACAACGCTGGTTCATTTTTTCCCAGGGTTTGTTAAAATAGCGCAAAAATTAAAAAAAAATATCACATGATTACCGCCTAACGCGCGGCGCTTCGAGTGCCCTCAAATGTAAGTTGAACGAATTAGTGAAGGCTTCTCACGCATGAAGAACGATTGAACAAGCTATCGGTGCCTACGATAGATCTTAAGCGAGAATTAAACTTCGATGAAAAAAATAAAAATAAAAAACTTCGACGAAAAAGCGGCCGCCACGTGCAATGCGATACAAGACCGGAGGCAGCATTTCACGCAGCACAGGCTTTTTTTTCTTTTCGGGCCAACGATAAACATGTTGGTGGGGTAGGGTAACGTTTTGATAAGGGAAGAATATAAAAACTTGAAAGGTAATTATTTCAAAAGTTTTTTTCTTTCATATTTGCATCGATTACGGCATGCGTTAGCTCTACTGTATACTTGCAAGTAATACGCCACGATTGGCGGTGGGTTCAAAAGTTTATTACTCGTACTTCATCTTCTTTTAGAAATTCATGTTTAGTGCCCGTCTCTTAGAGCGCAGTGCGTATTAATAAACAAAACAAATATAAACAAGTGTTCTGTGCTCTTATAGCTAACTCTTAATTAGTAGAAACTCTAGGTGTTGGAAAGAGATCAGCGTAATTCCGAAGCGCTCTTAAAGAGACGTCACTACGTAGTGTGCTTCATGAGGCGTGGTATTCATGAGACGAGGATGGTGTATAGGGCCTGCTCCCTCCATCAGCCCCTGCACAGAATCTACATCGAGTCAGCACATGCGTTTTCTTTCGGGTTTCGAAGCATTCGTGGTGTAACACAGCGGCACACATCCGCTATTTGCGACTTCAGTCTTGTGAGCGTTGTCGTCGCTACGGTGTAGATGTAGTCTCTCATGTATCCCCATAAAAATTAATCTAGCTGAGTCAAATCTGGGGTATTCTACAGGTCCAAGACGGAAGATCCATTTCTCTGAAATTCTCGATCAAGCCACGTTCGAGTCCGCGCGCAGCTGTGTGGAGCAGCTTCGTCTTGCTGCAACCAGATATTTTCAAGCTGTGCTAAAGAAGCTTGCAGGTGAAGTCGCTCAGTGGGCCATTTAGTATTTCGCTCATGTTGCGTTCTGCGTTGAGTGTTCCATCGATAAAGACTGGGTCAATAATTTTGCTGTCGTAAACGCCACACCAAACACTGAAAGACCACTGCACCTGGTGTTGTGACTGTGACAGCTAGTGAGGATTTGAAGCGCTTCAGAAATGACTATTGTGAACATTGATGAGGCACTGCGTGAGAAGCGAGCTTCATCAGATCAGATTATGTTCTTCAGGAAGCCTGGATTGCCTTCTTCTTGTATGAGTATCTAGTTGCAGCAGAAATGAAGACGGTTTTGCATGTCTTCCAGTTTTGATGCAGGTGAACATGGTATGGGTGAATTCCCCCGCCCATCAGTATGCGCCAAACGCTACTGCTGGAAACGCCGGTGTCAGCAGTCACGTCGCACACGCTTGCGTGGGGATGCGCTGCCATGTAAGCAATCATGTCTCTTTCTATATACTCAAATACACCTCTTGTGTGCTGACGCTGCTTTTTGAACGTGTCTGTCTCTTTGAGCGTTTCGTAATTTCGCACCAGTGTCGAGCTATTTACCAGATATCTTGGGTTTCATCTTCGACATAATCTTGCCGCCTCCCTCGTGTTTGCGTTCACTCGGCCGAGGGCGAGAACCATAATCACACATTCTTCATTAGTTAAACGCATCATTTCAGGCTAAGACTCTGCCTTGTCGAAGCGTGTCCAAAAAAACTGCCCACCAGATATAGGCCTCCCAACCACGGCCAGGGGGCGCTGCGCCACGCGCGTGTCACCGCCTTTCTAGCAAAAGAAGCTCACACGGCACGGCGCTCCCGCCTTCTGCCGGCGCTATCTCAGCACGTTCACGGGCTCTGCACGCGCTGTTCTCTGGTCGCTCTGCACGCGCAGCATCACCCGTGACTTGCCTCGAAGGTTTGAAAAGATTATAAAAACGTTTTCGCGGTGTGATTTTTATCACAACCGAGAGCGATTCATTGATAACCTTCGCAGGACCAAGCAAGTCAAACACAATGTCTTTGAGCGAGTTCTACATGAATGTCGATGGTGAACAGCTGCCTTTCTATGACATTTTATGTGAAGTGACGGCGCAAATTCTATAAGTATCTTATCGGTAAAAGACGCATTTTTTGTGGCATCCGTGTCTACTTGCAGCTGTTGGCAAACTATCACCACGATTTCGCGTGCGTTTGTATATAGCGTTCTCATTCCTATATCTTGAGTACCAAGTTTGTCACGCGGCCTTCCATTCATTAGGTAGTCAGTGTGAAGAGACTAAACTTAGGTCTCCCCTGTTCAGTCTCTGGCACCATTTCAATGTGGTTTGTTCATTTTCTTAAGAGTTTCAAATTTCGTTTTTCATCGAATGTTAGTAAGGTCGTAGCGTAAGTTGACTGACACTTCGGATTTTTCGCAGCTTCCTCAAATGTATCGGCGAACAAAAAAGTATATTATGTGTACGTTAACCACGCTTGTTTCATTTCACACAATATTGACGCCTAATGACATTGTGTTCAATGATTCTAATGTCCATTTGGTTGTTTTGAGAGCTCGCTCAGTCGTTGTCATATAGTGAGGTACCCACTAAGATCGACCATGTTTTTAGTTACGCCGAGATTCGCCCCTGACAACCGCGTCAAATTACGTGAAATCATAAAAAATTTTACCTATGCTTTGGGTATTTTTTCAACTCGTTTTCATAGCGGCAGCTGTACATAGTCCACGGCTTGGGTTTATGCAAGAATATATTCTTTCACGTGCCAAAACCATCATATCTTAAGGAGGCACGCCGTAGTTTAAGACCCCAGATTGATTCCGGCCACCTGAGGTTTTCTCTTTTTTTTAACGTGCGAATAAATCTATTTGATATATAAGGCGTGACGACGACGGACAGATGCGGCACATGCACGGAGCATCACTTCAGTTTACATATAGTGTGATATCACTGTACGCTTGAAATACGCAACCCTAACACGCCCTGTCTGTCATTCTTACACCAAAACTTCAGTGCACTGTTACTGGCTTTCGTTCCCGTGGAACTGCAGCTGGCGTAATCGAGAATCGAACCTATTACTTCGATCTTAGCATCACGCCGCACGTTAGGCGACAATCACGTGTTATTTTTGAATTTCGCGCACTTTATAGAAACCCTCGAAGAACATTCACATCACGTGGTACTGTAAGTTAGATATGTATGTTTTTCGAACGCCTCCTGTATTTTATTCAATGCCAGTGTGAACGTGCGCTCTTACACTGAGGCCGCGATGCGTCGCCACATGAAGGGGTTGGGCCACTTTCATCACACGTTAGTCTGAGTGCTCTCCAACAGAGACGATTTCGACGTGTGTCGCTCTCCGATATCATACAGATATGTTCCTTCGTGGTCTCTCTTTGTGGTTGGAAGCAATGCTGCTGCCACCTTACAGCGCTACAGTTATGCAGCAGCGTCGCATTGACGTGTCTCCATTGGTTCCTTGAGTAGCGGCACAAAAACACCATACCACATACAGAGCCAGCGATACCACCAACATTGTGACCACAAGGAATGCCAGACGCCAGCCCACAGATCTGTACTTAGGTGAATGAATGAATGAATAGACTTTATTTAAGGTCCAGCAGTTTTATCAGGTGAGGAGGGGGAAGAGGGTATTAACCCCTGTCCCTTCCAACTCTCCGTTGTTTATGATGGCGGTGCCTCAGGTGGCTGCTCGAACTGAAAAAAAAAATATTACTTTTTTGTTATTCCCGTCGTGGGGCACTGCATGAGTAGTTCTTTAAAAGCCCCTTGATCTTGGGAAAGCATCGCCATCCACTGTACTCACCGCCGCGCACTCGACCTCCTCACCGCTTTTCGTGTCCTGCCGGTCTCCGACACTTTCTGCACCATGATTGATCTCCTGCGCGCTTGCCCTTGTAGACGCGTATATCTCGCGCTTTGCTTGTGTTTTTCTTTTTCGCTCATGCCATTTTTTGCGGATGCTCTGCGTAACAAACGTAGCACGCGCTTAGTTTTCTGTGCTTTGTGCGGGTGTTAAGCTATTCTGTCCGTCTATGACTGCAATTACCACACTGAAAATGGTTATGCACTGTTTAAGATACCCCAAGGTAAACGCGATGGCTTGCGCAAGCAGCAGTGACAGCACAATATTGGCCAAAAAAACTTCGTTCCGACAAATAACAGTGTACTTTGCGAGGTAAGGTGCCTTTAATATTGCTTGTATCAAAGCATCCCCGAGTGCTGCATTTGAAATATTGTTTCGGCCTGCTCATCAACATACGTGTTTTTTCGGGGCGAAGCTCCTTACGCCGTAGATCTTATGTCTTGCGTCGTCGTAGTAGCTAGTCAATAAAACGGCATCACAGCATATCCACGGAGTGAATGATGAGACGAAGAGTCCATCAGTTCATCTATGCTTCCGTTCGTCCGTGTGTGCATCCATCCGGCCATCCATGCGTTGGTCCCACCGTCCATCCGCCGCACGCTTCGCTTCACTATTCATTATTCATCACGTGGATATGCTGCGATTTTTTTCGGCTATTCGTGCATTGCTTCAAGGTGGAGTTTTCATCAATATGCTAAATTAGTTTCTTAGAAACAAGAAGAAAGTTAAATTGTTTACCATGCCCCGCCGCGGTGGTCTAGTGGCTAAGGTACTCGGCTGCTGACCCTCAAGGCGCGGGTTCGAATCCCGGCTGCGGCGGCTGCATTTCCGATGGAGGCGGAAATGTTGTAGGCCCGTGTGCTTAGATTTGGGTGCACGTTAAAGAAACCCAGGTGGTCTAAATTTCCGGGACCTCCACTACGGCGTCTCTCATAATCATATAGTGGTTTTGGGACGTTAAACCCTACATATCAATCAATCAATCAATCAATCAATCAAATTGTTTACCATTTTTATAGAAAATTTTGTCAGGGAAAAGTGTTTTAAACGTACTTTGTTAAATTCAGCCAGTCACTGCTTCATGAATACCAACCGTAAACACGAACGATACTTGGCACCCATATTCGCACGAACTAATGCTTACAAATACATTTTCCCAGAACAGTTGATGAATGCTATTCACTGCCTCATGAGACTTTTTTCAGGTGACAATTTCGCTATGTCGCTGGAATTTTATCCACTTGGTGATTAGGGTGTTCAAATGTGTTATTATTTTTGTTGCTGCTTCGCAGACATGTGACCTCTGTTAGCGTATGGATACATGCTGTTTTTTTGCTGTTACGAATCACTTGATATTTCTTATGCCCGTCCTGTGTGTACCTAAATACTCGTCTGCAGAATGTCTAAATAAAAAATAAAATAAATAAGAAAATTCGGCTCATGCGCCACTTTGGTCTGCTTTCTCTGCAAACAATTACGTGGGGTAACGCAGCTTCTCAATTGTACTTTTTGTGACTGTTCAGATTCGATTACGAGAACGTTTACTGCAGAAAACAAATAAATGGATGAATAGAGATTGCACTGATTGGCGCTCGTTTCCATAAGATGATTTATTTTGTCATCTGTTTTTTTGAAGGGTGAATTAACTCACAAAAACCATGAAAGAGATGCGGTTCATGGAAAGAAATAAAGAAATACAGAGGCGCAACGAAAAAAAAAAGCCATAGCACGGTGATAGCGAGTGAACCATTTCCTAGGAGACCGTGGCCATAATCGTTTTGGTCACGCCTGCATTAGCATGACTTTCATTCCCCAACAAGAAACTATATAATTGTCTAGGCCAGCGTCACATAGGTACTTCTGACCGGGATCAGTCACTCCGGATAGGATTCTTTGGTCACCGTGCAGTATATGATTGATGACATTCCTTGTGAAGAGTTTCTTCTCTCACAACTAATTCGATCACAGATTTCTTTAACAAAAACGTTAAAAAACAGTTCTAATTTATCATTATCTCATGTCACTGTTATTGCGGTAGATTAGTCATTGTTGGCGAAACCTAATCGCATTGATATTGCTCAAAGGCCTTCTTCACTTTGGAGTCCACTGCGCAAAGCTATTTTCACGCTGAGAAGACGAACACATGGCTAAAGAATTCACCATCCATGAAGTCATTGCAATAAGTGACGCTGTAAGTACATCTGTCCTATACTGTAGCACAAGCACGAAAAAACTCCGAACATGGACGGACACGCCACAAGCGGAATTATATTAGATGCAAACGTACAGCATGTTATCCTGCGGCATAAAAACTTCCGCATCGAAAAAGTCCCCATAAAAACTTCTCTTTATTAGCTTGTGCCACTTATGCGACCTTTGGAACAAGCGAATCCTTTAATAAACAGTTCTCTCGGTGTTCTTATTGCCAACAACAAAAGTGGCTTGCCAGCAACAAAAGGAAAAAATAGCGGATATATCTTCTAGAAATCCGAGTCTTGCCCGACGGCAGACACGTCTCTATATGCCAGACGCTCGCTGCAATTTCTTATTTGTTCTTTGCTTGCCCGCGTCAGGAAAACGCTTCTCACGCTTCTCCGTCGAGAGAATCACCTTTACCACGGGAATGTTGTGCACACCGCACCCGACGATGATCAAAGGGAAGGTTCCCATGGAGTCATGTATACTGTCAGTGGAGCCAGGCACGTGGTGATGAATTCGCCGCCGCATTTGACTGCTTACTAGAAAATATATGTTTAGTAATCATTAGGGTAACACGTTCGAATAGCTCATGAAAGTTGGTAAAGGGAAGCTAACAACAGGACGGACGGTTTAGAAAGACTAATGCTGCTGAGTGTACGAGAGTTCCACTTTTGCAGGAATTATTCCTCGCAATACGGCTACGTTTCTGTATCAGTCAGTCAAGAACTTTAATATATGGTCCTGAGGAGTTTAAGCCACCAGGGTGCCCACGTGGGACATCCTAGCAGCCGCTACCGTAGGCGACGCCCAAGTCGGGGCGGGAACGTGGTGGCGTTCCGCCAGTTCTTGGGCCCTCTGGACTGCCTTAAGTTGGTTTCGGAGATTGGGGCTCCTGAGTGCCTCCTCCCAGTCGGACTCACTGGTGAGAGGTCCCTGAGGTAACGCGGGACATTGCCAGAGCATGTGCGCGAGTGAACAGTACACTTCTGTGCAATCTGGGCACTGTGAATTTATGTCTGAGTTGTAATGACTGAGTCGGCCCCGTGATGGGTACGATCTCGTTTGTAACATTCTAAAGGCTACTTCTTGCGCGCGTTCGAGTTTTGAATGGGGTAAAGGGTATCGGCTTCTGTTGTGTCGGTAGTGGGAGGTAATTTCATGGAAGGTGAGTAGTGGGTCATTAAACTGCACGTCTGGGCCCAGCTCTTCGGTGGCTGATTGATCGTCACGGCGGGTCAGTTCTCGTGCTCGATCATGAGCCATTTCGTTGAGGTTGGGTTGTTGTGGGTGAACGTCTTTGCCCATGTGGGCAGGGAACCAAGAGAGGTAGTGCGAGCCCGTATATTTCCGTGTTTGTAAAATGCGGGCTGCTTCTGGAGCGATGTTGCCGGTTTCGTAAGCCCGAATGGCGGCGCGAGAGTCTGTGAAGACATTAGTGAGTGAGGGGTCGGTCATCGCTAAAGCTATAGCAACTTGTTCGGCTATGGCGCTTGTTGATAGCCTAACCGAGGCGGCTGAGCGTAGGGCTCCGTCGCCATCTACTACCGCGAGTGCGAAAGAGGAGGAGTTACCGTATTGCGCCGCGTCGACGAATGCGGTAGAGTTGCGATTCGCGGCGGTACGGTTGAGGATCGCGCGAGCGCGGGCCAGCCGTCTGCCTCCGTTGTGTTGTGGGTGGACATTTCGTGGAAATGGGGTTACCATGTAAGTAGCGCGGACAACTCTGGGGAGGGTTACTGCGCGTTCAAGGCAGGGGTGTGGGGACATGCCGGCCTCGCTTAGAAGTCGGCGGCCTGCCTTGGAGGAGGAGAGGCGGATCACTTGGGCCGTGGTCTGGGCCTCGATCACTTCATCGATGCCGTTGTGCATGCCTAGTTGGTCGAGACGGGAAGTGCTCGTGTTTTGTGGCAAACCAAGGACTTGTTTAATGCTTTTGCGCATGAGTGTGTTTAGTTTCGTCTTTTCTACCTTCGTCCAGTTGTGGGCAGAGGCGACGTAATTGATGTGACTCATTAGGAACGCGTGGTATATGCGCAGAAGGTTGGCCTCTCCAAGGCCTCGTCTACGACCCGAGACTCGCTGAATGAGTCGGAGCATGTTCTCGGTTTTAGCTGTGATATGTTTAATTGTTCTTGCATGACAGCCAGTGGCCTCGACGAGGAGGCCGAGAATGCGTATGGAGTCCACGCGGGGTATTCTCTGCTCATCTTTGGCGTGTAGCGCTATGGGTAGATCACATAAGGGTGTTAAGTTACGAACGCCTTGGCGAGATTGCCGGTACAGTAGCAACTCTGATTTTGTGGGCGACAAACGAAGTCCAGTGTTTTTTAAGTAGGCTTCTGTGGTATCGAGAGCAGTTTGAAGGGCTTGCTCCAACTCCGCCAATGAGCCTCCCGGGCACCAGATGGTGATGTCATCTGCGTATATAGCATGGTTTATGTTTGGGATGTCGCGGAGTTTGTCAGATAGTCCCTTCATTACTATGTTAAAAAGGAGTGGAGAAATGACTGCCCCTTGTGGTGTCCCGTTGGAACCTAATGTGTAAGTATCGGATGTAAGTTGCGATAAATGCAGCTGAGCTTTTCGATTTTGCAGAAAAGAACGAATGTACGCCTGGAATCTTTTACCGAGACCAAGGCTGGCAATGGATTCCAGTATAAAGCGGTGTGAGACGCTGTCGAATGCTTTAGTGAGGTCTAGGGCGAGAATGCCACGAACATCTCTCGTTTTTGAGTCGAAGATCTGTTTCTTTAGTAATAGCATGACGTCTTGTGTTGAAAGGTGCGGACGGAACCCGACCATGTTGAACGGAAAGAGTTCGTGATCCTCTATGTAGCGCGATACACGATTTAGGATGACATGTTCAGCTGCTTTTCCTATGCATGAGGTTAGGGAAATCGGGCGTAGATTGTCGAAGTTGAGTGGTTTACCTGGCTTTGAGAGAAGGATTACCGTGGCCGTGCGCCATTGTTCAGGTACCTGGCCAGTTTCCCACATGTAATTAATGTCTTTTGTGAGTAGTGTGATGGCTTGGTCGTCTAAATTTCGCAACAGGCGGTTGGTTACCTTGTCAGGACCGGGGGCTGATCTGCTGTTGAGGTTGTGTAATGCCTCCCGAATTTCTGACTCCGTGAAGGGTTCGTCGAGTTCGGGTATCGTTTCGCATTCTATTTCTGGGTAGTCGGTGGGTTGTGCTGTGTTTAAGGGGAGGTGACGTTTGGAGATTTCTTCAAGAAAGGATGAGTTTGTTCCTCCCATCTTTTTGTGCGAGTGTAGGAGCCGGTCTATGGCATGGCTCTGGTTGTTTTTTGTTTCGCAGTCGTCCAGCATGTATTTTAGGAGGTTCCATTTACCCCCAGTTCGCATGCGGCCGTCGACCGCCGAGCAGAGTTCATGCCATTGGAGTCGTGTGAGCTCCGTGCAATATTTGGCGATGTCTTGGTTCAGTATTGATAGACGTTTTCGTAAGCGTCTGTTTAGTCGTTGTGTTTTCCAGCGCGCGAGTATTGACGCTTTTGCCTCGAGCAAATGTGCGAGGTGTGGGTCCATTCTCGGGACCTCGAGTTCTGTTTGTATTGTTTTCGTTGTTTTGGCTATGTCTTCCTGAAGTGAGGTGAGTAGTTCGGTGAATGTGTTGTATTCCTTTGTGTTGTTTTTGCGGAGGGTGCGGAAGGCATCCCAGTCCGTTAGCGTGAATGTACGGGGGGGGGCTGATGCGTTGGGTAGTTCGGTTCGTATGATGAAGTGATCGCTGCCCAGGTTTTCCTGCGTATTGGTCCAGGTGTGGCCTGTGACGTTACGGGTAAATACCAAGTCCGGCGTAGTGTCGCGTTGTACCGATGTTCCAAGTCTCGTAGGGAATCGGTGATCTGTGATGAGTGTGAGGGACAAGTCGTCAATTGCTCGCGTGAGGTTAGTGCCTTTAGCCGTTGCCTGGGGGTAACCCCATGACGGGTGGGGGGCATTGAAGTCGCCTGCTATAACAAGCGGAGAGTTTCGCGCGAGCGTTGTGGCTTTAGTTAAGAGCGCATGGAAGGACTGTCTGTAGTCTGACGGGGAGCTGTAAACGTTAAGGATAAAAACGCTTTGTTTTAAAAAACGGTTTGGTACGAGTTCGACGAGTATCGCTTCCAGGCGGCTGCGGGTGGGTAATACCTCATGTACTATGTGAGCAAATTTCTTGCTAATCAGCGTGGCTATACCTCTCTTGGTATCCCCTCGTTGTGAGATGGGGTGGTAACCCGATAATGTGAGAGTATCACAAAGGGTCTCCTGCAGTAATATTACGTGAGGCTTCTTGGGTTGCGCTTTAATGTACTGCAGCAGTGGGGTTTTACGGTTCGCGAAGCTAGCGCAATTCCACTGCCAAATTTCTAACGTGTTTTGGGTTGTGGAAGCCATGATGATTACATTGAATTTGGTGGCCCAGGCAGGTTTGCCGTAGGATCCACAGAAACTACTGTTCTGGCTTTGGTTTTAGCTTTTATGGTGGCTTTTTGCTCTAGTGCTTCCACCCGGCGTGACAGCGTGTCGATGTTATCGTGGTTTTCTCGCGTGAGACGTAAGATTTCGTTTAGAGTGTCTTCTGGTGAGTCGCTGTCATTCGTGTCCGCTTCGCTGAGTGGTGGGGCTCTGCGTTTAGGTTTGCTAACATCTACAGTGGATGAGGGGGGATCTTTAGGAGCTGTGAGATTTTGTATTTGTTGCCTCGCCTCATTTAGTTGTGTGGTGAGCTGTTGTATGGTTGCCCGAAGACCTGCTAGTTCTGCTCGTAGAGTTGTAACTACCTCGCTTTCATGCTCTGGCAATGAGGGCCGCGTTACCTTTGTGACTGGCGGCGTGCTCCGTAGCGGTGGTTTCTTCCCTTGGAGTCGGTCCGCCCATGTCAGCTCAGCCTGGCGAGATGGGGAGTGTCTCCTGGAGCGGGAGTGGCTGCGCTGGGCACTGCGACGTCTCGCTGTCGGTGTGAGGGAGCGGCTTCGCCTGGATGTCGCATAGGTGCTCGAGGTGGCGCTGGAATCGCGGGAGCTGGCTCCACTCGATCCTCGGGAGCGGCTACGACCGCGTCGACGGCGTCGGCGTCGTCGTTGGCGTACGATGTACGGAACTTGAAATTTACGTTTGCAGTCCTTATCGGCAGTGGGGTGTGGTCCACCGCAGAGGGTGCAGTGGGGCTTACATTGGTGGTTCTCGGGTGGGGTTTTGAGTCCGCACTTTCGGCACCACGTTGTGTTAGGATTAGGGCAAACGTCTGCACGGTGGCCGAGGCTGCCGCAGCTGTAACAAACTTCCGTGTGTCTGCGGAAAAGCGTGCATCGAACTATGCTCGCCCCGCAGTATACATAATTGGGAACTTGCATTCCTTGGAACAGGATGGTGACGGCTGTGGTGTTCTTGATGCGTTTCACCTCCAGGGCACTCGGGTTGCGCTTTGTGACGATCAGTTCTCGGAGCTGGGTATCGGTGAGGTCAATGTCAATGCCTCGGATGACGCCTTTGCACGTGTTATCGGGTGGAGCCGGATATACAGCAACTCGGTACAGAGTGTCTCGCAGCCGTAGTTGCTGTACCATGGTATAAGCTCGTGCGTTTCGTTCGATAGGGGTACACACTACAAAAATGTTCTGGGTGACATTTGGGCATATAGAGTCTTCCATGAGGTCTTGAGGAGCCAGGGCGGCGGCCATCGCCAGGGCTTGCTCAAACTGCACCGGCGTGATTTTAGCCACGTTGAGGCCATCTCGGGGCCTTACGATTATGCGATATGTGTCCCTCGGTAGTTGAGGGAGTCTTGAGGTAGCGACGAGGCGTTGGTACGCGCTTCTCGGTCCGGCGGTGCGGCCGCCGTCCCTACGTCTCCCTCGCGTAATTGTTGGTCTTGCGTCTTGGGATTGGTTAGCTTTGCTCTTGCTTGGCTTACGGTTGTACGCCGTAATCCAGCCTGGGCCATTCGCTTCTTCAGGCGATATTGCTTCGCCTTCGACGATTTCCATGATGAACGGGGTAAACTTGCGGGATAGGCCCAAGCCTACCCACCTTGGCTCACCGGAGCAAGGCTTAGCCCGTTAGGGGTAGCGAGGCAGCGGCGGCGTAAGCACTTCAGAAGGCCAAATGTAGAGAAAGAGTCCACCCACCGAAATAAATACGGTGTCCACGGAATTCTCGTAACTTGGTGCGTACGTTGGTGTGCAAATCACGGTGATTGTAGGCGGCAAACCGCACACAATCATTGAAGATAGCGGAAGCCGATGTTCTAACGCCCGCACTGGTCGGCTTCTTCTTCTTCCCCACGTTTCTGTATGAATTTACTATTCTCCATAATCGTGGAAACTGTGATGGTGGCACAAGGGCGATAAGCATGACGACGATGATGATAAATATCAAATATACTACGCACCCACAATGAAGCATACACCGAAGATGCTGCAGTTGGCAGAAAATTACGTGAACCGTGCGAGGGATTTACATGGATATATATATATATATATATATATATATATATATATATATATAGATAGATAGATAGATAGATAGATAGATAGATACGCTCATGTCACTGACGTTTGCTCAGAAATGTTCCGCAATTAAAACTGGTAGATCCCACGTACAGTGGGAATCGATTATATGCGAAGCACGATCGAGGAAGGATAATATGTGACTTTAAAATCAACACGTAAATTATCACTTCCAATTCGATGTCATGATTATCATGTTTGCGCCAGACATTTGTGTTCGTCACCCATTAAAGTCACGTAGTACCGAATTTGGTATATGTGAAGCTAGCGAAACCGCGAACACGCTCGAAGCGTAGCATGTAGTCATGTTTTACGTGAAAAGCATGCCATGATTATCATACTTGGACGTGTCATTTACCTTCGTCGTCTATTCACGTCACGTAATACAAAATTTCGTATATGTGAAGCTAGCGAAACGACCGCGAGCGCATCGTGAGCGTGGCATGTAGACATGTTACATTACATGCATGTCATAATTTCCCCGTTAGGACCTGTGACTTATGTTCGCCCTGCAGTCATGTCATACCATACTAGTTTTTCTAAATGTCAGGTGAACGAAACCACCACAGGAGCAGAAAGACCATGACATGTAAACCATGACACTCATGAAATGCACGTCATGATTTTTACGTTGTGGCTGCTCCCCATCATGCTCGTCACACAGTTATGTTATGCTTTACCAGTTTTCGCATACATCCCCTTATCTAAACGGCCAGCTAAATGTCGTAGGTGGCTAAATAGACAGACAGACAGACAGATAAATACACGATATATAGATAGTCGGTGAAACTCGCAGAAGTTCGCTGAGAAATACTTTGCATTCAATAATAATAATAATAATAATAATAATAATAATAATAATAATAATAATAATAATAATAATAATAATAAGAAGAAGAAGAAGAAGAAGAAGACGAAATCGTACGTTCTCCGCTATAGGGCCAGGCTGTGAATCCGGAAGCAACAAATTAACATCTTATACAAAGTACAATATGCAGCTCACTCTTTTGTATCCGATCTTGCCTAACTTAACAAAACGCTGGATTAAGAGAATACGGCTGCTCTAGGACGAGCAGTTTTCGTGCTGGGAGTACTCTGAATGCGAAGTTGGCGATCAGAGCACAGCAAGCTTACGAGCCATCTCCTAATGTCGCTCAATAAAGTACTCGTGCGCCAGTGGTTGTGACCACGCCCCCTTATTATGAGTAAAGTTCACCTTTGCGGCTCGAGGCCTTTCTCGACAGTCCGAAATGTCTGCAGCACGTGCATTGCAGACTGCGGAAGCAACTTCATCAGGCACGTATTCGCAGCTTTCACATATGGTGGCATCACGATGCGGCATCTGTCGTAACTGTCGTTTGGGCGATGCCCACGCAGCCAGCCCATGCCCTCGTTCAGTCTGCCTCACTTTGGCGGGTCATTACATTTTGCCACAGGCAATTTTCATGCTGGCGCAAATCGAGAGGGGGGGGGTAGAAATAGAGGGTAACGATTTAGAGTACTTGGTACTCAACTATGGGAGAGCATAAAGCCGTCCCGACCTATACGGTAACATATCACCTACAGTGCAGCGGAGGTGAACGGAGTGTCTGCTGCTACATGGGAGCCGATGAACCTTCGCGTTTCCCGACGACTTTTTGTAGAGGACTACGTTACATGGTAAAGGAACAATCTGAACAAACAACAAATTAAGTCGCTTCAAAAACGGTCGAAGTGCTTGTTTACATGAATACCAAGATTGTTTCTTTGTACTAAAAAGAATTGTTAATTAAAATAATGAAGCCGACGTCACTAAGACAGATATTCTATAATATCCTTTTTCGTTTGAACGCAAATGTTTGGCGATCGAGAAGCGCGCTTGCATTGAGGTGCGAATTCTCGCATTTTTCTGGAGATGGCGCCACATGGCGTGCCGCAATATGCACATCAGCTTGTTGTCGTGTCGTGGTCATCTCACCCTTTTACGCTAAGCAGATATGAAGGTTTATCAGGCCCATTGACAGCAAGCAATGGCATTTGTATATGAGTGAGTCGTGTGATGTGATATATGTGATGTTGTGTAGTGTGGTGGACATGTATTCTGGAAACATTGTTGCTAGCACAATATCTAATCAGTTTACTATCGTGGTGGAATGGTCAAGCTTCAAGGTAATCTAGAGTAAGAGAGGGCCAGGCAGTTTTCGGTCATGGATTTCATTTCCTCATCAAGACCATATGGCAGCAAAAACGTCGGCATGATTTTGTCGTGAGATGCGTAAAGTTGTGTTGGGTCCCGGTATGTGTGTGTATCTTTCTCACTCGTACTATTAGGAACATTGATATGACGTGCCTTCTGTACTATATGGCACAGACTAGAATGAACGCTGCGCTCTACTAAGGCACCTATATATTACCGAGTGAGTGAGTGAGTGAGTGAGTGAGTGAGTGAGTGAGTGAGTGAGTGTGTGTGTGTGTGTGTGTGTGTGTGTGTGTGTGTGTGTGTGCGTGTGTGTGTAGAGCGCACGAGGGCCGCTCTCACGTCTGCCAAGTATGTTTACTCATGGCGTATTCGGTTGGCCGCCCTAGTCCTGCAGATGCAGCTCAAAATCGGAGCGCAGGAGGCATCGTATACTAACCGAATACACCGGCAATCTCACAACGCCCGGAGCAGCTGAGAGCAGCGCGCCTGTAGCGCCATCATGCAGCTAGCGCGGGAAGCTGCCGGTTAAACAGTGCTGCGCCGGCACCGCGTCAACAAACGGTGCTGACCATTTCGGTGGATAGGTTTGACCTTTCCTATATTCTTCCTTTCCCTCTCTCTGACATGTCCGGATGTAGCGAAAATCTTCTGAGCTCAGCTCGTAAATCTGGCGATTGTACTTGTCCGAGCTGCTATCTTCAAGGCAAATCATGGGGGTGTCTGCAAATCGCTGTAACGGCAGCATTGACATTTCCGCCGCCTTCGCGAGCCGCCTCGTTTATCGACGTGTTGCATTTATAGTTTAGTAGATCTGATTTCACCACACATACGCTCAAAAACGCTCTAGCCACTCTTACGCCACTAACAACGCACGTGCACGGAGTACTATGCACCCGGCAGGGCCTTTACAATCCCTTCCAAGTCCACCCGGGGACTGCAACGCCACGGCAAGTCGCGGCGCGAACTAATACCAGCGGCCGAGTGCTAGGTGCTTTTTCTGGCGCCCGCGCGCGACCTAGGCACCGAAATCCGCGAACATCCCTAATCGCCAGTGCTGCGAACTCTAGAAAACTTTCCCTAACACCAGAGCACAGAAATCTCACTCTTTGCGGACAGATAGAAAACATGTGGCGCCATCTGTTGCACGCTCGGTGAAGCAACTTCCTCATCTGCCAGGTGAGCAGACGCTCTGTAAATCAAACGCGAAACTTCAGAACCCGAATGCGGCTGTAATCATCTTTCGCGCTGTTCCTGTGCTGGAATTCGCTGCGGATTTCTTGTAAAACTTCGAGGAAACCTTTCTCGACAGTGCGGAATCACATGCACTGTAGACTGCAGAAGCAACTTCATCAGGTACGTATTCGCAACTTTCACGGATGGTGGCGTCGCCATGCGGAATTCATCGAAACTGTCGTTTTGGGGATGCCCATGCAGCCAGCCCATATCATGATTTAGTCGGCCTCACTTTGGCGGTTCGCTGGTGCTTTATACTTTGTCGCTGGCAATTTCTACTACGATTTTTCTGAATTCGGTAGTGAACTACCGAAGTCGGGCAGGTACTGCGAGTCGTAGTAGCAATGATTTACTCTTTATTGTTTGCTGGCTGATTTAGAAGAATTGCGAAATTTGTTGGATGCCATTTTGAAGGCGCCATGCAGTCAAAGGCGAGGTTTCCTGCTTTGCATGAGCATGGCCGTTAGATCTTCCCCGGCAGTGGCACGAGCAGCGTTCACAAAGCTGTACGTGCATTACTTCACACCGAAGCAGACGTTGTCCCTAGTGTTCAACACTTCTTTTGCTTCAACATACACCGCACACGCGTCTCTCAACACGCAGTGTGGGATATAATACAGTCAATGACTTTCTCAGCAAAGCCTTGACAACGCGGTGGCTGCAGCCGAAAATACTACGCAGCTCGAATTGACGGGCACACCGGAGGCTGGGGCCGGTGCTCCGGCTACATGATCCCCCAAACGACAGCCATGTTTGGCTTGCACTAGCAGCCTCCCTAGGCGGTGAAAATTGCGAATTATCCGACTGAAAGAAACGCAAACAGCGTTAACTGCGGCATGCCTTGGCTTTGACCAAGGCACGCCGCAGTTAATGTGTGTGTTAGTGTGTGTGTGTGTGTGTGTGCAGAGAGAAAGGGGAGGGGGGCTGGTGTGTTTTTTTAAGGCGTAAGTGCAGGTGGGGCTTGAGAGCGCACGAGGGCCGCTCTCAAGTCTGCTAAGTACGTTCACTCATGGTGTATTCGGTTGGCCGCCATGGTCCTGCAGATGAAGCTTAAAATCGGAGCGCAGGAAGCAGCGTACTAACTGAATACTTCGGCAATCTCAGAACGCCCAGAGCAGCTGAAAGCAGCGCGCCTGTAGCGCCATCATGCAGCCAGCGCGGGAAGCTATCGGGTAAACAGTGCTGCGCCGGCACCGCGTCAACAAATGGTGCTGATCAGTTCGGTGGATAGGTTTGACCTTTCCTATATTCTTCCTTTCGGTCTCCCTGACATGTCTGGATGTAGCGAAAACCTGAGCCCAGCTTATGAATCTGGCATTTGTACCCGTCCGAGCTGCTATTTTCGAGGCTAATCACGGGGGTGTCTGCAAGTCGCTGTAACGGCAGCATTGACATTGACATTGACAGATAGATAGATAGATAAATAGATAGATAGATAGATAGATATTGACGCTAGACAGACGCAGTATTCAAACTACGCACGCTAGTTCGTGCACCCCCCCCCCCAAAAGACCAGCGACCCGACGATGAGACAAGAAAAGGCCTTGACGGCGCGTGCCTCCTCAGCACAGGATTTTGACAAAAAAGAAGTGGTGAGCCGCTCGAGGGCTTCTCAGAGATTGATTCCTTTTTGCTGATCGCCTGTTTTTTTTTAAAAATGCTGCTACATTTTTCTTTACTTTTCGGGCCTAGTTAGCGCCAATAAACAGTTACTCTCACATATTTTGGATTGTGTGTAACAATTTTGGTGGAGGAGCCGGTTAATGACCCCAAATTCAGTAGGACTTTTAAGAAGCAGCCCGTAACCACTACCAGTCGAACCAACTGTGCTCACGCCTGTTCATCAGCGCTCCAGCCGTCGTTTACGTGGTGAGCCGCCAGAATTTCCCCCTGCCACCAGAGCCTAGAGTGTCTCACGCTGTCTCCGGTGAGAGTACCGGAATGTCGTCTCTAACCACCGCCAAACACGTCGTTTCGTCTCCAGTCGCTGCCACGCACGTCGTTGTCGATGAGCCACGGACGCCCGACCCTTTTCATGGCGATCCTCATGAACACGCCGAGGATTGGCTGGAGAGTTTTGAGCGCGTCGCCAACTGCAACGGATGGACCAAAGAACGGAAGCTCCGCCGCGTTTATTTCGCGTTGCAGGACAGAGCACGAACGTGGTTCGAAAACCATGAAGGTGTCATTCGATCGTGGGATGACTTCCGACGGGAGCTACTGGCCACATACCCGAGTACAGACTGCAAGGAAAGAGCCGAAGCTGCCTTTCAAGCAAGAAACCAGCGCAGCAATGAAAGCGTCGCAGTGATTGTGGAAGACATGGGCCGGTTGTTTCGCCGGTCTGATCAAAATATGAGCGAAGACAAGAAACTTCGCCACCTGATGCGTGTGGCGAAGCAGGAAAGTTTTGCTGGTTTGCTCCGATGCCCCCACGGAACGTCGTCAAATTTCGCACCGAGGCGACAGCGGTTGAGAAGACTCTGCAACAGTGAGCGAGGCACTACAATCGAGATGTTAACGTCACATCTGTAGACGCGGTGTCAGCAGTCTTTGGGAATTGCATCGGCGTATTACGAGAGCTCATTCGATCGGTGGTTAGAGAAGAGCTCCAGAAGCTAAGCGGCAACCCCTCGACAGTCTTGTCATTAGCGGAAGTTGTTCGGGAGGAAGTGAGACAGGCAGTCTGTGAGCAGCAGTCACAAGCACAGCCTGTTCAAGCGTCGGTTCCGATGCAGCCCGCAGTCAAGTACGCTGAGGTGCTGAGAGGCGCGCCTGTACCTCCTTTCGTCGCCCCTGGACCTTATTTTGCCGCATCAAGGACGCATCTGCCGAAACCTCGATTCCCGCCGTCCCCAGCCGAGACGAGGATCCGAAATGCTGATATATGGCGCACTCTCGATCGAATTCAGCTTTGTTATCACTGCGGCGAAGCTAGCCACCTTTCCCGGATGTGTGAATATCGCCGAGCTGGGCTTCGGGGTTTCCCGTAAACGCTGCCTGTCCACGAAATGGGGAATGGCCTTTTGAATTCTAGAAGTACTTGTGAACGCGTCAAGGTACTCACTCCTCGCAGCAGCATCAAACTCTGTCGACAGTGCCGCTGAGGTATCGGTCACCAAGTCCGCGCCCATCTTCAAACTCTCCGAGGTGACTTCGCCAAAGCCCGCTTCGGGAAAACTAGAATCGGCGACCTGGGGAGGTAAGGCCGCTGCAGACAAAAGAAAACAACCTCCCGTGCCGATTTCCAAATGTGATCATGTACACGAGACTACGTGCGGAAACGGTAACGTCGCTTCTGATTTGTCGGTACTTATAGACGGCTACGAAACGAATGCATTGGTAGACACGGGCGCAGACTATTCCGTCATGAGCAGGGGACTTGCCAGAACGCTGAAAAAAGTGCTGAACCCTTGGATAGGACCATAAGTGCGAACTGCCGGGGGACACCTTATCGGTGCGGCAGGCATTTGTACTTCTAGAGTCGGATTACGCGGCTTCACCTACGTCGCCAGCTTCATTGTCTTGTCGGAGTGTTCAAGAGATGAAATTATTAGAATGAACTTTTTGCAGGCCAACGGCGCAGTGATAAACTTGCAGGAAACGTGCGTCTCGTTCACGACGAAACAGGCCATCGCGACATTCGAGAGTGAAAAACGATTCGATGCGCTCCAGATTGCAGGTGATGATGTAAGAGTACCTCCAAGATCTATCATCGTTACTACCGTAAAAGGCAATGTGTACAAGGACTATGAAGGAATGGCTGAAAGCAATACTGGGCTATTACTCAAGAAAGGGATCTGTGCAGCAAGCGGTATTGTACGACTGCGTGATGGGTGTACGAGTGTCTTCCTGACAAATTTCCGAAATGAGGTAAACATCTTGCGAAGAGAACTGTTGTTGGTCACTTGCACGATTACGTTCTGGTAATGAATTTGAATTATTCTGAGAATGCACCACTACACCCTGACGGCATAGATTGCATACCCACATCGAAGCAGCCCCATCACCAAACCATAAACAAAAAAACGAGAGCCTTACATGGGAGTATGCCTCGTGTTTTTCCACGTCATCGAAAGTGCTAAGAACATCCATCACCAAACAACGCATCATAATCGATCAATACGTTAGACCTATTTGCCAGCACCCATACCGAGTGTAAACAAGAGAGAAGTCATCAGAGGCTAAGTTGAAGAAATGCTTAGAGACGACGTAATTCAACTATCGGCCAACCCATGGGCCTCACCTGTAGTGCTGGTAAAGAAAAAGGACCAGACCTTGCGCTTCTGCGTTGACTACCGAAAATTGAACGTCGTCACAAAGCGGGATGTCTATCCTCTTCCAAGGATCGATAACATCCTTGACACACCTCGAGACGTGAAGTTATTTTCCTCTCTAGACCTCAAGAGCGGATACTGGCAGATAGAAGTGGATGAACGAGATCGCGAGAAAACTGCTTTCGTCACCCCAGATAGGTTATACTAGTTCAAGGTACTCCCATTTGGCCTCTGTTCCGCACCCGCTACATTTCAGCGGATGATGGACACTGTGCTGTCTGGGTTAAAATGGCAGTCCTGCCTTGTTTATCTCGATGACGTCGTGATCTTTTCGGCCACCTTCGATCAGCATGTGGAACGACTGTGGACTGTGCTCGAAGCGATTAGTTCAGCAGGGCTGACGATAAAACCCCAAAAGTGCCAATGTGGTTTTCATGAACTGCTCTTCCTCGGCCTTGTGGTTAGCTCTGAAGGCATTCGACCTGACCCCGAAAAGACAGCAGCTGTAGAAAAGTTTGGTAGACCAACGGATAAAAGGGCTGTGAGACGATGCTTAGGACATTGTGCCTATTACAGAAGATTCATCAAAGATTTTTCGAAGATTGCGGAACCACTAACCCGACTGATGAAAGAAGACACGCCTTTCACCTGGACAAGCGAGCACGAAAACGCGTTCAATGAGCTATGACAGCGACTCCTAAACCACCCCGTCCTTGCACATTTCTACGAAGAAGCCGAAACAGAGATTCACACAGACGCAAGCAATTTGGGACAAGGCGCCGTCCTCGTGAAGCTGCAAAACGGAGAGAAACGAGTGGTCGCATGTGCTAGTCGCACTCTTTTGAGAGCTGAAATAAATTATTCTGTGACGGAAAAAGAATGTCTGGCGGTAATATAGGCCATACAGAAATTCTGACCGTACTTATATGGTGGACCATTTCGAGAAGTGAGCGATCATCACTCGCTGTGCTGGCTCGCCGGCCTAAAGGACCCTTCTGGGCGACTTCCTAGAAGGAGCCTCAGGTTGCAAGAATATGACATAACAGTCGTATACAAGTCGGGTCGCAAGCACAATGATGCTGATTGCCTGTCACGCGCACCAGTGGAATGAGCACCTGTGGAAGATGGAGACGACTTTCCGTTTCTTAGAGCCATCAGCACCGCAGACATGACTGAATATAAACAATTGACGCGGAGTTGCTTCAACTGATCAAGCATCCCGAACGGCAACCCGGGCGTATTCTTCGAGTTCTCGTGCGGGGATTGTCCTTGTACCTGATGACAAACAACATTTTATACAAGAGAAATTTCGAGCACAGCTGGGAGAAATTCCTATTCGTCGTTCCTTCGGCCTTGCGACCCGAAATCCTGGAAGCCTGCCACGATGACCCACCAGCAGGACACCTCGGAGTGGGTAGAACATTGGCTCGCATCCGCACCAAGTACTACTGGCCAAAGTTACTGGATGTTGTACAGCATTCTGTGAGGACATGTAGAGATTGCCAGAGACTCGAAACGCCTCCATTGAAATCTGCAGGATTTCACCAACCAATAGAACCCCCTAAATCTCCGTTTGAACAAGTAGGAATGGATCTACTTGGTACATTTTCTACTTGATCAATGGGCAACCGATGTATAGTAGTGGCGACAAACTACTTAACCCGGTATGCCGAGACAGCCTCTCTCACCAGAAGCACGGCTGTAGAAGTCGCTGAATTTTTCGTCACTAACATTGTACTACGGCATGGTGCCCCGAAGGTGGTTATCATGAATCGAGGAACTGCATTCACAGGCGATCTGATGCAGTTCATTATGAAACTTAGCCACACTTGTCATAGGAAAACAACGGCTTACCACCCCCAAGCGAATGGGCTAACCGAGCGACTCAAAAGAACCCAAACCGATATGTTGTCCATTTACGTTGACTTTGAGCACCGTACGTGGGACAAGATACTGCCGTACGCCACTTTCGCTTATAATACTGCTGTGCAGGAGACTACTAAAGTGACGCCATTCCAGCTAGTCTGTGGTCGAATCGTTACCACACCATTAGATGCAATGCTGCCTGTAAGCGACAATACAGAGGAAAAGCCTGACATCAGCGAATTCATTCAGCGAAGCGAAGAAGCATGGCAGTTGGCGCAACATCACCTAAAACAACAGCAACGCGTCGATGCAAACCGCTACAACCTTCGGCGGAGAGGAGTCGACTACGCACCAGGTGACCGAGTTTTAGATTGGGCTCTCGTGCGGACACCTGGCCTCTCCGAAAAGCTTCTGCGCCGCTATTTCGGCCCTTACCGAGTCCTTCGTCACGTCAGCTCCTCAAACTACGAGGTGTCACCGGAAGGACAAGCGAGCTCATCAAGATGCTGAAGGAGGACAGAAATCGTGCATGTAGCCAGAATCAAGCCATACTATGACAGTCAATGAACATCGAACTATACACACCCGATCATTAGGAATACCTATTTCTCCTACAGAAACCACGCATTCCGATCATCTCAGCAACACTGCTTTTTTTACGCATGGGGACGATGCGTTCTTGGAGGATGGATGATGACGCGAAAGAGACGCAGTATTCAATATACGCGTGCTAGTTCGTGCGCCCCCC
This sequence comes from Rhipicephalus annulatus, assembly GCA_013436015.1. Classification (NCBI taxonomy): domain Eukaryota; kingdom Metazoa; phylum Arthropoda; class Arachnida; order Ixodida; family Ixodidae; genus Rhipicephalus; species Rhipicephalus annulatus. The sequence goes on from WOVY01009330.1 coordinate 961,368, forward strand.
AAGAGACCAGCGGCCCGATGAGGAGACAATAAAAGGCCGTGATGGCGCGTGCCTCCTCAGCACGGAATTTTGACGAAAAAGAAGTGGTGCACCACTGGGCTTCTCGGAGATTGATTCCTTTTTGCTGATCGCCTGTTAGAAACGCTTCTACATTTTCCTTGACTTTTCGGGCACAAGTTAGCCCCGATAAACAGTTACTCTTACACCATTTCGATTGTGCGTAACAATATAAACGCTCAAAGGGTGCTCAGTAGTGTGATTCGTGAGTGTGTATACTGAGATGATTAGGTGCCCCTCCGCTATTCTCTATCATCTCCCGGCGTAAACTCGCCGCATATGTGACCTTATTGCGAAAGGACTGTAATAAATGAGCTATAGTGCCTACTGAAGGCTTGGGAGTACATACATTACTGATCTCCTTTAATTTTGCAGCACTTTAGGGGCCCGTCTTTTCGTCCATGTATATAGATGTGGCATGACCACGCTTGACGTCATGTGGTCAAGGCAAGCCTGAAATTAAACTAGTAGTGCTCAAAACCTCGTGAAAATGAAAGAACGAGTTCTATGTAGTTAACAGAAGTGACCAAGAAGTAATCAAAATAATTAACTTAATATCGCTAAAACGCTTCGCATATCCGCACCGCAAAAAAGAGGACATCACTACCTCGTTAAGCATGTGATTTCTCCTCCCACCGGCGCTACTCCTGCGTCTTCGTCGCTATATCAGGAGGGGGAACAAACCGGCAGAACTCGCTGCAGACGGCTCGTAACTGAACTGCCATTTTGAACATGGTGCTTATCCGCGGATGCCGTTCGAGAATAGAGTTCTTGGATGGCGGCTAGGCAAAAAGCTCGATCCAAGGTTATGTTCACTACTTCCGGAACCGAGTCGACGCAATATCGAGTAAGCCTAATCTTACAAGCTGTCCCTGTAGCGTCGCGAGTGCGAAGTCGGCGACGGGAATGACAGCAGGTTGGTTCGTTCTGTACGCAAGCAGAGACAGTGAAGAGATCAGAGACATGAGAAAACAAAACAAACCTTACTCTAGTGATATTGCAGCACACGGGATCTAGTACAACACCTCAATACAACTAACAAAATACATCAACACTTGATACAACTAAAAATACATATAAAAACAATAAATCAGCTTACGCGAGAGAACTATTACAAACTACCCAAACTAGCAACAATAGACTACGGAGGAGAAAGTTGGAAGATATAAACAGGTGAAGGCATACGTGTGATGACCGGCAGCATTGCGTCCCCGACGATCGGATGCGAGAAGTCGAAGAGAGTTCTGGCACGACTGCGATGTCAGCGGTGTTGCTACGCTGGTGGCTCCCGGAGGCTAGTGCTTGCAGGTGACTTCGAGCAGGTTGAGCTAACTCGAGGCGAAGTCCCGATGTCTACGTTGCAGACGTTAATATCGCGTCACAACTAGACAAACGGCTAAGTTTAGGTGGCCAGCCGATACAGAGCCACACTAAAAACTTCTAGAAGAGATGCTTGTTGATCTGTTTCTACACCATGTTGTTTAGCGACTAGTCTGCCTAGCAGGGCAAATTCCTGCGCTTAAATCCCCCTCGTGTCTCCTCGCTCTCTTTCTTGGGGACAAGAGACCTCTACATGGGTCTAATCATGCGCGTTTAGTTGATGGAAACTCCGCCCCAAAATATATTGACCACACCCCTTTTTAATTGGGAGAGGGCCCTCAACTAGCGAGAGTGAAAACCTGTTGGGTCGTTGTCGTACGGCTTGGCCACCAGAGGGTTTCCCACGCTTTTCCCTGTGGGAAACGGTCAGACTGTTTGGCTCTCAGCCGGTGCGTCCCGTAGCCTAATCCTTGTTCGGGGTACATCGCGGCCTTCCACGACCTTGCAGACGCCGCCGCAGTTACAAAAGAATCAATCATCGACGGCGACGTTCCAAGAAGAGCACCGCATTCTGCCCTTCTCGGCTCCCTTTCATGCGCCCGCCATTCCCACGGTCAGTGGGGAAGTACGGAGCCCGTTAATTGCCGTGACGCGGGGCTGCCAAAAATGGCCGTCCGTGACATTGCCCCCCCTTTCAGAATGTTATTCATAACATTGGCTCACACGAAGGGGAATTTTTCGGCAACAAGGAACAAAACACCACCAACAAAGGAGACATGAGGACTGTCCCTCTCATACACAACATAAATGGGCAGAGTGCATCAAAGTAACAACAAAAGGAAAAAAAAACAATTGTTAGAGTACCAGCTTCAGTTACACGCAACAATATCAATGCGCCATGCAAACAAGAAAAACAAATAGCCGTGTACGGCAACCATCAATACAGAATACAATGCACGAATGTATTCTACGAACAAAACAGAACATGCGCTCCTCTACTGTAGTGAAATCCTTCAATGTGCATTACAACATGTAAAAACAACCAATGCACCAAGCAAAAAGAAAATAACTCAAAATACACTTCTTGTACAATGAAATATGCACATACAAACAGAAAACAAACGACGAAAGGAAAACAAATAACATGTTCATAGACCTCAAGAACTATATCCGGCTCAAGTAATCGGCTCCCACGTTTTTGCTTCCCTTAATATGCATAATGGTGAACTGGTACTCTTGGAGTAGTAAACTCCATCGAAGTACTCGAGCGTTCAGCTGTTTTGCCTGTTGGATATATAACTCAGAGGCTGGTGGTCTGTCTGGACACAAAAATGTACTCCATATAAGTACATGGAGAATTTTTGAATTCCCCATACTAACGCAAGACATTCGCGTTCGATGGTACTATAGGCAGCCTCCCGTGGAAGCAGCTTTCAGCTGGCATAAGCTTTGGGGTGGAGCTTGCCTACGTGGGCCTGCATGAGCACGACTCCGAGACTTGTGTCCGTGCGTCCGTTCGAAGTACGAATGGTTGGTGCAAATTTGGTAGCCGTACTATCGGCTCCGTAGAGACATGTTGTTTGAGGCTTCGAAAAGCCTCCTCGTGGGCTGCTGTCCATTTCACCGAGTTAGCTTCGCCCTTCCGGGTTAAATCTGTAAGGGGAGCGCTGACTTCGGCGTAATTCGGGATAAATTCCCGATAGTACCCGGTCAAACCGAGGAAGGCGCGCTCTTGTCGCTTGGTTGAAAGGCGTGGTGCAGCTTCGATCTTGTCGAGTGTTTTCCCCAGTGGTCGCAATCTGCCCCTGCCAACTCGGTGTCCCAAGAAGTCGATTTCTTCGACACCAAGTTCGCATTTACTGGGGCGCACTGTAAGCCTGGTCCTCTGTATGCGCTCAAAAAGCAGTCACAGAGACCTCAGGTGCTCTTCCCATGTCTCGGTGGCTACCAGTACATCATCGTAGTAGTGGTCCACACTGGGTATGCCTTCTGCGACCTTCCGCATCAACTTGGCAAATACAGCAGGCGCTGTCTTGATGCCGAATGGCATGAAGCGGAACTGATATAGTCCCGATGTCGTCGAGAAGGCCGTCTTCGCTTTGGACTCTTCGGTCAGCGGGATCTGCCAATAGCCCTTCACGAAGTCGAGCTTTGAAAAATACTTCTTTCCCACTGTAGCAAACACCGCGTCAGTTCTTGTCATAGGTTCGGAGTCGGCCACCAGAACGTTGTTCAGGCGTCGAAAATCGATACACAGTCGATTTGTACCGTCGGGTTTCTTTACCAAAATGACTGGCGAATTATAAGGTGACTCTGATTTCTCAAATATGCCGAGCTTCTCCATCTCCCGCACCTCTTTCTCTACACCTTCCCGCGTTGCAAAGGGAAGAGGGTATTGTTTCACGTGGACGGGGTTACTCGTGGTGAGTTCAAGTTTGCAGTAGACCCAGTCAGTTTTGCCCGGGACATCCGAGAAAATATGAGCGTGTTCCCTGACATTTCTTTGCAGCTGTCCAATCTGCTGAGCGTCCAGTTTGTCGGAGAGCTTGACGTCTTCTTCCCCTTCTACTTTCAGCCAGTCAGGGGTTGGAATACTCTCGTCCTCGCTCGATTCCACAACACCAAATGTCTCGTTGCACACCTTGGTGGAGGGGCTGTCCCTCTCCTCGTATCTTTTCAGTAAGTTGGCGTGGAAGATTTTTCTGCCGCCAGCCGTGTCTACGACGTAGTCAGCTTCACCTTTTTTTCCCGGACTTCAAAAGGGCCCTTCCATTGCAGCAGCAGCTTGTTCGTGTCGGTGGGAAGTAAAATCAGTACATTGTTTCCGGGGTTGAAACTCTGCTCCTTCGCCTTTCGATTGTACAGCTTCGTGTACCGTGCTCCGGCTTTTTCCAACTCCTCGTGTGCTAGGCGGCACGTTTCCTCCAAACGGTTCCGAAGGTCAAAGACATGCTGGTACGTCGTCTTCGCTTCTTCAGTCAAGTCAGCGTTCATCCACAGCTCCTTCAGTATCGCCAAGGGTCCCCTCACATGGTGGCCGTAGAGAAGCTCGAAGGGTGAAAACCCCATACTGGCCTGCGGAACCTCCCTATAGGCAAAGAGGAGAGGTGCCAGGTAGTGGTCCCAATCTCTCGGTGTTTCGGCGCACATGCGCTTCAACATTAATTTTAACGTGCCGCTGAATTTTTCCACCAAGCCATTCGCCATGGGGTGATATGGGGTGGTGTGGAGCTCGCGCACAGAAAAGAGCCGCGCTACTTCCTTCATCAGGTCCGATGTGAAGTTCGTGCCACGGTCACTCAGAACCTCGCGAGGGACGCCAAATCGGGATAACATCTCGACCAGGGCTTCGGCCACTCGCTCAGTTTCGATACTCGGGAGCGCCATTGCGTCTGGATACCGAGTGGCATAATCCATCAAAGTCAAAATGTATCGGTTCCCATGCTTTGAGGGCGGGTGAATCGGTCCCACTATATCGATCGCCACTCGCTTGAACGGGGTGTCGATTATGGGTGCCCTCCCCAGTGGAACATGTGGTACACGGCCCTTTGGTACGGTGGGCTGACAAATGTCACATGAGGCGACAAACCTTTTTACGTCAGCTGTGATGCCTTGCCAAAATAACTCCTCCGAGATCCGGTCCTTGGTTTTCTGCGTGCCCAAGTGTCCTGCAATTATACCATCGTGTGCTGTTTTAGATGCGGAAGCATCTTATATTCGCGCCTTGTAGTGCGCCGTCCGCGCCGTCCGCACCGCTTCTCGAACATTCGACAGCTGACGCGCGCGCATGCGCCGTCGCGCCGTCGCCCACCATCTGTGCCGCGCGCGCTTCTCCTTCGAGAACATTCGACAGCTGACAGCGCATGCGCCGTCGCGCCATCGCCATCTGTGCCGCGCGCGCGCTTCTCCTTCGAGAACATTCAACAGCTGACAGTGCATGCGCTGTCGCGCTGTATATATACTCAAGGTCGGCGCTCACTCGCTCAGTTGCCGCTCGTCGGTTGGTTTGTACGGCGCGTCGACGTCCAAGGTCGCGGTGAAATGAATTCCAACGAACCCATAAACACAATGATCGACGTCCCTTCGACCAGCGCCGTCCTTTTGCATACGTGTGTACGTGTTCACTCATTTAACACCCCCTCCTACAACCACGTTAACCAATTTAGCCATCGACCCAAGTAAGTCGCAATTTAACACCCCATTTCACAACCACTTTAACCAATTTAGCCATCGACCCAAGTAAGTCGCACTTTAACACCCCGTTAACCAACTATATGCTCCGCATCCTCCTCAGTGTTCCCCCGAGGGAAGCTGCGGGCAATTTTTTAGCACAGCTTCTCGGTGGCAGTGCGGAACGACTACTTGGTGTACAAGCCGTCCGTTGGCCTCTGTGTACTGTCGGTACAGCAGTCCCTGTTCTTCTTTGTACTCGATGCTTCCCTTCTCATTTCGGCATGTTTGCTTCCTGACGATCTGCTCAAAACACTGTTTGAGTGTCGCATCTCCCCTCTGCTCGCAGCCATAGTTGTCTCCCGGCAATTCCGCCGTGGTCCCAGGCGTACGAAGCATGGCAATTTTTTCCGGCTGTGCATGTGCTTGGGAACGGGTGATAGCTGCTGCTACAGGCTCTTCTCTTAACTCCTTTGTCGAGACAGGTTTTTCAGTCTCCTTTCTGGGATCATTAGGAGGTCTTACGCCATCGATATTGCCCAGAATGAGGTCATACAGTGGATCTTGCAGGCATAGTGCTGTCAGATTGCCAGTAAAGTAGGGGGTGTCAACCTCAATCCGTGCTTCGGGCAGCATCCTCGCTGTTTCGTCCACCAAGTAGACGAGTCTGCTTGTACCTGTCAGCTCGTCTTTCTTCACCAACTTCCTCCGCGCGATTACTGTGTTGCACCCCGTATCCCGCAACACTGATATGTCTGTGCCTCGGAGGGTCCCTGTGGCCACTGGTAGGTTCTCGGCCAGATTTTGCGGCGGTGTCACCCTCACGGCGTTGACAACGGGGACTTTTTCGCCATTCCTAAGCTCGATATACCCGTCGCATATGGGATCCTCACGCATTTCCCTTGGTGCGTAGAGGCAGGACGCCTGGAGTGAGTTATTTGCTCCTGACCGGAAGTCGTTTGCCTTATGTCCTTTTCTTCCACACTTGAAGCAGACGATGGCTACATTAGCGGCAGGTCTGTTGCGACACAAGTGCGGCGGGTGATTTCCACGATTGCAAATATAGGACCATGGCAGTGGTGCGTGGCTGTTGCCTCCTTTCTCCTTTCTCGTATTTCCCCTTCTCATCCGTTATGGGACCATTTTTCTTTGTTTTCGCTAGGCTTGCTCCACCCTGAGCTTCCAAAAGCTGGTCTGCCAGCTCAAGCATGTCTCCCAGGGATTCCGCCCTCCTTTCTTTCAAATATAATGCCAGGTTCGAACCGCATCATTGCAAAAACCTCTCTCTAATCAACAATGCGCAGAAGGACTTGAATTCTGTCTCAGGTTTGGACAGCTCAACCCATCTATCGAAGTAATGTCTTAAGCGAGCCGCGTACTGTGTTGCTGTTTCACCTCCTACTGGCCTCTCCTTATTAAACTTGTCTCGGAACTCATCCGCCGTGAAGCCAAAGCGCTTCAGGAGGGCGGTTTTAACCTTGGTGTAGTCTGCTGCATCTGTAGGTGGTAGCCTGCCATAAACACTTAGCGCCTCTCCTGTAAGACGTGTCGAAAGCGCCGTCGCCCATTGGCTTTCAGGCCACTTTTGCCCTCTGGCGATGCTCTCAAACCGGCGTATAAACTCATCTAGGTCGTCCCTTCCTTCGTCAAAGGTGACGAGCAGTCTACCTGCGTGTACTCTCAAACTCGGCTCCTCCCCGGCATCGCCCTGCTCACTGCTGGATCGGCTCACACTGCTACTCTCACTGAGGCGAATCTTTAATTGCAGTAACTGCACTTCCCGTTCTCCGGCTTCCCTTGCCGCTTCCCTTTCTTTTTCCTTTTCCTCCCGGGCCAGTGCCCGCTCTTCTCTGGCTAATGCCTGCGCCTGTTCCTGCTGCTCCTTAACCCATTGTCTCAGTTCGGCGCCCTCGAGGCCTAACTGATTGATTGATTGATATGTGGGGTTTAACGTTCCAAAACCACTATATGATTATGAGAGACGCCGTAGTGGAGGGCTCCGGAAATTTAGACCACCTGGGGTTCTTTAACGTGCACCCAAATCTGAGCAAACGGGCCTACAACATTTCCGCCTCCACCGAAAATGCAGCCGCCGCAGCTGGGATTACCTCGAGGCCTAACTGTTTACCGTGCGCGATCCACTTATCCAAATCCATGCACTCCGAACTGCAAACTGTCACTATAATGCCACTATAAAAACAGCGGAATCATATGCAGGATGCAACCGCTTCAACTGTGCGGCTCTATCATCACGCTGTCTGCACGGTTCTCGTTCACCCCTCACTGTCTTACTGTTGTACGGAACGTCCTGTCTCGCGGACGCCAGTTTGGTTACAAGCTGCCCCTCTAGCGTCGCCAGCGCGAAGCCGGCGACGGGAATGACAGCAGGTTGGTTTGTTCCGTACGCAAGCAGAGACAGTGAAGAGATCAGAGACGTGAGAAAACAAAAGAAACTTTACTCTAGTGAGATTGCAGCAAACGGGATCTAGTACAACACTTCAATACAACTAACAAAATACATCAACACTTGATACAACTAAAAATACGTATAAAAAACACTAAATCAGCTTACGCGAGAGAACTATTACAAACTACTCAAACTAACAATAAACTACGGAGGAGAAAGTTCGAAGATATAAACAGGTGAAGGCATACGTGTGATGACCGGCAGCGTTGCGTCCCCGACGATCAGATGCGAGAAGCCGAAGAGAGTTCTGGCACGACTGCAATCTCGGCGGTGTTGCTACGCTGGTGGCTCCGGGAGGCTAGTGCTTGCAGGTGACTTCGGGCAGGTTGAGCTAACTCGAGGCGAAGTCCCGATGTCTACGTTGCAGACGTTAATATCGCTTCACAACTAGACGAACGGCTATGTTTAGGTGGCCAGCCGATACAGAGCCACACTAAAATTTTCTAGAAGAGATGCTTGTTGATCCGTTTCTACAGCATGTTGGTCAGCGACTAGCCGGCCTAGCAGGGCAAAATGCTGCGCTTAAATCGCCCTCGTGTCTCCTCGCTCTCTTCCTTGGGGACAAGAGACCTCTACATGGGTCCAATCATGCGCATTTAGTTGATGGAAACTCCACCCCAAAAATATATTAACCCCACCCCTTTTTAATTAGGAGAGGGCCCTCAACTAGCGAGAGTGACAACCTGTTGGGTTGTTGTCGTACGTCTTGGCCACCAGAGGGTTTTCCACGCTTTTCCCCGTGAGAAACGGTCAGACTGTTTGGCTCTCAGTCGGTGCTTCCCGTAGCCTAATCCTTGTTCGGAGTACATCGCGGCCTTCTACGACTTTGCAGACGCCGCCGCAGTTACAAAAGGATCAATCGTCGACGGCGACGTTCCAAGAAGAGCACCCCATTCTGCACTTCTCGTCTCCCTTTCTTCCGCACGCCGTTCCCACGGTCAGCGGGAAAGTACGGCGCCGGTAATTGCCGTGACGCGGGGCCGCCAAAAATGGCCGTCCGTGACAGTACCTCTTCGGCATTCCCTTTCAGCATGGCGAAGTTTCTGAACGAGTAGCCCAGGACAAAGTCACAGCCCAGGATGGCTTGGTCAAGCACGGCCACGATCAGGTAGAGGTCATGGCGCTTGACAAAGACGACAGGAATGCTTACCCGCGTTACCAGCTACGACTCCATAGTGGCCGCAACTGGCCATGCCCAGCGAGTCTAGCCACGCTACGAAGCCATGGCCCTGCGTCAGATGGTCGATGCACCAGGAGCGGTGGCAGCGGTCCTCGGCGCAGGCATGGAGTCGAATGCCTCGTCAGCGTTCCGGATTCTTGAGGCACGGGCCGAGTGCTCGCGCTCCCGCATTCGTTTGTTTGTTTCCCATGACTTATGGCTGACATACACTCAAGCGGATTGGCCAATAAAGCAGAGTGCACTTTTCTGTGAGCATTACAACTTTTTGTAAAAATGAATTTGCATAATAATATGACTAATGTAACGAAAACCACATAGAGCGAGAGCAAAAGAAAGAAGATATGAAATAACTTTTTGTAAAAATGATTTTGCATAATAATATGACTAATGTAACGAAAACCACACAGAACGAGAGCAAAAGAAAGAAGATAGGAAAAGTCAATTCGAGAAATTGAGATTTCAGGTGTTGTGAATACCACTGACCTGCATTTACTTGACCTCACCATTTAGAATTTTTTGATACTAAATAATAAATATTTGATTAAACATCACATTGGAACACATTTGGATGCCTGAATATAATCACCAAAGGCATTCAAAGCATCGCTGTGGCCATGTCCCAAAACTGAGGCACAAAAGTTTAGTGCAGTTACCCCCAACCTAACGCCTATTTTCAGATGTTTTCTGCTACTTCATCTTACTTTTCAATTCTGCTTATGAAAGAGAAAGCAAATAGGTTTCAGGCGTGTTTCTGGCAATCAGCTTAGCCCAAATAGTTCTTAACTTTTTTTTCACAGCGAAAAAGAGTTAAACAGTAAGCGGCCACGCATAATATCGCACAAAAGCCGCCTGTCTTTTTTACTGTTATCAGTCGGGTGGGTGGATTCATAGATGTTATAAGCGTGTACTTTATAACGAAGTGCTTACTTGTGTGCCACCAATGAAAGTCATACAGTGGTAAGAAAAGAAAACTAGGCACAGCCATGTGCACATTTTGATCTTGTAACTTTGTGAAAAAAAAACGCGCACTTTGTCAGGGCGCACAATGCTGCGCAATCGGTTATGGACACGCATTCAGTGGCATAAAAGTTGATGTTTCTTCACATATGGCTCGTACACAAAATAGGGGATTGGCCGATATTGGTTCATGGATGAAAAAAATGAGAAGATTGTTCACATAAAATTCTAAATATGTAGAGTAAAAATAGTAATTTGTTGCAAGCACTACTCAAAAAAAAGTACTATGAACTGATTGGACTTCGATGCATGACCCTTGACGATTGCTTGTTCCCAGGAGGATGTGCTGCTAGGTGGGGCCGGCTCGAAGAGGCAATTTAACTCTCTTAACGAAAACGTATTTGGCATCAATTTATAGACATTTGTTGCGAGACAATTTATTTTTTCTTTACGTGCGTGTTTTTTTTCTCTCTTTTTTTAAACTTTACTCTTCTCTCTCCTTCTTTCTTCCCTTACTTCCTCTATACCTCCCCTTACCGAAAGAGCAGGCAGTGGTTCTGCCCCTATAGTTGGCAGAGTACAGCCTGTTCCCTCCATATTTTCTCTGCCTTCGTGTTTTATAAGCACTGAAACCAAATAATAATAGTAATAGTAATCTTCGTGTTCTCTCGATATTTTGGTGACCTCTGACGTGTTACTGATAAGCTGATGGCAATCACCATTCGTTTTTTTTCTCGAATATCAGTAATAACCTTACTAGTCGGAAAAAGTACAATATATAGGCGAGATAAATAACACACATTTGCGCACCAAGTTGCAAAGAAGATGCATATGAATAACAACAGAAAGATTTGGTTAAACCTGATGGAAGATCTTCTGGTCGGGAACGCACAAGACAACTGTTGAAAACAAACACGAACCAAGAAAACGTTATGAAAATCAATGAACTTACGAGTGCCGCGCAGAAGTCTTGTTCCCATGGAGTATGAAGCAAGAAATGGTGCGCTTACATTCGACTTCAGCTGTGGCGTATGGAACGTGCATATGTACACGTTTGGGTGGCTGCAGTCGTCATTGTGAATAATTGTGCCTGCTGTGGTCTTGATCACGAGATATTCTTGAAAAATGCAAGTTCGTCTTTTACTTTTCTACACTATGTTTCTGTTATACCAGTACATGGTGCGCTTCTTTCGCGTTCTCGGACAGAAGTTTGTACGATTCTGTTTTTCTAATGTGAAAGTTTTTTAAGTCTTCGTCTACCCAGATTTCCAGGACGTCTTTGCGTCACGTAAGTACGTCAGCAGATTAAACGCGACCAGACGACAAAGAAAACAAAAACATTAAGAAGCTTACACCTGGGAGTCAAACCCATAATATCCGAAGTCCACAGCGACTGCCGCCGGGCTCTCAACCCTCTACGCCACCAGCTAAAACAGAAGGAAAGCTAAACGAGCGCGCTTTTATGACATTCACAGTGCTCGTGCTCGCAGGTTGGTATCGCTGTCTGGAAACTGAAAACTAGAGTTAGTCGTGGTTCCCTCCGTTAGCTCAAGCAACGCACCAGTGCTACTAGTGTCCCATTCAGCAGATTTATTAGAGGTGTAATTTTGACAACGTTTTTACACACCACGATCAGGCGGTTTTAACCCCAGCCTCACTGACAGCCTTCATTTATACTGAAACATAGCTCTCCAACAATCACCTGACTGTCGCACTAGTTTCGTACTCACTTTGTGAGAACTCACGGCCGGACTAGAGGGAACGTGCGAGGCGTGTCGATTTCTTTTCACGTTTTACGGTGGTATAAAGGAGTGCATAACGGGAGCAGTGTTTATTAGGTTCTTGTTATTCTTGTTACTCCCTGAACTAAGGCGGACCGACGGCTCCCGTTGATAAGGGCTCATTTGCATTGAAATAAACAAAGGAGACGTTGGCAAAACCAGCGCCTCTTAAATTTCATCCACGCCAACTGTAGATTCTTCCGATCCAGCCGTTTACCACCCTCTGCTCATGCTTTTTTTCTCCTCTCGCCCATCACCTAGCTTTCGCGTGTGTTTTGCGTCATAGGGAAATGAACCTAAATACTGTTGATCTGGGGAATGTAACGACAATCTCCTCCACGCGCGCGTTTTCTCCTCGGTTCTCCTCGCCCACTTGCCGTACTCGGGGCGCGCGGCGCCATTTTTCGCCGACGCTCCCGCGGGCGCGCCGCAGAATTCAATGGAGGCGGCTTATTTGCGTAAGCTTGCGCCCCACAGTAGTGCCAAAAATTTTTTAAATGGTGATAATAAACTAGAAAACCAGAGACAACTGTTTATTAAAGAAATAACGTCTTCCAAAGGTCGTATAAGTGGGGCATGCTAACAAATAGAAGTTTTTATGGGGACGTCTACGATGCGGAAGTTTCTCTGCCGCATGATAACATGCTGTACGTTTGCATCTAATATCGCTCCGCTTGTGGCGTGTCCGTCCGTGTTCGGAGCTTTTTCGTGCATGTGCGCCAGTATAGGACCGAGGTACTTACAGCGTCACTTATTGCAATGACTTCATGAATGGTGGATTGTTTAGCCATGTGTTCGTTTTTACGGCGAGGAAATAGCTTTGCGCAGTGGTCTCCAAAGTGAAGAAAGCCTTTGAGCAATATCAATGCGATTATGTGTCGCCAACAGTAACTCATCTACCACAATAACAGAGACATAGGATAATGATAAATTAAAACTGTTTTTTAACGTTTTTTCAAAGAAACTAGCGATTGGATTACTTGTGAGAGGATAAACTCTTCACCAGGAATGTCATCAATCTTATACTGTGCGTTGATAGCGACCAAACAATCCTACCCGGACTGACTAATCCCAGTCAGAAGTACCCATATGACACTGGCCTAAATGATATTATAGTTTCTTATTTGGAAATGGAAGTCATGCTAAGGCAGGCGTGACCAAAACGATTGCGGCCACGGTCTCCTAGCAATAAGCTGACTCGCTATCACCATGCTATGGCTTTTTTTTTTCAATGCGCCTCTGTATTTCTTTATTTCTTTCGATGAACCGCATCTCATTCACGATTTTTGTGAGTTGATTCCCCCCTCCAAAAACAGATAACAAAATAAGTCCTATTATAAAAACGAGCGCCAAATAATGCAATCTCTATTCATTTATTCACTTGCTTTCTCAGACAAACATTCTCGTAAACGAATCTTAACAGTCACAAAAAGTGCAATCGAGAAGCTGCGTCACCCCATGTGATTGTTCGCAGACAAAGCAGACTACAGTGGTGCATGAGCTGAATGATTTTTTAAATTTATTTATTTTTAGACATACTGCAGACGAGCATTTCGGTCCATGCAGGAGGGGCGTAAGAAACATCAAGGAATTCGTAACAGCAAAAAACAACATGTATCCATACGCTAACTTAGGTCACATATCTGCGAAGCAGCAACAAAAAATAATAACAAATTTGAACACTATAATCACCAAGTGGATAAAGTTTGAGCGACATAGCAGAATTGTATCCGGAAAAATGTCATGAGGATGCGAATTGCATTCATCAACTGTTTTGGGAAAATAGGTGTACTTGTAAGCATTAGTTCGCGCAAATATTGGTGCCAAGGATCGTTCGTGTTTACGGTGGTTATTCATAAAGCAGTGAGTGGATGAATGCTACAAGGTACGTTTAAGGCATTTTTTCCTAACATAATATTCTTTAAAAATGGTAAACAATTTAACTTTCTTCTTGTTTCTAACAAAAGAATTTAGCATATTGATGAAAACTCCTCCTAGAAGAAACGCACGAATAGCCAAAAAAAAAAATCACAGCATATCCACGTGGTGAATAATGAATAGTGAGGCGAAGCGTGCGGACAGATGGAGGAACGAACGCTTGTACCTAGCGGCGGGCCTAGCGGCATGTTTCAGAACAATAGAAATCAAACTCGGCCATTATTATTTCTCTCGTAGGATGTTCCATCATGCAACAATCACTTCCAGGATTAACTCTACGCCCTTTCTTTCTATTTTGAGCCTTCCATAATTTGCGATCAAGTGTATTCTCTGTGGTATCTTATAGCCGCTAGTGATAACAAAAATTGCTGGTAAAATGTGTTAAAGCTGGTGCTTCGCACGGCTTCATTTACGGAACTACCTGAGATGGGATTGATTGCGGCTTGAGGAAGAGCAAAAAGAGTGAGTGAAGCTTGCGTGATACCAATCTCTCATCGAGAGAGTATTCTGGGACCTGGCGCTATTGTAGCTCTTGGTCGAGGCTCGCGCGATAACCTTCTAACCACGCGTGACTGTACCACTGCAGAGCTGGCGCTGCTTGAAAAGGGGCGAGCTGGACAATGAATCTTCTTAGCGCGGTACTTTTAACGCGATACCAATAAATAGCCTTAAAGGGGCCCCACAACACTTTTCGAGCATGGTCAGAAAACACTGCCGATCGGTAGTAGAGGCACTCGACTAACGCGAGCCAAATAATATAGCGGAGTACGCGGTATGGCATTCGCAATAAAGCATCCAAGTCAGCTAAAAATTGCTTTCTATTTTCTCGAAAAATGGCGTAAGACGCTCAAAAACCACTCTAAAAAGCCCATTTATCCACCATTGGCTAATTTGAAAATGGTGCACTAGATCGTTACAAAGATCGCCGCGGGACACCGCGACTTGTCCACGCGTGCGCGCGTGATAACATTGAGAAAGCCGCGCGTTTGAAGAAAAAAAAAGAAAATGTGCTGATGGTCACGAAGCGCGTCTGACGTTTTTTCTTTGCGCCTGCCGTCCCTCCCTGCTTACCTTCCAGCGCTTTCGTTGGAACGAGTGAAGAGAGAATGAAATTGCAGTATGCGACTGAGCTTTGTAACTCTACTCACACTGCACGAATCAAAATTTTTGCGGCGTTGAATTCGTGAGGTAATAAGCTCTTCCAGTGAATTCATTCCATGGTTACTAGAAAAAAGTGTTTCAGGGCCCCTTTAGTGATATAGTTTTTTAGTGAGATAGTGTGTGTGTGTGTGTGTGTGTGTGTGTGTGTGTGTGTGTGTGTGTGTGTGTGTGTGTGTGTGTGTGTGTGTGTGTGTGTGTGTGTGTGTGTGTGTGTGTGTGTGTGTGTGTGTGTGTGTGTGTGTGTGTGTGTGTGTGTGTGTGTGTGTGTGTGTGTGTGTGTGTGTGTGTGTGTGTGTGTGTGTGTGTGTGTGTGTGTGTGTGTGTGTGTGTGTGTGTGTGTGTGTGTGTGTGCGCGCGCGTGCGTGCGTGCGTGCGTGCGTGCGTGCGCGCCTGCGTGCGTGCCTGCGTGCGTGCGTGCGTGCGTGCGAGCAGGTGGGAGGGCGGGGGGGGAGTTAAGTTTAGGTGAAACGAAAAGGGTAGTGAAATGGTAGTGCTGTTCATTTAAAATCAAAACATTACGCGACAGCGTATGACATGGTGTTCAATATACAGAGTGTTTCAGCTAAAAAGCACAAAACCATAAATAAAATAAAAATGAGAGCTATTTGTCTCCAGCTAGCGCAGTATTGTTCTTAGCTGTACGTAGCAGGCCAGAATATTTTGTTTATCCGCCAAATGCGATAAATACTAAAGATTTATTAAAGAAATTTTAAACACTGATAGAGAAAAAAATTCATTACAAGACTTGTAGCTCCTATCTCAAAATAACAAAATTTTCAAGTTAGGATAAGATAACAACGCTGGTTGTTATTCTACCGGGGTTTGTATAACGTGCGCGAAATTCAAAAGTACCCAAGTAATTGCCGCCTAACGTGCGGCGCTTTGAGTGCCCTCAAAGTAAGTTGAAAGAATTAGTGAAGGCTTCTCACGCATGAAGATCGCTTGAACAGGCAATTGGTGACTACAATGGACGTTAAGCGATGGTTGGATAGTAATATTAAAAAGGGGGGAGTGCAAACTGAGAAAAAAATAAAGACAATACACTTCGACGAAAATGTGGCAGCCACGTGCATTGCGATATGAGACAGGACGCAGCATTCGGCGCAGCGCAGACGTTTTTTTTTATCTTTTCGGGCCAACAAGAACCGTGATGGTAGTTGGGAGGGAAGAATTTTGATAAATAAAGCAAATTAAAAGCACAATTGGAACTGGGAAGACAAGCAAGTTTGCGCAGCGCCGTTCATCGTCCTAGTGAAAATAGGATGAAGCTCCGGTCGCTGGGACGGGCCACGCTTGCTGGGTTTTCCCATTGCGTGCTTGGAAAACGTGTTCCTTGGGGCGCTTATCTCGTATTTTGCACGCTATCGGCAGCGCTCCTTCGTCATTCTGGAAAGCGGGCACACACTACTGCTGCATTTTGAGCTAATACAAAAGTTCAAACTATTAGGGCGAAGACTGCCCGTCGGGTTCTACCGTTTCCAATGCAAGCGGTGCGAGAAGCAAAGGCGTCAAGAGTAGATTATGGCAATTCGCCTATACTCCAGAGTGTCGTTACTTTCAAACTTTTTTGTTGGGCACAGCACTACTAACTATTAATTACCTGAAATAAACGATATGACCGGACTCACATTAAGACAAAGCGTATTATAAACTTAAACTGCAGCAAATAGACAACCGCTGTACATATCGCGACAGGGCTCTCAATTTCCGAGACAACCATCGGTAGTGAAAGCGGGTGGGCTTGCTAGCTTAATCCACCTAAAATACAGTGCTATGAGCCTTGCAAGTGTTTCATTCAGCTGATTGCTGCCGACTTCTCATCGACGCTCAGTGTAAACCGATTTGTGCTGCGGGTTCTTGCTGAGAGTTTAACGTACACGTCTTGCAAGCAACACCAACCGATGAGCTAGCATGATGAGGTCTTGCGATGCTAAGGTCGAAGTGATAGGTTCGATTCTGGCATACGCCAGCTGCAGTTTCATGGGAGCGAAAGGCACTAACAGTGCACTGAAATTTTGGTGCAAGAATGACAGACAGGGCGTGTTGGTGTTGCGTATTTCAAGCGTACAGTGGTATCACGCTCAATGTAAACTGAAGTGATGCTCCTGTATGTTCCCCCTCTGTCCGTCGTCGTCGCACCTTATACTTGAAATAGATTTAGGCGCACGTTAAAAAAAAAAGAGAAAGCCTCAGGTGGCCGGAATCAATCTGGAGTCTCGAACCACGGCGTGCCTCCTTAAGATATGATGGTTTTGGCACGTGAAAGATTATATTCTTGCATAAACCCAAGCCGAGGGCTATGTACAGCTGCAGCTATGAAAACGAGTTGAAAAAAGAACCAAAGCACAGATAAAACTTTTGATGGTTTTGCGTAATTTGACGCGGTTGTCAGGGGCAAATCTTGGCGTAACTAAAAACATGCTCGATCTTAGTGGGTACTACGTGAAATGACGACGACTGCGCGAGCTCTCAAAACAACCAAATGGACATTTGAATAATTAAACACGATGTGTTCAGGCGTGGATATTGTGTGAAATGAAACAAGCATGGTAGACGCGAACATAACATACTTTTTTTGTGCGCATCATTATACTTTCAAAGTAGCTGCGGAAAATCCTAGGTGTCAGTGAACTTATATTACGACCTTGCTAACATTCGATTAACAACGAAAATCGAAACTCTCAAGAAACTGAACACACCACACTGAAATGGTGCCTGGGACTGAACAGGGGAGACGGAAGTTTAGTCTCTTCACA
Source organism: Rhipicephalus annulatus (assembly GCA_013436015.1). Lineage (NCBI taxonomy): Eukaryota > Metazoa > Arthropoda > Arachnida > Ixodida > Ixodidae > Rhipicephalus > Rhipicephalus annulatus. The sequence goes on from WOVY01009330.1 coordinate 979,155, forward strand.
CTGACTACCAAATTAATGGAAAGCCGCGTGACAAACTTAGCATTCAAGCAATGGGAATGAGAACGCTATGTACAAACGCACGCGAAATCGTGGTGATAGTTTGCCGACAGCTCCGAGATGACCAGGATGCCGCAACAAATGCGTCTTTTATCCGTAACATACTTATAGAAATCGCGCCGTCACCTCACAATTAATGTCATAGAAAGGCAGCTGTTCACCATCGACATTCAAGTAGAACTCGCTCAAAGATATCGTGTTTGACTTGCTTTGTCCTGCGAAGGTTGTCAATAAACCGCTATCGCTTCTGATAGAAATCACACAGCGAAAACGTTTTTATAATCTTTTTAAAACCTTCGAAGGAAGTCACAGGTGATGTTGCGCGTGCAGGAAGACCAGAGAACAGCACGTGGAAAGCCCGTGAACGTGCTCAAATAGCGCAGGCAGAAGGCGAGAGCACGGTGCCGAGCGACGGTCTTTTGCTATAAGGGCGGCGAAAAGCGCGCGGCGCAGCGCCTCCTGGCCGAGGTGTGGAGGCCTATATGTGGTGCGCTGTTTTTCTGGACACGTTTCGACAAGGCAAAGTCTTAGTCTTGAATGATGCGTTTAACTGATGAAGAACGTGCGAATATGGTTCTCGCCCTCGGCCGAGTGAACGGAAATAGGAGAGAGGCGGCAAAATGATTTCGAAGATGATACCCAGGATATCGGGTAAATATTTTGACATTGGTGCGAAATTACGAAACGCTCAAGGAGACAGACACGTTAAAAAAGCAGCGTTAGCGCACAAAAGGTGTGAATGAGTATTTTAAAACAGACATTCTTGCTTACACGGCAGTCCATCCCCACGCAAGCGTGCGCGACGTGACTGCTGACACCGCCGTTTCCAGCAGCAGTGTTTGGCGCGTACTCAAGACCGGAGGACTTCACCTATACTACGTTCACCTGCATCAACAGCTGCAAGACATGCAAAGCCGTCTTCACTTTTGAAACTGGATACCAAAACATAATTTGATCCGATGAAGCTCGCTTCTGACGCAGTGCCTGATCAATGTTCACAGTAGTCGTTACTGGAGGGCTACAAATCCTCACTAGCTCTCGCAGTCACAACACCAGGTGCAGTGGTCTTTCAGTGTTTGGTGCGTCATTTAGGTCGGCAAAATTACTCGCCCGGTCTTTTTCTATGGAACACTCACCGCAGAACGCTACATCAGCGAAATACTAAATGGCCCACTGAGTGACTACATCTGCAACCTGCTCTAGCACAGCTTCGGAATATCTGGTTCCAGCAAGACGGAGTTCCTCCGCACAGCTGCGCGCGGACTGGAACGTGGCTTGATCGAGCATTTCCCTATTATTGGATCGGACGTCTCAGACATGTAGAGTGGCCCGCAAGATCCCAAGACTTGACTCCGCTGGATTTCTTTTTATCGAGAGACATTAAAGACCACATCTACACAGAAGCGAACACAACGCCCGCAAGACTGAAGTCTAAAATAGCAGATGTATGCCGCTGTATTATACCATGAATGCTTCAAAACCCGAAAGAAATTGCATGTGCTGACTTCATGTAGATTGTGCATGGGGGCTGATGGAGGGAGAAGCCCCTACACACGATCCTCGTCTCATCAATACCACGCCTCATGAAGCACGCTACGTAATGTTTCGTAAAAAGCGCTTTGAACTTCGTAATCACGCTGATCTCGTTCGAACACCTATGTTTTCTACTATTTAAGAGTTAGCTACAAAGTACACAACACTTTTATATTTGTTTTTTTATTTATACGCAGTGCTCTCTAACAGACAGGAACTGAACATGAATTTCTAGATGGAGACGAAGTACGAGCAATATTCTTTTGAACCGACAGCCAATCGTGCCGTATTTCTTGAGTGTATACTGTAGAGCAATCGCACGTAGTCAATGCAGATATGACAAAAAAAAAACAACAAGACTTCTAGAATAATTGCCTTTGTAGTTTTTACACCCTGTATTTATCAAAATGTCACCCTCTCCACCATCACCATGTATAGTTGACACGAAAAGAAAAGAAAAAAAAGGCCGGCGCAACGTGAATTGCTGCCTCCGGCCTTGTATCGCATGGCACGTTCCGGCCACTTTTTCGTCGAACTTTATTGTCTTTGTTTCTTTCTTTTGCTCCCCCCCCCTTTTTTTAATGGTACCATCCAACCAACGCTTAAAGTCCATTGTAGGCGCCGATAGCCTGTTTAAGCGACCTTCGTGTGTGAGAAGACTTCGTGAATTACTCCAAACCACACTTGAGGGCACTCAAAGCGCCACGTGTTAGGCGGCAATCACGTGGTATTTTTAAAATTTCGGGCTTTTTAAACAAACCCTGATTTGATTGATTGATATGTGGGGTTTAACGTCCCAAAACCACTATATGATTATGAGAGACGCCGTAGTGGAGGGCTCCGGAAATTTTGACCGCCTGGGGTTCTTTAACGTGCACCCAAATCTGAGTACACGGGCCTACAACATTTTCGCCTCCATCGGAAATGCAGCCGCCGCAGCCGGGATTTGAACCCGCGACCTGCGGGTCAGCAGCCGAGTGCCTTAGCCACTAGACCACCACGGCGGGGCCCTTACAAGTATTTGCTTGATTATATCTTTTCACTCTGTAACCCGCAGTATGGTTGCCTTGTCCGAGCGCGGCATTCTGCAGCTCTGTGACCGGTTTTGTCACACACAAAACATCGAGTTGAAGCCTTTGAAGTTGAATTACTGCCTGTTCCTGCAGGAGTGTTCTCGCCTTTGTCACGGAAAAAAGCAAGTTTGACTGTCGCTGAGCTTCTAAGAAATTGTCGGCCGCTTCCGCCATCTCTTCAAGCTTACGGCAGTTTTTCTCTCGCAAAAATAGCGCCACCTTATCATGACAGTTGTTTGTAAATTGTTCCGCTACTATGAGATTCTGAACTGATGAGAATTCCTTTTCCGTTTTCGACATCTCAACCCATCTGTCGAAGAAGCTCGTTAGCCTCGTTGCGTACTGCACATCCGTTTCACCATCTTGTGGCTTGCTGTGTCGGAATTTTTCACGGTAGCCCTCCGCCGTGAAACGAAATTGTTGCAGTAGCGCCAACTTGGTTTTGTCACAATCGAGAGCCTCTTCTGGCGACAGATGACCAAAAACCTTGAGAGCCTCCCCGCTCAAACACAAAATTAGGGCCGTGGCGCACTTGTCTTTTGGCAATTCTTGACTGGTAGCAACATTATCAAACCTTTTTAGGTATGCGTCTAAGTCGTCCCGGTTCTCGTTAAACCCTGGCATGAAATTGTGAGGATTAATGGTAGGAGATGCTCGAACTGGTCGGCCTTGGTCAGCCACCACTGACTCTCTAACGCCTTCAGCCTGAGCGAGTTGAAGACGCAACTGTATAGTCTTCTAGTATTCTTCCTGAAGTCGCCGTTCTAACTCCATCTGCTCCATCTTCTCTTTCCCTGCCTCACGTTCTGCAGCCCTCTCTTCTCGAGCTCGAACCTCCCGTTCTTCTACCCAAGCCCTTAACTGAGCTCCCTCTAGCCCCATGCGCAACGCCAGTGCTGTGAAATGCAAACTCATCTTTGATCTGTCTTTTTTTTCTAGCGAAATGTAACCAGGGAACAGTAACTATTAATGCAATGAACGGCTTCGTCCTATCGCCTTGGACGCCAATGTAACGAGTTGTATAGAGAGACAAAGCTCTAGACGAGACGTTCGTGTTTCTGTACGGAAACCTGCGATGACTCAATCGTCATCGGGCAGTAACGAGGCCCTTTATGCAATCACACAAAAAATGTATTTACAAAAGACATGAAAGGTCTAATAATAAATGAAGTAAGGGAAAAAATATAACATGCTTGGAATGCTGGTGTGAGAGTCACAAGACATAAAAACAGAAAGAGTTCACCGGAGAGGAAGGTGGTGGTCAAGTCCCGGCGGCAAACTCAACGCTGGGAAGGGACAGCCGACGCTTGGGTAGCCTGGTAAGCCCAATGACAGCCGCGGCAGAGAACGCGGCTCACTGCGAAGGTCGTTGACCTGGAGCACGCATGGCGTTTGCCATGCCTATCTCGAACGCTGGATGGCGCTCGCTGCCGTAGGTGCCGGACTAGCAAGGCGGAAACGTCCTGGCGACGTTTTGCCCAGGCCAGGCCCGAACTGCAAGGACGGCTGGTATGACCCCAGTAGGGAGCCTGCTGAGACCTCGAGTCTGCGACCCGACGGGTCACTGCTCCCACACCCTGGTTCAACCTTGCTTTTTCCTTCCAGCCACGTCTGCCTCACTCCTTCTTCGCACCCCCACCTGCCCCGATTTTCCTGCGTCGTCTTCTTTGACTATTTCTGTGGCGCGCACTTCAAACACAATTCTATATTCACGATCACGCACAGCCACTTCACTCATCACAGGCACGCACTTCATTAACTCATTTCGTTTCGTGCACATCTTTATACGATTAGCGTTGAGCAGTAAACAATTTTGTTGTCACTATGCTCTGTGCTCCAGCTTTTGTTAAACGTCTTTCTTTTTCTGGGCGAAAATATTCGTATATACCTGTGTTTTCTCCCACTTGTTACGCTATTGGTTTTTTGTTACAAGTATTTGCTTGATTATACCTTTTCACTCTGTAATTCTCTTGTATCCCGCCATCAGGGTTCGGCAGATGTAGCACCACTTTGTGTGAACCCATCCACGTTGACGCTTAAAAGCGCAACTACTACTCCTCGACTAACGACAATGACCTTACCTTAACCTTTGCTGTAGCTTTAGTTGTTAGAGTATACCAGGACACCACATATCGTGAATCGCACGCAAAGATGGCAGAATCAAAAACACAATAAAGGCTCGTACCCTTTATGCACTCATTCAAAACACCATGGATCGTGAATTTTAATGCTACACGCCTCACATATTCCCTCTATTCCGCCCGTGAGTTCTGACAAGGTGAGCAGGGAACTATACTCTATTCCAGAAGTTCCGTGCAGCAGAGCCAAGGCTACACGACCCTCGGGCGCAGGTTGTTGCGAAGCGAGATGTAGTGCCCAATGTACGTTGCCCAATGTTTGTCCTCATGACTTTTGCAAGCGGTCCCGTCGGATAATTTTTACTTGAACACTTCTCTGCGTGTTGTAGTTGTGATTTGTAAGACGATTTTGTCGCACTTCTTGTATAAAACAATTTTTGTAGCTCCATGTTACTGAAGAAAGGCTTCTCGCTTGTACGTGTTATAACATGCGAATGACGAAAGAAATAACGCTGTTTTGGCTCGTATGTGTTATGCGTTTACTCATGAAGTACGAAGGAATGGTGCGACACTGTCAAAACTTTTAATTGTAGTCCACACAGCCTGAGCGCCCACAGCATCGTGGAGGACCCAGTCTGGAGTTGTGATTAGTCCGTGATGGCAGATTTCGTCACACCTGTCAAAATGGCCATGCCTGGTTTCCCTGTGCGATATCGTTCCCGGATCAGCTTTTACGACGACGAGTGAAGCGGTTGGCTCTAAATTTGTTCGGGACAGTGCGTAAAGAGGGATGCAGAAATGCAAGCGTGAGCGCTCTCATTAAGAGAACAGCTGCGTACACCAACGTCCACGATCGCTCGCTGTACAGGTGGGCAGCAGAGCACGATAACCAAGGCGAAGTACTTTCATCCAAGACGCGGTCTCGCGGTGGTAGGGTCCGCGATCGAGAGCAGCTGCTGGATGACTTCAGATTTTATATGTTGTGCAGAGTCATGCACGGTTTCTATAAACGGTGAGAAATTCCGATGGCGCGCAAGCTCGCCGCATACTTCAAAGAATTGACTCGCTGCCTTCCGTGTCCGCAACAACTATTCACAGAATGCTTCTCAAGGTAGGCTTCCGCATTAAGAAGCGTTACCCAAATTCGCTCCTGATTGAGGCCACTCACATCATCAAGTGGCGACGCAAGTTGTTACACCAAATTAAGGAGGCTCGACGCCAGGTCGACCTATCTTCTACACTGATGAAACTTGCGTGAACGCAGGGCACACTGCGAGGCGTGGGTTCGTCGACGAGACAACTAAGTCTGCTGAGCACGCCAAGAAAGAAAACCAAATGACAGGTCCGCCAAACCCTATTGCTAAGGGAGGTCCCGTCATTATTACTCATTGTGGCAATGAGGACGGTTTCATCGCAGCTGCCTGTGAAGTATTTCGAGCCAGAAAGAGAACAGGTGACTATTATGATGAAATCGACGGCGCCCACAACAAAAAGTGGTTTAAAAAAACTACTGCCGAATTTGCCGCCGCAAAGTGCCATTGTACTTGATAACGCACCTTATCATTCTACAAAGCTTGAAAAGGTACCCTTTATGATTACGTTGAAAAAAGACATTCAGGCCTGGCTCTCTCTGAATTCAGGGTGTTACCTGGAGCAGTGACATGGTGAAAGCAGAACTGATTAAGCTTGTTCAAACCGTACGTACGGAGCGTAATAGGTATCTTATTGCATTTCTGCTTGTTGCATCCGCCGGAAGATAAAGACCAAGGCCTTGAAGAACACCTTTATTTACGGCACTGCATGCTTGCAGCACAAAGCAACGATTCACACAGCAACAGAACAAGAGCCAGAATATCTACGCCCACCAGCCACTCGCGCATGTACGGTAACATGGTGACGTCACTAACACTGTTCATCGGCGATGCCTTTCACGCGCCGTAATACAGATAACAACACAACACTTCTTTCATCACTAGATCAAAAACGGTCGTAACACCAACGCTCAGGAGTCCACCTTTCCCGGTAGCTCCGTCTCAGAAGAATTGCATTGTTATTATTGGTTAACCCCGGGTCCGGCGGCCTTTGTTCAACCTGAGGGTCCGGTTGCACCACAGGCAGTGGAGGAGAGGCGACCTCGGAGGCGTGTGGCAGGCATATTTCACGACGTGGGGTTCGGTCGTCGAGCACAGAATGTCGTAAAGAATCAGCATGTACAAAACGCACTTGGTTTGCAATAGCAACCAAATACGTAGTTGGAGACTTCACTCGCGTAACTTTTCCCGGCAGCCATTTCACCCATTCTCCTCGCACGGAACGAACCAACACACGGTCACCAACCTCAAAATTTCGCGGCTTCGCTCTGCGCTTATCGGCTGACTGTTTCATCCTTTCTACTTTCTCGGTCATGGCCTTTGTCAGATGCGGCCGCACCAAAGACAACCTGGTACGCAACTGTCTTCTCAAAAACAGTTCAGCCGGTGTCTTTCCAGTGAAGGTATGCGGCGTTGTGCGAAAGCACAACAGAAAGTTATCTATTCTGTGCTGAAGTGTTCTTGCACTGCCTTTTTCTTTGTCCTCCAACAACTGTTTAAACAGGGCCGTCTTAGTTGTTTGTACCGCCCGCTCCACCGCCCCGTTGGAATGCGGGTGGTACGGGGGTGTGAACGTGTGCTTTACACCTTGCGCTTTTAGAAAGCTTTGGAATTCATCAGCCCGAAATTGCGGCCCGTTATCTGTTACTAAAGGAAGTCCGTGCGCGGCAAACAAAGACCGAACCACTGCAACTGTCATAGTAGCAGTCGTCGTGCTACATACTTTAACTTCTAGCCACTTACTGTAAGCATCTACTGCTAATAGGAACATTTTACCTTCCTTCTCGGCGAAATCAAGATGCACGCTTTCCCATGGGTGTTCGCACAATTTCCACGGGCTCAAAGGCGCTAGTTGTGCTGCTGTTTGTACGCTTTGACAAACTGTGCATTTTTCGCACGGTTTCTTCTAATGCATCATCAATTCCTGCCCGCCAAACCATTGACCTTGCAACCATTTTCATCTTTGTGATTCCGATGTGTTGTTCGTGCAGCAGATTCATGACAACTCTCTGCAAACAATTTTGAATAACTACCCTTTTCGTCCAAACAACGCAACCAGCATCAACAGAGAGTTCGAACCATCGCACCCAGAATGGTTGCAGTTCTTGAGCGACAGCTTTTGACCAGCCGTGCTAAATCAAGTCGCGCACTACTGATAGTAGCTTATCGCGCGTTGTTTCATGCTCTACATCTTTTGCTGTCAGCGGTAGTTCGTCCAGAGTGGCAAAATAAAAAATGTCTTCATTTTGCTCAGAGGTCTGGGGCAATGACAGTCTAGATAAAGCATCTGCGTTACTGATTGCCGTTCCCGGCTTATGTGCAATCTTATAGCTGTAGTTAGCTAGGAAAACAGCCCATTGGTGTACTCTAGCTGTGGCTACAGCACTAGCTTTCCTTTTCGGGTCGAACAGCACGGTGAGAGGTTGATGGTCGGTAAGAACCTTAAAAGTTCGACCTTACAAATGGTTATGAAATCGCTTCAGACCAAACACAATGCTCAAAGCTTCTTTCTCTATCTGGCTGTAACTACGCTCCGCATGTGATAGTGATCGCGACGCAAATGCTATTGGCTTCCCTGTTCCGCCCACAACATGCGACAAAACAGCTCTCAAACCGTACTCGGAGTCGTCACACGTTAGCTGTATTTCTTTGTTGACATCATACAACTCAAGCACATTTTCGTTAGTAAGCATTTCCTTACAGGTTCTAAATGCCTCATCACATTGGCGTGACCAATCTCATGCTGCTTCTCGACGCAACAAGTTATGCAGGGGCTCTAAAACCGTAGCCATATGTGGCAAAAATTTTGAGTAGTAATTTACCAAGCCCAAAAAGGCTTTGAGCTGAGTCACGTTGTCCGGTTTCGGTGCCTGCTTGATGGCAGCTACTTTATACGCAGTTGGATGCAACCCATTCTGGTCAACTTCATGACCCAGGATTCTGATTCGTTCTTGGAACAGCTTACACTTCTCAGTGTTGACCCGTATACCATGTTCTCTTAGGCGTATGAGCACCTGCTCCAACCTGTCAAGGCATTGCTTTCTATCTGCGCCTGCGATGACAACGTCATCTAAGTAACAGGCCGTTTCTGAGAGGCCGTGTAGGATCTGATCCATCACGGCCTGGAACACCGCCGGTGCACAGGCTACGCCGTATGGCAAGCGCCGGAACCTGAACAGCCCCAGGTGTGTATTGACAGTGAGCAGTTCTTGTGCTCGCTCGTCCAATTCGAGCTGTAAGTACGCCTTGGACAAGTCCAGAATCGAAAAGACAGTTCCACCATGTAAAGTTGCAAAAATATCCTCTGGCAGAGGGAGCGGGTACTGGTCTACCTCAATGGCAGGATTTACTGTGACACGGTAGTCACCACATAGCCGAAGCTCCTTGCCCTTTTTCTTGGGCACGATCACCAGAGGTGTCGCCCACGCACTGTGCCACACCCGGTAAATGACTCCAGCTTTTTCTAAGTTTGCCAATTCCTGCTCGACTTGTTCGCGTAGCGCATACGGCACTGATCGCGCCTTACAGAATACAGGTGAAGCGTTTTCTTTAACAACAATGCTCGCCTTGAACCCTCTTATCGCTCCGTAACCCGGCTCAAACACTTCACGGTATTTGTCAGTCAAGGGAGTTTCTTTTGTCAGTGCCTTCACTCGCATAACTTCATGCCATAGGATTTTGATTTTATTCATCCAGTTACGGCCAAACAACGTAGGCATTCTTGCACATTTCGTTTCTTTGGCAATTACTAGCGGCAAATGAAAGCACTGCTCGTGGTATTGTACTTCAACGTCAATGACGCCTTTGGTATCAACGAGTGTACCAGTATATGTAACAAGTCTGACATCTGCTTGCCTGAAGTTTGCCCCAAGAAAATACTTCGCGCACTCTGCTTCGGACATAATACAAACTGCCGCTCCCGTGTCTAGTTCCATGGGTACCTCTTTCCCGTTTAGTCTTACATTTAATACAATGGCACGGTTGCCCGAACGGTTATCGGTGTGACAAAGCGTTAGCAGTTCAGTGTCCGGCGAGTGCTGCTCTTCTAGCTGATGTACAACCCTGATTTTACACATTTTCGCGACATGGCCCTTCTTTTGACATTTATAACAGCTGCTGTTCAGAAAAGGACAACTTACAGGTGCGTGTTTTCCACCGCATCGCTGACAGATAGTCTTAGTCCGTGTCACCGAAGTCTGTGTTGCCGGAGCCATGGCCGGTGCATGCGCAACTTTGTGATCTCCGACGCAACGCTGCTGATTGGCTCTGCCAATGTATGTCACTGCAGCTGGCTGACTGTTCAGCGGTGTTTTCCGCGACCATTTCCACGGCGTCGTTCGCTGCCACCTCCATGGCCGTAGCGGTGTTGCAGACGTGGTCCCAGGTGAGCTCGCTGTCGCTCATGGCCAGCAACCGGCAACGTATAGCTTCGGAATGCAGGCCTGCTATCAGGCGGTCACGAAGCACTTGTTCCAAAAAGGCGCCGAAGTCACATAATGATGCCAATTTCTTCAGCTGTACCACAAATTCTGCGACAGTTTCTTGAGAGGCTTGCTTTGTTTGGTTGAAATGGTATCTTTCACTCACCACTGACCGCCTCGGAGAATAGTGCTTCTTCAGCGCCGACACGACTTCCGGGTATGACGACGTGCTCGGCGTGTTGGGTAGTAGCAGACTTCGGAGCGTTACGTATACGTCTTCTCCGATGGCGCTCAAGAACAGATGTAGTGTCTTGGCCTCGGCAATCTCATAGACTGTGGTGTAGAGCTCGAATATTTCGACGAACACGTCGAAGCTGCCACTGCCGGGAGCGAATTCCGGTAGCTTGCTGAGAGCCATTGCCGTCTTCAGTTCTTGTCCAATCCCATCCTCGTCGCCACTTTGTTGCATCCGCCGGAAGAGAAAGACCAAGGCCTTAAAGAACACCTTTATTTACGGCACTGCATGCTTGCAGCACAAAGCAACGATTCACACAGCAACAGAAGAAGAGCCAGAATATCTACGCCCACCAGCCACTCGCGCATGTACGATAACATGGTGACGTCACTAACACTGTTCATCGGCGATGCCTTTCACGCGCCGTAATACAGATAACAACACAACACTGCTGATGCTGGTCTTACTGCCATTTGCTTGCCGCCATACTACTGTGAGCTCAACCCGATTGAGCTCGTGTGGAGTGATGATAAAGGTTATGTGGCAAAGGCCAATACACACTTCAGGATGGAAGGCCTCAAGGCTATTGCTCGGAAAGGCATACAGCAAGTTACTGCCCATAAATGAAAAATTCTGTGAGCCACGCAATAAAAGAAGAGGATGACATGATGAAGATCGATCACATCATTGATGATGTCATTGATGTGAACCAACGAGTTGTACTGACCTTGGATGCTGACATGATGTGCAGCGATGAAAGCAGCACGAATGAAGATGATGATCAGCCTCTTCCTTGACTAGTTACTGAGGACAGTTCCACAAATAATGTGATATCTCGGTCACCTGCTTATCAGACACGTCACTGGCAACATTTTGGCAATTGTCATCGTGGAGCCTTGCACAATACCGCCCAAAAGCCGTCACGATGTTTTACCGCTATTGAATGCCAAAGCATCCATTCTTGAAAACAGGCAATGTGGTGCTCCGTACTTCGAAATGCATTCTTGTCACCACTGCATTTTCCGTGTGTCACATTGCACTTGAAATACCTCACCTATCTGTGCTCATATACACCCTTTTACCAGAGACACTATGCCACTATTGCCTTCGCAGCATTATTTTGAGGACTTTGTGCGCTCCCACTCCCGACTGTCGTGCCCTTCGCCCGCTACAGCTACAGCTGCAGCTACAGCTACAGCTACCAGTGGTCTGTGTTTCAACGCCATTGATTCCGCAATACCAACTTCAAAGCTGAAGCGTCAAAGTACAGACAGTGTTGTGATATTTACCTGAAAGCCATCTCATGTTACCCCTGCGTTCTTCGTGGGTCGTACGGTTGCTGTTCCCGATGGTGGCTACAGCTGCAGCGCCCACTGTTGCGTGTTTTAATACCATCAATTTCGTAGTGGGAACTTCAAAGCTGAAGCATCGAAGTGTAGACAGTGTTGTGCTATTTACTTGAAAGTCTTCTCTTGTCGCCTATGTGTTTTTCATGTGTCATATGATTGCTGTTCATTTTGTGAGGCATCCGTCAAAAGCAGTTCATCATCGGGTTGCACTTTATTCTTCGGTTTAAAGGACATATCCTCAGATCATGCTTTCATCGAATGCTGTCTTTATGTGTGGAACACATGCAATCTCCAGTGTTGAAAAGCAAGAGCACAGTTTATGAGAAATACAGACAATATAATTTTGCCTGCTTATCATTATTAGAAATTCGGGATGGTTGGTTTGGGATGGAAGGACATTATTAGAAATTATATAGATGTTAGAAATTCGGGATGGATGGACAGCAGCCCACGAGGAGGCTTTTCGAAATCTCAAACAACATGTCTCTACGGAGCCGATACTACGGCTACCAAATTTGCACCAACCATTCGTACTTCGAACGGACGCATCGGACACAAGTCTCGGAGCCGTGCTCATGCAGGCCCACGAAGGCAAGCTCCACCCAACAGCTTATGCCAGCCGAAAGCTGCTTCCACGGGAGGCTGCCTATAGTACCATCGAACGCGAATGTCTTGCGTTAGTATGGGGAATTCAAAAATTCTCCATGTACTTATATGGAGTACATTTTTGTGTCCAGACAGACCACCAGCCTCTGAGTTATATCCAACAGGCAAAACAGCTGAACGCTCGAGTACTTCGATGGAGCATACTACTACAAGAGTACCAGTTCACCGTTGCGCATATGAAGGGTAGCGAAAACGTGGGAGCCGATTACTTGAGCCGGATATCGTTCTTGAGGTCTATGAGCATGTTATTTTTTTCCTCTCGTCGTTTGTTTTCTGTTTGTATGTGCATATTTAATTGTACAAGAAGTGTATTTTGAGTTATTTTCTTTTTGCTTGGTGCATTGGTTGTTTTTACATGTTGTAATGCACATTGAAGGATTTCACTACAGTAGAGGAGCGCGCCTGTTCCGTTTTGTTCGTAGTATACTTTCGTGCATTGTATACAGTATTGATGGCTGCCGTACACGGCTATTTCTTTTTCTTGTTTGCATGGCGCATTGATATTGGTGCGTGTAACTAAAGCTGGTACTCTAACAATTGTTTTTTTCCTTTTGTTGTTACTTTGATGCACCATGCCTATTTATGATGTGTATGAGAGGGACAGTCCTCATGTCTCCCTTGTTGGTGGTGTTTTGTTCCTTGTTGCCGAAAAAATCCCCTCCGTGTGAGCCAATGTTATGAATAACATTCTGAAAGGGGGGGGGCAATGTCACGGACGGCCATTTTTGGCAGCCCCACGTCACGGATATTAACGGGCGCCGTACTTCCCCACTGACCGTGGGAACGGCGGCCGCATAAAAGGGAGCCGAGAAGTGCAGAACGGGGTGCTCTTCTTGGTACGTCGCCGTCGACGATTGATCCTTTTGTAACTGCGGCGGCGTCGGCAAGGTCGTGGAAGGCCGCGATGTACCCCGAACAAGGATTAGAATACGGGACGCACCGGCTGAGAGCCAAACAGTCTGACCGTTTCCCACGGGAAAAAGCGTGGGAAACCCTCCGGTGGCCAAGCCGTATGACAACAACCCAACAGGTTGTCACTCTCGCTAGTTGAGGGCCCTCGCCCAATTAAAAAGGGGTGGGGTCAATATATTTTTGGGGCGGATTTTCCATCAACTAAACGTGCATGATTGGACCCATGTAGAGGTCTCTTGTCCCCAAGGAAGAGAGCGAGGAGACACGAGGGGGATTTAAGCGCAGGATTTTGCCCTGCTAGGCAGACCAGTCGCTGACCAACATGGTGTAGAAACAGATCAACAAGCATCTCTTCTAGAAGTTTTTAGTGTGGCTCTGTATCTGCTGGCCACCTAAACTTAGCCGTTCGTCTAGTTGTGACGCGATATTAACGTCAGCAACGTAGACATCGGGACTTCGCCTCGAGTTAGCTCAACCTGGCCGAGGTCACCTGCAAGCACTAGCCTCCCGGAGACACCAGCGTAGCAACACCACTGACATCGCAGTCGTGCCAGAACTCTCTTCGACTTCTCGCATCCGATCGTCGGGGACGCAACGCTGCCGGTCATCACACGTATGCCTTCACCTGTTTATATCTTCGAACTTTCTCCTCCGTAGTCTATTGTTGTTAGTTTGGGTAGTTTGTAATAGTTCTCTCGCGTAAGCTGATTTATTGTTTTTATACGTATTTTTTAGTTGTATCAAGTGTTGATGTATTTTGTTAGTTGTATTGAAGTGTTGTACTAGATCCCGTGTGCTGCAATATCACTAGAGTAAAGTTTGTTTTGTTTTCTCACGTCTCTGATCTCTTCACTGTCTCTGCTTGCGTACGGAACGAACCAACCTGCTGTCATTCCCGTCGCCGACTTCACGCTGGCGACGCTAGAGGGGCAGCTTCTAACATTAGGCTTACCTGATATTACGTCGACTCGGTTCCGGAAATAGTGAATAGAACATTGGATCGAGCTTTTTGCCTAGCCGCCATCTAAGAACTCTATTTTTGAACGACATCCGCGGATAAGCACCGTGTTCAAAATGGCAGTTCAGTTACGAGCCGTCTGCAGCGAGTTCTGCCAGTTTGTTCCCCCTCCTGATATAGCAACGAAGGCGCCGGAGTAGCACCGGTGGGAGGAGCAATCACATGCTTAACGAGGTGGTGATGTCCTCTTTGGCGCGGTGCGGATATGCGAAGCGTTTTAGCGATATTAGGTTAATTATTTTGATTACTTCTTGGTCAATTCTGTTAACTACATAGAGCTTGTTCTTTCATTTTCACGAGGTTTTGAGCACTACTAGGTTAATTTAAGGCCTGCCTTGACCACATGACATCAAGCGTGGTCATGCCACCTCTATATAAATGGACGACAACACGGGCCCCTAAAGTGCTGCGAATTTAAAGGAGAATAATAATGTATGTACTCGCAAGTCTTCAGTAGGCACTATACCTCAACTATTACAGTCCTTTCGCAATAAGGTCACATATGCGGCGAGTTTACGCCGGGAGATGATAGAGAATAGCGGAGGGGCACCTAATCATCTCAGTATACACACTCACGAATCACACTACTGAGCACCCTTTGAGCGTTTATATTGTTACGAACAATCGAAATGGTATAAGAGTAACTGTTTATTGGGGCTAACTTGTGCCCGAAAAGTCAAGGAAAATGTAGCAGCGTTTCTAACAGGCGATCAGCAAAAAGGAATCAATCTCCGAGAAGCCCAGTGGTGCACCACTTCTTTTTCGTCAAAATCCCGTGCTGAGGAGGCACGCGCCGTCACGGCCTTTTATTGTCTCATCGTCGGGCCGCTGGTCTCTTGGGGGGGCAGGAACTAGCGCGCGTATTTTGAATACTGCGTCTCTCTTGCGTCATTATCCCTCCTCCAAGAACGCATCGACCCGATGCGTAAAAAAGCAGTGTTGCTGCGATGATCTGAATGCGTGGTTTCTTCGGTTCGCTGAATGAATTCGCTGATGTCAGGCTTTTGCTCTGTATTGTCGCTTACAGGCAGCATTGCATCTAATGGTGTGGTAACTATTCGACCACAGACTAGCTGGAATGGCATCCTTTAGTAGTCTCCTGCAAAGTAGTATTATAAGCGAAAGTGGCGTACGGCCGTATCTTGTCCCACGTACGGTGCTCAAAATACACGTAAATGGACAACATATCGGTTAGGGTCCTTTTAAGTCACTCGGTTAGCCCATTCGCTTGGGGGGGGGGGGTTAAGCCGTTGTTTTTCTATGACATGTGTGGGTAAGTTTCATAAAGGACTGCATCCGATCGGCTGTGAATGCAGTTCCTCAATCCGTGATAACCACCTTTTGGTCACCATGCCGTAGTACAATGTTAGTGACGAAAAATTCAGCGACTTCTACAGCCGTGCTCCTGGTGAGAGAGGCTGTCTCGGCATACCGGGTTAAGTAGTTTGTCGCCACTACTATCCATTGGTAGCCCATTGATGAAGTAGGAAATGTACCAAGTAGATCCATTCCTACTTGTTCAAACGGAGATTAAGGGGGTTCTATTGATTGGTGAAATCCTGCAGATTTCAATGGAGGCGTTTTGAGTCTCTGGCGATCTCTACATGTCCTCACAGAATGCTGTACAACATCGAGTAACTTTGGCCAGTAGTACTTGGTGCGGATGCGAGCCAATGTTCTACCCACTCCGAGGTGTCCTGCTGGTGGGTCATCGTGCAGGCTTCCAGGATTTCGGGTCGCAAGGCCGAAGGAACGACGAATAGGAATTTCTCCCTGCTGTGCTCGAACTTTCTCTTGTATAAAATGTTGTTTGTCATCAGGTACAAGGACAATCCCCGCACGAAAACTCGAAGAATACGCTCGGGTCGCCGTTCGAGATGCTTGATCAGTTGAAGCAACTCCGCGTCAATCGTTGATAAGCAGTCATGTCTGTGGTGCTGACCACTCTAGGAAACAGAAAGTCGTCTCGATCTTCCACAGGGGCTGATTCCACTGGTGCGCGTGACAGGCAATCAGCGCCATTGTGCTTGCGACCCGACTTGTATACGACTGTTATGTCGTATTCTTGCAACCTGAGGCTCCTTCTAGTAAGTCGCCCAGAAGGGTCCTTTAGGCCTGCGAGCCAGCACAGCGAGTGATGATCGCTCACTGCTCGAAATGGTCTACCATATACGTACGGTTGGAATTTCTGTATGGCCCATATTACCGCCAGACATTCTTTTTCCGTCACCGAATAATTTTTTTCAGCTCTCGAAAGAGTGCGACTAGCATATCCGACCACTTGTTTCTCTCCGTTTTGCAGCTGCACGAGGACGGCGCCTCGTCCCGAATTGCTTGCGTCTGTGTGAATTTCTGTTTCGGCTTCTTCGTGGAAATGTGCAACGACGGGGTGGTTTAGGAGTCGCTGTCGTAGCTCATTGAACGCGTTTTCGTGCTCGCTTGTCCAGGTGAAAGGCGTGTCTTCTTTCATCAGTCGGGTTAGCGGTTCCGCAATCTTCGAAAAATCTTTGATGAATGTTTTGTAATAGGCACAATGTCCTAAGAATCGTCTCACAGCCCCTTTATCCGTTGGTCTAGCAAACTTTTTTACAGCTGCTGTCTTTTCGGGGTCAGGTCGAATGCCTTCAGAGCTAACCACATGACCGAGGAAGAGCAGTTCAAGAAAACCACAATGGCACTTTTGGGGTTTTATTGTCAGCCCTGCTGAACTAATCGCTTCGAGCACAGTCCACAGTCGTTCCACATGCTGAATGAAGGTGGCCGAAAAGATCACGACGTCATCGAGATAAACAAGGCAGGACTGCCATTTTAACCCAGAAAGCACAGTGTCCATCATCCGCTGAAATGTAGCGGGTGCGGAACAGAGGCCAAATGGGAGTAACTTGAACCAGTGTAACCCAACTGGTGTGACGAAAGCAGTTTTCTCGCGATCTTGTTCGTCCACTTCTATCTGCCAGTATCCGCTCTTGAGGTCTAGAGAGGAAAATAACTTCACGTCTCGAGGTGTGTCAAGGATGTTATCGATCCTTGGAAGAGGATAGACATCCCGCTTTGTGACGACGTTCAATTTTCGGTAGTCAACGCAGAAGCGCAAGGTCTGGTCCTTTTTCTTTACCAGCACTACAGGTGAGGCCTATGGGTTGGCCGATGGTTGAATTACGTCGTCTCTAAGCATTTCTTCAACTTAGCCTCTGATGACTTCTCTCTCTTTTGGTTACACTCGATATGGGTGCTGGCAAATAGGTCTAATGTATTGATCGATTACGATGCGGTGTTTGGTGATGGATGTTCTTTGCACTTTCAATGACGTAGAAAAACACGAGGCGTACTCCCGTATAAGGCTCTCGTTTTTTTTGTTTATGGTTCGGTGATAGGGCTGCTTCGATGTGGGTATGCAATCTATACCGTCAGGGTGTAGTGGTGCATTCTTGGAATAATTCAAATTCATAACCAGAACGTAATCGTGCAAGTGACCAACAACAGTTCCCTTCGCAAGATGTTGCGCCTCATTTCGGAAATTTGTCAGGAAGACACTCGTACACCGATCACGCAGTCGTACAATACCGCTTGCTGCACCGATCCCTTTCTCGAGTAATAGCCCAGTATTGCTTTCATCCATTCCTTCATAGTCCTTGTACACATTGCGTTTTATGGTAACAACGATGATGGATCTTGGAGGTACTGTTATATCATCACCTGCAATCTGGAGCGCATCGAATCGTTTTTCACTCTCGAATGTCGCGTGGGCGTGTTTCGTCGAGAACGAGACGCACGTTTCCTGCAAGTTTATCACTGCGCCATTGGCCTGCAACAAGTCCATTCCGATAATTGCATGTCTTGAACACTCCGACAGGACAATGAAGCTGGTGACGTAGGTGAAGCCGCGTATTCCGACTCTAGAGGTACACATGCCTGCCGGATCGATAAGGTGTCTCCCGGCCGTTCGCACTTATGGTCCTATCCAAGAGTTCAGCACTTTTTCAGCGTTTTGGCAAGTCTCCTGCTCATGACGGAATAGTCTGCGCCCATGTCTACCAAAGCATTCGTTTCGTAGCCGTCTATAGGTACCGACAAATCAGAAGCGACGTTACCGTTTCCGCACGTAGTCTCGTGTACATGATCACATTTTGAAATCGGCACGGGAGGTTGTTTTCTTTTGTTGGCAGCGGCCTTACCTCCCCAGGTCACCGATTCTAGTTTTCCCGAAGCGGGCTTTGGGGAAGTTACCTCGGAGAGTTTGAAGATGGGCGCGGACTTGGTGACCGATACCTCAGTGGCACTGTCGACAAAACTGATGCTGCGAGGAGTGAGTACCTTGACGCGTTCACAAGTACTCCTAGAATTCAAAAGGCCATTCCCCATTTCGTGGACAGGCAGCGTTTACGGGAAACCCCGAAGCCCAGCTCGGCGATATTCACACATCCGGGAAAGGTGGCTAGCTTCGCCGCAGTGATAACAAAGCTGAATTCGATCGAGAGTGCGCCATATATCAGCATTTCGGATCCTCGTCTCGGCTGGGGACGGCGGGAATCGAGGTTTCGGCAGATGCGTCCTTGATGCGGCAAAATAAGGTCCAGGGGCGACGAAAGGAGGTACAGGGGCGCCTCTCAGCACCTCAGCGTACGAGACTGCGGGCTGCATCGGAACCGACGCTTGAACAGGCTGTGCTTGTGACTGCTGCTCACGGGCTGCCTGTCTCACTTCCTCCCGAATACTTCCGCTAATGACGAGACTGTTGAGGGGTTGCCGCTTAGCTTCTGGAGCTCTTTTTGAACCACCGATCGAATGAGCTCTCGTATTACGCCGATGCAATTCCCGAAGACTGCTGACACCGCGTCTACAGATGTGACGTTAACATCTCGATTGTAGTGCCTCGCTCACTGTTGCAGAGTCTTTTCAACCGCTGTCGCCTCGGTGCGAAATTCGACGACGTTCCGTGGGGGGCATCGGAGCAAACCAGCAAAACTTTCCTGCTTCACCACACGCATCAGGTGGCGAAGTTTCTTGTCTTCGCTCATATTTTGATCAGACCGGCGAAATAACCGGCCCGTGTCTTCGACAATCACTGCGACGCTTTCATTGTTGCGCTGGTTTCTTGCTTGAAAGGCAGCTTCAGCTCTTTCCTTGCAGTCTGTACTCGGGTATGTGGCCAGTAGCTCCCGTCGGAAGTCATCCCACGATCGATTGACACCTTTATGGTTTTCGAACCACGTTCGTGCTCTGTCCTGCAACGCGAAATAAACGCGGCGGAGCTTCCGTTCTTTGGTTCATCCGTTGCAGTTGGCGACGCGCTCAAAACTCTCCAGCCAATCCTCGGCGTGTTCATGAGGATGGCCATGAAAAGGGTCGGGCGTCCGTGGCTCATCGACAACGACGTGCGTGGCAGCAACTGGAGACGAAATGACGTGTTAGGCGGTGGTTAGAGACGACATTTCGGTACTCTCACCGGAGACAGCGTGAGACACGCTAGGCTCTGGTGGCAGGGGGAAATTCCGGCGGCTCACCACGTAAACGACGGCTGGAGCGCTGATGAACAGGCGTGAGCACAGTTGGTTCGACTGGTAGTGGTTACGGGCTGCTTCCTAAAAGTCCTACTGGATTTGGGGTCATTAACCGGCTCCTCCACCAAAATATTTACACACAATCCAAATTATGTGAGAGTAACTGTATATTGGGGCTAACTAGGCCCGAGAAGTAAAGAAAAAAGTAGCAGCGTTTTTAACAGGCGATCAGCAAAAAGGAATCAATCTCTGAGAAGCCCTCGAGCGGCGCACCACTTCTTTCACTTCTTTTTTGTCAAAATCCCGTGCTGAGGAGGCACGCGCCGTCACGGCATTTTCTTGTCTCATCGTCGGGTCGCTGGTCTTTTGGGGGGGGGGGGCGCACGAACTAGCGTGCGTAGTTTGAATACTGCGTCTGTCTAGCGTCAATATCTATCTATCTATCTATCTATCTATCTATCTATCTATCTATCTATCTATCTATCTATCTATCTATCTATCTATCTATCTATCTATCTATCTATCTATCTATCTATCTATCTATCTATCTATCTATCTATCTATCAATCTATCTATCTATCTATCTATCTATCTATCAATGTCAATGTCAATGCTGCCGTTACAGCGACTTGCAGACACCCCCGTGATTAGCCTTGAAAATAGCAGCTCGGACGGCTACAATCGCCAGATTTATGTGCTGGGCTGAGGTTTTCGCTACATCCAGACATGTCAGAGAGACCGAAAGGAAGAATATAGGAAAGGTCAAACCTATCCACCGAACTGATCAGCACGATTTGTTGACGCGGTGCCGGCGCAGCACTGTTTACCCGGTAGCTTCCCGCGCTGGCTGCATGATGGCGCTACAGGCGCGCTGCTTTCAGCTGCTCTGGACGTTCTGAGATTGCCGATGTATTCGGTTAGTACGCTGCCTTCAACGCTCCGATTTTAAGCTGCATCTGCAGGACCATGGCGGCCAAACGAATACGCCATGAGTGAACATACCTGGCTGACATGAGAGCGGCCCACGTGCGTTCTCAAGCCCCACCTGCACTTACACCCTGCAAAAACCACACCAGCCCCCCTCCCTTTTCTCTCTCTGCACACACACACACACACACACACACACACACACACACACACACACACACACACACACACACACACACACACACTAACACACACATTAACTGCGGCGTGCCTTGGTCAAAGCCAAGGCACGCCGCAGTTAACGCTGTTCGAGTTTCTTTCAGTCAGATAATTCGCAACTTTCACCGCCTAGGGAGGCTGCTATTGCAAGCCAAACATGGCTGTCGTTTGGGGGACCATGTAGCCGGAGCACTGACCCAGCCTCCGGTGTGCCCGTCAATTCGAGCTGCATAGTATTTTCGGCTGCAGCCACCGTGTTGTCAAGGCTTTGCTGAGAAAGTCATTGACTGTACTATATCCCAAACTGCGTGTTGAGAGACGCGTGTGCGGTATATATTGAAGGAAAAGAAGTGTTGAACACCAGGCACAACGTCTGCTTCGGTGTGAAGTAATGCACGTGCAGCTTTGTGAACGCTGCTCGTGCCACTGCCGGGGAAGATCGAACGGCCATGCTCGTGCAAAGCAGGAGACCTCGCCTTTGACTGAACGGCGTCTGCACAACGGCATCCAACACGTTTCGCAATTCTTCTAGATCAGCCAGCAAACAATAAAGAGTAAATCATTGCTACTACCACTCGCAGTACCTGCCCGATTTCGGTAGTTCACTACGGAATTCAGAAAAACCTTAGTAGAAATTGCCAGCGACAAAGTATAAAGCACCAGCGAACCGCCAAAGTGAGGCCGACTAAATCATGAGATGGGCTGGCTGCATGGGCATCCCCCAAATGACAGTTTCGATGGATTCCGCACGGCGACGCCACCATCCGTGAAAGTTGCGAACACGTACCTGATGAAGTTGCTTCCGCAGCCTACTATGCACGTGCTGCAGACATTCCGGACTGTCGAGAAAGGTTTCCTCGAAGTTTCACAAGAAATCAGCAGCGAATTCCAGCACAGGAACAGCGCAAAATATGATTACAGCCGCATTCAGGTTCTGAAGTTTCGCGTTTGATTTGCAGAGCGTCTGCTCACCTGGCAGTTGAGGGAGCTGCTTTGCCGATCGTGCAACAGATGGCGCCACATATTTTCTATATGTCCGCAAGGAGTGAGCTTTCTGTGCTCTGGTGTTAGAGAAAGTTTTCTAGAGTTCGCAGCACTGGCGATTAGGGATGTTCGCGTATTTCGGTGCCTAGGTCGCACGTGGGCGCCAGAAAAAGCACCTAGCACTCGGCCGCTCGTACTAGGTCGCGCCGCGACTCCCCGTGGCGTTGCAGTCCCCGGCTGGAGTTGGGAGGGATTGTAAAGGCCCTGCCGGGTGCATAGTACTCCGTGCACGTGCGTTGTTAGTGGCGTAAGAGTGGCTAGAGCATTTTTGAGCGTATGTGGGGTGAAATCAGATCTACGAAACTATAAATGCAACATGTCGATTAACGAGGCGGCTCGCGAAGGCGGCGGAAATGTCAATGCTGCCATTACAGCGATTTGCAGACACCCCCATGATTTGCCTTGAAGATAGCAGCTCGGACGAGTACAATCGCCCGATTTATGAGCTGAGCTCAGAAGGTTTTCGCTACATCGAGACATGTCAGAGGGAGCGAAAGGAAGAATATAGGAAAGGTAAAACCTATCCACCGAACTGGTCAGCACCGTTTGTTGACATGGTGCCGGCGCAGCACTGTTTACCCGGCAGCTTCCCGCGCTGGCTGCATGATGGCGCTACAGGCGCGCTGCTCTCAGCTGCTGAGATTGCCGATGTATTCGGTTAGTATACGATGCCTCCTGCGCTCCGATTTTGAGCTGCATCTTCAGGACCAGGGCGGCCAACCGAATACGCCTTGAGTAAACATACTTGGCAGACATGAGAGCGGCCCTCGTGCGCTCTACACACACACAAACACACACACACACACATACTCACTCACTCGCTCACTCACTCACTGGGTAATATATAGGTGCCTTAGTAGAGCGCAGCGTTCATTCTAGTCTGTGCCATATAGTACAGAAGGCACGTCACATCAATGTTCCTAACAGTACGAGTGAGAAAGATGCACACACATACCGGGACCCAACACAACTTTACGCACCTCACGACAAAATCATGCCGACGTTTTTGCTACCAAATGGTCTTGATAAGGAAATGAATTCCATGACCGAAAATTGCCTGGCCCTCTCTTACTCTAGATTACCTTGAAGCTTGACTATTCCACCAGGATAGTAAACTGATTAGATATTGTGCTAGCAACAATGTTTCCAGGATACATTGATTGATTGATTGATATGTGGGGTTTAACGTCCCAAAACCACTCTATGATTACGAGAGACGCCGTAGTGGAGGGCTCCGCAAATTTAGACCACCTGGGGTTCTTTAACGTGCACCCAAATCTGAGCACACGGGCCTACAACATTTCCGCCTCCATCGGAAATGCAGCCGCCGCAGCCGGGATTCGAACTCGCGCCCTTCGGATCAGCAGCCGAGTACCTTAGCCACTAGACCACCGCGGCGGGGCTTCCAGGATACATGTCGACCACTCTACACAACATCACATATATCACATCACACGACTCACTCATATACAAATGCCATTGCTTGCTGTCAATGGGCCTGATAAACCTTCATATCTGCTTAGCGTAAAAGGGTGAGATGACCACGACACGACAACAAGCTGATGTGCATATTGCGGCATGCCATGTGGCACCATCTCCCGAAAAATGCGAGAATTCGCGCCTCAATGCAAGCGCGCTTCTCGATCGCCAAACATATGCGTTCAAACGAAAAAGGATATGATAGAATATCTGCCTTAGTGACGTCGGCTTCATTAATTTTAATTAACAATTCTTTTAGTACAAAGAAACAATCTTGGTATTCATGTAAACAAGCACTTCGACCGTTTTTGAAGCGACTTAATTTGTTGTTTGTTCAGATTGTTCCTTTACCATGTAACGTAGTCCTCTACAAAAAGTCGTCGGGAAACGCGAAGGTTCATCGGCTCCCATGTAGCAGTAGATCGCCGTTCACCTCCGCTGCATAGTGGTACACAAGTTACCGCACAGGTCGGGATGGCTTTATGCTCTCCCATAGTTGAGTACCAAGTACTCTAAATTGTTACCCTCTTTTTCTACCCCCCTCAAGTGCGAGGCCCATGGGGCGCCTCTCAGCTCTCCCATAATAGGGTACGTAGTACTCTGAAACGTTACCCTCCTTTTCGAAACGAACTTAGCCTGTCCCGCTTAGCACAAAGAGCGGGACAGCCTAAGGCTCTTCTTTAGTAGAGTACACCGTACTCTGAATCGTCGAACGATTTGTTTGAAACACACAAGCCAGATAATGGAATGTAGGGTTGAGCGATTGATAATTTTCAGAGATTTCGCCTCTGATTTCGATGTGATAACGAGAGTGTGATAGGTGATTTACAGAAAAGCATTATGAGTGTTCCTATCGAAGTCATCCCATCGGACACGCGTGAGATACAATGTGCGCATTTGCGCCTGCGTGAAAATTGCCTGTGGCAAAATGTAACGAACCGCCAAAGTGAGGCAGACTGAACGAGGGCATGGGCTGGCTGCGTGGGCATCCCCCAAACGACAGTTACGACAGATGCCGCATCGTGATGCCACCATATGTGAAAGCTGCGAATACGTACCTGATGAAGTTGCTTCTTCCACAGTCTGCAATGCACGTGCTGCAGACATTCCGGACTGTCGAGAAAAGCCTCGAGCCGCAAAGGTGAACTTTACTCATAATAAGGGGGCGAGGTCACAAGCACTGGCGCACGAGTACTTTATTGAGGGACATTAGGAGATGGCTCGTTAGCTTGCTGTGCTCTGATCGCCAACTTCGCATTCAGAGTACTCCCAGCACGAAAACTGCTCGTCCTAGAGCAGCCGTATTCTCTTAATCCAGCGTTGTGTTAAGTTAGGCAAGATCGCATACAAAAGAGTGAGCTGCATATTATACTTTGTATAAGATTTTAATTTGTTGCTTCCGGATTCACAGCCCGGCCCTATAGCGGAGAAGGTACGATTTCGACTTCTTCTTCTTCTTCTTCTTCTTCTTCTTATTATTATTATTATTGAATGCAAAGTATTTCTTAGCGAACTTCTGCGAGTTTCACCTACTATCTATATATCATGTATTTATCTGTCTGTCTATTTAGCCACCTACGACATTTAGCTGGCCGTTTAGATAAGGGGATGTATTCGAAAACTGGCATAGCATAACATAACTGTGTGACGAGCATGATGGGGAGCAGCCACAACGTAAAAATCATGACATGCATTTCATGAGTGTCATGATTCACATGTCATGGTCTTTCTGCTCCTGTGGTGGTTTCGTTCACCTGACATAAAAAACTGGTATGGTATGACATGACTGCAGGGCGAACATAAGTGACAGGTCCTAACGGGCAAATCATGACATGCATGTAATGTAACATGTCTACATGCCACGCTCACGATGCGCTCGTGGTCGTTTCGCTAGCTTCACATATACAAAATTTGGTATTACGTGACGTGAATAGACGACGAAGGTAAATGACACGTCCAAGTATGATAATCATGGCATGCTTGTCACGTAAAACATGACTACATGCTACGCTTTGAGCGTGTTCGCGGTTGTTTCGCTAGCTTCACATATAGCAAATTCGGTATTACGTGACTTGAATGGGTGACGAACACTAATTTCAGGCGCAAACATGATAATCATGACAAGAACTGGAAGTGATAATTTACGTGTTGATTTTAAAGTCACATATGCTTCCTCAGTCGTGCTTCGCATATAATCGATTCCCACTGTACGTGGGATCTGCCAGTTTTTAATTGCGAAACATTTCTGAGCAAATATCAGTGACATGAGCGTATCTATCCATCTATCTATCTATCTATCTATCTATCTATCTATCTATCTATCTATCTATCTATCTATCTAATCTATCTATCTATCTATCCATCTATCTATCTATCTGTCAATCTATCTGTCAATCTATCTATCTATCTATCTATCTATCTATCTATCTATCTATCTATCTATCTATCTATCTATCTATCTATCTATCTATCTGTCTGTCTTCGGTCTGTCTGTCTGTCTGTCTGTCTGTCTGTCTGTCTGTCTGTCTGTCGGTCTGTCTGTCTGTCTGTATGTCTGTCTGTCTGTCTGTTCTGTCTGTCTGTCTGTCTGTCTGTCTGTCTGTCTGTCTGTCTGTCTGTCTGTCGTCTGTCTGTCTGTATGTCTGTCTGTCGTCTGTCTGTCTGTCTGTCTGTCTGTCTGTCTGTCTGTCTGTCTGTCTGTCTGTCTGTCTGTCTGTCTGTCTGTGTCTGTCTGTCTGTCTGTCTGTCTGTCTGTCTGTCTGTCTGTCTGTCTGTCTGTCTGTCTGTCTGTCTGTCTGTCTGTCTGTCTGTCTGTCTGTCTGTCTGTCTGTCTGTCTGTCTGTCTGTCTGTCTGTCTGTCTGTCTGTCTGTCTGTCTGTCTGTCTGTCTGTCTGTCTGTCTGTCTGTCTGTCTGTCTGTCTGGTCTGTCTGTGTAAATCCCTTGCCCGGTTAACGTCATTTTCAGCCAACTGCAGCATTTTTCGGTGCATGCTTCACTGTGGGTGCGTAGTATATTTGATATTTATCATCATCCTCGTCATGCTTATTGCCCTTGTGCCACCATCACAGTTTCCACGATTATGGAGTATAGTAAATTCATACAGAAACGTAGCCGTATTGCAAGAAATAATTCCTGCAAAAGTGTAACTCTCGTACACTCAGCAGCATTAGTCTTTCTAGACCGTCCGTCCTGTTGTTAGCTTCCCTTTACCAACTTTCATGAGCTATTCGAACGTGTTACCCTAATGATTACTAAACATATATTTTCTAGTAAGCAGTCAAATGCGGCGGTGAATTCATCACCACATGCCTGGCTCCACTGACAGTATACATGACTCCATGGGAACCTTCCCTTTGATCATCGTCGGGTGCGGTGTGCACACCATTCCCGTGGTAAAGGTGATTCTCTCGACGGAGAAGCGTGAGAAGCGTTTTCCTGACGCGGACAAGCAAAGAACAAATAAGAAATTGCAGCGAGCGTCTGGCATATAGTGTCGCGTCTGCCGTCGGGCAAGACTCGGATTTCTAGAAGATATATCCGCTATTTTTTCCTTTTGTTGTTGGCAAGCCACTTTTGTTGTTGGCAATAAGAACACCGAGAGAACTGTTTATTAAAGGATTCGCTTGTTCCAAAGGTCGCATAAGTGGCACATGCTAATAAAGAGAAGTTTTTATGGGGACTTTTACAATGCGGAAGTTTTTCTGCCGCAGGATAGCATGCTGTACGTTTGCATCTATTATGATTCCGCTTGTGGCGTGTCCGTCCATGTTCGGAGTTTTTTCATGCTTGTGCTACAGTATAGGACAGATGTACGTACAGCGTCACTTATTGCAATGACTTCATGAATGGTGAATTCTTTAGCCATGTGTTCGTCTTCTCAGCGTGAAAATAGCTTTGCGCAGTGGACTCCAAAGTGAAGAAGGCCTTTGAGCAATATCAATGCGATTAGGTTTCGCCAACAATGACTAATCTACCGCAATAACAGTGACATGAGATAATGATAAATTAGAACTGTTTTTTAACGTTTTTGTTAAAGAAATCTGTGATCGAATTAGTTGTGAGAGGAGAAACTCTTCACAAGGAATGTCATCAATCATATACTGCACGGTGACCAAAGAATCCTATCCGGAGTGACTGATCCCGGTCAGAAGTACCTATGTGACGCTGGCCTAGACAATTATATAGTTTCTGATTGGGGAATGAAAGTCATGCTAATGCAGGCGTGACCAAAACGATTACGGCCACGGTCTCCTAGGAAATGGTTCACTCGCTATCACCGTGCTATGGCTTTTTTTTTTTCGTTGCGCCTCTGTATTTCTTTATTTCTTTCCATGAACCGCATCTCTTTCATGGTTTTTGTGAGTTAATTCACCCTTCAAAAAAACAGATGACAAAATAAATCATCTTATGGAAACGAGCGCCAATCAGTGCAATCTCTATTCATCCATTTATTTGTTTTCTGCAGTAAACGTTCTCGTAATCGATTCTGAACAGTCACAAAAAGTACAATTGAGAAGCTGCGTTACCCCACGTAATTGTTTGCAGAGAAAGCAGACTAAAGTGGCGCATGAGCCGAATATTTTTATTTATTTTATTTTTTATTTAGACATACTGCAGACGAGTATCTAGGTACAAACAGGACGGGCATAAGAATTATCAAGTGATTCGTAACAGCAAAAAACAACATGTATCCATACGCCAGCAGAGTTCACATGTCTGCGAAGCAGCAACAAAAAATAATAACACATTTGAACACCCTAATCACCAAGTGGATAACGTTCCAGCGACATAGCGAAATTGTCACCTGAAAAAAGTCTCATGAGGCAGTGAATTGCATTCATCAACTGTTCTGGGAAAATAACTGTATTTGTAAGCATTAGTTCGTGCAAATATGGGTGCCAAGTATCGTTCATGTTTACGGTGGGTATTCATAAAGCAGTGACTGGCTGAATGCAACAAGGTACGTTTAAGACATTTTTCTCTGACATAATTTTCTATAAAAATGGTAAACAATTTAACTTTCTCCTTGTTTCTAAGAAAAGAATTCGGCATATTGATGAAAACCCCACCTTGAAGCAATGCACGAATAGCCAAAAAAAATCAAAGCATATCCACGTGGTGAATAATGAATAGAGAGGCGAAGCGTGCGGCGGATGGACGGAGGGACGAACGCATGGATGGCCGGATGGATGCACACACGGACGAACGGAAGCATAGATGAACTGATGGACGCTTCGTCTCATCATTCACTCCGTGGATATGCTGTGACGCCGTTTTATTGACTGGCTACTACGACGACGCAAGACATAAGACCTACGGCGTAAGGAGCTTCGCCCCTGAAAAACACGTATGTTGATGAGCAGGCCGAAACAATATTTCAAATGCAGCACTCGGGGATGCTTTGATACAAGCAATATTAAAGGCACCTTACCTCGCAAAGTACACTGTTATTTGTCGGAACGAAGTTTTTTGGCCAATATTGTGCTGTCACTGCTGCTTGCGCAAGCCATCGCGTTTATCTTGGGGTATCTTAAACAGTGCATAACCATTTTCAGTGTGGTAATTGCAGTCATAGACGCAACAGAATGGCTTAACACCCGCACAAAGCACAGAAAACTAAGCGCGTGCTACATTTGTTACGCAGAGCATCCGCAAAAAATGGCATGAGCGAAAAAGAAAACCACAAGCAAAGCGCGAGATATACGCGTCTACAAGGGCAAGCGCGCAGGAGATCAATCATGGTGCAGAAAGTGTCGGAGACCGGGAGGACACGAAAAGCGGTGAAGAGGTCGAGTGCGTGGCGGTGAGTACAGTGGATGGCGATGCTTTCCCAAGATCAAGGGGCTTTTAAAGAACCACTCATGCAGTGCCACACGACGGGAATAATAAAAAAGCAATATTTTTTTTTCAGTTCGAGCAGCCACCTGAGGCACCGCCATCATAAACAACGGAGAGTTGGAAGGGACAGGCGTTAATCCCCTCTTTCCCTCCTCACCTGGTAAAACTGCCGGACTTTAAATAAAGTCTATTCGTTCACTCATTCAGCTGGGTACAGATTCGTGGGCTGGCGTCTTGCATTCCTTGTGGTCAAAATGTTGGTGGCATCGCTGGCTCTGTAAGTGGTAGTATGGTGTTTTTGTGCCACTACGCAAGGAACCAATGGAGACACGTCAATGCGACGCTGCTGGATAACTATAGCGCTGTAAGGTGGCAGCAGCATTGCTTCCAACCACAAAGAGGGACCATGAAGGAACAAATATGACAGACGTATGATATCGGGGAGCGACACACGTCGAAATCGTCTCTGTTGGAGAGCCCCCAGACTAACGTGTGATGAATGTGGCCCAACCCCTCATGTGGCGACGCATCGCGGCCTCAGTGTAAGAGCGCACGTTCGTACTGGCATTGAATAAAATACAGGAGGCGTTCGCAAAACATACATATCTAACTTACAGTACCACGTGATGTGAATGTTCTTCGAGGGTTTCTATAAAGTGCGCGAAATTCAAAAATAACACGTGATTGTCGCCTAACGTGCGGCGTGATGCTAAGATCGAAGTAATAGATTCGATTCTCGATTACGCCAGCTGCAGTTCCACGGGAGCGAAAGGCAGTAACAGCGCATTGAAATTTTGGTGCAAGAATGACAGACAGGGCGTGTTGGGGTTGTGTATTTCAAGCGTACAGTGATATTACGCTATATGTAAACATGCACGCAGTGATGCTCCGTGCATGTGCCGCCTCTGTCTGTTGTCGTCGCGCCTTATACTTCAAATAGATTTAGGCGCACGTTAAAAAAAAGAGAAAACCTCAGGTGGCCGGAATCAATCTGGAGTCTTAAACCACGGCGTGCCTCCTTAAGATATGATGGTTTTGGCACGTGAAAGATTATATTCTTGCATAAACCCAAGCCGTGGGCAATGTAGAGCTGCCGCTATGAAAACGAGTTGAAAAAATAACCAAAGCATACGTAAAATTTTTTATGATATCACGTAATTTGACGCGGTTGTCAGGGGCAAATCTCGGCGTAACTAAAACCTGGTCTATCTTAGTGGGTACCTCACGATATGACGACTGAGCGAGCTCTTAAAACAACCAAATGGACATTTGAATCATTGAACACGATGTGATTAGGCGTCAATATTGTGTGAAATGAAACAAGCGTGGTTTACGTAGACATAACATACTTTTTTGTTCGCCGATACTTTTGAAGGAGCTGCGAAAATACCGAAGTGTCAGTCAACTTACGCTACGACCTTACTAACATTCGATGAACAACGAAATTTGAAACTCTTAAGAAAATGAACAAACATCATTGAAATGATGCCAGGCACTGAACACGGGAGACCTAAGTTTAGTCTCTTCACACTGACTACCTAATGAATGGAGAGCCGCGTGACAAACTTGGTACTCAAGATATAGGAATGAGAACGCTATAGACAAACGCACGCGAAATCGTGGTGATAGTTTGCCGACAGCTGCAAGTAGACACGGATGCCACAAAAAATGCGTCTTTTACCAATAAGATACTTATAGAATTCGCGCCGTCACTTCACATTCAATGTCATAGAAAGGCAGCTGTTCACCATCGACATTCATGTAGAACTCGCTCAAAGACATTGTGCTTGACTTGTTTGGTCCTGCGAAGGTTGTCAATGAATCGCTATCGGTTGTGATAAAAATCACACCGCGAAAACGTTTCTAAATCTTTCTAAACCTTCTAAGCAAGTCACAGATGATACTGCGCGTGCAGGGCGACCAGAGAACAGCGCGTGCAGAGCCCGTGAACGTGCTGAGATAGCGCAGGCAGAAGGCGGGAGCGCAGTGCCGAGTGAGTGCAGTGCCGAGTTCTTTTGCTAGAAAGGCGGTGAAACGCGCGCGGCGCAGCGCCCCCTTGCCGTGGTTGGAAGGCCTATATTTGGTGGGCAGTTTTTTTGAACACGCTTCGACAAGGCAGAGTCTTAGTCTGGAATGATGCGTTTAACTAATGAAGAACGTGCGAATATGGTTCTCGCCCTCGGCCGAGTGAACGCAAACACGAGGGAGGCGGCAAGATTATGTCGAAGATGAAACCCAAGATATCTGGTAAATAGTTCGACACTGGTGCGAAATTACGAAACGCTCAAGGAGACAGACACGTTCAAAAAGCAGCGTCAGCGCACAAAAGGTGTAATTGAGTATATTGAAAGAGACATTCTTGCTTACATGGCAGCCCATCCCCACGCAAGCGTGTGCGACGTGACTGCTAATACCGGCGTTTCCAGCAGTAGCGTTTGGCGCATACTGATGGGCGGGGGAATTCACCCATACCATGTTCACCTGCATCAAAACTGGAAGACATGCAAAACCGTCTTCATTTCTGCAACTGGATACTCATACAGGAAGAAGGCAATCCAGGCTTCCTGAAGAACATAATCTGATCTGATGGAGCTCGCTTCTCACGCAGTGCCTGATCAATGTTCACAATGGTCATTAGTGAAGCGCTTCAAATCCTCAGTAGCTGTCACAGTCACAACACTAGGTGCAGTGGTCTTTCAGTGTTTGGTGTGGCCTTTACGACAGCAAAATTATTGACCCAGTCTTTATCGATGGAACACTCAACGCAGAACGCAACATGAGCGAAATAATAAATGGCCCACTGAGCGACTTCACCTGCAAGCTTCTTTAGCACAGCTTGAGAATATCTGGTTGCAGCAAGACGAAGCTGCTCCACACAGCTGCGCGCGGACTCGAACGTGGATCGAGAATTTCCGAGAAATGGATCTTCCGTCTTGGACCTGTAGAGTACCCCAGATTAGACACAGCTAGATTTTTTTTTAATGGGGATACATGAGAGACTACATCTACACCGTAGCGACGACAACGCTGACAAGACTGAAGTCGAAAATAGCGGATGTGTGCCGCTGTGTTACACCACGAATGCTTCGAAACCCGAAAGAAAACGCATGTGCTGACTCGATGTAGATTCTGTGTAGGGGCTGATGGAGGGAGCAGGCCCTATACACCATCCTCGTCTCATGAATACCACGCCTCATGAAGCACGCTACGTAGTGACGTCTCTTTAAAAGCGCTTCGGAATTACGCTGATCTCTTTCACACACCTAGATTTTCTACTTTTTAGGAGTTAGCTATAAGAGCACAGAACACTTGTTTATATTTGTTTTGTTTATAATTACGCACTGCGCTCTAACAGACGGGCAATAAACATGAATTTCTAAAAGAAGATGAAGTACGAGTAATAAACTTTTGAACCCACCGCCAATCGTGGCGTATTACTTGCAAGTATACAGTAGAGCTAACGCATGCCGTAATCGATGCAAATATGAAAGAAAAAAACTTTTGAAATAATTACCTTTCAAGTTTTTATATTCTTCCCTTATCAAAACGTTACCCTACCCCACCAACATGTTTATCGTTGGCCCGAAAAGAAAAAAAAGCCTGTGCTGCGTGAAATGCTGCCTCCGGTCTTGTATCGCATTGCACGTGGCGGCCGCTTTTTCGTCGAAGTTTTTTATTTTTATTTTTTTCATCGAAGTTTAATTCTCGCTTAAGATCTATCGTAGGCACCGATAGCTTGTTCAATCGTTCTTCATGCGTGAGAAGCCTTCACTAATTCATTCAACTTACATTTGAGGGCACTCGAAGCGCCGCGCGTTAGGCGGTTATCATGTGATATTTTTTTTTTAAATTTTGCGCTATTTTAACAAACCCTTGAAAAGAATAACGAGCATTGTTATCTTACTGTGCCTTGAAAACTTTGTTATTTCTGAATAAGAGCTACAAGTGTTGTACTGAATTTTTTTCTGTATAGTCAGTATTTAAAAAGTTCATTAGAAATTCCTTGTTATTTACAGTGCTTGGCAGATAAAACATATTCTGACATGCTACGTATAATAATACTGCGCTATGCTACAAAGCTATGCTATGCTTGCTATGCAGCTATGCTACAAAGAATAATACAAAGCTACAAAGCTATGCTACAAAGAATACTACAAAGCTATGCTATGCTTGCTAGCTAAGCCCCGCCGCGGTGGTCTAGTGGCTAAGGTACTCGGCTGCTGACCCGCAGGGCGCGGGTTCGAATCCCGGCTGCGGCGGCTGCATTTCCGATGGAGGCGGAAATGTTGTAGGCCCGTGTGCTCAGATTTGGGTGCACGTTAAAGATCCCCAGGTGGTCTAAATTTCCGGAGCCCTCCACTACGGCGTCTCTCATAATCATATAGTGGTTTTGGGACGTTAAACCCCACATATCAATCAATCATGCTTGCTAGCTAAGCTATGCTACAAAGAATAATACTGCGCTAGCCGAAGACGCGTAACACTCATTTTTAAATTTTATTGCTTGGCGCTTTTTAGCTCAAACACCCTGTATTACGTTTGGCCTAATAACTACCCACAATAGACATTTTCAGGCACACTAGCCGTCACCAACAGGTGCGCAAAGGCTTATCGGAATGGTTGGTACGCCGCAGCAGCCGCCGCGACGAGCGCGCGGGCCTCCCGCTTCAACTTTCCGTTTGCACCGTACCAGCGCTTCTTAGATCAAGTGAACTCGCGAAGGTGTGATATATTACTGCCTTATTCACTTACAAAGTTTAGTGTTTGGGGGTGATGGCATGTCTACGATTTGCAGTGTTCCCCCAGTTCCACCAGCTAATTGGCGTAGAAGCGTCGGTTAATCATTAGTAATAAAATCTTTTAGGGTCAGTCCGCTTTCGTAATATTAAAAAAGAACAGTCCAACTTAGTTGCCTAAAAGATGCAAGCACTGTCTACATATTCACGGATCCATTAGGAATCAATGTCCTTTGAAGCTGTTTTAGAGTAAATTGTACAGTGCTTGTATATTTAAAGAGTTCTTTGGAAATAGGCGCAATTTCGTAAATTAGATGCATTGACTTAACCATTGCGTGCCACTCGAAGCATATATGCAGCTCCAACTTCCCTTGGAGCTGCAACTACAGGTTGGAATAGTGCCTTCAGGGCAAAAACGAAGAAGTAGGAAAAGAAAAAATTACGCACAAAACGGTGACTCAGGACTGAAAGGTTATCGCACATTTTAGCAAACATCCATAAGAAAATAAGGGTGCATCGTGCATGTCATAAAGAGGTACAAAAATACTAACAACCGATGCGCGCGTTTACTGTCGATCAAAAAATTTAACTATCTTGTGTTGTAGCGATAGCGAAGATTAACTAACTTGAATAAGGTGTGGTGTACTTTTGTAATGTGTCTATGAGATTTCTCGCGCAGTCTGGTAAGGGTGACAGTGCAAGATTACTGGAATTTCAAAGATGAAATTGCATTTTCATGACTGAATATGCAAAGTGCAATGATGTGGCATCTTTCAGTATATATTGATCAGTATGTTTTGGTGCTCTTAGAGGCGCGTGTTGGTATATCAACCAGTTTCAACGATGTATTTATGTGAACACAAGAAAAGTTCGGTTAGCAACTCTTGCACAAAAATAAAAAAAACAATTGGCATGCCTCTTAAAACCCTTTTTTGCCTACTTCATAGCCCTGCGAACTTTTACGCTCTACGGAAGAAGTATTGCTAAGCGTATGGTGCGGAAAACGTAACCCTCACACCTCGTATTTCTTCCCAACTTTCTTTCAGACTGCAGAACGTATGTATACAATAACTGCAGCAATGCAAGTTTCTTCGAGGAAAAGGTCGTCAAAATTGATATTCGTTTGCAGTGCGAAGGAGCTGTTCAGAAATCGTTGCATATGATATAGGCAGGACACCGCACCTTGTTCAGCTGGAAATCATTGATAATGTAATGTGTCCAAGTTTTTCCTTTTTTTTGCCGAGCGTAAGTCATTCTTCCTCATTGAACAACATTTAAATGCGCCGACGGGAAATTCAATTGTGGTCTCACTCAATGTGCAATATACTGCAAGCAAATATGATCCGCTGAGACACTTAAGTATCCTATAATAAACCACAAATTATTAGAGTAAGGCCTCTCGCACATAAATTCTAGTTCCATCCCTTCGTCTTGAAACACGTTTAGACTGTGTTTACTTTCCCCTTTTTTTACAGCGCATGACTCGTCCATAAATATTTAAAAAACTCTATAGCCGTAACACTTCTCTGCCGTCTTTTGTCGATGGCGCAATCAAACCGCGATGGCATTAAAAGCCAAAGCACTTTATCGGCAGTTCATCATTGAATAACTATTAATTCAATGTTGCTGCTTGCATTCCTCATGATAGAATGTTTTGACCCCATGTATCGGTACGCTACAACTCGCATGCCGCTCATCTTCTATGTTCAACGTACTAAAATCGTTCAGTGATATCTACACTGATATTGTTATTCATTTCCCATTTTATGCGTAGATATACATGCAGGTGCGTTTGGACCCTATTAATTGCTAAGAAATGCACGTTACGATATGGTGACGTGCATATTATAAATACCGATCGTAGGTGCATTCGCGAAACTCTTGACTATAGTCATAGATGTGATATTTACATCCTTGTAATAAACGAAGACGGTCAACACTGCAACCGAAATCGGCGTTTTACAGACGTGTCGCTTGCATAAGGTCTTTTTCCGAAGCAATGCACTGATGGGGACCTGGGGTAAAATGCTTGACTACTATGCAAATTACCTAGTTTTGATTTCAGCAGGGGCAATGTCTTAGTTCGTTGCTTCGATCAAGATATTTCGCCAATCGACAACGCTGCCGACGCCGGCAACGGAATTTATGGGAAATGAGCTCCGTCATTATATTCATTACAGTCTCAGAATCACCTGCCACGCGTGCCCACATATCACGGGCCACGGTATTCGGTTGTGTGCCACACGTTTCTGAATAAATGGATTCCATGACATACGTGACAGCGAAGTAATGTTGCTTATACCATGACCTGCGAATCGTGTTCCTCATAGATCAACGTCTTTTTACGCGAATTTCACTCCGCACATGGTTAAAGTATCGGCCACATGAGCAGTGATACATAGCCGATAGAATGGAAATGGTGAAAGTGCCTTTGATTCAATAAGAAATCTTCACATTTAACAAATGTAAATTCAAGCAAATCAAATGGTCTTTATAAATCATGAAAGCAACAACTTTAGCGTGTGCTCTTAGCATTAGCCTAATGAACTTTCTTTACACTTTAGGTTGAGTCAGCTACATTACAACAATCTTGCTATACTTTGAAAGGCTGGATTTAGTCACCGCTCGCACAAGGAAATACATCACCCGTTATTGAGCATTTTGTATCGACAAATTTAGACGCCCATGCTTGCCCAATATTTTAAAAAGTAATATTTATGACCGTACCCGTTTTACCTGCGTCCTCGCATGCAACTTTTCCCTGTTCTTGCTCATAAGGAAATAATATGAATATGAGAAATCTGCGTGATACTGCAGCGTACACAGAAAAAACTTGCGCATAGACTGCGTCGGCAGTATTTTTTTTTTCTTTTAGTGACCGGAATTAGATTCCGCTTGATGATGGATCAGGCTGAAATCAACCAAAACAGAGTAGTCAGAGTAGTGAAGACTGGAGAATGCAAAGGTATTTATTGAATGAAATATAGAGTTGTAAAGAGGAAGACTAGAGCAAGCAAGCATAATCTAGGGTCCACTTGATAAACTTCATTTCAGTGCAAAAAAAAAACGATTCCATGTTAAAAAAAAGGCTAAGCACCATAGCACCGTTACTTTCCGCTGTGCCTTTCATATTTAACTACCGGTGGTGTTTGCCTCCTCTCCTGAGTAGAACATTGAGAGAAGACTTATGCAATAGTTTTTCAGTTCTGTCTGATCACTTAATGCATAGTTTTTGCTATTGATATGAGTCGCTGCTCCGCAGTTGTTAGAATGATGAAAAGTTTCTCCCGAAGGCCAGCATATCGCCGCAGACGCGCAATTTAACACTGATTAAATTCAGGCCGCAGCGTTCTGTCAATTGGCAATAATGCTGCTCTATACAATGTACCACTTTCCCGTAATCGTTGCCATGATGGAGGTCACTGCTGCAGCACTGGACACGGCTGCGGCCACTGCAGCAGACGTGAAGCCACCGCCGGCGCCCTGAACCGCGCTCGGGTACCACAGCTTCGGTTTCCTCCAGCGTGGACATCACTTGAAGAAGAACTAAACTCTCTGGACTGCGAAAGAATTGGTAGAACTGTTCCCTCAAACTGTGAGCTGTGTTCTACAAATATTAAACTGGAATCCTCGCACACTACCATGAAAACGAGCCTTGATGGTGTCTGTGTCCAACTCTCACCCATGCCGAGTACTAGGAACCGGTGCCTTGATTGCGTCCGCGTGAAACTCTCATCTTCGCCAAACAGCAGGAAACGAAGCCCTGATGGCGTCTGTTTCAAACTCTCATCCTCGCCGAATGCCAGGAAACGGGGCCTTGATGGCGTCCGTGCGGGTGTCACTCCTGCTTAGGTGGTTGGTACTTGTGTTGTCAATACAGAGTGGGTCTGAGGAGTTGATCTGGGAGGCGATGGAACTGCGTACCTCTTCAGCGTTCTTTTCAGGATGTCAAAAAAGCCCAAGATACGTGCACCGCCCAGTATGGCTCCGCCGAGCAAGGCCACGATCACGTAGAGGCCCTGGCGGTTGACGAAGACGACGGGATATCTTAGCCGCGTCTCCAGCTCCGCCTCTCTAGTGGCCGCTCCTAGCTACGCCCGGTGAGCCTAGGCGGGCTACGAAGCCATGGCCCCGGGTCAGATGGTAGACGAGCCAGGAGCGCCGGCAGCCGTCCTCGCCGACGGCCCAGAGTCGAGTGCCTCGTCAGCGTTCCCGCTCCTCGAGGCACGGGCCGAATGCTCGCGTTGGCTTGCTTGTTCCTATTTTGTGGCTCTTACCCAATAAAGGGGATTGAACTAAAAGCCGGCAGTTAATGTAAGTCAACAGTTCACGACTATGCGGGCTATAAAAAGATGGTCACTTTATTTTTACAAGACGATATTATTTCGATACAACGTGAAAAAGAATAAAAAGTGAAAAAAGGCAAATAGTAGAATTGTTCGAATAACTGAGGCATAATCATAATGCAAAATTCTTCAATAGGTTAAGCCAATGCAGTGCATATAATGTTGAAATACGAAATTGAAGCTTGGTTAGCAAAAATAGAGTACTGATGAATGGCTCAGCAAGGTATTCTCTTTTTATCTTGTAGGAATTTGCAGAAGACCCCGCAGATGTTCCTGTCGCAAAGTCTTCATATTGAATATATCAATATATGATATAATAGACAATATATATAGCAGCTTAATATACAATATATTGGGAGTACGAAGTGAAATTCTTAGTGCCTAAAATAAAATTTTGAATGATATTTTATTTTGAGTTTTCATACAGTTGCGTATCAGAAGGAAATGTTCGATATATTCAGGTTAGTTACATCTCGCGCTTCCTCATTCTTTCGGCTATATCATCTTCCTTTTCTCGGTTGCTTACCACAGAGGATAAAATTAGCTTCAGGAGTGTTTCTGGCAACCGGCATAGCCGAAATAGTTCTTAATAACATTTTTTACAACTGGAAGCATGTAAGCCTTGATCAGCCGTGGTTAATATGGCCCAAAAGCCACCTGTGTTTTTTACTAATTTCAGTCTCGTGGGTGGAATAATAGATGCTATAAGTGTCTACTTTATAACGGGGCGCTGACTTGTGTGCGACCAATTAAAGGCCTACAAAGGTTAAAAAAATAGGCAGAGCCATGTGCAAAGTCCTCTCCTAGCAATTTATGAAAAAAAAAGCACAACTCGACCTGGCGTACAACGCTGCGCTATCGGTTGCGGACACGCATTTGGAGGCGTCGATGATGATGATGATAATGACGATGATGATGATGATAATGTTTCTTCACATATGGCTCGCACCCAAAATAGAGATAGGCTGACATTACTTCATGTATGAAGAAATGAGAATATTGTTCACATGAAATCTTAAATATCTAGCGTATGATATTGCTACGTAGCTGACGTATCAGCTGTGAAAAGACGACAACGAGGAAGTGGTCTGTCGGTTGCGCGTGCTGCTTCCATCTTAGTCGACGCCATACG
Organism: Rhipicephalus annulatus; assembly: GCA_013436015.1. Classification (NCBI taxonomy): domain Eukaryota; kingdom Metazoa; phylum Arthropoda; class Arachnida; order Ixodida; family Ixodidae; genus Rhipicephalus; species Rhipicephalus annulatus. Next base: position 1,018,811 of record WOVY01009330.1, read on the forward strand.
CATCATTTTGAATATAGATTTTAATTAGACACACCTCGTGTCATTTTTTACGTAACATCTTTTGGTGGAGGTGCTGGGTAAACGCGAACAGACGCGAGTGGTCTTGGAATTGGTGCAGTTTTGGCGCAAATTCAGCGAGGCAACGACCGTGTAATCGCGTACGCGAGCCGTCTGCTTTCTAAGTCTGAACGCAATTATTCTATAACAGAACGGGAATGTCTCGCTCTTGTTTGGGCGGTTTCGAAATTCCGTCCTTACTTGTATGGCCGCCCTTTCCGTGTCATCACAGATCACCACGCGCTGTGTTGGCTTTCTTCTCTGAAGGACCCCACTGGACGACTTGGCCGTTGGGCATTACGCCTACAGGAGTATTCCTACTCGGTTGCTTATAAGTCTGGACGTCTCCATCTGGACGCCGATTGCTTATCCCGCTACCCTGTTGATCAGCCCGACGAACCAGACATCGAGCCTAGCCTCAGCGTCATGTCAATGTCCCAGTTTCTTCAGATTGGTGATGAACAACGTCGTGATGCTTCTCTGCGACAACTTATTGACCGTCTCGAATCTGCTCCGAATGACACGTCACTTCGCATGTACGTCCTCCTGAATGACACGCTGTACCGTCGTAGCCTCCAGCCAGATGGCCCTGAGCTCCTTCTTGTCGTGCCGAAAAATTTGCGTTCAACCGTGCTGCACGAGCTTCACGATGAACCAACTGCTGGTCATCTGGGTGTATCTCGGACGTACGACCGCGTGCGTCGCCGCTTCTTTTGGCGCGGTCTCGCCCGGTCCGTTCGCCGTTACGTGTCCTCCTGCGATAAATGCCAACGTAGGAAGCGACCTACTGCGCCCCCGGCTGGACTTCTTCAACCGATCTCCATCCCAACCGAACCTTTCTTCCGTGTTGGTATAGATCTTCTCGGTCCTTTTCCCGAGTCAAAATCGGGCAACAAGTGGGTCGCTGTTGCTATAGACTACGCGACTAGGTATGACATCACTCGAGCGCTCCCCACCAGCACCGCTACTGACGTTGCGGACTTTTTGCTCCACGATGTCATCCTACAGCATGGCGCTCCTCGCCAATTACTCACAGATCGTGGCCGCGCATTTTTGTCCCGTGTGATCGACGATCTTCTGCGATCTTCCTCGACGCACCACAAGCTGACCACTTCCTACCATCCCCAAACAAATGGCCTTACCGAACGGCTAAATCGGACCCTAACGGACATGCTCGCGATGTATGTGTCCTCCGACCACCATGACTGGGACCTGGCGCTACCTCACGTGACCTTCGCGTACAATTCTTCGCGCCACGACACCACTGGTTATTCACCCTTTTATTTGCTTTATGACCGTGATCCGACGTTACACTCGACCCCTTACTTCCAACCACTACAACGCCGTCAACCGAATATGCACGCGACGCTATTGCTCGTGCCGACCACGCACGTCAGATCGCCCGCTCTAGACTTTCGGCTTCGCAAGCCACCCAGAAAGCTATCTACGACAGCCGGCATGCTGACGTTCACTTCTCACCCGGTTCTCTTGTTCTCCTGTGGTGCCCAGTTCGTCGGGTTGGCTTATCAGAGAAGTTATTGTCTCGCTACATGGGTCCTTACCGTATCATCCATCAGGTAACCGACGTCACCTATGAGATCATTCCTGCATCTGAGACCACAAGCCTGCCTGCAACCACACCCAGTGATGTTGTGCACGTCAGCAGGCTAAAACCTTACCACCTGCCTACTGAAGACCGTAGTTAATATGCACCGAGACGGCGCTTTTACCGCCGGGGGGTAATGCTACGTAGCTGACGTATCAGCGGTGAAAAGACGACAACGAGGAAGTGGTCTGTCGGTTGCGCGTGCTGCTTCCATCTTAGTCGACGCCATACGCATCATTTTGAATATAGATTTTAATTAAACACACCTCGTGTCATTTTTTACGTAACATTATAATGATGCGTTGCGATCTTCGTCTTTCCTAGATATCTTTCTGACCTCCAACGTGTCTCTCATTGGCTGATGGCAATCACCCTTCTTCTTCCTCGTTTTGTTATTGGTGTCGTATTTCCAGGGCAAAATGTTGTTCGAATATCAATTAAAACCTTACTAGATGATAAAAGTGTAATATATAAGTGAGATAAATAACGCAAAATGGGGCACCAATTCGCACAGAAGATACACATGCATCTCTTAGCAAGATATGTATGACAACTCTTAGAAAGCCATTGCTGTTGGGTGGAGATATTGAAAGCAACCCTATTGCTGACTTGAAGGAAATTGCCAGACGACTTAATGAAATCGCTTCGGGCATCAAATATATCAAAGAAAAGCGTCTAAAGCAGATATAGATGGCAAGCTTGATGTCATTACGAAACTTGAAGCTGAAGTCCTTGCATACCATGAACAAATGGATGGCATGAGTAAAGTAAATAAAAGCCGTGAAGCGAGAATAGATAACCTAGAAAACTGCAGCAGAACGTTAAACCTAAAGGTTTGTGGTATACCAGAACCGGAAGATGAAACTAGCGAAGCGCTTGTCAACGTCGTAAACGGGGAAATATACACAAAAAACCCTTGAACTCGAACCTGTGGCCATCGAGCGCATACATCACTTAGGGAGAAGTGGACCAAACAAAACGAGGCCAGTCATACGTAAAAAACTTGACGAAAGAAGTAAAAATGTATACTCAAAAACGGCTTCAAGCTGAAAAGTTTGGATTATTCGATAGGAGAAGACTTCTCACGAAAAGTTAGAGAAACCCGCAAGAAACTCTGGGACAAGGTGTGGTTAGTGTACAACAAGCGGTTCATTAATATTTGTGTTTACATCTCAGATGACGAAAATAATGACATAGTTGAAATAGGAAAACATGCAAAAATGGCTGAAAAAAAGGACGAGAGCGTAGAAGAAAGAAAGAAAGGATGCTTACCGTCCAGGATCTTGTCAAAACAAGTACAAAAAATTAACTCTGCTAAACATACACGCTCGAAGAATCGAAGTATCTGAATGAGGTACAGCCATTTGAAAACTTATCGCTTGATCGTGAACCAGATATAGCGGCAATGACTGAAACATGGTTATCCCCGCCCATCTCGAGTGATGAAATTACTCCCCCAAACTATCTACTTGTTCGGAAAGACAGGCAATCACGTCGTGGAGCCGTAGTCTTAGCTATAAAGAAATATATCCCACTGGTCATTCTTCCAGAGGCAACTGATGCCGAGGCAGTTTTTCGTAAGATTAATACAAATGGAACAAGTATGGAACCAAGAGTTTTTGGCACTGGCCTCAGATCCTTTCACTGACGTAAATGCTGTCTAGTTGCGTTTTAAAGACATAGTGTCACACTGTGTAACAAATTTTATTCCGGTCAAAATGAAAAAAGACATTGAAATATAACCCGTGGATTTCTCGTGAAGTGATACACGCAAAGCGCCCACTGAAAAGATTACGGAAAGTTAACAAGGCAGCCGGAAACGACTTATTTAGCACCACCAGACTTGCGCTTACAGCAAAAAATTTTAAACAAAAATCCAAGAAATCCAAACACCACTATTTCAATTTTGTACACCCTAGCTTTCTCAAAAGTAGTCCACAAAGATTCTGAAAGCACTTTCGACGAAAGAACACGCTCACCATTCAACTATACTCACGTGAAAATTTTGATAAAACCAACAGATATAACCAGTTATTTGATTCAGTTTTTACAAGAGATAATCGCGTCAGGCCGGAATCGGTTCCACGCGCGGTGTTTGATATTGACCCTCTCGTTATCAGACACTGGTGTTCTTAATCTTCTGCTTGCTCTAGATACTAAGAAAGCGTGTGGTCCGGATAATATACCTAACATATTTCCAAAAAAGCTACGCAAAATGGTGTAGCAGATACCTTGGCAGTATTTTCCTTAAATCACTTTCAACATCAAGACTACCAGAAGATTGGAAAATGGCTAAAATTATTCCAATTTATAAATCTGGAGATAAATTCATTGAATACAATTTCAGACCGTTATCTTTAACTAGCATGGTATGCAAACTACGCGAGCATATAGTCTTAAAACATTTCACAACATTTCTTCGAAAACGAGGGCATCCTGTCCCCCAACCAGCATAGATTTCGTAGGAGTTTATCGACCACGACGCAGCTGACTGAGGTCATACACGATCTTGCGCTAGGTATTGACAATCTCAGTCAAATGGACATAATCTTACTTGACTTTTCAAAAGTGTTTGATTGCGTTTGTCACACCAAGCTAATCGCTAAATTACAAAACATTATTTGGGACGAAGAAATTGTTGCTTGGGTGCGTGAGTTTTTGTCTAATAGGTCTCAGTTTGTTGTTGTATAAAACATTGCATCAGATATTGTACCGATTACGTCAGGAGTGCCCCAGGGTTCCATGCTCGGGCCCTTGTCAGTTCTCGTGTATATCAATGACATATCTACTAATATAGACTGTAAAATAAAATTATTCGCAGATGACTGTATCATCTATAGAGAAATTAGAAATGACCGAGATCACTATTCCCTCAACAAATCACTCTCTGCAATTTCTGAATGGTGTTCTAATTGGCAGATGACAATCAAAGTAAAAAAAAAGTCTGCTTGCATGATGATAATGAGGAAAAGAGAGCCATCAAACTTTTGCTACACTCTAAATGACACTGCTGTGAAGAGAATACACAAACCTAAATACCTAGGTTTAACAATTACGTCTGACTTAAGGTGGGACGAGAGATTTGAAACATTACTTCAACTGCCATGAAAAAATTATTTTTTCTTCGCAGATCACTTCCGATGGCAACCTTGCCGACAAAGCTGCTAGCCTACAAAACATTTGTCAGGCCTATCCTCGAATGATTGATTGATTGATTTGTGGGGTTTAACGTCCCAAAACCACCATATGATTATGAGAGACGCCGTAGTGGAGGGCTCCGGAAATTTTGACCACCTGGGGTTCTTTAACGTGCACCCAAATCTGAGTACACGGGCCTACAACATTTCCGCCTCCATCGGAAATGCAGCCGCCACAGCCGGGATACGAAGCCTATCCTCGAATACGGAAGTACAGTGTGGTTTCCTCACACTCGCACAAGCATAAAGAAAATTGAAGCAGTTCAGAGGAAAGCCATAAGATTCATCCACAACAAATATAAACATGAACACTCACACACAAGTCTGCTAACTCTTTCTGAATTTCCTACACTAGAAGTACGAGCAAAACAGGCACGTCTAAAAATTTTTTATCAACTCCAGCACACTTATTTCAAAATACACATTTCAAATTACGTGTCTTATTCACAAACACCAGCTACAAGACATAAACATACACACACATTAATACAATACAAATGCAACACTGATATGTATAATATTTTCTTTCCGGTTGATATTCGCGAATGCAACATGCTGGCCCCTCACATCACCAACACTGAGTCACTGTCTCAGTTTGAGTTAGAAATTTAAAACAATTCTTAGCTTCTTTAAATACCCAGTGACAATGGTAATGAAACTAGTATGTAATATTTGTATGTTCTGTAAAGAGCCATGTAAGGCGTTATATTTAAACTTGCCATTTTCGTATGCACTTGTATTTAGTTTTTTTATGTTGTGTAAATATTGCTAATGTACAAAGCGCCAGGTTGATGTTGCTTTTATGTTGTGTATTAAAGTTTTTTTTACTATGATGAGCAATCAGAGCCTTTGTACCGAGTGCCCACCTGCTATGGTCTCTGTAAAGACAAGCAGTATTGCAAATAAATAAATAAATGTATAAATAAATAAATAAATAAATAACGACGGCAAGATGAGGTTAGGCCAGATGGAAAGTCTTCTGGTCAGGAACGAACAAGATAATGATTGAAAATAGACAGGAAACAAAAAAAAATTATGAAAAAAATGACGTTTCGAATGCTGCGCGAAAGTCATGATCACACGGAGCACCAAACGAGAAATGGTCCGTTTGCATTCTACTTCAGTTGTGGCGTAGGGAACATGCATACGTACGATAGTGGGTGGCTGCTATCGTCATTGTGACTAATTGTGCGCGCAGTGGTTTGAATATTCCTGAAAAGTCATGTTCATATTTTACTTCTTTATTTCTTTTCCGTTTTACTAGTACATGTTGATTGATTGATTTGATTGATTTGTGGGGTTTAACGTCCCAAAACCACCATATGATTATGAAGACGCCGTAGTGCAGTGCTCCGGAAATTTCGACCACCTGGGGTTCTTTAACGTGCACCCGAATCTGAGTACACGGGCCTACACCATTTCCGCCTCCATCGGAAATGCAGCCGCCACAGCCGGGATTTGATCCCGCGACCTGCGGATCAGCAGCCGAGTACTTTAGCCACTAGACCACCGTTGCGGGGCAGTACATGTTAGGCGGCTTGTGGGTGCTGGGACATAGATTTTTATGATTCTGTATTTTTCATTCGAAAGTGTTTTATGCTAGAGTATACCAAGAACTTAATGGCGTCTTTTCTTCGTGGAAGTACGTCAGCAAATAAACCGCTTACCAGACGACAAAAAAAAACATAACGAAGCCCGTTCCAGAGATCGAACCAATTACCTCTCAAGTCCACAGTGATCGCCGCCAGGTGTTTAACCCTTTAAGCCAACACAAAAAACACGAAAGAAGCTATACGGCCCCGCCTTAATGACACACACAGTGCTTTTGCTCGTATGGTAGTATTGCCTTCTGGAAACTGAAGGCTGAAGTTATGCGTGACTTCTTCAATTAGATGAGGCAACGCACCGGTGCTACTAGCGTCCTATTTGGTGCATTTTCGATATAAGTGTAATTGTGACAACAATTTGACACACCACAATTACGCGGCTTCAACCCAAGCTTTTCTGATAGCACTCGTCCAGATCAAAACCTAGCTCCCCAACATTCACCTGGCTGTCGCACTATACTCTGTTTCAGAAGTTCCGTGTAGCACTGTGGAAGCTAAAGGCCTTCTCGACCAATCAGGAGGGCGAGCACATCTAAATGTATCCTTCGGCGCCCTGTCGTCTGCTAGCGGCGAGCGCTGCAGCGGAAGCGGCTTGGGCGTCTTGGGACACTGTGCAACTGTGCCGTGCTACGAGCTGTGATTGTGAAAGCGGTTAAATATTCTCTTCGGCACCATAAAAGCGGGCGTCTTCGAGATACTTGGATGTATTCCTTTGAGGGATAGGGTTCAGTGGCTCTTGTTTCGCTGGAAAGCGCCGCACTAACCAAATTGAATATGAAAGCACCACGCCTCGTCAGATTTTGTCCACGCATGCGTATGAACATGTGAAGTGCCGCTCGCGTTCAATACAAAATGATGGCTCTATTCCCAGTGCTTTACTTATCTCTCTCTGCGGGGTGTAAAAGCAAGCAAGCCGTGCTTTTGCACACATCGCGTCCTAATAAGCTGCAGATTTCTCGTTAGGCGTGCAAGATTTGCTCCGAGGAACTCGAACTGAATGGTTTTGTGTCAACCGTAGTCTCCTACCCGTGAAGATCTCACCAATCGGCTGGTCGCCTGCGAACTCTTGGTGCCGTGAGTCGCCTCGATTGACTGTGCCTCGTAGGCCTCGCCGATCGGCGTGTCGTCCATCATCTCCGGGGCTGTGTAGCTCTCGCCAGACCAGAGCACCCCGTCCTCGATCTCCTCCGACCGTTTCCATATTTCCTGTGTCTCTTCTACACTGCGGGTTCTCTTCTTACTGTCATCTTCTATTTTTGTTTCTATATCTCTCACTTCCCTTCTCCCACCCCATCCCTCTGCTGACTTGTTGAGGCACCCTCGTAAGTAGAGGCAGCTACGAGTTGGCACTTTTCTCTTCATTTCCTTTTGATGACCACTTAGAGAGAGGAGTGCAGAATCACGCAGTCTAATGCTGCACATGAAAGTAGACCTCATGCGTTCACTACGCTATGAATAACGGACGCGTAGCGTGTGGGGTGCCGCTACCTGTAACGTTAACGCGGGGCGCGGTGCATTTGCGATTGTGATTGATCCTGAGAATTCAGGCTGGATTGCTATACAATGAAAGTGACCTGCTCGATACGTGGTGCAACACTGATTGTGTCGTGCTGTTTGCAGTTAGGACTGCACTTATCACTTAAAATACTTGTTTGGAAATAGATGTTCTGAGTGTTATAACGTACGCGTAAAGTGTGTACTGTGATAATATAGAGTGAAGATTCATGTAATGCAAGGAGACAGCTGGCTTCATTTAAATATTATGAGCAGTCACTTGTATGTGGGCCGCGCCATAAACCCATGTGGTGAGGTGTGATAGAGATGTTGTTCATTAAATAAATAAGGTTTGCGAGTTGCTCTGCATGAGCTCTAGGAAATAAGTATTTTAACACAGCAATTCTTCAAGAAAAATAGGTCCCTCTGCCGCCTTAGGCCCACACTTTCACCCATGGTGGACTGCTTGCGAACCCAGTACTACAAAAGCCTCTAGGGTGCTGCTCTTATTCTCGTAAGCAGCGTGAGTCGCTGTAATAAGAACTTTAGCTCGTGAAACTGGACGCGTTGTTTCATGCTGGTATACAGACAGCCCAACTGAGACGAAGACAGCAGACATAAATGCAAATAAGCCCCGGTTGACAACTGTATTTGTTTATAGCTACAATCAATACGTTACACAATGCATCACATATTATGAATGATTATTTAAAAATGATTTTTTTGTATTAAGGCTCATTTGCCACCTGTAACGCGAATCGGTTATTTTCGTTATAGTGCTATTGAGTAAAACGTAGTCATCCCTCTTTTGTAGATCCTGATATATTATACAGTCGCCTGTGAAGGATGCCTGAAGTCACTGGCACCGGAGAAGATGAGATGTTTTCGATATTGATAATTTGGGATCGATCAGATAAAAAGCCCTTCATTCATGCAGTGACGAGGCCATCACCAATCACAGCAATAATTTGGCAATTATTTTGGTATGGCACACATAGTCAAATGCTTTACTGAAGTCTAGTAGAAGTGCGTCTGTGTGATTATGGTCGGTAATAGCTAATACGAGATCATGAACCACCTCTGTAAGCTGAATGACTGTCGATAAGCCACTTCTAAAATTATATCGAACCTCAAACAGAAGGATTGGCTTTGAAATATGTGGTCAAGTTCCTGAGTATGATGTGCTCCAAAATTTTACATGATGTGCTGGTAAGGGAAATTTGTCTGTGGTTGGACGGTACATTAGTGTCTCCTGACTTATGGATCGGTACAGTTTTTGCAATCTTCCAATATGCGGGTAGGTCGGACGTCGAAAGTTACTTATTTTCTTCAAGTCACTTTCTGCAAGTCGAAAGTGACTTGCAGAAAATAAATCACTTTTCATGTAAGCCCTACCTGCAGATTGCGAATCGCTAAATTGTACCGATTCATAATTAATTGTAAGTTTACTGTGAAATCACTCATGGCTTACTTTTTCATGAAGCCCCGCCGCGGTGGTCTAGTGGTTAAGGTACTCGGCTGCTGACCCGCAGGTCGCGGGATCAAATCCCTGCTGCGGCGGCTGCATTTCAGATGGAGGCGGAAATGTTGTAGGCCCGTGTGCTCAGATTTGCGTGCACGCTAGAGAACCCCAGGTGTTCAAAATTTCCGGCGCCCTCCACTACGGCGTCTCTCCTAATCATATGGTGGTTTTGGGACGTTAAACGCCACATATCAGTCAATCAATACTTTTTTCATAAAAAGAATCACAGGTGAGATGAAGTATATGTGAGATTTGTGACTGGCTGCATTCACTGTGAGCCAACGAGGATTCTATTTTTTGCGTCGCTTCCAGAATGTAACACGTGAATAACAAAATTATTCCCGTCTCAGTGTTTCTTCTTCTTCCACGGCAATTTTTTGAGTGAAAATGCACAAAGAAGTGGTGTTCACATATGATGACTATGTGCCTGAATGGGCTACATCACTCGGCTTAGGTAAAACAAGAATGTTTTTTTTTTGATTAGCAAAATATAAACTTGTTAACAATCAAGCATTCAGAGGAAGGCTTCATTCCCAGTACACTGACCGTCAGACCAAGCCCAATTCTTGCTTCACTGATTCCGTGCGAGGCATTTGCTGTACATCTTATTGGGAAACATCATGAAAAAATGGGACAACAAAGTAGAACACAGATGCAAAACAAACTAACAAGTGAGTCTTGATTATCGCTTAACCAGCAATAAACAGCAAATAACAAACATGTATCATCACTGAAATGGCACTGCTTATTTAAACTGTACCAGTGCTACGCCTGTGTGTCGTACGTTATTGTCCCACTTTAGCTCGCTGTTTCACACTCAAGATTCACTCATGCCCACTGCTATGGTACTGCTATGATGGTACCTCTGCTATGATACACAGAGGGCGCGCGCATATATGCAGTGTTTGTGGAGAGGAAGAGGAAACTGCTGAACACTCGATAATGTTCTGTAAAGGGCTTCACGCTATAGTTCAGGATGATGGCGAAGAGTTTTCCAAAGCACTGGGGTTTAGGGACAGGGAGTGCAAAATAGACTTTAAGTCGCTAGAATTACCTAGAAAGAGGTCATCTGATTGGTGGCTAAAGTCAAGGCACTAAATATTCAACCCTTAACTGGAAAGTACGAGTCCTCAACCTCACTATTTAAAGGGAAAAAATAAATCTAGTTTTTGGATCACTCAGTATTACAGCTTGGTGGCGTGAGCCACCGCCCGATCTAAAGGGTACAGCCATATCAATCCATCCATCCATCCATCCATCCAGCTGAGGCTTCTTTATACTTCACATGTAAAGCTCAACAAAAGCACATTCTGTCCTTCAATTAAATGAGATGCTTAGGGTAGATTGAATGTACATATTTAGTGCCCCTCAAGTGTACCAGTACATACATTTGTGCACCTTCAGATTTTTGGTATATTTTGTGCCGACATTAGATAATTAGTTCAGTTATTTTTCCAGCTCAGAAAAACATGACCACTCAGAAGCCGTCCTACTTATTCTCAACTAAACAATTTTTCATTCATACTTCTACGTCGTCTACAAAGTTTTCATCTTTAAAGTCACTATTAAACAACAAAGCAAATGAGCCCTTAAATTCACACTTTATTCCTTGTTCATAGCGAGGGTCTCGTTCTGGCATGTTCGGTGCCTTCAGGTAGTGTGCAATGAATAATTGATCAGCTGGAAGCTTGTAATAGGATCGCGTGCTGCGTGAATTCAAACATGCAGAAAAAAAAGTGTTCCACACTCGTCCTCACGGCAACAGGCGTTACTGATCAACGCTCCCGCGTTTAAATGACATATATCACCCCTGAAAAGTGGGTGGGGGGATAACCCCCACTGTAGCTTAGTCGTAGAGCATCGGATGCAATTTTCGAAGATTGCAGGTTTGGTTCCTGCCGGCGGCAAGTTATCTTTTCGTCCACTGTACTTTCTTCATATTTAACACTGCAACTACTTTTTTCATACGTCCCCTTAGCCTTCCTTGACCTCATTTCCTATTAGTGCTCTATAATATTGTGTCTAATGCCACTTGTTCAACACGTATGGCTTCGCCATTTCATATATGTTAGTGTAAGTCACGCCAGGATACCCAGGAGCTTATTTTTCTTTTTATACGACTTCTGCTATCAACTTGGGTTTCTCAACATCAGCATGTGGACATGTCAATATGAATCGATGTGATGTGAAACATGTTGTTATTGCCTATATTTATGCATACCTAAAGGTTTCTGCTACATTAATGCATGAAGGAAATTAAGCTAATCAATAAAACTTACAGGAATACAAATGGAGGAAAACGGTAACTTTAACATTGACAAGACATGTAGTTACAAGCAATGAACAAAATGCAACGGCAGGTATGTATTACTAAAAACCGACCAAAATACTTTTAAGTATTGCCTGGGTGGAAAAATGACTTAAATACGAAGTCATGATTAAAAAGTAACTCGATTGAGCTTGCACACTTGTACAGTAAGGTTGTTTCATAAGTATGGTAAAAATATAAGTAATGAAGCTGCTTGTAGGTTGTGCACAAGAGGCACCATCCATATGAAGGAACAACTTGTTCATTTTCGTCATAGTGCTTAGCAAGCGTGCAGCCATGGAAAATTGTTGCATAGACGACCACATACATGAAAGAAGGTCAAAAATTAAAAATGAAAACAAGAGGGTGTTCGAAGACTGAACCTTGCAGCACTCCACAGTACAGTACCGAGACAGTGCCCAGTGAACTGAGCAATTACGAAGCAAAAGATGCAAGACTCAACGAGTGAATGGACACATTAGCTGTTAATTGATTATTGTTGAATCACCAGGCACCTGATGGAAGGGAACTCGAAGCTGCATGCAGTCAAGAAAGGCTCTGCTATACTATATATGCAGTTTTATTGGGTAGAAGAATAGGACAAGTAAACCTTCATGACATTAAATCGGTGCTCAGAAGTACACGTGGCCCATTTTAAGATCCCAAAGTTATAATGTGATAAGCGCTATTTTTCGTAGATAGACGAGCTGCAGGAATGCTTGGGGGGTACGACACGGCAGGAGCACGAATACTTTCGAAACCTGTTCCTATTCATTGATCAGGTGATGCAAGAGCTCTCTTACAACTATGTGACAATGCACTCCTCCACATCTAAAACCTGAAGATACTTGGCGTGAAAAGGTCATCTTTTCATCCGAACACTGCGACATCATTGTAAGGAATTATCTTGGCATGTTGCAGTTCACTAGCATTATACATGGATCCCATACGTTGAGAGCATTACTAAAAAGGACATCGCTGCGCATTGTTTGCCTCCTGACAGTCTAAGCAAACTCCTTTCTGTCGAACTGGAAAGTCCTGAGAAGAGTGATCTTAAGGACAACAGTAGAGAAAACCGAAGCGGTCAGGTTGCTTCAAACCAGCCATCCCGAAGTTCTAATGATTATAAGCAGGCTGAATCATATTGTCTGAATTTCTCATAAACTGTGCTCTTGCTATTCAACACTGGAGAATGCATGGGTTGCACACGAAAAGACAGAATTCGATGAAAGCATGATCTGAGGATGTGTCCTTTAAACCGAAGAATAAAGTGCAACCCGATGATGAACTGCTTCTGATGGATGCCTCACGAAATGAACAGTAACCGTGTGACATATGAAAAACACATAGGCAACAAGAGATGACTTTCAAGTAAATAGCACAACACTGTCTGCACTTCGATGCGTGAGCTTTGAAGTTCCCACTACGAAATTGATGGTATTGAAACACACAACAGTGGGTGCTGCAACTGTAGCCGCCATCGGGCACAGAAACCGTACGACCCACGAAGAACACAGGGGTGACACGAGATGGCTTGCAGGTAAATATCACAGCACTGTCTGCACTTCGACGCTTCAGCTTTGAAGTTATTGTTGAGAAATCGACGGCGTTAAAACACACACCACTTGTAGCTTTAGCTGTAGCTGTAGCGGGTGAAGGGCACGACCGTCTGGAGTGGTAACACACAAAGTCCTCAAAATATTGCCGCGAAGGTAATAGTGGCTTTTTGTCACTGGTAAAACAGTGCATATGAGCACAGATAAGTGATGTATTTGAAGTGCAATGCGACACACGAAAAAACCAGTGGTGACAAGAATGCGCTTTGAAGTAGGGAGCACCACTGTGCCTGTTTTCAAGAGTTGCTGTTTAGTATTCAATAGCAGTAAAACACCGTGACAGCTTTTCGGCGCTACTGTGCAAGGCTCCACGGTGACAGTTGCCAAAGCTGTTGCAAGTGACATGCCTGATAAGCAGGCGACCACAATATCACAATATTTGTGGAACTGTCCTCAGGAACTATTCAAGGGAGAAGCTGATTATCATCTTTATTCATGTTGCTTTCATCGCTGCTCATCATGTCAGCATCCAAAATCACTACAACTCGTTGGTTAACATCAATGACATCATCAATGATGTGATCAGTCTTCATCATGTCATCCTCCTCTTTTATTGCATAGCTCACGTAATTTTTCCATTTTGTGCAGTGACTTGCTATATGCCTTTCCAAGCAAGAGCCTCGAGGCCTTCCATCCTGAAGTGTGTATTGGCTTTTGCCACATAACTTTTTAACATCACTCCACACGAGCTCAATCGCGCTGAGCTCACAGTGGTATGGCGGCAAGCGTCTGACAATGTGACCAGCATCAGCAGCATTGCAATAAGGTATCTATTACGCTCCGTACTTACGGTTTGAACAAACATTATCAGTTCTGCTTTCACAATGTCACTGCTCCATTTCACACCCTGAATTCAGAGAGAGCCAGGCCTGAATGTCTTTTTTCAACGTACCCTTAAAGGGTACCTTTTCAAGCTTTCCAGAATGATATGGTGCGTTATCAAGCAAAATGGCACTTTGCGGTGGCAAATACGGCAGTAGTTTTTTTGAAACCCCTCTTTGTTGTGGGCGCCATCCATTTCATCATGATAGTCACCTGTTCTCTTTCTGGCTCGAAATACTTCACAGGCAGCTGTGATGAAACCGTCCTTATTGCCAGTGAGTAACAATGAGCCAACCTCCCTTACCACTGAGGTTTGGTGGACCTGCCATCTGGTTTTATTTCTTGGCGTGCTCAGCAGACTTAAAGGTCTCGTCGACGAACGTCCGCCTCACAGTGTGCCCTGCGTTCAACCAAGTTTCATCAGTGTAGAACATAGGTCGCCCTGGCATCGAGCCTCCTTAATTTGGCGTAAGTACTTGCGTCGCTACTGGATGATGTGAGTGGCCTTGATCAGGAGCGAATTTCGGTAACGCTTCTTAATGCGGAAGCCTACCTTGAGAAGCATCCTGTGAATAGTTGTTGCGGACACGGAAGGCAGCTAGTCAATTCTTTGAAGTATGCGGCGAGCTGGAGCGCTGTCGAAATTTCCCCCCATTTATAAAATCCGTGCATGACTCTGCGGAACATACCAAGGCCGAAGCCGTCCAACAGCTGCTCCCGATCGCGGACCCTACCACCGCGAGACAGCGTCTTGGATGGAAGTACTTCGCCTTGCTTATCTTGCTCGACTACCCATTGTACAACGAACGCTCACTGATCGTCTACGCAGCCCTTCTCTTAATCAGAGAGCTCATTCTTGCATTTCTGCCACCCTCTTTACGAACTGTCTCGAACACATTTAGAGTCAACTGTTTCGCTCCCTCGTCGCAAAAGCTGATCCGGGAACGATATCGCACAGGTGAACCAGGCATCGCCATTTTGACAGGAGTAACGAAATCTCCCACCGCGGACTAATCATAACTCTAGACTGGGTCCTCCATGGGGCTGTGGACGCTCAGGCTGTGTGGACTACAATTAAAAATTTTGACAGTGTCGTACCATTCCTTCGTACTTCATAAGCAAAACCATAACACATACGAGCCAAAACAGCGTTATTTCTTTCGGCATTTGCAGGTTATACCACGTAAAAGCGATAACCCTTTCTTCAGTATCATGGAGCTACAAAAATTGGTTGATACAGGAAATGCGACAAAATCGTCATACGAATCACAACTACAACACGCAGAGAAGAAGCCTTCAAGTGAAAATTCTTCGACGAGACCGCTTGCAAAAGTCACGAGGACAAACAACGGGATACGTACATGGGGCACTACATCTCGCTTCCCAATAACCTGCGCTCGAGGGTCGTGTAGCCTTGGCTCTGCTGCACAGAACTTCTGCAACAGAGTATAGTTTCGTGCTCACCTTCTTAGAACTCACAGGTGGGATAGAGGGAACATGCGAGGCGTGTAGCATTAAAATTCACGTTCTATGGTGTTTGGAATGAGTGCATAAAGGGTACGAGCCTTTATTATGTTCGTGATTCGGCCATCTTTGCGTGCGATTTACGATATGTGGTGTCCGGGTATACTCTAGCAACTAAAGCTACAGCAAAGGTTAAGGTATGGTCATGGTCGTTAGTCGAGGAGAAGGAGATGCGCTTTTAAATGTCAACGTGGATAGGTTCACACAAAGTGGTGCTACATCTGCCGAACCCCGATGGCGGGATACAAGAGGATTACAGAGTGAAAAGGTATAATCAAGCAAATACTTGTAGGAAAAAAACAAATAGCGTAACAAGTGGGAGAAAACACAATTATATACCAATATTTTCGCCCATAAAAAGAAAGACGTCAAACAAAAGCTGGGACACAGAGCATAGTGACAACAAGATAGTTTACTGCTCAACGCTAATCGTATAAAAATGTGCACGAACCGAAATGTGGATAGTTATTGTTAGTTAATGAAGTGCGAGCCTCAATACAGCCCGAGCTTTTCTGGGTGTCTTTAAGTGTTATAACTTCAGGAAGACAGTTACAGTCTTCAGGGGCTGCAGTAAGAAATTATGTATTGGAGGCAAGGGTCGAACTATGGATGCGTTGAACGCAGTTGGAATCGAACAAGCCGTAAGAAGTTCCGATGGGTGGCTGTAACAAAGTACCATGTAGCTGGAAAAAGTTGATTGATTGATTGAATTGTGGGGTTTAACGTCCCAAAACCACTTCTGATTATGAGAGACGCCGTAGTGGAGGGCTCCGGAAATTTTGACCACCTGGGGTTCTTTAACGTGCACCCAAATCTGAGTACACGGGCCTACAACATTTCCGCCTCCATCAGAAATGCAGCCGCCGCAGCCGGGAATCGAACCCGCGACCTGCGGGTCAGCAGACGAGTACCTTAGCCACTAGACCACCGCGGCGGGGCAGCTGGAAAAAGTTATAGTTATAGATTTGGACGATCAAAAAATTCTGTGTTTGACTGCTAAAGTGAAAAGTGTGAAACATTATTCAACGCGGAGTATGCTGAAGCGCAATTAATAGTTCGTTGTATAACTATACAGCCCGAAATCGGACTGATTCCAAAGAAATGAATGAGTAGACTTGATTCGGCTCCAATTGGAGGAGGCATATTCGAGCTTGCTTCTAAGCAAAACTTCATGTTAATTTTTGTTTTCTATATTCCGAAGGGGCAGGCGTAACCTATAGGGTTTCGTGGGAAGCATGATAATTTCGGAAAAAAAAAAGTCCGGGAGCAGCGGCTTATGCCGAAATATTAGCATTGAACTAAGCGTTGCGAGGGAGACTGACGTCTTGACTTGTAAAACGTTCCCCAACACTCCAAGCATGCCGAGTAACTGGCGCCGATAGGGTAGCTCATGGTGAAACGTAACGCATCGGCACTAGTCATGGCAGAGCGGATACACCTGTTTCATCACTAAGAAATGCAAGTTACAGTGCTGTGACGTGCGTATTATAAGTACCAATCGTAGGTGCGTTCGCGCAACTCTTGACTATAGTATGCCGAGTTATAGATCTGATGTTTATCACCTTGTAATAAAGGAAGAAGGTCAACACTGCAACCGAAATAGGCGTTGTACTGACGTGACGCTTGCGTAGGGTCTTTGATTGATTTGATTGATTGATATGTGGGGTTTAACGTCCCAAAACCACTATATGATTATGAGAGACGCCGTAGTGGAGGGCTCCGGAAATTTCGACCACCTGGGTTTCTTTAACGTGCACCCAAATCTGAGCACACAGGCCTACAACATTTCCGCCTCCATCGGAAATGCAGCCGCCGCAGCCGGGTTTTGAACCCGCGACCTGCGGGTCAGCAGCCGAGTGCCTTAGCCACTAGACCACCACGGCGGGGCTGCGTAGGGTCTTTCTCAGCAGCAATGCACTGATGGGGATCTTGCGTAAAATGCTTGACTGCAATGCAAAATGCCTAGTCTTGATTTTAGCTGCACCATGTCTTTTGTTCGTTTCGTCCTTCAAGATATTTCGCTAATCTACAACGCCGCCGAAGCCAGTAGAGCATATGAGACACGGGCTCCTTCACGCTATAGTCATTACAGACTCAGAATCACCTGCCGCGCGTGCCCGCATATCACGTGCCGCGGTATTCGATTATGTGCCACATATTTCTGGAGAAATGCATTACGTGACATACGTGACAGTGATTGATTGATTGATATGTGGGGTTTAACGTCGCAAAACCACTGATGATTATAAGAGACGCCGTAGTGGAGGGCTCTGGAAATTTCGACCACCTGGGGTTCTTTAACTTGCACCCCAATCTGAGTACACGGGCCTACAACATCTCCACCTCCATCGGAAATGCAGCCGCCGCAGCCGGGATTCAAACCCGCGACGTGCGGGTCAGCAGCCGAGTACCTTAGCCACTAGACCACAGCGGCGAGGCATACGTGACAGCGAAGTAATGTCGCTTATACCAAGACCTACGAATCGTGTTCGTCATACATTGACGTCTTCTTACGCGAATGGGCCACATGAACGCCGAGACATGGGCGAATAGATGGAAATGGGCAAAGTCCGTTAGGATCGCTATGAAATGCTTCACGTTTTACAAGTGAAAATAAAGCAAATCAAATGGTCACTATGAAACGAGAAAGCATAAACTTTCGCATGCGCTTTTTTTTAGGCAGAGATAGCTAAATTACAACAATCTCGCTTTAATAAGAGGAGTCTTTAATAGTAGATATGTCAATGATATACACGAGAAATAACAAGGGCTCAAGCACGGAACCCTGGGGCACTCCTGACGTAATCGGTATCTGATGCAATGTTTTCGACAACAACAAACTGAGACCTATTAGACAAAACCTCACGCACCCTAGCAATAAATTCTCCGTCCCCAATGATGTTTTGTAGTTTAGCTATTAGCATGGTTTTACAAACGCAATATACGCTTTTGAAAAGTCGAGTAATATTATGTCTATTTGGTTGTGATTGTCAATGACTAGCACAATATCGTGTATGACCTCAGTCAGCTGCGTCGTGGTCAATAAAGCCCTACGAAATCCATGCTGGTTGTGGGACAGGATGCCCTCGTTTTCGAAAAAAAGTTGTTAAATGTTTTAGGGCCATGTGTTTGAGTAGTTTGCATACCATGCTAGCTAAAGATATCGGTCTGAAATTGGATTCAATAGATTTATCTCCCGAGTTGTAAATTTGAATAATTTTGCTATTTTCCAATCTTCTGATAGTTTTGATGTTGAAATTGATTTACGGAAAATACTGCCGAGATATCTGCTACACAATTCTGCGTACCTTTTTAGGAAATTGGTAAGGTATATAATCCGGACCACATGGTTTTTTAGTATCTAGAGCAATCAGAAGATATGGAAAACAAGTGTCTGTGATAACGACAGTGTCAATCACAGACACCGCGCGTTGAAACGTTTCCGACATGACGCCATTATCTCTTGCAAAAACTGAATGAAAGAACTGGTTATATCTGTTGGCTTTATGAAATTTTTCATGTGACGATAGTTGAGTGGTGAGCGTGTTCTTTCGGCGAAAGTGGTTTCAACATCTTTGTGGATTACTTTTAAGAAAGCTAGGGTGTACAGCATTGAAATAGTTGTGTTTGGCTTCCTTGGAATTTTGTTTAATGTTTTTTGCGGCAAGCGCAAGTCTGGCCGTGCTAAATAAGTCATTTTCGGCAGCCTTGTTAATTTTCCGTAATTTTTTGATTTGGTGCTTTGCGTGTATTACTTCACGAGAAATTCGCGGGTTATTCTTTAATGTCTTTTTTGAATTTGACCGGAATAAAATTTGTTACACAGTGTGACACTATGTCTTTAAAGCGCAACCAGACAGCATTTACATCAGTGAAAGGATCTGAGGCCAGTGCCAAAAACTTACGAAAAACTTGCGAAAAGTCCTACGAAAAACTGCCTCGGCATCAGTTACCTCTGGCAGAATGACCAGTGGGATATATTTCTTTATAGCTAAGACTACGCCTCCATCACGTGATTGCCTGTCTTTTCGAACAAGTACATAGTGTGGGGGAGTAATTTTATCACTCGATATGGGCAGGCATAACCACGTTTCAGTCATTGCTGCTATATCTGGTTCACGATCGAGCAATAAGTTTTCAAATGGCTGTACCTTATTCAGGATACTTCGAGCGTTTATGTTTAGCAGATTTATTTTTTCTTGTGCTTGTTTTGACGAGATCCTGGATGGTACGCATCCTTTTTTTGTTTCTTCTACACTCTCGGCGTTTTTTTTCAGTAATTTTTGCCTGCTTTCCTATTTCAACTTTGTCATTCTTTTCGTCATCCCAGATGTAAACACGGTTATTAATGAACAGCTTGTTGTACAATAACGACACCTTGTCTTTGTTTTCACGGTTTTGCTTAGCACTGTCCCAGAGTTTCTTGCGGGTTTCTCTAAGTTTTCGTGAGAAGTCTTCTCCTATCGAATAATCCGCATTTTTCAGCATGAAGCCGTTCTTGATTATGACATTTTTACTTCTTTCGTGAAGTAATATAAGTATGATTGGCCTCGTTTTGTTTGGTCCACTTCTCCCTAAGTGATGTATTTGCTCGATGGCCACAGGTTCGAGTTGAAGGGTTTTTGTGTATATTTCCTCGTTTACGACCTCTGCAAGCGCTTCGCTAGTTTCAACTTCCGCTCCTGGTATACCATAAACTATTAGGTTTGACCTTCTTCTGCGGTTTTCTCGGTCTTGTATTCTCGCTTCGCGGCTTTCAATTACTTTATTCATGCCATCCATTGGTTCATGGCACGCAAGGACTTCAGCTTTAAGTTTCGTAATGACATCAAGCTTGCCATCTATATCTGCTGAACGCTTTTCTTCATATCTTTATTATCCGAAGCTATTTCAGTGTGTTTTCTGGCGATTTCCTTCAAGTCAGGACCAGGGTTGCTTTCAATATCTCCACCCATCAGCAGTAGCTTCCTGAGAGATGTAATACATATCTTCCTAACAGATGCATGTTAATCTTCTGTGCAACACGGTTCTCCAATGTGTGTTATTTATCTCAAATATATATTGTACTTTTATCATCTAGTAAGGTTATAATTATATTCGAAAAACATTTTTCCCTGTAAAAACGACACCAATAACGAAACGAGGAAGAAGAAGGGCGATTGCCATCAGCCATCGAGTGACACTTCGGAGGTCACAAAGATATCTAGAAAAGACGAAGATCGCAACGAATCATTATATGATACGCCAGATGTTTAAGATTTCATGTGAACAATATTCTCATTTCTTCATACATGAAGGAATATCAGCCAATCTCTATTTTTGGGTACGTGTCTTATGTGAAGAAACATCATCATCGTCAACAACGCCTCCAAATGCATGTCCACCAGCCATCGCACCGCGTCGGACGCCAGGTCGAGTTGCGTTTTTTTTTTTTCACAAATTGCTAGGAGAGGACTTTGCACATGGCTCTGCCTATTTTTTTAACCTTTGTTTGGCTTTAATTGGTCGCACACAAGTCACGGCCCCGTTATAAAGTAGACACTTATAGCATCAATGAATTCGCCTACCCGACTGAACACAGTAAAAAAGACAGGTGGCTTTTGTGCCATAATAACCACGGTTGATCACTGCTTGAATTCTTCCTGTCGCAAAACAATGTTAATAAAAACTGTTTGGGCTATGCCAGTTGCCAGAAATAAGCCTGAAACCAATTTTTATCTTCTGTGGTAAGCAGCCGAAAAAAGGTAGACGATATAGCAGAAAGAAGGCGGGAGCGCGAGCTGTAACTAACCTGAAAACATCCAACATTTTCTTCTCAGACGCCAATGTATGAAAAATCAAAGTAGTATGTGTTTCAAAATTTTATTTTAAGATCTAACAATTTCACTTCATACTCCCAATATATTGTTTATCAAGCTGCTATATCTATTGTATATTATATCATATATTGATATATTGTATATCAAGACTTTAGCGACAGGAACATCTGCGGGGTCCTCTGCGAATTGCTATAAGATAGAAATAGAATACCTTGCTGAGCCATTTATCAATTCTCTATTTTTGCTAACCAAGCTTAAATTTCTTATTTCATCATTATATACACTATATTGGCTTAACTTATTGAAGAATTTTGAATTATGATTATGCCTCAGTTATTCGAACAGTTCTGCTATTTAAATTTTTTCACTTTTTCTTTTTTCACGTTGTATCAAAACAAGATCTTCTTGTTAAAACAAAGTAACCATCTTTTTATAGCCCTCATAGTCGTTAACTGTTCACTTACATTAACTGCCGGCTTTTTGTCCAAACCCCTTTAGTGGGTAAGAGCCGCAAAATAGGAACAAGCAAGCAAGCGCGAGCATTCGGCCCGTGCCTCGAGGAGCGGGAACGCTGACGAGGCACTCGACTCTGGGCCGTCGGCGAGGACGGCTGCCGCCGCTCCTGGCTCGTCTACCATCTGACACGGGGCCATGGCTTCCTAGCCCGCCTAAGCTCACCGGGCGTGGCTAGGAGCGGCCACTAGGGAGGCGGAGCTGGAGACGCGGGTAAGCATCCCCGTCGTCGTCGTCAACCGCCATGGCCTCTACGTGATCATGGCCGTGTTCGGCGGAGCCATACTGGGCGGTTCCTGCGTCTTGGGCTGCTTTGACATGCTGAACAGAAAAGGCTGAAGAGGTACGCAGTTCCATCGCCTCCCGGATCAACTCCTCAGATCCGCTCTGTAATGGCAACCCAAGTATCAACCATCTAAGCAGGAGCGACACCCGCACGGACGCCATCAAGGCCCCGTTTCCTGGCATTCGGCGAGAATGAGAGTTGGAAACAGACGCCATCAGGGCTTCGTTTTCTACTATTTGGCGAAGATGAGAGTTTCGCGCGGACGCAATCAAGGCGCCGGTTCCTAGTACTCGGCATGGGTGAGAGTTGAACACAGACACCTTCAAGGCTTGTTTTCCCGGTAGTCTTCAAGGATTCCAATTTTATATTTGTAGAACGCAGCTCACAGTTTGAGGGAACAGTTCCACCAATTCTTTCGCGGTCCAGAGAGTGGAGTTCTTCTTAAAGTGATGTCCACGCTGGAGGCAACCGAAGCTGTGGTACCCGGGCGCGGTTCAGGGCGCCGGCGGCGGCTTCACGTCTGCTGCAGTGGCCGCAACCGTGTCCAGTGCTGCAGCAGTGACCTCCATCATGGCAACGATTACGGGAAAGTGGTACAGTGTGTTTTTTCAAATAGAGCAGCTTTATTGCCAATCGACAGAACGCTGCGGCCTGAATTCAATCAGTGTTAAATTGCGCGTCTGTGGCGATATGCTGGTCTTCGGGAGAGACTTTTCATCATTATAGCAACTGTGGAGCAGAGACTCGTATCAATAGCAAAGACTATGCATTAAGTGATCAGACAGGACTGAAAAACTATTGCAGAAGTCTTCTCTCAATGTTCTACTCTGGAGAGGGGGGCAAACACCACCGGTGGTCAGTTATGAAGGGCACAATGGAGAGTAACGGTGCCTTGGTGCTTAGACTTTTTTTTTGCCCATGGCCTTTTTTTTCTGCACTGAAATGAAGGTCATTAGGTGGGCACTAGAGTATGCTTGCTTTTTCAAGTTTTCGTCTTTTCAACTCAACTTTTCTTTCAATACATACGTTTGCATTTTGCAGTCTTTACTACTGTGTCTGTTTTTGGTTGATTTCAGCCTGGTCCATCATCACGCGGAATCTAATGCCGATCACTAAAAGAAACATATACTGACGACACAGTCTCTGCGCAAAAGTTTTTCGGTGTAAGCTGCAGTATCACGCAGATTTCTCATATTCATATTATTTCCTTATGAGCAAGAACAGGGAAAAAGTCATGCGAGGACGCAGGTAAAACGGGTACGGTCATAAATATTACTTTTTTAAATATTGGGCAAGCATGGGCGTGTAAATTTGTCGATACAAAATGCTCAATAACGGGTGATGTATTTCCTTGTGCGAGCGGTGACTAAATCCAGCCTTTCAAAGTATAGCAAGATTGTTGTAATGTAGCTGACTCAACCTAAAGTGTAAAGAAAGTTCATTAGGCTAATGCTAAGAGCACACGCTAAAGTTGTTGCTTTCACGATTTATAAAGACCATTTGATTTGCTTTAATTTACATTTGTTAATGGTCAAGATTTCTTAGTGAATCAAAGGCACTTTCCCCATTCCATTCTATAGGTTATGTATCACTGCTCATGTGGCCGATACGTTAACCATGTGTAGAGTGAAATTCACGTAAGAAGACGTCGATCTATGACGAACACGATTCACAGGCCTTGGTGTAAGCTACATGACTTCGCTGTCACGTATGTCATGGAATCCATTTATTCAGAAACGTGTGGCACATAACCAAATACCGTGGCCCATGATATGTGGGCACGCGTAGCAGGTGATTCTGAGACTGTAATGAATATAATGACGGAGCTCATTTCCCATAAATTCCGTTGCCGGCGTCGGCAGCGTTGTCGATTGGCGAAATATCTTGATGGAAGCAACGAACTAAGACATGGCCCCTGCTGAAATCAGAACTAGGTATTTTGCATAGCAGTCCAGCATTTTACCCCAGATCCCCACGAGTGCGTTGCTTCGGAAAAATACCCTACTCAAGCGTAACGTCAATAAAACACCCATTTCGGTTGCAGTGTTGACCGTCTTCCTTTATTACAAGGTAGTAAATATCAATCACATCAATGACTCGGCAAACTATAGTCAGAAGTTCCGCGAATGCACCTACGATCAGTACTTATAGTATGCACGTCATCGCACCGTAACGTGCATATCTTAGCGATGAATAGGGTCCGAACGCACCTGCATGTATATCTACGCATAAAACTGGAAATGAATAACGATATCAGTGTAGATATCACTGAACGAGTGTAATACGTTGAACATAGAAGATGAGCGGCATGCGAGTTGTAGCATACCGGTACATGTGGTCAAAACATTCTATCGTGAGGAATGCAAGCTGCAACATTGAATTAATAGTTATTCAATGATGAACTGCCGATAAAGTGGTTTGGCTTTTAATACCATCGCGGTTTGATTGTGCCGTTGACACAAGATGGCAGAGAAGTGTTACGGCTATAGATTTTTTAAATATTTATGGACCAGTCACGCGCTCAAAAAAGGAAAAGTAAACATATTCTAAATGTGTTTAAAGACGAAGGAATGGAACTAGAAATAATGTGTGAGAGGCCTTACGCTATTAATTTTTGGTTTCTTATAGGATCCTTAAGTGTCTCAGCGGATCATATTTGCTAGCAGTATATTGCACATTGAGTGAGACCACTATTGAATGGCTCGTCGGTGCATTCAAATATTGTTGAATGAGGAATAATGACTTCCGCTCGGCAAAAAAAAGAAAAAAACTTGGACACATTACATTATCGATAGTTTCCAGCTGAGGAAGGTATCGTGTCCTGCCTATACGATATGCATCGGCTTCTGAACAGCTCTTTCGCATTGCAAACAAAGTTCAATTTGGACAACCTTCCCTTAGAAGAAATTAGGATTGCTGCAGTTATTGTATACATACGTTCTGCAGTATGAAAGAAAGTTGGGAAGAGATACGAGGTGTGAGGGTTACGTTTTCACACCATACGCTTAGCAATACTTCTTCCGTAGAGCAATGGTCTAGTCAATGCATCTAATTTACGAAATTGCGCTTACTTCTAAAGAACTATTTAAATACACCAGAAGCGTACAATTTACTCGTAAACAGCGTCAAACGACATTAATTTCTAATGCATCCGTGAATTTGTAGACAGTGCTTGCATCTGTTAGGCAACAGAGTTGTACTGTTCTTTTTATTTATGTGGAAGGTGGACTGACACTGAAGGATAATTATAGTATTGTTTAACCAACGCTTCTCAGCCAATTAGCTGGTGGAACTGAGGGACCGCAGTGCAAATGGTAGACATGCCATCGCCCCCAAACACTGAAGTTTGTCAGTGAATCACGTAGTAACATATCACACCTCCCCGAGTTCACTTGATCCGAGAAGTGCTGCCACGGTGCAAACGGAAAGTTGAAGCGGGAGGCCCACGCACTCCCTGTGGCGGCTGCTGCGGTGTACCATCTGTTCCCATTAACCTTTGCGCGTCTGTTGGCGGGACTAGTCTGCTTGAAGAAGGTCTATTGTGGGTAGTTGATAGGCCAAACGTATTACAAGGTGTTTCAGCTAAAAAAGTGCCGAGCAATAAAATTTAAAATTGAGTGTTACGCATCTTCAGCTAGCGCAGTATTATTCTTAGTTATACGTACCACGGCAGAATATTTTTGATCTGCCAAACACGGTACTTAACAAAGATTGCTTAATGAACTTTTCAAATGCTGTTTCTAGAGAAATAATTTCAATACAATACTTGTAGCTCTTGTCCAGGAATAACAAAGTTTTCAAGGCACGGTAAGATAACAACGCTCGTTAGTTTTTTCCAGGGTTTGTTTAAAAAGCCCGAAATTTAAAAAAATACTACGTGATTGCCGCCTAACGCGTGGCGCTTTGAGTGCCCTCAAGTGTGGTTTGGAGGAATTCACGAAGGCTTCTCACACACGAATGTCGCTTAAACAGGCTATCGGCGCCTACAATGGACCTGAAGCGTTGGTTGGATGGTACGAATAAAAAAAAGGTGGAGGGAAGCAAACAAAAGAAACAAAGACAATAAAGTTCGACGAAAAAAGTGGCTGGAACGTGCAATGCGATACAAGACCAGAGGCAGCAATTCTCCTTGCGCAGGCCTTTTTTTCTTTTTTTTTCGGGTTAACTATATACATATTGGTGGTAGAGAGGGTGACACTTCGATAAAGAAAGGATGTAAAAGCTTCAAAGGCAATTATTCCAGAAGTCTTGTTATTTTTTTGTCATATCTGCATTGATTACGTACGTGCGATTGCTCTACAGTATACTTGCAAGAAATACGGCACGATTGGCTGTCGGTTCAAAAGTATATTGCTCGTACTTCGTCTCCATCTAGAAATTCATGTTTAGTTCCTGTCTGTTGGAGAGCAGTGCGTATAAATAAAAAACAAATATAAAACTGTTGTGTGCTCTTATAGCTAACTCTTAAATAGTAGGAAACCTAAGTGTTCGAAAGAGATCAGCGTAATTACAAAGCCCAAAGCGCTTTTAATGAGATGTCATTACATAGCGTGCTTCATGAGGCGTGGTATTCATGAGACGAGGAATGTGTGTAGGGGCTCCTCCTTCCATCAGCCTCTATACACAATCTACATCGAGTCGGCACATTTTCTGTAGGGTTTCGAAGCATTCGTGGTGTAATACAGCGGCATACATCTGCTATTTTAGACTTCAGTCTCTCGGGCGTTGTCGTCGCTTCTGTGTAGACGTGGTCTTTAATGTATCTCCATAAAAAGAAATCCAGCGGAGTCAAGTCTTGGGATCTTGTGGGCCACTCTACAGGTCCAAGACGTCGGAATTATTTCTAGGGAAATTCTCAATCAAGCCACGTTCGAGTCCGTGCGCAGCTGTGCGGAGGAGCTCCGTCTTGCTGGAACCAGATATTCCGAAGTGTGCTACAGGAGGTTGCAGGTGAAGTCACTCAGCGGGTCATTTAGTCTTTCGCTGATATAGCGTTCTGCAGTGAGTGTTCCATCGAAAAAGACCGCGCCAATATTCTTGCCATCGTAAATACCGCACCAAACGCTGAAAGTTTACTGCACCTGGTGTTGTGACTGCGACACCTAGTGAGGATTTATAGCCCTCAAGTAACGACGACTGTGAACACTGTTTGTACAGTGCGTGAAAAGCGACCTTCATTGGATCAGATTATGTTCTACAGAAAGTCGGGATTGCCTTCTTCCTGTATGAGTATCCACTTGCAGAAGTCAAGACGGCTTTGCATGTCTTCCAGCTGTTGATGCAGATGAACGTGGTATGGGTGAAGTCCTCCGCTCTTGAGTACGCGCCAAACACTGCTGCTGGAAACGCCGGTGTCAGCAGTCACGTCACACACGCTTGCGTGGGGATGGGCTGCCATGTAAGCAAGAATGTCTGTTTTAAAATACTCATTCACACCTTTTGTGCGCTAACGCTGCTTTTTTAACGTGTCTGTCTCCTTGAGCGTTTCGTAATTTCGCACCAATGTCAAAATATTTACCCGATATCCTGGGTATCATCTTCGAAATCATTTTGCCGCCTCTCTCCTATTTCCTTTCACTCGGGCGAGGGCGAGAACCATATTCGCACGTTCTTCATCAGTTAAACGCATCATTCAAGACTAAGACTTTGCCTTGTCGAAACGTGTCCAGAAAAACAGCGCACCACATATAGGCCTCCACACCTCGGCCAGGAGGCGCTGCGCCGCGCGCTTTTCGCCGCCCTTATAGCAAAAGACGGTCGCTCGGCACCGTGCTCTCGCCTTCTGCCTGCGCTATCTGAGCACGTTCACGGGCTTTCCACGTGCTGTTCTCTGGTCTTCCTGCACGCGCAGCATCACCTGTGACTTGCCTCGAAGGTTTTAAAAAGATTATAAAAACGTTTTCGCTGTGTGATTTCTATCAGAAGCGATAGCGGTTTATTGACAACCTTCGCAGGACAAAGCAAGTCAAACACGATATCTTTGAGCGAGTTCTACTTGAATGTCGATGGTGAACAGCTGCCTTTCTATGACATTAATTGTGAGGTGACGGCGCGATTTCTATAAGTATGTTACGGATAAAAGACGCATTTGTTGCGGCATCCTTGTCATCTCGGAGCTGTCGGCAAACTATCACCACGATTTCGCGTGCGTTTGTACATAGCGTTCTCATTCCCATTGCTTGAATGCTAAGTTTGTCACGCGGCTTTCCATTAATTTGGTAGTCAGTGTGAAGAGACTAAACTTCCGTCTCCCCTGTTCAGTCCCAGGCACCATTTCAGTGTGGTGTGTTCAGTTTCTTGAGAGTTTCGATTTTCGTTGTTAATCGAATGTTAGCAAGGTCGTAATATAAGTTCACTGACACCTAGGATTTCTCGCAGCTACTTTGAAAGTATAATGATGCGCACAAAAAAAGTATGTTATGTTCGCGTCTACCATGCTTGTTTCATTTCACACAATATCCACGCCTGAACACATCGTGTTTAATTATTCAAATGTCCATTTGGTTGTTTTGAGAGCTCGCGCAGTCGTCGTCAGTTCACGTAGTACCCACTAAGATCGAGCATGTTTTTAGTTACGCCAAGATTTGCCCCTGACAACCGCGTCAAATTACGCAAAACCATCAAAAGTTTTATCTGTGCTTTGGTTCTTTTTTCAACTCGTTTTCATAGCTGCAGCTGTACATAGCCCTCGGCTTGGGTTTATGCAAGAATATAATCTTTCACGTGCCAAAACCATCATATCTTAAGGAGGCACGCCGTGGTTCGAGACTCCAGATTGATTCCGGCCACCTGAGGCTTTCTCTTTTTTTTTAACGTGCGCCTAAATCTATTTCAAGTATAGGGTGCGACGACGACGGACAGAGGGGGAACATACCGGAGCATCACTTCAGTTTACATTGAGCGTGATACCACTGTACGCTTGAAATACGCAACACCAACACGCCCTGTCTGTCATTCTTGCACCTAAATTTCAGTGCACTGTTAGTGCCTTTCGCTCCCATGAAACTACAGCTGGCGTATGCCAGAATCGAACCTATCACTTCGACCTTAGCATCGCAAGACCTCATCATGCTAGCTCATCGGTTGGTGTTGCTTGCAAGACGTGTACGTTAAACTCTCAGCAAGAACCCGCAGCACAAATCGGTTTACACTGAGCGTCGATGAGAAGTCGGCAGCAATCAGCTGAATGAAACACTTGCAAGGCTCATAGCACTGTATTTTAAGTGGATTAAGCTAGCAAGCCCACCCGCTTTCACTACCGATGGTTGTCTCGGAAATTGAGAGCCCTGTCGCGATATGTACAGCGGTTGTCTATTTGCTGCAGTTTAAGTTTATAATACGCTTTGTCTTAATGTGAGTCCGGTCATATCGTTTATTTCAGGTAATTAATAGTTAGTAGTGCTGTGCCCAACAAAAAGTTTGAAAGTAACGACACTCTGGAGTATAGGCGAATTGCCATAATCTACTCTTGACGCCTTTGCTTCTCGCACCGCTTGCATTGGAAACGGTAGAACCCGATGGGCAGTCTTCACCCTAATTGTTTGAACTTTTGTATTAGCTCAAAATGCAGCAGTAGTGTGTGCCTGCTTTCCAGAATGACGAAGGAGCGCTGCCGATAGCGTGCAAAATACGAGATAAGCGCCCCAAGGAACACGTTTTCCAAGCGCGCAATGGGAAAACCCAGCAAGCGTGGCCCGTCCCAGCGACCAGAGCTTCGTCCCATTTTCACTAGCGTGATGAACGGCGCTGCGCAAACACTGAGCCTGTC
Organism: Rhipicephalus annulatus; assembly: GCA_013436015.1. Classification (NCBI taxonomy): domain Eukaryota; kingdom Metazoa; phylum Arthropoda; class Arachnida; order Ixodida; family Ixodidae; genus Rhipicephalus; species Rhipicephalus annulatus. The sequence goes on from WOVY01009330.1 coordinate 1,048,950, forward strand.
TTCCCAGTTCCAATTTTGCTTTTGATATCCTTGTTTTATCAAAATGCCACTCTCCCCCCTACCATATTGTTCATCGTTGGCCCGAAAATATAAAAAAAACCGTCTGTGGTGCGCTGAATGCTGTGTCCGGTCTTGAATTGCAATGCACGTGGCAGCCACAGTACCGTCAACGTTTATTGTCTTTGTTTTATTCTCAGTTTGCCCCCCCTTTCTTATTATTACTATCCAACCATCGCCTAATGTCCATCGTAGTCACAAATTGCCTGTTCAAGCGACCTTCATGCGTGAGAAGCCTTCACTAATTCGTTCAAATCACTTTGAGGGCACTCAAAGCGCCGCACGTTAGGCGGCAATCACTTGGGTATTTTTGAATTTCGCGCACGTTATACAAATCCCGGTAGAAAATTAACCAGCGTTGTTATCTTAGCCTAACTTGAAAATTTCGTGATACTGAGATAGGAGCTACAAGTCTTGTGATGAATTTTTTCTCTATCAGTATTTAAAATTTTTTTGTCAATCTATAATAAATATCGCACTCGGCGGATCAAACAAAGTATTCTGACCTGCTACGTACAGCTAAGAACAATACTGCGCTAGCTGGAGACGCGTAGCACTCATTTTTATTTTTTTTTGTTTTGTGCTTTTTAGCTGAGACACTCTGTATATTGAACACCATGTCATACGCTGGCGCGTAATGTTTCGATGTGAAATGAACAGCACTACCATTGTACTACCGTTTTCATTCCTCCTGAGCCAAACTCCCCTCCCCCTCCCACACACACACACACACACACACACACACACGCACGCACGCACACGCACACACGCACACGCACACGCACACACACACACACACACGCACACACACACGCACGCACACACACACACACACACTAACACACACACACACACACACATAAACTATCTCCCTGAAGGGGCCCTAAAATCTTTTTTTCTAGTAACTATGGAATAAATTCGCTGAAAGAGCTTATTACCTCACGAATTCAATGCCGCAAAAATTTTGATTCGTGCAGTGCGAGTAGAGTTACAAAGCTCTGTCGCCTACTGCAATACCATTCTCTCTTCACTCGTTCCAACGAAAGCGCTAGAAGCTAAGCAGAGATGGACGGCAGGCGCAAAGAAAATACGTCAGTCGCGCTTGGTGACCTTCAGCACATTTTCTTTTTTTTTCAAACGCGCGACTTGTTCAATGTAATCGCGCACGCCCACGCGTCGACAAGTCGCGGGTTCCCGCGGCGATTTTTGTAACGACCGAGTGCGCGATGTTCAAATCAGCCAATGGCGGGTAGATGGACTTTTTAGAGTGGTTTTTGAGCGTTTTACGCAATATTTCGGGAAAATAGAAAGCAATCTTTAGCTGACTTATACTTTATTGCGAATGCCATACCGCGTGCTGCGCTAGAATATTTGGCTCACGTTAGTCGTGTGCCTGTACTACCGATCGGCAGCCTTTTCTGACCATGCTCAAAAAGTGTTGCGGAGCCCCTTTAAGGCTATTTATTGGTATCACGTTAAGAGTACCCAGCTAAGAAGATCCACTGTCCTGCTCGCCCCTTTTCAAGCAGCGCCAGATCTGTAGTGATACAGTCACGCGTGGTTAAAAGGTTATCGCGCGAGCCCCGACGAAGAGCTGCAACAGCGCCAGGTCCCAGAATACTCTTTCGATGACAGCGTGGTATCACGCAAGCTTCACTCACTCTTTTTGCTCTTCCTTAAGCCGCGATCCCTCCCGTCTCGGGAAGCTCCGTAAATGAAGCAGTGGGAAGCACCAGCTTTAAAACATCTTACCAGCAATTTTTGTTATCACTAGCAGCTATAGGAGACCACAGAGAATACACTTGATTGCAAATTATGGAAGGCTCAAAATAGAAAGAAAGGGCGTAGAGTTCGTCCTCGGGGTGATTGTTGCATGATGAAACATCCAACGAGAGAGCTATTAATGCGCAATCTTGATTTTTACTGTTCTGAAACGCACCGCTAGGCCCGCCGCTAGGTCCATGCGTTTGTTGCTCCGTCCGTCCGCACGCTTCGCCTCACCATTCATTATTCACCTCGTGGATATGCTGTGATTTTTTCGGCTATTCGTGCGTTGCTTCAAGGTGGAGTTTTCATCAATATGCTAAATTCTTTTCTTAGAAACAAGAAGGTAAATTGTTTACCATTTTTATAGAAAATTATGTCAGGAAAAAATGTCTGAAACGTACCTTGTTGCATTCAGCCAGTCACTGCTTTATGATTACCCGCCGTAAACATGAACGATCCTTGGCACCCATATTTGCACGAACTAATGCTTACAAATACAGTTATTTTCCCAGAACAGTTGATGAATGCAATTCACTGCCTCATGAGACTTTTTTCGGCTGACAATTTCGCTATGTCGCTGGAACGTTATCCACTTGGTGATTAGGGTGTTCAAATGTGTTATTATTTTTTGTTGCTGCTTCGCAGACATGTGAACTCTGTTAGCGTATGGATACATGTTGTTTTTTTGCTGTTACGAATCACTTGATAATTCCTATGCCCGTCCTGTCTGTACCTAGATACTCGTCTGCAGTATGTCTAATTAAAAAATAAAATAAATAAAAATATTCGGCTCATGCGCCACTTTGGTCTGCTTTCTCTGCAAACAATTACGTGGGGTAACGCAGCTTCTCAATTGTACTTTTTGTGACTGTTCAGATTCGATTACGAGAACGTTTACTGCAGAAAACAAATAAATGGATGAATAGAGATTGCACTGATTGGCGCTCGTTTCCATAAGATGATTTATTTTGTCATCTGTTTTTTTTTTGAAGGGTGAATCAACTAACAAAAACCGTGAAAGAGCTGCGGTTCATAGAAAGAAATAAAAAAATACAGAGGCGCAACGAAAAAAAAAGCCTTAGCACGGTGATAGCGAGTGAGCCATTTTCTACGCGACCATGGCCGATATTGTTTTGGTCACGCCTGCATTAGCATGACTTCCATTCCCCAATAAGGAAATATATCAGCGTATACGCCAATGTCACATGGGTACTTCTGACTGGGATCAGTCAGTCCGGATAGGATTTTTTGGTTGCTATCAACGCGCAGTATATGATTGATGACATTCCTGGTGCAGAGTTTCTCCTCTTACAAGTAATCGGATTGCTTGTTTTTATGACAAAAACGTTAAAGAAGAGTTTTAGTCTATTACTATCTTATGTCTTTGTTATTGTGGTATATGAGTGATTGTTGGCGACACCTAATCGTATTGACAATGCTCAAAGGCCTTCTTTCCAATTAAGACCACTGCACAAAGCTAATGCCACGCCGAGAAGACGAACACATGGCTGAACAATTCACTATCCATGAAGTAATTGCAATAAGTGACGCTGTATGTACCTCTGTCCTTTACTGGCACACAAGCACCAAAAAATCCGAAGACAGACGGACACGCCACAAGCGGAGTGATATTAGATGCAAAAGTACAGCATGTTATCCTGCAGCAGATAAATTTCCGCATCGTGAAAGTCCCCATAAAAACTTTTCTTTATTAGCATGCCCCACTTAGACGACCTTTGGAAGAAGCTAATCCTTTAATAAACAGTTGTCTGGGTGTTCTTACTACATTATCAGAGTTTTAAAAATTTTTGGCACTACTGTGTCGTGCAAGCTGACACAAATAAACGCTTCTATTGAATTCTGCGGCGCGCCCGCGGGAGCGTCGGCGAAAAATGGCGCCGCGCGCCCCGAGTATTGCAAGCGGGAAAGAAGAATCGAGGAGAGAACGCGCGCGTGGTGGTGAATGTCGTTACATTCCCCAGATCAACAGTATTTAGGTTCATTTCCATATGACGCAAAACACACGCGAAAGCTAGGTGATGGGTGAGAGGAGAAAAAAGCATGAGCAGAGGGTGGTAAACGGCTGGATCGGAAGAATCTACAGTTGGCGTGGATGAAATTAAAGAGGCACTGGTTTCGCCAACGTCTCCTTTGTTTATTTCAATGCAAATTAGCCATTCTCAACAGAAGCCGTCGGTCCGCCTTAGTTCAGGGTGTAACAAGAATAACAAGAACCTGATAAACACTGCTCCCGTTATGCACTCCTTCATACCATTGTAAAACGTGTAAAGAAATGCTACACGCCTCGCATGTTCCCTCTAGCCCGGCCGTGAGTTCTCACAAAGTGAGCACGAAACTTGTGCGGCAGTCAGGTGATTGTTGGAGAGTTGTGTTTCGATACGGACGAAGGCTGTCAGTGAGGCTGGGGTTAAAACCGCCTGATCGTGGTGTGTAAAAACGTTGTCAAAATTACATCTCTATTAAAATCTGCTGAATGGGACACTAGTAGCACTGGTGCGTTGCGTGGGCTAATGGAGGAAGCCACGAATAACTCTTGTTTTTAGTTTCCAGACAGCGATACCAACCTGCGAGCATGAGCACTGTGAATGTCATATAAGCGCGCTCGTATAGCTTTTCTTGTGTTTTGGGTGGTGGCGTAGACGGTTAAATGCCCGGCGGCCGTCGCTGTGGAATTTGGAGATTATGGGTTCGACTCCCAGGTATAAGCTTATTAATGTTTTTGTTTTCTTTGTCGCCTGGTCGCGTTTATTTTGCTGACGTACTTCCGCGACGAAAAGACGTTATGGCAATCTGGGTAGACCACGACTTAGAACACTTTTGTAATAAAAAAAAGAGAATCGTACAAATTTCTGTCCGAGAACGCAGAAGCAGCTCACAACGTACTGGTATAACTGAAACATAGTGTAAAAAGTAAAAGACGAACTTGCATTTTTAGGGAATATCTCATGATCCAAACTACTGCACGCACAATTATCCACAATGACGACTGCAGCCACCCAAACATGTACATATGCACGTTCTATACGCCACAACTGAAGTTGATTGGAAGCGCAACATTTCTTGATTCATACTACATGGGATCAAGACTTCCGTGCAGCATTCGTAAGGACATTTATTTTCATAACGTTTTCTTAGTTTGTGTTTGATTGCAACTGTTATCTTGTACGTTCCCGACCAGAAGACGTCAAATCAGGTCTAACCTAATCTTGCTGTCGTTATGCATAAGCATCTTCTTTGCAACTCATTCCCGATTGTGTGTCAGTTATCTCACTATTATATTGTACTTTTACCGTCTAGTAAGGCTATAACTGATATTAGAGAAAACAAACAAAGGGTCATTGCCATCAGCCGATCAGTAACACGTCAGAGGTCACAAAATTATTGAGAGAACACGAAGATTACTATTCTTTATTATATCTTGGTTTCAGTGCATAGGAAACACAAAGGCAGAGAATATAGGGAGGGAACAAGCTGTACTCTGCGAACTATAGGGGCAGAACCACTGCCTGCCCCTTCGGTAAGGGGAGGCATTGAGGAAGTAAGGGAAGAAAGAAGGAGAGAGAAGAGGAAAGTTTAAAAAAAGAGAGAAAAATACACGCACGTAAAGTAAAAAATAAATAGTCTCACGACAGATGTCAATAAATTGATGCCAAATACGTTTTTGTTAAGAGAGTTAAAATGGCTCTTTGAGCCAACCACGCCTAGCAGCACGTCCTCCTGTGAACAAGCAATCGTCAAGGTTCATGCATCGAAGTCCAATCAGTTCATATTCCTTTTTTATGGGTAGTGCTCGCAACAAATCGTTATTTTATACTCTACAAATTTAAAATTTTATCTGAAATGTCTTCTCATTTTTTCACCTATGAACCACTATCGGCCAATCTCTATTTTGTGTACGAGCCATATGTGAAGAAACATCATCATCTTTAATGCCACTGAATGCGTGTCCGCAGATGATTGTGCAGCGTTGTGCGCCCTGACAAAGTGCGCGTTTATTTTTTTCATACACTTTCAAGATCAAAATGTTCACATGACCATACCTAGTTTTTTTACCACTGTATGAATTTCATTGGCGGCACACAAGTAAGCACTCCGTTATAAAGTACACGCTCGTAACATCTATGAATGCACCCACCCAACTGATAACAGTAAAAAAGACAGGCGGCTTTTGTGCGATATTGTGTATGGCCGCTTACTGTTTAACTCTTTTTTACTGCAAAAAAACGTTAAGAACTAATTGGGTTAAGCTGATTGCCAGTAACATGCCTGAAACCCATTTGCTTCCTCTTTGCTAAGCTAAGCAGAAGTGAAAACGAAGATGAAGTAGCAGAAAACATCTGAAAATGGGCATTACATAGGCAGGGGAAACTGCACTAAACTTTGGTGCTTCAGTTTTGGGACATGACCACAGGAATGCTTTAAATGCCGTTTCCAATTATATTCAGGCATCCGAACGTATCCCATAGTGATGTTCAATCAAATAATTAATATTTACTACCAAAAATTTTTAAACGGTGAGCTGAAGTAAATGCAGCTCAGTGGTAATTACAACACCTGAAATCTCAAAATTTCTGAAATTGACTTTTCCATTTTTTTTCTTTTCTACTCGTGTAATGTAGTTTTCGTTGCATTAGTCATATTATAATACAAATTCATTTTTACACACATTTATATCGCTCAAAGAAAAATTCACTACGCTTTCTTGGCCAATCCCCTTGAGTGGGTGTGAGCCATGACTCTAGGGAAACAAACAAATGCGGGAGCGCGAGCACTTGGCCCGTGCCTCAAGGATCAGGAACGCTGACGAGGCATTCGACTCCATGCCTGCGCCGAGGGCCGCTGCCGCCGCTCCTGGCGCATCGACCATCTGACGCAGGGCCATGGCTTCGTAGCGTGGCTAGACTCGCCGGGCGTGGCCAGTTGCGGCCACTATGGAGTCGGAGCTGGTAACGCGAGTAAACATTCCTGTCGTCTTTGTCAAGCGCCGTGACCTTTACCTCATCGTGGCTGTGCTTGGCTTAGCCATCCTGGGCTCTGTATGTGTCCTGGGCTACTCATTCAGCAACTTCGCCATGCCGAAACGGAATGCCGAAGAGGTACGCACTTACGTCGCCTCCCGGACCAACTCCTCAGAACCGCTCGGGGGTGGCAACCCGAGTACCAACAACCTAAGCAGGAGTGACGCCCGCACAGACGCCATCAAGGCAGCCCTTCCTGACTTTCGGCGAGGATAAGAGTTGGACATGGACGCCATCAGGGCTCCATTTCCTGGTAGTCCATGATGGTGGGAGTTCGACACAGATTCCATCAAGGTCTTTCGGTAGCCTTCAAGGATGCCAGTTTTATGTTTGTGGAATGCCGTTCGTAGTTCAATGGAGCAGTTGCGCCATTTTGTTCCCAGTCCAGAGCCTCGACTACATCTTCCAGTGATGTCCATGGTGCACGCAACCAGAACTGGGGTACCAGGCCACGTTTCAGTGTTCCGGTGGCGGCTTCACGTCTGCTGCAGACGCCGCAGCCGCATCCAGTGGTGCTGCAGTGGCCTGCATCATGACGATGATTAAAGGAAAGTGGTACAGTGTTTTTTTTGTGTGTTAATGGGGCAGCATTATTGCCCATCGACAGAACGCTGTGACCTGAATTCAATCAGTGTCTCATACCGTCTTTGTGGTATTTTGCATAGAAGTCAAGCCTTTTACTCCAGATTCCCATCAGTGCATTGCTTCGGAGAAAGACCCTATGCAAGCGTCACATCAGTACAACGCAAATTTTGGTTGCAGTGTTGACCATCTTCCTTTATAACGAGGTATTAAATATTAGCTCTATAACTCCGCAAACTATAGTCAAGAGTTGCGCGAATGTACCTACGATTGGTACTTATAATACGCACGTCACCACACTGTAACGTGCATTTCTTAGTGATGAAACAGGTGTATCCACTCTGCCGTGAATGCCAATGCGTTACGTTTCACCATAAGCTACCCTATAGGCGCCAGTTTACTCGGCGTGCTTGGATTGTTGGGGAACGTTTCACAAGTCAAGACGTCGTTCTCACTCGCAACGCTCAGCTCAATGCTAATAATTCGGCATAAGCCGCTGCTTCCTGACTGCTTTTCACAAAATAATCATGCTTCCCACGAAACCCTAAGTTATGCCTGCCCCTTCGGAAAACAGGAAAAAATTTACACGAAGCTTTGCTAACAAGCAAACTCGAATATGCCTCCCCCATTCGGAGCCCAATCAAGTTTACTTTATTACTTCTTTGGAATGAGTCTGATTTCGGGCTGTATAGCTATCCATCAAACTAATATATGTGCTCCAGCATACGCCTTGAATAATGATCCACACTTTTTTCTTCAGCGATCAGACGCAGAATTTCTCGACCATCCTTATTTATAACTATAACTTTTTCTCAACTGCATAGTGCACTGTGACAGCCACCCATCCGAACTTGCGAAGATAACAGGTCTGCCGAACTCCAGTGGTAAGGGAGGTCACCTCATTATTACTCACTGTGGCCACGAGGATGGTTTCATCACAGCTGCCAGTGAAGTACTTCGAGCTAGAAAGAGAACAGGTGACTATCATGATGAAATGGACGGCGCCCAAAGAGTGGTTTAAAGAAACACTACTGCCGAATTAGTCACCGCAAAGTGCCAGTGTGCTTGATAACGCACCTTATCATTCTGTAAAGCTTGAAAAGGTACCCTTTATGGGTACGTTGAAAAAATACATTTAGGCCTGGCTCTCTCTGAAGGGTGTGACCTGAAGCAGTGATATGGTGAAAGCAGAACTGGTAATGTTTGTTCACACTGTAAGTACGGAGTGTAATAAGTATCCTATTGCATTGCTGCTGATGCTGATCACACTGCCATTCAATTGCCGCCATAGCACTGTGAGCTCAACCCGATTGAGCTCGTGTGGAGTGATGTTAAAGGTTACGTGGCAAAAACCAATACACACTTCAAGATGAAAGGCCTCGAGGCTCTTGCTTGGAAAGGCGTAGAACAAGTCACTGCACAAAAATGAAAAAATTACGTGAGCCACGCAATAGAATTGGAGAATAACGTGATGAAGATTGTTCACACCATTGATGATGTCATTGATGGTAACCAACGCGTTGTAGTGACCTGGGATGCCGACATGTTGAGCAGCGATGAAAGCAGCATGAATGAAGTTGATGATCCGCTTCTCCCTTGACTAGTTCCTCAGCACAGTTGCACAATTAGTGATTTCTCGGTCGCCTGCTTATCAGACATGTCACTTGCAACACTTTGGCATTTGTCACCGTGGAGCCGTGTGAAATACCGCACAAAAGCCGTCAGGGTGTTTTACTGCTATTGAACGTCAAAACAGCAACTCTTGAAAACAGGCAATGTGGTGCTCCCTACTTCTAAGTGCATTCTTGTCACCACTGCATTTTTGGTGTGTCGCATTGCACTTCAAGTACATCACTTATCTGTGCTCATATGCACTGTTTTACCAGTGACACCATGCCACTATTGCCTTCGCGGAAATATTTTGAGGACTTTGTGTGCTCCCACTCACGACTATTGTGTCTTTCGCCCACTACAGCTACAGCTATAGCTCAGTGGTGTGTGTTATAACGCCGTAGATTCCGCAACGACAACTTCAAAGCTGAAGTGTCGAAGTGCAGACAGTGTTCTGATATTTACCTGAAAGCCACCACCTAGTGTCACCCCTGTCTTTTTCGTGGGTCGTACGGTTGCTGTGCCCCATGGCGGACAACAGCTGTTGCAGGCATTCCTGTGTGTTTTACTACCATAAATTTTGTAGTGGGAACTTCAAAGCTGGAGAATCGAGGTGCAGACAGTGTTGTGCTATTTACTTAAAATCATCTCTTGTCGCCCATGTCTTTTTCATGTGTCAGATGGTTGCTGTTCATTTCGTGAGGCATACGTCAGAAGCAGTTCATCATCGAGTTGCACTTTATTCTTCGGTTTAAGGGACACATTCTCAGATTATGCTTCCTTTGAATGCTGCCTTTATGTGTGGAACACAAGCATGCTCGAGTGTTGAAAAACAAGAGCGCAGTTTATGAGAAATACACACAATATGATTTAGCCTGCTTATCATTATTTGAACTTCGGGATGGATGGTTTTAAGAAACCTGACCGCTGCTGTTTTGCCAGCTGTTGTCCTTACAATCACTCTTCTCAGGACTTTCTAATTCGACTGAAAGGAGTTTGCTTAGGCAGTCATGAGACAAACAATGAGCAGCGATGTCCTTATTGGTAATGCTCTCAACATATGGGATCCATGTATATTGCTAGTGAACTGCAACATGCCAAGGTAATTCCTTATCAATGATGTGACAGTGCTTGGATGAAAAGACGACCTTTTAAAACCAAGTAACTCCAGGTTTTAGATGTGGAGGAGTGCATTGTCACATAGTCGTAAGAGAACTCTTGCATCACCTGATCAATGAATAGGAACAGGTTTCGAAAGTATTCGTGCTCCTGGCGTGTCTTACCCCAAAGCATTTCTGCAGCACGTCTATCTACCAAAAATAGCGCTTATCACAATATATCGTTGGGATGTTAAGATGGGTTACGTCTACTACTGAGCACCGATCTAATGCCATGAATGTCATGAACACAAGTTAACTGCATAAATAGTATAGCAGAGCCCTTCTTGACTGCATGCAGCTTCGAGTTCCCTTCCATCACGTGCCGCATGATTCAACAATAATCAGTTAACAGCTCATATGTTCATTCACTCGTGGCGTCTTGCATCTTTTGCTTCGTAGTTGCTCAGTTCACTGGGCACTGTCCTTGAAATCTACTGTGGAGTGCTGCAAGGTTCAGTCTTCAAACACCCTCTTGTTGTCATTTTTAAATGGTGACCTTCGTTCATGTATGTAGTCATCTATGCAACATTTTTTCCGATGGCTGCACGCTTGCTAAGCACCATTACCAGAATGAACAAGTTGTGCCTTCATATGGCGGGTGCCTCTTGTGCACAACCTACAAGCAAAGAAGATTGCATTGCAGCTTAATTACTTGTATTTTTACCATACTTATGAAATGACCTTACTGCACAAGTGTGCAAGCTCAATCGAGTTGTTTTTGAATCCAGACTGCATATTTAAATCTTTTTCCACCCAGGCAATACTTAAAAGGATTTCGTTCTAATCTTAGTGATCCATACCTTCCGTTTCATTGTGTTCATTGCTTGTGACTACATGTCTTGTCAATGTTAAAGTTGCTGTGTTCGACCATGTGTATCCCTCTAAGTTTATTGCTCAATTTATTTTAGCTTGCACTTCTTTTCTTCTAATGAAGGCCACCTTCATGCATTATTGTAACAGGGGCCTTTAGGTATGCATAAATAATGGCAATCACAACGTGTTGATATTACATCGATTGATATTGACATGTCCACATGCTGATGTTGGGTGACGCAAGTTGATGGCAGATGGCGTATGAAAAGATATGTAAGCTTCTGGGTATCCTGGCGTGTCTTACGTACACATATATGAAATGGCAAAGCCTTATGTATTCAACAAGCGGCGTTAGACAGAATAATATAGAGCACTATTAACAATGATGCCTAGGAAGGCTTAAGGGATGTTTGAAAAAAGTAATTGCAGTGTTAAATGTGAAGAAAGAACACTGGACGAGAGATAACTTGCACCTTCGATCTTCGAATAATGCACCCGATGCTGTACCACTAGGCTTCGGGGGGGGGATAAGCCCCCACCCACTTTTTAAAGGGTATATATGTGAATTAAACGCGGAAGCGTCGGTCAGTCACGCCTGTTGCCATGAGTACGTGTGTGGAACACTTTTTTTCTGCCTCTTTGATGTCATGCAGCACGCGATCCTATTACAAGCTCACAGCTTACCATTTATCTCTTGCATACTACCTGAAAGCACCAAGTCTGCCTGAACGAGACCCTGGCTATGAACTAGGAAAGAAGTGGGAAGTTAAGGGCTCATTTTCTTTGTGTTTTGATAGTGACTTTAAAGATGAAAACTTTGTAAACGACGTAGATGGTGTGAATGGAATATTGTTTAGTTGAGAATAAGTAGGATGGCTTCTGAGTGGTCATGTAATGTCGGCACAAAATAAACAAAAAACATGAACGTACACACATGTATGTACTGGTACGCTTGAGGGGCACTAAATATGTACATTCAGTCTACCCACAGCAACTCGATCAATTGAAGGACATAATGTGCTTTTTTTTGAGCTTTACATGTGAAGTATAAAGAAGCCTCAGGAATTTAATGCATTCCGCGCCCTCTGTGCATCATAACCGCGGTACTATTGAAAAACTGCACGTAGCAAACACACCTTTGACAGCGGCTAGATAATTGAGAGGGGGGGGGGGCTTTAATGAAGTCTGGCTTCCCTTGAGGCGTACATTCATACATTGCCTGATGTGGGCTACGCACACTTTACCACAACTAAGTGGAACATCGTGCAGAGCGCCACTACCACAGGGCAAGAGTGAACCTTGAGTGTGAAACAGCGATCAAACGTGCGACAATAATGTACGACAGACAGGCGTAGCACTGGTACAGTTAAAATAAGCAGTGTCATTTCAGTGATGTTGCATGTTTTTGTTTGCTGTTTATTGCTGGTTAAGCGATAATGAAGACTCATTTGTTAGTTGGAGCTGCATCTGCGTTATACTTTGTTGTCCTATTTCTTCATGATGTTTCACACTAAGATGTACAGCAAATGCCTCGCACGGAATAAGTGAACCTTAAATTGGGCTTGGTCTGACGGTCAGTGTACTGGGAATCAAGCCTTCCTCCGAATGCTTGATTGTTGACAAGTTTATGTTTTGTTAATGAAAAAAACATTCTTGTTTTACCTAAGTCGAGTGATGTAGCCCATTCAGGTACATAGTCATCATATGTGAACCCCACTTCTTTGTGCACGTTCACTCGAAAAGTTGCCGGGAAAGAAGACGAAACACCGAGACGTGATTAATTTTGTTACTTCACAAGTTACATTCTGGAATGGATGCAAAAAATACAATCCTCGTTGGCTCTAAATGAATACAACCAGTAAAAAATCGCACGTATATTTCATCTTACCTGTCATTGTTTTTAGGAAAAAGTAGGGCATAAGTGATTTTACAGTAAACACACAAAGGATTATGGATCGGTACGATTTAGCGACTTGCAATCTGCAGGTTGGGCTCGCGTAGAAAGTGATTTATTCCATACAAGTCACTTTCGACTTGCAGAAAGTGACTTGAAGAAAAGAAGTCGCTTTCGACGTCCGACCTACCCGCATAATGGAAGATTGCAAAAACTGTACCGATCCGTAAGTAAGGAGACACTAATTTACCGTCCAACCACATACAAATTTCCCTTACAAGCACATCATGTAAAATTTTGGAGCACATCATACTCGAGAACTTGACCACATATTTCAAAGCAAACATTCTGTTTGATGTTGGACTTATCGACAGTCACTCAGCTTACAGAGTTAGTTCAAGATCTCGTATTAGGTATTAACGACCATAATCACACGGATGCACTTATATTAGACTTCAGTAAAGCATTTGACTGTGTGTGCCATACCAAACTAATTCCCAAATAACTGCTGTGATAGGTGACGGTTCCGTGACTGCATGAATGAAGAGCTTTTTATCTTATCGATCCCAATTTGTCAATATCGAAAACAACTCATCTTTTCCTGTGCTAGTGACTTTAGGTATCCCACAGGGTTCAGTAATGGGCCCGCTGTGTTTTTTGATTTTTAATAATTACATAATAAAGGCGCAATAATTGTAAAATTAAACTCTTCGCAGGCGATTTTATAATATATCAGGGAATACACAACAGTGATGACTACGTTTTACTCAATAGCACTCCAAGGAAAATAACTGATTGGCATGAGAGGTGGCAAATCGCCCTTAAAACAAAAACAATTCATTTTTAAATGATCATTCATATTATGTGATGTATTGTGTAATGTGTTGATTGTAGTTATAACCAAAAACAGTGTTCAACCGGGGCTTATTTGCATCTATGTGTCTGCTTTCTTCGTCTCAGTCATGCTGTCTCTATACAAGCATGAAACAACTCGTCATATTCCATGAGCTAAAATTTCTATTACAGTGGACTAACGCAGCTTATGGGAATAAGAGCACCACCCGCGAAGCTTTTGTAGTACTGGGATCGCAAGCAGTCCACCGTGGGTGAAAATGTGGGCCTAAGGCGGCAGATGGACCTAATTTTCTTAAAGAATTGCTGCATTAAATATACTTATTTCCTAGAAATCATACAGAGCAACTCGCTAACCTTGTTTATTTAATGAACACATCTCTATCAAACCTCGCCACTTAGGTTTTATGGCATGGCCCACATGCAAGTGACTGCTCATAATATTTAAATGAAGCCAGCTGCCTTATTGCATTACATGAATTTGCACTCTTTATTATCACAGTACACACTTTACGCGTATGTTATAACACTCAGAACATCTGTCTTCAAAGAAGTATTTTAAGTGACAAGTGCAGTCCTAACTGCACACAGCACGACACAATCAGTGTTGCACCGCGTATCGAGCAGGGCACTTTCATTGTATAGCAATCTACCCTGAATACTCAGGATCAATCACAATCGCAAATGCACCGCGTCCCGTGTAAACGTTACAGGTACCGGCACCACACACGCTACGCGTACGTTATTCATAGCGTAGTGAACGCATGAGGTCTACTTACATATGCAGCATTAGACTGCGTGATTCTGCACTCCTCTCTCTAAGTGGTCATGAAAAGGAAATGAAGAGAAAAGCGCCAACTCGTAGCTGTCTCTCCTTACGAGGGTGCCTCAACAGGTCAGCAGAGGGATGGGGTGGGACAATGGAAGTGAAAGAGATAGGAAGAAAATAGAGGATTATAGTAAGATGAGAACCCGCAAAGTAGAGGAGACATGGGAAAGATGGAAACGGTCAGAGGAGATCGAGGACGGGGTGCGCTGCTCTGGCGAGAGCTACACAGACCGGAGATGAAGGACGACATGCATATCGGCGAGGGCTACGAGGCACAGTCAATCGAGGCGACTCACGGCACCAAGAGTTCGCAGGTGACGAGCCGATTGGTGAGATCTTCACGGGATGGAGACCGCGGTTGACGCAAAACCATTCAGCTTGAGCTCCTCGGAGTGAATCCTGGACGCGTAGCGAGAAATCCGCGGCGTATTAGGACGCGATGTGTGCAAAAGCACGACTTGCTTGCTGTTACACCCCGCAGAGAGATATAAGTAAAGCACTGAAAATAGAGCCATCATTTCCATTTGAACGTGAGCTGCCCTTCACATGCCCATAGGCACGCGTATACGAAATCTGACGAGGCGTGGAGCTTTCATATTCAATTGGGCTAGTGCGGCGCTTTCCAGCGAAACATGAGCCACTAAATCCCATCCCTCAGATGTCCACATGCAAGTATCTCGAAGGCGCGCGCTTTTATGGTGCCGAGGAGAATATTTAACCGCTTTCACAATTACAGCTCGTAGCACGGCACAGTTGCACAGTGCCCCAAGACGCCCCAGCCGTTTTCACTGCAGTGCTCGCCGCTGGCAGACGACAGGGCACGGAAGGATACACTTAGATGTGCTCGCGTTCCTGATTGGTTTAGCAGGCCTGTAGCTTCCGCATTGCTGCACGGAACTTCTGGAACAGAGTATAGTGCGACAGGCACGTTAGTGTTGGCGAGCTACGTTTTAATCTGGACGAGTGCTATCTGTATAGCTTGGGTTAAAGCCGCGTCATTGCAGTGTGTCGAAACGTTGTAAGAAATTACACTTACATTAAAAATGCGCCTAATGGGACGCTAGTTGTACCGGTGTGTTGCCTCATTCAATTGAGAAAGTCGCGCATAACTTCCGTCTTCAGTTTCCAGACGGCGATACTACCATGCGAGCAGGAGCACTGTGAATGTCATAAAGGCGGGCTTGTATAGATTCGTTCATATTTTTGTGTTGGCTTCGAGGGTTAAACGCCCGCCAGCAATTGCTGTGGACTTGGGAGGTCAATGAATCTACCGCTGAAACGGGAGTCTGTGTGTTTTTGTTTTGTCGTCTGGTAATGTTTATTTTGTGGACGTACTTCCGTGACCAAAAAACGCCATTGAGTTCTCGGTTTACTCTGGCGTAAAACACTTTCGTATTAAAAATACAGAACTGTAAAAAAGTATCTGTGCCAGAACCCAGAAGCAGCCTAACATGTACTAGTATCGTCGTCATCATCATCATCAGCCTGACTACGTCCACTGCAGGACAAAGGCCTCTCCCATGTTCCGCCAGTTAACTCAACTCGGTCCTGTGCTTGCTGTTGCCAATTAATACCCGCAAACTTCTTAATCTCATCTGCCCACCGAACCTTCTGTCTCCTCCTAACCCGCTTTCCTTCTCTGGGAATCCAGTTAGTTACCCTTAACGACCAGCGGTTATCCTGTCTACGCGCTACGTGCCCGGCCCATGTCCATTTCTTCTTCTTGATTTCAGCTATGATATCCTTAACCCCCGTTTGTTCCCTAATCCACCCTGCTCTCTTCTTGTCTCTCAAGGTTACACTTACCATTTTTCTGTCCATTGATCGCTGCGTCGTCCTCAATTTAAGCTGAACCATCCTTGTAAGCCTCCAGGTTTCTGCTCCGTAGCTAAGTACCGGCAAAATACAGCTGTTATATACCTTTCTCTTGAGGGATAGTGGCACTCTACCTGTCATAATTTGAGAGTGCTTGCCAAATGTGCCCCACCCCATTCTTATTCTTCTAGCTACTTCAATCTGGTGGTTCGGCTCCGCGGTTATTACCTGCCCTAAGTAGACATAGTCTTTTACAACTTCAAGTGCACTATTACCTATCTCGAAGCGCTGCTCCTTTCCGAGGTTGTTGTACATTACTATCGTTTTCTGCACATTAATTTTAAGACCCACCTTTCTGCTCTCCTTGTATAACTCCGTAATCATGAGTTGCAATTCGTCCCCTGAGTTACTCAGCAATGCAATGTCATCGGCGAAGCGCAGGTTACTAAGGTACTCTCCATTAACTCTTATCCCTAACTGTTCCCATTCTAGGCTTCTGAAATCCTCCTGTAAGCACGCGGTAAATAGCATTGGGAAAATTGTGTCCCCCTGCCTTACACCCTTCTTGATTGGATTGCTTTCTTTATGAAGCACTATGGTAGCAGTTGATCCCCTGTAGATTTTTTCCGGGGTGTTTATATATACTTCATCGACGCCCTGATTCCGCAGTGTCTGCATGACGGCTGATATTTCTACTGAATCAAACGCCTTCTCGTAATCTATGAAAGCTACTTATAGTGGTTGGTTATATTCTGAGCATTTCTCTATTACCTGATTGATAGTATGAATGTGGTCGATTGTTGAGAAGCCTGTTTGAAATCCTGCTTGTTCCTTTTTGTTGATTGAATTTTGATGTTTTTTCACTCTGTTAGTGATTACTTTTGTGAATAGCTTGTATACTACAGAGAGCAAGCTAATCGGCCTGTAATTCTTCAAGTCCTTGTCATCTCCTTTCTTATGTATTAAGATGATGATAGCGTTCTTCCAGGACTCTGGTACTCTTCCCGTCAGGAGACACCTCGTAAACAGAGTGACTAGTTTTTCTAACACAATCTGTCCTCCATTTTTCAGCAGATCTGATGTTACCTGATCCTCACCAGCAGCTTTGCCTCTTTGCATGCTCTCCAAATCTTTTCTGACTTCTATCATTACTGGTGGGGTGTCATCTGGTTTACTGCTAGTTCTTATAGTATTAAAGTCGTGGTTGTCCCGGCTATTGTACGGATCTCTGTAAAACTCCTCCGCTATTTTAACTATCCTATTCATATTGGTAGTTATTTTGCCTTCTTTGTCCCTAAGTGCATACGTCCGATTTTTGCCTATCACAAGTTTCCCCTTCACTGCTTTGACGCTTCCTCCGTTTTTCAGAGCGTGTTCGATTCTCTCCATATTATACCTTCTTACGTCAGATACCTTACGCCTATTAATCAACTTCGAAAGCTCTGACAGTTCTATTTTGTCTGTTGTACTTGAGACTTTCCTTATTTGACGCTTCTTATTGAGATTCTTCGTTTCCTGGGAAAGCTTGCCAGTGTCCTGTCTAACTACCCTGCCTCCAACTTCCACTGCACAATCCGTAATGATACTCGGCAGATTATTATTCATTGTATCTATGCTAAGGTTGGTTTCCTCACTAAGAGCCGAGTACCTGTTCTGAAGCGAGACTCTGAATTCTTGTACTTTCCCTATCAGTGCTAGCTCATTGACTGGCTTCTTGCGTATCAGTTTCTGTCATTCCTTTCTCAAGTCTAGGCGAATTCGAGACCATACCATTCTATGGTTACTGCATCGTACCTTGCCAACCACTTCCACATCCTGCACGATGCCTGGGTGTTCACTCATTATGAAGTCTATTTCATTCTTATTGTCGCCATTAGGGCTCCTCCATGTCCACTTGCTGTTTCGTCGTTTTCGATAGAAAGTTTTCAAAATCCGTAAATTATTGCGTTCTGCGAATTCTACTAGTAGCTCTCCTCTGGCGTTTCTAGTACCGATGACATAATCTCCTACTGCCTGGTCTCCAGCCTGCTTCTTCCCTACCTTTGCATTAAAGTTGCCCATCACTATAGTATACTGTGTTTTTACCTTACTCATTGCCGATTCCACGTCTTCATAGAAGCTTTCAACTGAAGCGTCATCATGGCTGGATGTAGGCGCGGAAGCCTGTACCACCTTCATCTTGTATCTCTTATTCAGTTTAATTACCCTTTAATTAATGCTATAGTATTTCTTTATGTCGCCAGATATCTTTCTGTGAATTAGGAAACCCACTCCCAGTTCTCTTCTGTCAGCCAAGCCCCGATAGCAAAGAACGTGCCCATTCTGTAGCATTGTATAGGCCTCATCTGTACTCCTAACCTCACTGAGCCCTATTATATCCCATTTAACACCCTCTAGCTCCTCGAATAGTATAGCTAGACTTCCCTGACTAGATAAGGTTCTAGCGTTAAACGTTGCCAAGTTCAGGTTCCAATGGCGGCCTGTCCGGATCCAGAGATTCTTAGCACCCTCTGGTGCGTTGCAGATCTGACCGCCACCGTGGTCAGTTGCTTCGCAGCTGCTGGGGAATGAGGGCCGTGAGTTATTTGACGAATGCATGTGGGAGTTAATGGCCAGATACTGCACCAGAGTAGCCAATCCTTCTCTGGTGAGGGAGTGCGTTCCCGGCGGTGGTTACCGGTGAGGCCGCACCCCAGGCCTTGTAATGCAGTTCCATCACCACCCGGATTTTTTTTATCCGGTTGGGAACTGCGCGGCACCGGGATTTGAACCACGGACCTTGTGCATGCGAGGCGGATGCTCTAACCACTACGCCATCGCTGCTTTTTTCTTATTCGTTAGCTGGTTAATTTTTTTTATTCACTACTTAGCAAAGTTTGTGGTTATTGTTTGCAGCTTCAGAGAATGCTATGTTATATCAGTTTAAAAAAAAAGCTACTGACATGCCATGCAAGGAGAATTTACGTTTTTTCCGCTCAGAAACTAAGCTGTGCATTGGGAGTCGTGCAAGACTTGAACAAGCGCAACGTCCACTGGTGACTTATTACAACTGCAGCGGCTAACTTTGTGTTATTTTCCTTAGCTAGAAAACATTGAAACTCAGCATGGGAATGTTTTTCTAACTCGCCGAGCGGAAGGCAGAGGCTAGCTATCAACAGCAATGCAGCTATTGATTTTAAGATGCTGTTGGGCACTGGCCTGGCACTCAGCTTGTGCCGATTCCCTTGAAGCGATCTATTACTTTCAATTAATAATACAGTAATTGTTGGGGTTTCATGTGTCTAAACGAAAATATGATAGTGAGGAAACCCGTAGTGGAGGGCTCCGTAAATTTGGACTACCCGGTGTTCTTTAACGTGCACTTAAAGTATGTGGGCCTTTAGCATTCAGCCTCTATAAAAATGCAGCCACCAAGGCAAGAATTCGATCCCAGAACCTTTTAGTCGCCAGCCGAGCACCATAACGACCTTGGTAGGTTCATCAAAAAAAGCCACGCCTCTGTGACAGTGAAGAGTTTTGTTTAGCAATGCTGGTATCATGACATGTCACTTTAAAGAGTGATTCTTACATGTTATCAGCTGTACCGTTGAAGTGAATGAGGGATCCATAACTAACAACTATTTCGCATTGTAGTGCAACACTGTTTCTTACCAGCAACAGTGTAGGCCAAAGATCTGGAAATCTTGACTTCATACCTTGTTTAGCAGTTTTGAGTCAAGTGTTAAGGCGTTTATTAGCCGGCAACGAGCGAGAATATACAATGGCGACAGTCACAGCCAAGCACGGGCTCTCAGCGCGAGCGGCGTCCTTGTTGGGTAGCCCCACTAGAAGGTACTCAAGAGTTCGACCCATTTCATAGTTTGGAGGCTTCGCTACAATTACCCCGGGGTCGAAGAGGGAGCCGCCTGGCGACCTAACAGCTGGTTATTATGAGCGGGTCATAATAAGCCTTCAGGCGCTCCACGTTGACGATGTCTCGCCCACGGCGGCGCATGTCCGAAGATTGTTCAACGGGTTCGATCAGATAGTTGACAGGTGAGGTGCGCTCGATGACACGGTAGGGGCCTTTGTATTCGGGACGTAGTTTGGAAGAGAGGCCAGCAGCAGAGGTCGGCATCGAGAGCCATACAAGCGCACCAGGAAGGAACGTGGGCTCAGAAGTGGTGGAGCCATCACGGATACTCTTCTGCCGCTCTTGCTCTTGCGTCGTAAAAGTCTTGGCAAGCTCGCGACACTCTTCAGCAAGCCTGGCTGTCTCGGAAATAGGTGTACACTCAGATAGATCCGGCGTGTACGGGAGTATCGTGTCCATGGTGTGTGACGGGTGCCTTCCGTACAGCAAGTAGAAAGGTGAAAAACCAGTCGTGCTCTGAGGGGCGGTGTTGTAGGCGTAGGTGACGAAAGGCAGTATATTATCCCAATTAGTGTGGTTGGCAGCGACGTACATAGAAAGCATGTCGCCGAGGGTGCGGTTAAAGCGTTCGGTGAGGCCATTCGTCTGTGGGTAGTAAGCAGTAGTTTTGCGGTGGACAGAATGGCACTCCGTCAGAATGGCTTCGACGACTTCCGACAAGAAGACACGGCCTCGATCGCTGAGAAGCTCTTGGGGTGGTCCGTGGCGCAGTATAAATCAATGCAGCAGGAAGGACGCAACATCGCGCGCAGCAGCCGCAGGGAGAGCGGCGGTTTCGGCGTATCGCGTTAAATGGTCAACGGCAACGATGGCCCAGCGGTTACCAGCCGACGTCAGAGGAAGTGGTCCATACAAATCGATACCAACGCGCCCAAAGGGACGGTCAGGGCAAGGTAACGGTTGTATACTGGCGTGCGACATGTGGGCTGACGGTTTACGGCGTTGGCAAGTGAGGCAAGAGCGAACGAACTGCTGCACATTGCGGTACATCCCGCGCCAGAAGTAGCGTTGTCGAATGCGATGGTAGGTTTTGAATACCCCAGAGTGCGCGCATTGCGGATCAGAATGGAAGGATTCACATATCTCTGACCGCAGACTGCGGGGTATCACGAGTAACCACTGCCGGCCGTCGGCGTCGTAATTGCGTCGGTGTAGGAGGCCGTCACGAATGGCGAAATGGCGAGCTTGACGACGCAATGCACGCGTGGATGGCGTTGCGGATGGATCAGAGAGCATGTCGATGAGCGGGCCGATCCAATTATCCTTTCGCTGTTCGGTAGCGATGATGTCAACATCAATGGCAGAAACAGCAGCCGAGGATACTGAGCAGAGCACATCACCTTCAGGCAGAGGGGAGCGCGAGAGGGCGTCGGCGTCAGCATGCTGGCGTCCGTTGCGGTGCAGCACGCGGATATCGTAGTCTTGTAAGCCAAGAGCCCAACGGGCGAGACGGCCTGAGGGATCCTTCAATAATGAGAGCCAGCATAGTGCATGATGGTCGGTGACGACATCGAATGGGCAACCATACAAATAAGGTCGAAACTTTGTAAGAGCCCAGACGATCGCGAGGCACTCTTTCTCCGTGACGGT
Source organism: Rhipicephalus annulatus (assembly GCA_013436015.1). NCBI lineage: Eukaryota > Metazoa > Arthropoda > Arachnida > Ixodida > Ixodidae > Rhipicephalus > Rhipicephalus annulatus. Next base: position 1,070,872 of record WOVY01009330.1, read on the forward strand.
GTAGTTTTTCTCGGCTCTCGTGAGCGTACGGCTTGCATATGCTACGACATATTCAGGGAATCCGGGTTTTCGCTGCGCCAGGACAGCGCCGAGGCCTACTCTGCTGGCGTCCGTGTGCACCTCCGTTGGAGCTGCAGGGTCGTAGTGGCGTAGAATGGGAGGCGAGGTCAACAAATGGCGGAGCTTCGCGAACGCGTCGTCGCACTCGGATGACCACGAATTGAAGGGCCCGTTGCTTCCAAGGAGCTTCGTCAGCGGTGATATGATCGTGGCGAAATTTCGTATGAAGCGTCGGAAGTATGAGCACAGGCCCACGAAACTACGCAGTTCTTTGACAGATGCAGGTTTGGGGAATTCGGCCACGGCCTGAAGCTTGGCAGGATCAGGAAGAATGCCGTCTTTGGACACGACGTACCCCAGTATGGTGAGTTGCCGTGCTGCAAAGCGGCACTTTTTCAGATTTATTTGTAAGCCGGCATTGCTCACACGTGCGAAAACTTCTTTCAGACGTTGGAGATGCGTGGAGAAATCCGGAGCAAAGACAATGACATCGTCGAGGTAACACAAGCACGTGTACCATTTCAAGTTGCGCAGAACGGTGTCCATCATGCGCTCAAAGGTCGCAGGTGCATTACATAGACCAAACGGCATGACGTTGAACTCGTACATGCCGTCTGGCGTGACGAAGGTGGTCTTTGGTCGAGCGTCGTCAGCCAAGGGTACTTGCCAGTACCCCGAGCGCAGATCGAGAGAAGAAAAAAAAATCGGCTCCATGAAGGCTGTCAATCGCGTCATCGATGCGTGGCAGTGGATAAACATCCTTGCGAGTGATCTTATTGAGCCGTCTGTAGTCCACACAAAACCGCACAGAACCGTCTTTCTTCGCAACAAGAACAACAGGAGACGCCCATGGACTGTCGGAGGGCCGAATAACGTCGCGTCGGAGCATATCGTCAACCTGATCATTAATTACTTGACGTTCAGCAGGCGACACGCGATATGGACGTTGCCGTAAAGGTGGATGGGTACCAGTGTCGATGCGATGCGTAACAACGGACGTGCGACCGAGAGAACTTCGCCCGACATCGAAAGAAGAACGATATTCTTATTTATTTATTATTTATTTACAGATACTGCAATCACCATTTGGTGATTTTAGCAGGGTGGTACATGAAGTTAGTCATGAACAAATGGCAAGTACAATGACATATAATATATACAGCTAATACAATGTGCATAGGGCAAATACAAACTTCAACTGGAAATAGCATACAATAAAAAAATAGAAGACTACAATTATAAAGCATGTACAGTGGTATGTAATACGATTCAACAATTCAACTGGTTAGTGCACTTTCTAATTCCGAGGAAAACAATGCCAATGAGGGTGCTGAAACAATTGCATTAGTTAGTTTGTTCCACTCGACTATGTAACAGGTCCAGAAGTTGGGAACGCTGTACGGCCGTAAGGTTGTCAGCGATGGAGGGGCCAAATACATCAGCAGACGACGAATCAAAAGTGGAAACAGCATTGATGGTACACGACCTGGGAGCGCGCGTGTCATCGGGTACGTCCAGGACTTGTGCGTCGTCGACTGGTTCCACTCTGCCGAGACATTCCCCTCGAAGCAAGGTAACAGCGTACGGGGACGGGTTGGTTACAAAAATAGCAGTGTTGCCCTGGTTGACCTGCACGGTCGCGAAAGGTACTAGCAACCCTTTCCTGCTGCAAGCACGGTCAGATGGCGAAACAAGTCCAATGGTGTCAGAGAGACCAGCGCAGTAGACAGACACAGCCGTCGTCGAGTTTGGAGGCACTGTTGTATCGTCTTTCGTTAGAATCTTGCTCAGTGTCTGGGGACTGTCTTCTGGCGTCAAATGCGAGAAGGGTGAGAGCTCAATTTCGGCGGCGGCACAATGGATGACGGCGTCATGGCGGGAGAGAAAGTCCCATCCCAGGATGACGTCATGAGAGCATGCCTGAATGATGATGAACTGGGCGACATACAGAACGTCCTGGATGACAACGCGAGCTGTGCACTCTGCTGTAGGATGAATCCGGTGCAAACTTGCAGTACGGAGGGATAACCCAGAAAGTGGCGTCGTCACTTTTCGAAGTAAGCGGCAGAGTTTTTCGTCCATAACTGATACGGCAGCTCCAGTGTCAATAAGAGCCGATGCACAAACACCGTCCACAAGCACGTCAATGACATTCGAGGGGCTGCTCTGAGGGCTTTCACATTGCGATAGCGTCGCAGTCCTTGCCTCAGGGACTGCGACGACTAGTTTTCCCGCTCATGAGCTGCCGCACTTGGCCGCATGGGAGACAGGGAACGGCGTCGTGGAGACGGTGATCTTCGAGATGAACCTGGGCGAGATCGAGGTGGCATAGACGGCGGTTCTTCGCGATAAGGACGGCTGAGTTGGCCAGCAACGGGTGAAGAAATTGGAGCCGGCTGTACGCGATGGCAATAACGGGCCACGTGACCGGCGTAACCGCAGGCAAAGCAGATGGGCCGGTTGTCGGGGGTGCGCCATCTGTTCACCGGGGTAGGTCTCACCCATGTCGCAAGGGCTGATGGACGAAACGGTGGCTGCATGGTGGACTGAAGCTGAGGCTGAGGGGTTACGTCAACGTACGTAGCGGGCATACCCGCTGCAAAGGACGGAGGTCGTGCAGCAGCTTCAGCGTAGGTCAGAGGGGCGGGTTCTTGAACGACTTGGGGCGGCCTGGCGACCACTTGCGCGTAACTCAGGGACGCAGGAGCCGGAGGCTGTTGGGGGTGGTAAGCAGGCATTACCTCCGCTATTTCCTGTTCAATCGCTCGGCGGATGGGAGGGAGAAGGGTAGTAGCCGATTGTTGAACAGCAGGTTGGTGGGAGAAGGGCAGGAGGGAGAACTGACGCGCGATTTCCTCACGGATAAAGGACTTCAGTTCTGCCATCAACGCCACTTGGTCACAACTGGCCTCCAAGCCAGCAAGCGTTGCAGCTCGTGGTGGGGAGCGTCGGGTCATCGAACGCTGCCGGCGGAGCTCCTCGTAGCTCTGGCACAGTGTGATGACCTCAGCCACCATTCCGGGGTTTTTGGCGAGCAGCATCGTGAAGGCATCATCGTCGATGCCTTTCATAATGTTTCGGATCTTGTCAGACTCTGACATGGTGTGATTGGATTTGTTACATAGGTCCAGGACATCTTCAATATAGCTGGTGAATGACTCACCAGCCTCCTGAGCACGTTCACGCAAGCGCTGCTCGGCTTGCAGCTTGCGAACAGCAGGGTGGCCGAAGACGTTTACGATTGCGGTCTTGAAATCGGACCAGGTGACAAAATCAGACGCGTGGTTGTTGTACCACAAACTGGCGACACCGGCAAGGTAAAACACCAAGTTGTTCAGCTTGCCGTCCTCGTCCCATTTGTTGGGGACGCTCACGCGCTCGTAAATGGCGAGCCAGTCCTCCACGTCAGTGCCATCAGCGCCAGTGAAGATGGGTGGATCACGGATTCTGGGGACACCGGGACAAGAGGATGGCATTGAAGGAGGCGTTTGCTGAGAAGCGTCGTGGTACATAGTAGATGGCAGGGTACGTGATCGTAGCTCCAAAGGCATAGACAGGGATCGCAGCACCTCCCCCAAATTGTTAAGGCGTTTATTAGCCGGCAACGAGCGAGAATATACAATGGCGACAGTCACAGCAAAGCACGGGCTCTCAGCGCGAGCGGCGTCCTTGTTGGGTAGCCCCACTAGAAGGTACTCAAGAGTTCGACCCATTTCATAGTTCGGAGGCTTCGCTACACAAGCAACAATAATCAATGAATAAAAAATGTTTATTTCAATGTCACATTTGCTTGCAAGCCTATTCGAGATTCTCCAAAAGCAATGCTTGATTGATTGATTGATTGATTGAATAATATGTGGGGTTTAACGTCCCAAAACCGCCACATGATTATGAGAGACGCCCTAGTGGAGGGCTCCGGAAATTTTGACTAAAGCTGGGGTTCTCAACGTGCACCCAAATGTGAACACGCGGACCTACAACATTTTTGCTTCCAACGAAAATAAAGCCGCCACAACCGGGCGCGATTCGATCCCACAACCCTCGAGTCAGCAGCCAAGTACCTTAGCCACTAAACACCGAGGCAGAGCAAGTAACATTACTTGAAACAACACAAAATTTTCACGTGTTCAAATTTCTTTCCATTTATTGCAATGCCCAAAGAAAGGCATTCTTTCATGGAAATTGCAGTAGATGAAAACTTATGTTTTGTCGAGAGATATTCTCACACGTAGCTTAATATACTTGAAGGTGGGTGGTTCTGACTTAGCATATCCAAGTATCTGTACCGTCATCCTGTACCGTCATCCAAGTCTCTGTTCCGATATTAAACGCCGTGTGTGCACGGAGGACGTCAAGCCTTATTATTCGGTAAAGCAATACAATTTGTTGGTATCGCAATCATTGCTAAGAGTGAAACTAAAGAAATTGTATCTTTTGGACCCGATATCGCTTAACAAGATCGCCTAAATGATCACTCCAGTTGCCGAAGCGGCTTTCTTGCAGTCAGTTATCTAAACATGAAGCAGAGGTTAGTAGCACAGAAAGCTTATGAGCAGTCTCAATGCGCCTCAAGATAGCACCCGCCAGTGACAATGCCCTTCAACTCAGCGACTACCCCCCCCCACTCCCTTAAAAACAAAGCGATTGCAACTTGGGTGGCCCAGAGAGCGAGGTGCACAAGCCTTGGCACGCCGGCGTGGCTATTGCCGGTGACGAACGCTTCTAAATCCGACTTTGGTCGGATTTGGAAGCGAGAAAGGTTTCATCCACACCATCCTTTTTTTGGAACAAATAAAAATCCCAATGTATGTAAAGTTTTATTGCCAGTTGATAAACGCAGCAATAAAAAACTCTGCCTGCGCAAAAACATTGAAAACAAAGAAAATTCAGAGTATAATTTTAAAAATAATTGACCTAGATATACAGTCTAACCCCTTTATGAGAGACACTGATATAGGTGACAAATGGGGATAAGAGGCACCAGTGTACCTAAAGTAAAATACGGGTTGATAGAAAAATGCACACATGGTACCCTGGTTATAAGAGAGATCTCATATAAAAGACAAGAATTGCTGCCCAGTTCATGCCTCTTATAAAGGGGTTGAACTGTAGCATAAAAAATAATGAGTGCTCTACGCATTGCTGCTATTACCATTCATTAAGAAAACCTAAAATGAAGTACTGCTTCATTGCTTATACTATGCGGTGAAGTATTTCATGGCTTTAAATAAGACACAGGGGCACTCATCCACTTTTCGCACAAAATATTTGCTTTTCATGAGAAAAGCCAGGTAATGTTCCATTAGAGATGGATGTTTGGGATGTGAACAATGTCTATATTGCTACGTGCCAGTGCATGGAGCTGAAGAAGACGAAGCAGATAGACTGGCACGAGCTAATCTGTGTGGCTGGCGCTGCTCGCCTAACCGGCTGTAAATACATCGGTGACTACCCCTCTGAGTCAGTCTCCTTCACGTAACATATTTGGTGGAGTTGTGCGATCCCCGTCCTCGCCACGGAACTCCGAAGCGGACGCTCCCTCGCGGCTTACAACATGACCACCCAAGACTCCGCTACATCCTCTCCGGTCGCTCCCCCTTCTGCCCGACCTGTCAACCCAGCGCCCGCAACAACGTTCGTGACGCTTCCCGCGCTCAAAGACCCCGGCGTGTTCTCGGGCAGCGAGGGTTCCGACGTCGACCAGTGGCTACGCCTCTACGAACGCGTCAGCGCCACTTACAGGTGAGATCCCACTCTTATGCTGGCAAACGTCATCTTTTATCTCGACGGAACCCTTCGTGTTTGGTTTGATAATCACGAGCATGACATAACAAGCTGGGACAGCTTCAAGGCAAAGATCCGTGAGCTTTTTGGCAACATCTCTGGTCGTCGTGAAGCTGCGAAAAATGAGTTGTCGACTCGCGCACAATCTTCCACGGAGCCCTACATCGGTTATATTCAGGCTGTCCTTTCACTATGCCGCCAAGCTGACGAAAATATGTCTGAGCCTGAAAAAGTTGCCCATATCCTAAAGGGTATCGCCGACGATGAGTTCAACTTGTTGGTATTCAACAATGTGTCGTCTGTTGATGCGTTCATTCAAGAATGCCGCCGGTTCCAACAAGCTAAAAGCAGACGCATGTCCCATCAGTTCCAGCGCCTCCCGAACACTACTGCGACACATGTCTCGACACATATCATGTCTCGACACATATCATCCACCAGACACCTGTGACAACTTGACGCGAATCGTCAGGCGGGAGCTTGAAGCGGCTGCTCCAGCTAAGGTGGGAACAACGTCCCCTGACCCCTCTCCGCCAATTACGTTGCCTCTCATTCAAGCAGTCGTCCGGCAGGAAATCGCCAGCTTGGGAATTCACTCTCTCTCACCGCCTACCCGCACCGACTACCAGCCCCGATACACGCCTGCTCGTCCCTTCCCTACCGGCTCTCCCTCAACGTTCCGTAATCCGTCCGCATGGCGAACACACGATGATAAGCCGATATGCTTCTCGTGTCACAGAATCGGGCACATTTCTCGCCATTGCAGAAGTCGCTGGGGTCCTCCTGCACAACCGTCCTCTCGTCCCTTATATGCACGTCCTGCCTATCGCCATGAGACCAGCCGCGACCATTTTGCCCAGGAACCTGCTTCTGAACACCGCTACTCCCGCTCTCCATCCCCCCAACATCGCCAGTCTCGTTCTCCACAGCCCCGCCGACCATCTTCACCCGCCTTCCCACGAGGTTCTCCGACGGAAAACTAAGCGTTGCAGCCCCCGGAGGTGGCGCTGCATCGCTCGGACTGACCGAAAATCCTCTTTTGACGATACCGACAAAACGGAACCTCATAGGCGCACAAGTAGACGGCCTACATGTCACTGCTCTTGTCGACACCGGCGCCCAACTTTCCGTGATGACGAGCGATTTTTGCCGCAAGCTCAAGAAGGTTCTCACACCTGCGACCACCCAGTTCGTCCGTGTTGCGGATGGTGGCATAGCATCTATCGTTGGAATGTGCTCCGCTCGTGTGAGCATTGCGGATCGACACACAGTTGTTCTCTTCACCGTCCTTGATAAATGCCCCCACGACGTAATCTTAGGCCTCGACTTCCTATCCGCGCATTCTGCCCTCATAGACTGTTCGACCAGTACGCTCCGTCTACACTTGCCTGCAACAGAACCTCTTACACAACGGCCGAGTCGCCTCTGCACAACGGGACACGCGCGCCTCCCTCCACAGACACTGACCTACATAGAGCTCGTCTCAATACCACCAGCTCCCGACGGTGACTATGTTCTGACCCCTATCACCGATGTTCTCATAAGCCGTGGCATTACATTACCGCACACCATTCTGTCCGTCGCAGGAAATTCTACGTGCCTCCCAGTTGTCAACTTTAGCTTGACACCTCAAGTTTTGCCGCAAGGGATCTCTTTGGCGTTGCTCTGCACCTTGGAAGACAATGCGGTAGATGTTTTCGCGATGCCCGCCCCTTCTGAACCCCACGCTCAACATCAGTCTGCCACTTGCTCCGACAGCGCTATTACTTCGATGATCGCTTCCAACTTAACACCGCAGCAGACTGATGAGCTCCACCGGGTTCTGCTGTCCTACATCGACGTTTTTGACATCAGCGGCCGTCCGTTGGGGAAAGCTACCGGTATGAGCCATCGCATAAACACTGGTAATGAGCATCCTATTCATAGGCGCCCATATCGGGTGTCGGCGGCCGAGCGTCACATAATCCAAAGTGAGGTCGACAAAATGCTCGCCAAAAACATCATTGAGCCATCTTGCAGTCCTTGGGCTTCTCCTGTAGTGCTAGTCCACAAGAAAGACGGTGCATGGCGTTTCTGTGTGGATTATCGACACCTAAACAAAATTACCAAAAAAGACGTCTACCCTCTGCCACGAATAGATGATGCGCTTGATTGCCTCTATGGGTCCCACTATTTTTCCTCCATAGACCTTCGTTCCGGCTACTGGCAGATAGAGGTAGATGAAATGGACCGTGAAAAGACGGCATTCATCACCCCCGATGGCCTATATCAGTTCAAGGTCATGCCCTTCGGCCTTTGTAACGCTCCAGCCACCTTCGAACGAATGATGGACTCCCTGCTCGGAGGATTCAAATTGTCCACATGTTTGTGCTACTTGGACGACGTCATCGTCTTTTCACCAACATTTGAAACTCACATAGAGCGCCTCTCAGCCATCCTGGGAATCTTCCGTCGCGCTGGCCTGCAGCTCAACTCGTCCAAATGTCACTTTGGACGCCATCAAATCACAGTGCTTGGCCATTTAGTAGACGCCAACGGTGTACAACCAGACCCGGCAAAAATCAGCGCCGTCAAAAACTTTCCTGTACCACGATCTGCGAAGGATGTACGCAGCTTTATCGGACTATGCTCCTACTTCCGACGCTTCGTGAAAAATTTTGCGCACATAGCGAGGCCGCTTACGCAGCTCCTCAAGAAAGAAGTCCCGTTTTCATGGGGCTCCGAAGAGGCTTCTGCGTTCTCGACTCTCGTCGCTCTTCTCACTACCCCTCCGATTCTGGCACACTTCAACCCTGCTGCCCATACGGAAATCCGTACAGATGCAAGTGGGCATGGCATTGGTGCAGTGCTGGCTCAGAAACAACATGGCCATGATTGCGTTATTGCATATGCCAGCCGCCTCCTATCCGCCCCTGAACGTAACTATTCGATAACAGAGCGTGAGTGCTTGGCTCTTGTATGGGCGGTGGCGAAACTTCGACCCTATCTATACGGACGCCCATTTTCGGTAGTTACCGACCACCACGCACTCTGCTGGCTGAACTCTCTGAAAGATCTATCAGGCCGCCTTGGTCGCTGGGCTTTGCGCCTGCAAGAGTTTTCCTATACGGTGGTCTACAAATCTGGCCACCTACACCGTGATGCCGATTGCCTCTCCCGGTACCCTGTCGACGATCCTGAGGACACTGACGAGCCCACGGAGAACTTTATCTTGTCAGTGTCCGACTTCCTTAATATTGGGGAAGAACAGAAGCGCGATCCAGAGCTGCTTGACATCATCAGCCGTATGGAATCCTCCACAAATGATGCTTCCGTCCGCTACTTTGTCATTCAAAAGGGTGTGCTATACCGTCGCAATTTCCGACTAGACGGGCCCGACCTTCTCATTGTTGTGCCTAAGCATTTGCGCCGCTGTGTTCTCACCGAACTTCACGACGCTCCCACGGCTGGACACCTTGGCGTATCCCGCACGTACGAGCGCGTCCGGCGCCGTTTTTTCTGGCCAGGCCTTGCTCGTTCGGTACGCCGATACGTCGCCACATGTGACCTATGCCAACGTCGTAAGACACCATCGCTGCTACCCGCTGGCCATCTTCAACCAATTGACATACCCGCGGAACCATTTTACCGTGTTGGGTTAGACCTGCTTGGTCCTTTTCCCACATCAACATTGGGAAACAAATGGATAGCCGTTATCACAGACTACGCTACACGATACGCTATTACGCGAGCTCTACCGACCAGCTGTGCAACCGACGTCGCTGACTTCTTGTTACGGGACGTTATATTGATTCACGGTGCGCCGAGACAGCTTCTCACAGACCGTGGCCGTACATTTTTATCCCAAGTCATCGCCGACATTCTGCGTTCTTGTTCCACGCAACACACACTGACAACTGCTTACCACCCTCAAACAAACGGCCTTACGGAACGATTTAACCGCACTTTAACAAATATGCTCGCTATGTACGTGTCGCCCGACCACCGAGACTGGGACCTTGCCTTACCCTACGCAACTTTCGCGTATAATTCATCCCGTCACGACACAGCGGGCTTTTCGCCGTTCTACTTATTGCACGGAAGAGAGCCGACTTTACCACTGGACACAGTCATCTCAGCTCACACCTCGTCCACCAGCGAGTTTGCCCGCGACGCGATTGCGCGAGCCGATCATGCCCGTCAGCTCGCTCGCGCTCGGCTGATGGCGTCGCAAACCAACCAATGCCATCGGTACGATGCGGAACATAGAGACGTACATTTCGCTCCCGGTACCCTCGTTTTACTCTGGTCCCCTCATCGTCGGCTGGGCCTATCCGAAAAACTTCTGTCTCATTACACGGGACCCTATCGCATATTGCGTCAAGTAACACCTGTCACCTACGAGATCAGCCCCATCTGCCCATCATCATCTACTATGCGGCCCAGTGATATTGTACACGTCTCGCGGATCAAGCCCTACAATAATGCGTCAGATAACGACCTTTAAAGCACCGGGACGGTGCCTCCGCCGCCGGGGGTCATGCTACGTGCCAGTGCATGGAGCTGAAGAAGATGAAGCAGATAGACTGGCACGAGCTAATCTGTGTGGCTGGCGCTGCTCGCCTAACCGGCTGTAAATACATCGGTGACTACCCCTCTGAGTCAGTCTCCTTCACGTAACAATATAAACAAAAAGTCCAATGAACTTCACCAGTAGGTCTGGCATTTAATATATGCAACCAAGCATATTTATTTGTATTCTTGTAAATTTTATTGGTCAACACCAAAGTGACAAAAAAAGAGAAGGAAATCGCACGTGGTCTATAAAACGTCTCATGACGCTTCATAGGGACCCAAAGTTCCAAGTTTCCGAAGCGAAGACAAGACAACGCTGCGCAGCTGCTCTGGTGGCAAGCTCAGAGGAATTGGGGAGTTGAGTGCGCAGGCGCTTCAGTGAGTTTACTGCAGCCGGAATACGTGTGGCATGCGTTCTTGAGTCGGTGCGGGGAACTTCGGCACCGTGCTGTCAGCTTGGCATGCCAGAACAAGACGCTTGCTGTTCGACATTGCTTTTCCGCGATGGCAGAAGCGGCCACACGGAATCGTCAGCGAGGTCCGAAGTATTGTTCTGTGCCACGAGAGTGCAGACAGCATCAAGTCACGCAATCCACCTGTAAACTATTGGTTGCCGGACAAGTCTTACGAGAGAGAAAGAAAACGAGCATGGATCCTCGCGGTTAAAGGAATAAAGTAAGTTCTAGCTCTGTCTTTGTGTGAATTCATTTGAAATCATTTGTTTCGACTAGTGCCTGAATCAGTACGTAACACGGCACGTCCATGCAACGGCGGCAGTAATGATATCTCACTGTCTCCTCGCATTGTGAAAGTTCAGTTACAGTCATAAGTTGAAGCAACTTCGGGTTTTCATTCCTTGTATTTGTGAGACGTAGCTGTCGTTGTTGAATGTTCACATTCGCATAAGTCACACCACGGTGAGCGTTGCGTTGTTGATTGCTTTTAACTGAGCTGCACACAATGTCGAAGGTTCACCTCCTGCAATTCACGCATCGGGAAGGCTGCATCCTCGCGCCAGAACGAACGTCTGTGCATTTTCAGCAAACTTTGACATCGCCTTGCTGATTTGTTCTATTTTTGTCGCTCCAGTAGGTTGGTATTTATTCCAGCCGCTGAACCGAAGTGGCACTTATAGATTGGGAGATGTGCGATTTTCTTTCTCGCCCACCACGAAAGAAAGAAAGCATTTTATGTAATGTGTTACGCTCTGTAGAGTGCTTCTAATGTACGTTTATGCGCACGCTAATTGCATAAGCTCATCGCGCACCTCATGTCACATCATTCCTGAAATTCGGCACCTATCGCGCTGAGCCGCGTTTTGCAGCAGGCCTTATACACAGTCAATATTTTCATAAAATCGAAGTGCAAGCTTGACGCGAGAATTGGAAAAGGGGGGGGGGGACAAGGGTGAAGTTCCACTCACTTTACAAGGCTTAAAGTTATGCTAGCTGCCTTGCAGGTTAGTCAATGGGTGATGCTCCAGCGGTACAAAGCACATGACTCTAGCCTGATCAGGCTTTTTAGTGCCATGGTCGTGTCATCTTTGTTTTTCACACACTGCGAAAGTTCGTTCATGAGAGTACACGTCTGCTACTGCAAGTGTGCACATCGAAACAGCAATCATGTTTTTCATTGCTGACAACGTGGAACATCGATAGCATGCGTGGCTTCATTTCACACTGCATATAGACCATTGGGTATATTTAACGTATCAGAGAAGGAAGCTTACCTCGACTTATCGTACACGGTAATGTTGCAGACTTTGGAAATGCATTTCGCGTTAAGTCCGGCGTCATCGCCACCTGCTCCACAACGTAAATGTGATTAACAAACTTTTATAATTTGATTACCTTTGCTTCTCGAAGTGTCCACCCAGCTGGGAGATTTTTTTCAAGGGGTACGCAGCACTTCAAGTGCAGCGCGAGAGCTCTGCACGTGCACGGAAAACGACAGGCATCGCAGCAGAAAGAAGAGAAAACGTGTGACGTACGTCCAAAATTTTCATTCTTCTGCCAGAGATGGAGCTGCATGTCGAGAGTCACAGCGCTACAAAGTGTTGTTTGGGTCCCTATAGTGCATGGCTGAGATGTGGTCAGGGCAGCCTTCTTGGCATGAAGAGAAACTTGACAGCCGGTGTCAACACATCGCGCCCAGGTGATGCGTCTATTTTGGACGTAACCAGAGTAGCTCTAATACTGCGTACAAAGGTCAGTAACTACACACCCATAACACAGGGGCCCACCTGAAGCCACAAATGAAAACGACCCCTGAACAGCCATGAATGTCCAAGGCAGATGCGAAACATTGTTGCCTTTACCATTTGAAACGGGGGTCATGTCATTTCCAGACTCGAAGATCGTCTTCTAGCCACTGAATTTAGGTGGGGTTGAAAGATAGTTTCAAGTGGCAGGCACATAGTGATGCCAAGGGCGTGACTAACAACACCGAATGCAGTCCGCCTGATTTAACAAGCAAAGGGAAATCAAATGTGCTAGAAACTGGCTGAAACGGCCATCCTGACATATTGTAGATGTGGCGGACCTTCGGGAGTAAGCTCTGGTAGATTAAATCTTCCCTTGCTCTAAACAACAACTCTAAAGTGAATAGAAGGTTTTAACTTCAAGTATTTGTCAGCGTTCAACGCTGTCAGGTTGAGAAGTTCAGACTTTAATTTGATATTCAACTCTAGCGGTCATTTAACTACAATGCTTTGATGTTACTGAAGCATAACCGCGAGTGACACTCATTTCTCTCAAATACACATTGCTTCAGACAAAAATTCGAAAAATTGCCGTGTAGCAAAAACGGGCAAATCAAAACTGTTTCTGAAAGTTCAGTGGCTGGTTTAACAACCAGCAGGTGCTAGGTGCACGAGACACAAATCCAACATGCCGAAATCGGCAATTCAAAGCATCAATCAGCAGTGATCGATTTCACCGGTTTTATCTGATTGATTGAATAATTGATTGATTGATTTGTGGGGTTTAACGTCCTAAAACCACCATATGATTATGAGAGACGCCGTAGTGGAGGGCTCCAGAAATTTTGACCACCTGGGGTTCGTTAACGTGCACCCAGGGCTGAACACACGGGCTTACAACATTTCCGCCTCCATCGGAAATGCAGCCGCCGCAGCCGGGATCCGAACCCACCGGTTTCATAAATCACCGGTTTAACAACTAGAAAGTGCTAGGTGCACGAGACACAAATCCAACATGCCCAAATTGGCAATTCAAAGCATCGATCACCGGTTATGGATTTGAATAGGCATGGCAACGAAAGACTTAATAATAAGCTATAAGCAATGTTCTGGCTCAACGAAGCTGCACATTTCATAATATGCAATCGCAGCTCTGGCTGATGCCTAGTTCTTCAGGCTTGGTATGAAACGACGGCTTCACACATACCCGCTATATGTAGTGGTGTGGAATTTCTGCCTTGAGAGTCTCTACAATTATTTTCAGTAGTCACCAGCTTCATGACCCTTGCAAGATTGCCCGTCTCAAAACCACCATATAATTACAAGAGACGCCACAGTGGAGAGCTCCCGAAATTTCTACCACCTGCGGTTCTTTAACGTGCACCCAAATCTGAGCACACGGGCCTACAACACTTCCACCTCCATCGGAAATGCAGCTGCCACAGCCGAGATTTGATCCCGCGAACTGTAGGTCAGCAGCCGAGTACTTTAGCCACTATACCAGCACAGCGAGGCAAGTATTGGAAGTTGAAGCAATGTAACATTCATTACATATTGCTACAAAAACTGTCAGCGCACGAGTGTTAAGCACACCACTATTCGCACTGTAGGCGTCACGAACCGAGCAAAACGCTGACTGTCGTGTTACTACAAGTGAAGCCAACCGCAGTACACATGCCAGCCCTGCATGCGCACGAGCTCCAACAGAGCGGCTAGTGTTTGTGATGGTGTACAAAAATTAAGGCCTGTGGCTCATGATAATAACAGACTTCGCATTTGCGCTCTTTAGTTCTCGTTTGCTTCATAGGTTACGCTAACATCACCCAATAATACTGACGCCGCTCAATGCAGGAGCCTAAGAGCTGCGCTCTAAACACACACGAAGTGGTGGTTTTCTCGTGTACTAGTATAACAGAATGTACTAGTAAAACAGACTATGTACTAGTATAACAGAAACATGATAACAGAAACATGTACTAGTAACATATAACAGAAACAGATAACAGAAACATGTACTAGTATAACAGAAACATAATAAAAAAGTAAAATATGAACTTGCCTTTTTAAAGAATATCTCAAGATTCAAACCACTGCGCACACAATTAGTCACAATGACGATGGCAGCCACCCACTTTCGTACGTATGCATGTTCCCTACGCCACAACTGAAGTAGAATGTGCCCCGCCGCGGTGGTCTAGTGGCTAAGGTACTCGGCTGCTGACCCGCAGGTCGCGGGTTCAAATCCCGGCTTCGGCGGCTGAATTTCCGATGGAGGCGGAAATGTTGTAGGCCCGTGTGCTCAGATTTGGGTGCACGTTAAAGAACCCCAGGTGGTCAAAACTTCCGGAGCCCTCCACTACGGCGTCTCTCATATTCATATGGTGGTTTTGGGACGTTAAACTCCACATATCAATAAAGTAGAATGTAAACGGACCATTTCTCGCTTGGTGCTCCGTGGTATCAAGACTTTCGTGCAGCATTCGAAACATCATTTATTTCATGAAATTTGCTTGCTTCGTGTCAATTTACAATCATTGTCTTGTTCGTCCTCGACCAGAAGACTTTCCATGTGGCCTAACCTTATCTTGCTGTTGTTATTTATTTATTATTTTTTCAGTAATGAATTATTATATTTATGTGTTTATTTATTTATTTATTTATTTGCAATACCGCCAGTCTCTACTGAGATCATAGCAGATGGGCACTCTGTAGAGATGCTATGATTGCTCGTCATAGTAAAAAAAACTAATACACAACATAAAAGCAACTTCAACCTGACACTTTTTAATTGCAATATTTACAGAACATACTAAACAAAATACAAGTGCATACAAAAATGGCAAGTTTAACAATAAGGCCGCTTGCATGGCTGTGTACAGAACATACAAGTAGTACATACTGGTTTTATTACCATTTTCAAAGGGGATTTAAAGAACTAAGAATTGTTTTCAATTTCTAACTCAAACTGAGACAGTGCCTCAGTGTTGGTGACGTGAGGGGCCATCACGTTCCATTCGAGAATAGCAACCGGAAAAAAAGAATATTTACACAGCAGTGTTGCATTTGTATTGTACTAATGTGTGTGTATGTTTGTGTCTTGTGGCTCGTGTTTGTGAATAAGACACGTAATTTGAAAGGTCTATTTGAAAATAATTGTGCAGGAGTTGATAAAGAAATTTTAGACGTGCCTGTTTTGCTGGTACCTCTACAGTAAGAAGTTTAGAAAAAGTTAGCAGACTAGTGGGTGAGTGTTCACGTTATATTTGTGTTGGATTAAACTTATGGCTTTCCTCTGTACTGCATCAATTTTTTTATGCTTGTGCGAGTGTGAGGAAACCACATTGTACTTCTAGATTCGAGGATAGGCCTGGCGAATGTTTGGTAGGCTAGGAGCTTTGTTGGCAAGGTTGCCATTTGAAGTGACCTGCGAAGAAACAATATTTTGGCATGACAGATGAAGTAATGTTTCCAATTTGCTCGTTCCACCGTAAGTCGGACGTGATTGTTAAGCCTAGGTATTTAGGTTTGTGTACTCTGCTCATAGCAGGGCCATTTAGAGTGTAGCAAAAGTTTGATGGCTTTCTATTCCTCGTTATCATAATGCAAGCTGATTTTTTTACATTGATTGTCATATGCCAGTTTGAACACCATTCAAAAATAGCGGAGAGGGACTTGTTGAGCGAATAGTGATCTTGGTCATTTCTAATTTTTTTATAGATGATACAGGCCCTCGTGAATAAATTTATTTTACTGTCTATACTAGTATATATGTCATTTATATACACGAGAAATAACAAGGGCCCGAGCACGGAACCCTGGGGCACTCCTGACGTAACTGGTACAATATCTGTTGCAATGTTTTCGACAACAACAAACTGGGACCTATTAGACAAAAACTCACGCTCCCAAGCAACAAATTCTCCGTCCCGAATATTGTTTGTAGTTTAGCGATTGGCTTTGTGTGACAAACGCAATCAAACACTTTTGAAAATTCCAGTAAGATAATGTCCAGTTGGCTGTGATTTTCAATACCTAGCGCAAGACCTTGCATGACCTCAGTCAGCTGCGTCGTGTTCGATAAACCCCTACGAAGTCCATGCTGGTTGTGGGACAGGATGCCCTCGTTTTCAAAAAAAAGTTGTTCATTGTTTTAAGACTATATGCTCTAGTAGTTTGCATACCATGCTAGTTAAAGATATCAAAGACAAGTAGCACTCATTTTTATTTTATTTATTGTTTTGTGCTTTTTAGCTGAAACACACTGTATAATGTTTCGATGTGAAACAATGTAATGTTTCGCGTAATGTTTCGATGGGAAATGAACAGCACTACCATTTCACTACCCTTTTCGTTCCACCTAAACTGAACTCCCCCCGGCCCCCCCCACACACACCACACAAACACACACACACGAACTATCTCACTAAAGGGGCCCTGAAACACTTTTTTCTAGTAAGCATGGAATGAATTCACTGGGAGAGCTTATTACCTCAAGAATTCAACGCCGCAAACATTTTGATTCGTGCAGTGCGAGTAGAGTTACAAAGCTCTGTCGCATACTGCAATTTCTTTCTCTTCACTCGTTCCAACGAAAGCGCTGGAAGCTAAGCAGGGAGGAACGGCAGGCGCAAAGAAAATACGTCAGACGCGCTTCGTGACCATCAGCACATTTTCTTTTTTTTTTCTTCAAACGCGCGGCTTTTTCAATGTGATCGCGCGCACGCGTGGAAAAGTCGCGGTGTCCCGCGCCGATCTTTGTAACGACCGAGTGGGCCATGTTCAAATCAGCCAATGGTGGAAAGATGGGCTTCCTAGGAGTGGTTTTTGAGCGTATTACGCCAATTTTTCGAGAAAAGAGAAAGCAATCTTTAGCTGACTTGGATACTTTTTGCAAATTCCAGGCGCGCGTACCGCGCTATAATATTTGACTCGCGTTAGTTGGGTGCCTGTACGACCAATCGGCAGCGTTTTCTGACCACGCTCAAAAAGTGTAACAGGGCCCCTTTAAGGCTGATTATTGGTATCGCGTTAAATGTACCGAGCTTAGAAAATCCACTGTCCCGCTCGCCCCTTTTCAAGCTGCGACAGCTCTGCAGGGATACAGTCACGCGTGGTTAAAAGGTTATCGCGCGAGCCTCGACCAAGAGCTACAACAGCGCCAGGTCCCAGAATACTCTCTCGATGAGAGAGTGGTATCACGCAAGCTTCACTCACTCTTTTTGCTCTTCCTTAAGCCGCAATCAATCCCGTCTCAGGAAGCTCCGTAAATGAAGCAGTGCGAAGCACCAGCTTTAACACATCTTACCAGCAATTTTTGTTATCTCTAGCGGCTATAGGAGACCACAGAGAATACAGTTGATCGCAAATTATGGAAGGCTCAAAATAGAAAGAAAGGGCGTAGAGTTCATCCTGGAAGTGATTGTTGCATGATGTAACATCCTACGAGAGGAATAATCATGCGCGATCTCGATTTCTACTGTTCTGAAACATGCCGCTAGGCCCGCCGCTAGGTCCATGCGTTCGTTGCTCCGTCCGTCCGCACGCTTCGCCTCATTATTCATTATTCACCACGTGGATATGCTGTGATTTTTTTTGGCTATTTGTGCGTTGCTTCTAGGTGGAGTTTTCATCAATATGCTAAATTCTTTTGTTAGAAACAAGAAGAAAGTTAAATTGTTAACCATTTTTATAGAATATTAGGTCACGAAAAAATGCCTTAAACGTACCTTGTTGCATTCAGCCAGTCACTGCTTTATGAACACCCACCGTAAACACGAAAGATCCTTGGCACCAATATTTGCGCGAACTAATGCTTACAAATACACTTATTTTCCCAAAACAGTTGATGAATGCAATTCACAGCCTCATGACATTTTTTCGGCTGACAATTTTGCTATGCCGCTGGAACGTTATCCACTTGGTGATTATAGTGTTCAAATGTGTTATTAGTTTTTGTTGCTGCTTTGCAGACATGTGACCTCAGGTAGCGTATGGATACATGTTGTTTTTTGCTGTTACGAATTCCTTGATGTTTTTACGCCCCTCCTGCATGAACCAAAATGCTCGTCTGCAGTATGTCTAATAAATAAATAAATAAATAAAATTATTCAGCTCATGCACCACTGTAGTCTGCTTTCTCTGCGAACAATCAAATGGGGTGACTCAGCTTCTCGATTGCACTTTTTGTGACTGTTATGATTCTATGACGAGAACGTTTGTTTGAGAAAGCAAGTGAATGGATGAATAGAGATTGCACTAATTGGTGCTCGTTTTCATAAAAGAAGTTATTTTCTTATCTGTTTTTTGGAGGGGGGAATCAACTGAGAAAAAATGTGAAACAGATGTGCTTCATCGAAAGAATTAAAGAAAAAAAGGAGGCGCATCGAAAAAACAAGCCATAGCATGGTGATAGCGACAGAGCCATTTGTTAGGAGACCGTTGCCGCAATCGTTTTGGTCACGCCTGCCTTATCATGACTTCCATTACCAAATAAGAAACTATATTATCATTTAGGCCAGTGTCATATGGGTACTTCTGACTGGGATCAGTCAGTCCGGGTAGGATTGTTTAGTCGCTATCGACGTACAGTATAAGATTGATGACATTCCTGATGAAGAGTTTCTCCTCTCACAAGTAATCCAATCGCTAGTTTCTTTGAAAAAACGTTAAAACACTGTTTTAATTTATCATTATCTTATGTCTCTGTTATTGTGGTAGATGAGTTACTGTTGGCGACACCTAATCGCATTGATATTGCTCAAAGGCTTTCTTCACTTTGGAGACCACTGCGCAAAGCTATTTCCTCGCCGTAAAGATGAACACATGGCTAAACAATCCACCATTCATGAAGTCATTGCAATAAGTGACGCTGTAAGTACCTCGGTCCAATACTGGTGCACAAGCACAAAAAAATACGAACACAGACGGACACGCCACAAGCGGAACTACATCAGATGCAAACGTACAGCATGTTATCTACGATGCGGAAAAAACATCCGCATCGTAGACCTCCCCATAAAAACATTTCTTTATTAGCATGCCCCACTCATACGACCTTTGGAAGAAGCTAATCCTTTAATAAATAGTTGTCTCGGTGTTTATGTTTTCTTATCACCATAATAAAAGTTTTTTGCAATATTGTAGCGCGCAAGCTGCCGCAAATAACCCGCCTCAATTGAATTCTGCGGCGCGCCCGCGGAAGCGTCGGTGAAAAATGGCGCCGCGCGCCCGGATTACGGCAAGCGGGAAAGGAGAATCCAGGAGAAAACACGCGCGTGAAGGAGAGTGTCGTTACATTTTCCAGATAAGGGGATTTAGGTTCTTTTCCTTATGGCGCAAAACACACGCGAAAGTTAGGCGACGGGATAGAGCAGAAAAAAGCAAGAACAGAGGGTGGTAAACGGCTGGATCGGGAGCATCTACAGCTTGCATGGATAAAATCAAAAAGGCACTGCTTATGCCAAAATCTCCTTTGTTCATTTCAACGCAAATGAGCCCTTCTCAACTGGAGCCGTTGGTCCGCCTTACTTCAGCGAGTAACAAGAATAACAAGAAACTAATAAACACTGCTCCCAATATGCACTCCTTCATACCACTGTAAAACATGAAAAGAATTGCTACACGCCTCGCAAGTTCCCTCTAGCCCGGCTGTGAGTTCTCACAATGTGAGTACATAACTAGTGCGACAGTCAGGTGATTGCTGGAGAGTTATGTTTCGATACGGACGGAGGCTGTCAGTGACGCTGAGTTAAAACCGCCTGATTGCGGTGTTTCAAAACGTTGTCAAAATTACACCTTTATTGAAATCTGCTGAATGGGACACTAATAGCACTTGTGCGCTTCCTGAGCTAACGGAGGGAACCATGAATAACTCTAGTTTTCAGTTTCCAGACAGCGACACCAACCTGCGAGCACGAGCACTGTGAATGTCATAAAAGCGCGCTCGTTTAGCTTTCCTTCTGTTTTGGGTGGTGGCGTAGACGGTTAAATGCCCGGCGGCCGTCGCTGTGGAATTTGGAGATTATGGGTTCGACTCCCAGGTATAAGCTTCTTAATGCTTCTATCTTCTTTGTCATCTGGTCGCGTTTACTCTGCTGACGTACTTGCTTGACGAAAAGACGTCGTGGCACTCTGGGTAGACCCCGACTTAGAACACTCTCGTATTTAAAAAAAACAGAATCGTACAAATTTCTGTCCGAGAATCCAGAAGCAGCTCACCGTGTACTGGTATAACAGAAACATAGTGTAAAAAAGTAAAAGACGAACTTGCATTTTTCAGCAATATCTCATGATCCAAACCACAGCACGCACAATTATTCACAATGACGACTGCAGCCACCCAAATGTGTACATATGCACGTTCCATACGCCACAACTGAAGTCGAATGTAAGCGCACCAATTCTTGCTTCATACTCCATGGGATCAAGACTTCTGTGCGGCATTCGTAAGTTCATTGATTTTCTTAATGTTTTCTTGCTTTGTGTTTGTTTTCAACAGTTGGCTTGTACGTTCCCGACCAGAAGATCTTCCATCAGGTTTAACCAAATCTTGCTGTTGTTATTCATATGCATCTTCTTTGCAACTAGGTGCGCAAATGTGTGTTATTTATCTCACCTATATATTGTACTTTTTCCGACTAGTAAGGTTATAACTGATATTCAAGAAAAAAAAAACAAATGGTGATTGGCATCGGTCAATCAATACCACGTCAGAGGTCACCAAAATAATGAGAGAACACGAAGATTACTATTCTCTATTATTATTTGGTTTCAGTGCTTATAAAACACGAAGGCAGAGAAAATAGGGAGGGAACAGGCTGTACTCTGCGAACTATAGGGGCAGAACCACTGCCTGCTCCTTCGGGAAAGGCAGGTATAGAGGAAGTAAGGGAAGAAAGAAGGAGATACAAGAGTAAAGTTTAAAAAAAAGAGAGAAAAAAACACGCACGTAAAGTAAAAAATAAATAGTCTCACGACAGATGTCAATAAATTGATGCCAAATACGTTTTTGTTAAGAGAGTTAGAATGGCTCTTTGAGCCAACCACGCCTAGCAGCACGTCCTCCTGTGAACAAGCAATCGTCAAGGTTCATGCATCGAAGTCTAATCAGTTCATATTCCTTTTTTATGGGTAGTGCTCGCAACAAATCATTATTTTTTACTCTACATATTTAGAATTTTATATGAACAATCTTTTCATTTATTCATTCATGAACCAATATCGGCCAATCCCCAATTTTGCGTACAAGCCATATGTGAAGAAACATCATCTTCTTTAATGCCACTGAATGCGTGTCCATAGCCGATCACGCAGCGTTGTGCACCCTGACAAAGTGCGCGTTTTTTTTTCACAAAGTTACAAGATCAAAATGTGCACATGGCTGTGCCTAAGTTTTTCTTTTTTTACCACTGTATGACTTTCATTGGTGGCACACAAGTAAGGACTCCGTTATAAAGTACACGCTTATAACATCTATGAATCCACCCACCTGACTGATAACAGTAAAAACGATAAGTGGCTTTTGTGCGATATTATGCGTGGCCGCTTACTGTTTAACTCTTTTTCGCTGTGAAAAAAAAGTTAAGAACTATTTGGGCTAAGCTGATTGCCAGAAACACGCCTGAAACCTATTTGCTTCCTCTTTGATAAGCATAATTGAAAATTAAGATGAAGTAGAAGGAAACATCTGAAAATAGGCGTTACGTTGGCAGATAAACAGCACAAAACTTTGGTGCCTCAGTTTTAGGACATGGCCACAGCGATGCTTTGAATGACTTTGGTGATTATATTCAGGCATCCAAATGTATTCTAATGTGATGTTCAATCAAATAATTATTATTTAGTATCAAAAACTTCTAAATGGTGAGGTGAAGTAAATGCAGCTCAGTGGTTTTCACAACACCTGAAATCTCAAAATTTCTCAAAGTGACTTTTCCTATCTTCTTTCTTTTGCTCTCGTTCTATGTGGTTTTCGTTACATTAGTCATATTATTAATCAAAATCATTTTTACAAAAAGTTATTTCATATCTTCTTTTTTTTGCTCTCGTTTTATGTGGTTTTCGTTACATTAGTCATATTATTATGCAAATTCATTTTTACAAAAAGTTGTAATGCTCACAGAAAAGTGCACTATGCTTTATTGGCCAATCCGCTTGAGTCTGTGTGAGCCATAAGTCATGGGAAACAAACAAACAAATGCGGGAGCGCGAGCACTCGGCCCGTGCCTCAAGGATCCGGAACGCTGACGAGGCATTCGACTCCATGCCTGCGCCGAGGACCGCTGCCACCGCTCCTGGCGCATCGACCATCTGCGCAGGGCCATGGCTTCGTAGCGTAGCTAGACTCGCTGGGCATGGCCAGTTGCGGCCACTATGAAGTCGGAGCTGGTAACGCGGGTAAGCATTTCTGTCGTCTTTGTCAAGCGCCATGACGTCTACCTGATCGTGGCCGTGCTTGAACAAGCCATCCTGGGCTGTGTCTTTGTCCTGGGCTACTCGTTAGAAACTTCGCCATGCTGAAAGGGAATGCCGAAGAGGTACTGTCACGGACGGCCATTTTTGGCGGCCCCGCGTCACGGCAATTAACGGGCGCCATACTTCCCCGCTGACCGTGGGAACGGCGGGCGCAAGAAAGGGAGACGAGAAGTGCAGAATGAGGTGCTCTTCTTGGAACGTCGCCGTCGACGATTGATCCTTTTGTAACTGCGGCGGCGTCTGCAAAGTCGTAGAAGGCCGCGATGTACTCCGAACAAGGATTAGGCTACGGGAAGCACCGACTGAGAGCCAAACAGTCTGACCGTTTCTCACGGGGAAAAGCGTGGAAAACCCTCTGGTGGCCAAGACGTACGACAACAACCCAACAGGTTGTCACTCTCGCTAGTTGAGGGCCCTCTCCCAATTAAAAAGGGGTGGGGTTAATATATTTTTGGGGCGGAGTTTCCATCAACTAAACGCGCATGATTGGACCCATGTAAAGGTCTCTTGTCCCCAAGGAAGAGAGCGAGGAGACACGAGGGGGATTTAAGCGCAGGATTTTGCCCTACTAGGCAGGCTAGTCGCTGACCAACATGGTGTAGAAACGGATCAACAAGCATCTCTTCTAGAAAATTTTAGTGTGGCTCTGTATCGGCTGGCCACCTAAACGTAGCCGTTCGTCTAGTTGTGACGCGATATTAACGTCTGCAACGTAGACATCGGGACTTCGCCTCGAGTTAGCTCAACCTGGCCGAGGTCACCTGCAAGCACTAGCCTCCCGGAGCCACCAGCGTAGCAACACCGCCGACATCGCAGCCGTGCCAGAACTCTCTTCGGCTTCTCGCATCCGATCGTCGGCGACGCAACGCTGCCGGTCATCACACGTATGCCTTCACCTGTTTATATCTTCGAACTTTCTCCTCCGTGGTCTATTGTTATTAGTTTATGTAGTTTGTAATAGTTCCCTCGCGTAAGCCGATTTATTGTTTTTATATGTTTTTTAGTAGTATCAAGTGTTGATGTATTTTGTTTGTTGTATTGAAGTGTTGTATTAGATCCCGTGTGCTGCAATATCACTAGAGTAGAGTTTGTTTCGTTTTCTCACGTCTCTGATCTTTTCACTGTCTCTGCTTGCGTACGAAACGAACCAACCTGCTGTCATTCCCGTCACCGACTTCGCGCTGGCGACGCTAGAGTGGCAGCTTGTAACCAAACTGGCGTCCGCGAGACAGGACGTTCCGTACAAGAGTAAGACAGTGAGGGTTGAACGAGAACCGTGCAGACAGCGTGGTGATAGAGCCGCACAGTTGAAGCGGTTGCATCCTGCATATGATTGCGCTGTTTTCATAGTGGCATTATTGTGACAGTTTGCAGTATGGAGTGCATGGATTTGGATAAGTGGATCGCGCACGGTAAACAGTTAGGCATCGAGGGCGCCGAACTGAGACATTGGGTTAAGGAGCAGCAGGAACAGGCGCAGGCATTAGCCAGAGAAGACAGGGCACTGGCCCGGGAGGAAAAGGAAAAAGAAAGGAAAGCGGCAAGGGAAGCCGGAGAACGGGAAGAGCAGTTACTGCAATTAAAGATTCGCCTCAGTGAGAGTAGCAGTGTGAGCCGATCCAGCAGTGAGCAGGGCGATGCCGGGGAGGAGCCGAGTTTGGGAATACACGCAGGTAGACTGCTCGTCACCTTTGACGAAGGAAGGGACGACCTAGATGAGTTTATACGCCGGTTTGAGAGCATCGCCAGAGGGTAAAAGGGGCCTGAAAGCCAATGGGCGACGGCGCTTTCGACATGTCTTACAGGAGAGGCGCTAAGTGTTTATGGCAGGCTACCACCTACAGATGCAGCAGAATACACCAAGGTTAAAACCGCCCTCCTGAAGCGCTTTCGCTTCACGGCGGATGAGTTCCGAGACAAGTTTAATAAGGAGAGGCCAGTAGGAGGTGAAACAGCAACACAGTACGCGGCTCGCTTAAGACATTACTTCAATAGATGGGTTGAGCTGTCCAAAACTGAGACAGATTTCGAGTCCCTCCGCGCATTGTTGATTAGAGAGAGGTTTTAACATGGATGCGGTTGGAACCATGCATTATATTTGAAAGAAAGGAGGGCGGAATCCCTGGGAGACATGCTTGAGCTGGCAGACCAGTTTATGGAAGCTCAGGGTGGAGCAAGCTTAGCGAAAACAAAGAAAGATGGTCCCATAACGGACGAGAAGGGGAAATACGAGAAAGGAGAAAGGAGGCAACAGCCACGTACCACTACCACGGTGCTATATTTGCAATCGTGGGAATCACCCGCCGCACTTGTGTCACAACAGACCTGCCGCTAATGTAGCCATCGTCTGCTTCAAGTGTGGAAGAAAAGGACATAGGGCAAACGACTGCCGGTCAGGAGCAAATAACTCACTCCAGGCGTCCTGCCTCTACGCACCAAGGGAAACGCGTGAGGATCCCTTATGCGACGGGTATATCGAGCTTAGGAATGGCGAAAAAGTCCCCGTCGTCAACGCCGTAAGTGTGACACCGCCGGAAAATCTGGCCGAGAACCTACCAGTTGCCACAGGGACCCTCCGAGGCACAGACATATCATATCAGTGTTGCGGGATACGGGGTGCAACACAGTAATCGTGCGGAGGAAGTTGGTGAAGGAAGACGAGCTGACAGGTACAAGCAGACTCGTCTACTTGGTGGACGGAACAGCGAGGATGCTGCCCGAAGTACGGATTGAGGTTGACACCCCCTACTTTACTGGCAATCTGAAAACAGTATGCCTGCAAAATCCACTGTATGACCTCATTCTGGGCAATATCGGTGGCGTAAGACCTCCTAATGATCCCAGAAAGGAGACTGAAAAACCTGTCTCGACAAAGGAGTTAAGGGAAGAGCCTGTAGCAGCAGCTATCACCCGTTCCCAAGCACATGCACAGCCGGAAAAAATTGCCAAGCTTCGTACGCCTGGGACCACGGCGGAATCGCCGGGAGACAACTATGGCTGCGAGCAGAGGGGAGATGCGACACTCAAACAGTGTTTTGAGCAGATCGGCAGGAAGCAAACATGCCGAAATGAGAAGGGAAGCATCGAGTACAAACAAGAACAGGGACTGCTGTACCGACAGTACACAGAGGCCAACGGACGGCTTGTACGCCAATTAGTCGTTCCGCACTGCCACCGAGAAGCTGTGCTTAAAACAGCACACGATGGTATAATGGCAGGACACTTGGGCACGCAGAAAACCAAAGACCGGATCTCGGAGGAGTTCTTTTGGCAAGGCATCACAGCTGACGTAAAAAGGTTCGTCGCCTCATGTGACATTTGTCAGCGCACCGTACCAAAGGGCCGTGTACCACATGTTCCACTGGGGAGGGCACCCATAATCGACACCCCGTTCAAGCGAGTGACGATCGATATACAGGGACCGATTCACCCGCCCTCAAAGCATGGGAAGCGATAGAATTTGACTTTGATGGATTATGCCACCCGGTATCCAGACGCAGTGGCGCTCCCGAGTATCGAAACTGAGCGAGTGGCCGAAGCCCTGGTCGAGATGTTCTCCCGATTTGGCGTCCCCCGCGAGGTACTGAGTGACCGTGGCGCGAACTTCAGATCGGACCTGATGAAGGAAGTAGCGCGGCTCCTTTCTGTGCGCCAGCTCCATACCACCCCATATCACCCTATGGCGAATGGCTTGGTGGAAAAATTCAATGGCACGTTAAAATTAATGTTGAAGCGCATGTGCGCCGAAACACCGAGAGATTGGGACCGCTACCTGGCACCTCTCCTCTTTGCCTATAGGGAGGTTCCGCAGGCCAGTATGGGGTTTTCATCCTTCGAGCTTCTCTACGGCCGCCATGTGAGGGGACCCTTGGCGATACTGAAGGAGCTGTGGACGAACGCTGACTTGACTGAAGAAGCTAAGACGACGTACCAGCATGTCTTCGACCTTCGGAACCATTTGGAGGAAACGTGCCGCCTGGCACACGAGGAGTTGGAAAAAGCCGGAGCACGGTACACGAAGCTGTACAATCGAAAGGCGAAGGAGCGGAGTTTCAACCCCGGAAACAAGGTACTGATTTTACTTCCCACCGACACGAACAAGCTGATGCTGCAATGGAAGGGCCCTTTTGAAGTCCGAGAAAAGAAAGGTGAAGCTGACTACGAAGTAGACACGGCTGGCAGCAGAAAAATCTTCCACGCCAACTTACTGAAAAGATACGAAGAGAGGGACAAACCCCCCCACCAAGGTGTGCAACGTGACATTTGGTGTTGTGGAATCGAGCGAGGACGAGAATATTTCAACACCTGACTGGCTGAAAGTAGAAGAGGAAGAAGACGTGAAGCTCTCCGAGAAACTGGACGCTCAGCAGATCGGACAGCTGCAAAGAATTGTCAGGGAACACGCAGAAGTCAGCGCTTCCCTTACAGATTTAACCCGGAAGGGCGAAGCTAACTCGGTGAAATGGACAGCAGCCCACGAGGAGGCTTTTCGAAGTCTCAAACAAAATGTCTCTACGGAGCCGATACTACGGCTACCAAATTTGCACCAACCATTCGTACTTCAAACGGACGCATCGGACACAAGTCTCGGAGCCGTGCTCATGCAGGCCCACGAAGGGAAGCTCCACCCCACAGCTTATGCCAGCCGAAAGCTGCTTCCACGGGAGGCTGCCTATAGTACCATCGAACGCGAATGTCTCGCGTTGGTATGGGGAATTCAGAAATTTTCCTTGTACTTATATGGAGTACATTTTTGTGTCCAGAAAGACCACCAGCCTCTGAGTTATATCCAACAGGCAAAACAGCTGAACGCTCGAGTACTTCGATGGAGTTTACTACTCCAAGAGTACCAGTTCACCATTACGCATATTAAGGGTAGCGAAAACGTGGGAGCAGATTACTTGAGCCGGGTATAGTTCTTGAGGTCTACGAGCATGTTAGTTTTTTCCTTTCGTCGTTTGTTTTCTGTTTGTATGTGCATATTTCATTGTACAAGAAGTGTATTTTGAGTTATTTTTTTTTTGCTCGCGGCACTGGTCGTTTTTACATGTTGTAATACACATTGAAGGATTTCACTACAGTAGAGGAGCGCACCGGTTCCGTTTTGTTCGTAGTATACATTCGTGCATTGTATTCTGTATTGATGGCTGCCGTACGCGGCTATTTCTTTTTCTTGTTTGCACGGCGCATTGATATTGTTGCGTGTAACTGAAGCTGCTACTCTAACAATTGTTTTTTTTTCCTTTTGCTGTTACTTTGATGCACTCTGCCTATTTATGTTGTGTATGATAGGGACAGTCCTCATGTCTCCCTTGTTGGTGGTGTTTTGTTCCTTGTTGCCGAAAAATTCCCCTCTGTGTGAGCCAATGTTATGAATAACATTCTGAAAGGGGGGGGGGCAATGTCACGGACGGCCATTTTTGGCAGGCCCGCATCACGGCAATTGACGGGCGCCGTACTTCCCTACTGACCGTGGGAACAGCGGGTGCATGAAAGGGAGCCGAGAAGTGCAGAATGGGGTGTTCTTCTTGGAACGTCGCCGTCAACGATTGATCCTTTTGTAACTGCGGCGGCGTCTTCAAGGTCGTGGAAGGCCGCGGTGTACCCCGAACAAGGATTAGGCTACGGGACGCACCGGCTGAGAGCCAAACAGTCTGACCGTTTCTCAAGGGGAAAAGCGTGGGAAACCCTCTGGTGACCAAGCCGTATGACAACAGCCCAACAGGTTGTCACTCTCGCTAGTTGAGGGCCCTCTCCCAATTAAAAATGGGTGGGGTCAATATATTTTTGGGGCGGAGTTTCCATCAACTGAACGCGCATGATTGGACCCATGTAAAGGTCTCTTGTCCCCAAGGAAGAGAGCGAGGAGACACGAGGGGGATTTAAGCGCAGGATTTTGCCCTACTAGGCAGGCTAGTCGCTGACCAACATGGTGTAGAAACAGATCAACAAGCATCTCTTCTAGAAGTTTTTAGTGTGGCTCTGTATTAGCTGGCCACGTAAACTTAGCCGTTCGTCTAGTTGTGACGCGATATTAACGTCTGCAACGTAGACATCGGGACTTCGCCTCGAGTTAGCTCAACCTGCTCGAAGTCACCTGCAAGCACTAGCCTCCCGGAGCCACCAGCGTTGCAACACCGCCGACATCGCAGTCGTGCCAGAACTCTCTTCGACTTCTCGCATGCGATCGTCGGGGACGCAACGGTGCCGGTCATCACACGTATGCCTTCACCTGTTTATATCTTCGAACTTTCTCCTCCGTAGTCTATTGTAGTTAGTTTGGGTAGTTTGTAATAGTTCTCTCGCGTAAGCTGATTTATTGTTTTTTATACGTATTTTTAGTTGTATCAAGTGTTGATGTATTTTGTTAGTTGTATTGAAGTGTTGTACTAGATCCCGTGTGCTGCAATATCACAAGAGTAAAGTTTGTTTTGTTTTCTCACGTCTCTGATCTCTTGACTGTCTCTGCTTGCGTACGGAACAAACCTGCTGTCATTCCCGTCGCCGACTTGGCGCTGGCGACGCTAGAGGGGCAGCTTGTAAATGCTAGTTATTTATTTATTCATAATACCCCTAAAAGCCCTCGTGATAGCGTATTACATAGGGGGGGGGGGTTACATGAGCAAAATTTCAAACAATGAACGTCAAAAACGAAAAAAAGGTCAAAAAATTCAAATTAAATACAGACTAAGGTTGAGATATATATTATAACAAGTAATTGGTAAAAACAGCAAAACTAGAGAAAAGAATAGGCAACAAATCATTGGAATACAGATAAGTACACAGTGAACAACCTATGAAAATGCAAGAAAAAATAATCAATACACTTGACAAAAAAATCGTACATCCAAAAACGAATAAATAAGATACACTCACTCATCACACCTCAAATAAGCTGAATCCAGGTAAAAATACTACACGTGTGCTCTGCACGTTATAGAAAAGAGGGAAAAACAAATAAAAGAGCGAAAGTTAGATGATGTCAGTATTTTGAATTAGTTCTTGAAATTACGTGGCGTTTTTTTCTAAGGCGATGTGTGATGGTAGATTATTCCAATTGATTGTGGTACGCGGAATGAATGACTTGGAAAAAGCAGAGGACTTACAGTTTAAGCGTTTAACTTTGAGGGGTGATCGCGGCGAGGAAAAATAACGGCAGGTGGCTCGAAGAAATCGCTGTGAAGTGACACGTGGTGATAAAGTTTATGGAAAAGTGATAGGCGTGCAAGTTTGCGACGACGGAATAGTTCGGGTAGCTCTGCTCGGCGTTTTAGTGCTGTGACGCTGGAATGACGTGAATAATCTGAAAATATGAAGCGAGCGGCACGATTTTGCAGTGATTCACTGTCGTTTATGATGTAAGCATGTTCGGGATCCCAAATGGCTGATGCATATTCTAATTTTGGACGTATTAGTGTAGTAAATGCAAGTTTGCGTATGTTAGGAGGAGCCTGTTTAAGGTTACGCTTGAGAAATCCGAAAGACCGGTTAGCAGCCGCCAGGGTGAGTTTTATATGGTAGTGCCATGTCAGATCAGGTTGCAAATGAATTACAAGATATTTATAAGTAGAGACGAGGTCAACCGTAGTATTATTCAACACGTAGGAGGTAGGAATCCAGGTTACGTGTTTACTGAAAGATGCAGCTCTCGTTTTAGAGCAGTTTGTAATATATAGGGTCATTAGCCAAGATGAGCACCATGCATTAATGGCATTTAGATCAGTTTGCAAAGCTTTCCGGTCATTGTCAGAGGAAATTATTCGGTAAATCACACAGTCGTCAGCAAAAATTCTAATTCGGGATGAGACACAGGATGGCAAGTCATTAATGTAGATTAGAAATAGTAGTGGACCAAGTACGCTACCCTGTGGGACTCCAGAAGTTACTGGTCTGAAGGAAGAGTTGCAATTGTTAGCGGAAGTGAACTGTGTTCTAGAAGAAAGGAAATCTTTTACCCATGCCAAAATGTTAGGGTGAATGTTAAGCCTAGACAGTTTGGTTAGAAGCCGGTGATGAGGGACACGGTCAAAAGCTTTAGAAAAGTCGAGGAAAATAGCATCAACCTGGGATCCACCGTCGAGAGCTGAATGTATGTCATGAATGAAGCCGGCGAGCTGCGTGTCACATGAGTATCCTTGGCGAAAGCCATGCTGATATTTATGTATAATGTTATGATCTTCCAGGTAGTTAATTACTTGGGTGTGGATTATATGTTCAAGAAGTTTACAAATGGTACTGGTTAATGACAAGGGACGATAGTTTAATGGCGATGAGCGTTCACCAGACTTGAAGATGGGAATTACTTTAGCGATTCGCCAGTCATGTGGGATGCAGCCTAACGATAACGATTGTGAAAAAAGGACGGACAGTATGGGACAAATGCTAGTTATTTATTTAGTAACATTAGGCTTACCCGATATTACGTCGACTCGGTTCTGGAAATAGTGAATATAACATTGGATCGAGCTTTTTGCCTAGCCGCCATCCAAGAACTCTATTCTCGAACGGCATCCGCGGGTAAGCACCATGTTCAAAATGGCAGTTCAGTTACGAGCCGTCTGCAGCGAGTTCTGCCAGTTTGTTCCCCCTCCTGATATAGCGACGAAGGCGCCGGAGTAGCGCCGGTGGGAGGAGCAATCACATGCTTAACGAGGTGGTGATGTCTTCTTTTGCGCGGTGCGGATATGCGAAGCGTTTTAGCGATACTAAGTTAATTATTTTGATTACTTCTTGGTCACTTCTGTTAACTACATAGAGCTTGTTCTTTCATTTTCACGAGGTTTTGAGCACTACTAGTTTAATTTCAGGCCTTCCTTGAACACATGACGTCAAGCGTGGTCATGCCACATCTATATAAATGGACGAAAAGATGGACCGCTAAAGTGCTGCGAATTTAAAGGAGATCAATCATGTATGTACTCGCAAGCCTTCAGTAGGCAGTATAGCTCATCTATTACAGTCCTTTCGCAATAAGGTCACATATGCGGCGAGTTTACGTCGGGAGATGATACACTAGCGGAGGGGCACCTAATCATATCAGTATACATACTCACGAATCACGAAACTGAGCACCCTTTGAGCGTTTATATTGTTACGCACAATCGAAATTGTGTAAGAGTATCTGTTTATCGGGGCTAACTTGTGCCCGAAAAGTAAAGGAAATTGTAGCAGCGTTTCTAACAGGCGATCAGCAAAAAAGGAATCAATCTCCGAGAAGCCCAGTGGTGCACCACTTCTTTTTCGTCAAAATCCCGTGCTGGTCGCAAGGATTTCGGGTCGCAAGGCCGAAGGAACGACGAATAGGAATTTCTCCCTGCTGTGCTCGAAGTTTCTCTTGTATAAAATGTTGTTTGTCATCAGGTACAAGGTGAATCCCCGCACAAAAACTCGAAGAACACGCTCGGGTTGCCGTTCGAGATGCTTGATCAGTTGAAGCAACTGCGCATCAATCGTTAATATTCAGTCATGTGTGCGGTGCTGACGGCTCTAAGAAACGGAAAGTCGTCTCCATCTTCCACAGGTGCTGATTCCACTGGTGCGCGTGACAGGCAATCAGCATCATTGTGCTTGCGACCCGACTTGTATACGACTGTTATGTCGTATTCTTGCAACCTGAGGCTCCTTCTAGTAAGTCGCCCAGAAGGGTCCTTTAGGCCTGCGAGCCAGCACAGTGAGTGATGATCGCCCACTGCTCGAAATGGTCTACCATATAAGTACGGTCGGAATTTCTGTATGGGCCATATTACTGCCAGATATTCTTTTTCCTTCACCGAACAATTTATTTCAGCTCTCGAAAGAGTGCGACTAGCAGATGCGACCACTAGTTTCTCTCCGTTTTGCAACTGCACGAGCACGGTGCCTCGTCTCAAATTGCTTGCGTCTGTTTGAATATCTGCTTCGGCTTCTTCGTGGAAGTGTGCAAGGACGGGGGGATTTAGGAGTCGCTGTCGTAGCTCATTGAACGCGTTTTCATGCTCGCTTGTCCATGTGAAAGGTGTGTCTTCTTTCATCAGTCAAGTTAGTGGTTCTGCATTCTTCGAAAAATCTTTGATGAATCTTCTGTAATAGGCACAGTGTCCTAAAAATCGTCTCACAGCCCTTTTATCCGTTGGTCTAGCAAACTTTTCTACAGCTGCTCTTTTCGGGGTCAGGTCGAATGCCTTCAGAGCTAACCACATGACCGAGGAAGAGCAGTTCATGAAAACCACAATGGCACTTTTGTGGTTTTATTGTCAGCCCTGCTGAACTAATCGCTTCGAGCACAGTCCACAGTCGTTCCACATGCTGATCGAAGGTGGCCGAAAAGATCACGACGTCATCGAGATAAACAAGGCAGGACTGCCATTTTAACCCAGACAGCACAGTGTCCATCATCCGCTGAAATGTAGCGGGTGCGGAACAGAGGCCAAACGGGAGTACCTTGAACTAGTATAACCCATCTGGGGTGACGAAAGCAGTTTTCTCGCGATCTCGTTCGTCCACTTCTATCTGCCAGTATCCGCTCTTGAGGTCTAGAGAGGAAAATAATTTCACGTCTCGTAGTCTGTCAAGGGTGTCATCGATCCTTGGAAGAGGATAGACATCCCGCTTTTTGACGACGTTCAGTTTTCGGTAGTCAACGCAGAAGCGCAAGGTCTGGTCCTTTTTCTTTACCAGCACTACAGGTGAGGCCCATGGGTTGGCCGATGGTTGAATTACGTCGTCTCTAAGCATTTCTTCAACTTAGCCTCTGACGACTTCTCTCTCTTTTGGTTACACTCGGTATGGGTGCTGGCAAATAGGTCTAACGAATTGATCGATTATGATGCGGTGTTTGGTGATGGATGTTCTTTGCACTTTCGATGACGTGGAAAAACACGAGGCGTACTCCCGTATAAGGCACTCGTTTTTTTGTTTATGGTTCGGTGATAGGGCTGCTTCGATGTGGCTATGCAATCTATACCGTCAGGGTGTAGGGGTGCATTCTCGGAATAATTCAAATTCATAACCAGACCGTAATCGTGCAAGTGACCAACAACAGTTCCCTTCGCAAGATGTTGCACCTCATTTCGAAAATTTGTCAGGAAGACACTCGTACACCGATCACGCAGTCGTACAATACTGCTTACTGCACGGATCCCTTTCTCGAGTAATAGCCCAGTATTGCTTTCAGCCATTCCTTCATAGTCCTTGTACACATTGCCTTTTACGGTAACAACGATGATGGATCTTGGAGGTACTCTTACATCATCACCTGCAATCTGGAGCGCATCGAATTGTTTTTCACTCTCGAATGTCGCGATGGCCTGTTTCGTCGTGAACGAGACGCACGTTTCCTGCAAGTTTATCACTGCGCCGTTGGCCTGCAAAAAGTTCATTCTAATAATTTCATCTCTTGAACACTCCGACAAGACAATGAAGCTGGCGACGTAGGTGAAGCCGCGTAATCCGACTCTAGAAGTACAAATGCCTGCCGCACCGATAAGGTGTCCCCCGGCAGTTCGCACTTATGGTCCTATCCAAGGGTTCAGCACTTTTTTCAGCGTTCTGGCAAGTCCCCTGCTCATGACGGAATAGTCTGCGCCTGTGTCTACCAAAGCATGCGTTTCGTAGCCGTCTATAAGTACCGACAAATCAGAAGCGACGTTACCGTTTCCGCACGTAGTCTCGTGTACATGATCACATTTTGAAATCGACACGGGAGGTTGTTTTCTTTTGTCGGCAGCGGCCTTACCTCCCCAGGTCACCGATTCTAGTTTTCCCGAAGCGGGCTTTGGGGAAGTCACCTCGGAGAGTTTGAAGATGGGCGCGGACTTGGTGACCGATATCTCAGTGGCACTGTCGACAGAGACTGATGCTGCTGCGAGGAGTGAGTACCTTGACGCTTCACAAGTACTCCTAGATTTCAAAAGGTCGTTCCCCATTCCGTGGACAGGCAGCGTTTACGGGAAACCCCGAAGTCCAGCTCGGCGATATTCACACATCCGGTAAAGGTGGCCAGCTTCGCCGCAGTGATAACAAAGCGGAATTCGATCAGGAGTGCGCCATATATCAGCATTTCGGATCCACGTCTCGGCTGGGGACGACGGGAATCGAGGTTTCGGCAGATGCGTCCTTGATGCGGCAAAATAAGGTCCAGGGGCGACGAAAGGAGGTACAGGGGCGCCTCTCCGCACCTCAGCGTACGAGACTGCGGGCTGCATCGGAACCAACGCTTGAACAGGCTGTGCTTGTGACTGCTGCTCACGGACTGCCTGTCTCACTTCCTCCCGAACAACTTCCGCTAATGACGAGACTGTTGAGGGGTTGCCGCTTAGCTTCTGGAGCTCTTCTCGAACCACCGACAGAATGAGCTCTCGTAATACGCCGATGAAATTCCCGAAGACTGCTGACACCACGTCTACAGATGTGACGTTAACATCTCGATTGTAGTGCCTCGCTCAGTGTTGCAGAGTCTTTTAAACCGCTGTCGCCTTGGTGCGAAATTCGGTGACGTTCCGTGGGGGGCATCGGAGCAAACCAGCAAAAATGTCCTGCTTCACCCCATGCAACAGGTGCCCAAGTTTCTTGTCTTTGCTCATATTTTGATCAGACTGGCGAAATAACCGGCCCATGTCTTCCACAATCAATGCAAACGCTTTCATTGTTGCGCTGGTTTCTTGCTTGCAAGGCAGCTTCAGCTCTTTCCTTGCGGTCTGTACTCGGGTATGTGGCCAGTAGCTCCCGTCGGAAGTCATCCCACGATCGAATGGCACCTTCATGGTTTTCAAACCACGCTCGGGCACTGTCCTGCAACGCGAAATAAACGCGGCGGAGCTTGCGTTCTTCGGTCCATCCGTTGCAGTTGGCGACGCGCTCAAAACTCTCCAGCCAATTCTGGGCGTGTTTATGAGGATCACCATGAAAAGGGTCGGGCGTCCGTGGCTCATCGACAACGACGTGCGTGGCAGCGACTGGAGACGAAACGACGTGTTCGGCGGTGGTTGGAGACGACATTTCGGTACTCTCACCGGAGGCAGCTGGAGACACTCTAGGCTCTGGTGGCAGGGGAAATTCCGGTGGCTCACCACGTAAACGACGGCTGGAACGCTGACTAACTGGCGTGAGCTCAGTTGCCTCGACTGGTCGTGGTTACAGGCTGCTTTCTGAAAGTCCAACTGGGTTTGGGATCATTAACCGGCTCCTCCACCAAAATTGTTACACACAATCCTAATTATGTGAGAGTAACTGTTTATTGGGGCTAACTTGTGCCCGAAAAGTAAAGAAAAATGTAGCAGCATTTTTAACAGGCGATCAGCAAAAAGGAATCATCTTTGAGAAGAACTCGAGCGGCGTACCACTTCTTTTTCGTCAAAATCCCGTGCTGAGGAGGCACACGCCGTCACGGCCTTTTCTTGTCTCATCGTCGGGCCGCTGGTCCCTTGGGGGGGGGTGCGCACGAACTAGCGTGCGTAGTTTGAATACTGCGTCTGTCTTGCGTCAATATCTATCTATCTATCTATCTATCTATCTACCTATCTATCTATCTATCTATCTATCTATCTTTCAATGTCATTGTCAATGTCAATGCTGCCGTTACAGCGACTTGCAGACACCCCCGTGATTAGCCTTGAAAATAGCAGCTTGGACGGGTACAATCGCCAGATATATCAGCTGAGCTCAGAAGGTTTTCGCTACATTCAGACATGTCAGAGAGAGCGAAAAGAAGAATATAGGAAAGGTCAAACCAAACCACCGAACTGATCAGCACCATTTGTTGACGCCGTGCAGGCGCAGCACAGTTTACCAGGTAGCTTCCGGCGCTGGCTGCATGATGGCGCTCGCGCTGCTTTCAGCTGCTCTGGGCGTTCTGAGATTGCCGATGTATTCGGTTAGTACGCTGCCTCCTGCGCTCCGATTTTAAGCCGCATCTGCAGGACCATGGCGGCCAACCGAATACACCATGAGTGAACATACTTGGCAGACATGAGAGCGGCCCTCGTGCGCCCTTAAGCCCCACTTGCACTTACACCCTGCAAAAACCACACCAGCCCCCCTCCCCTTTCTCTCTACACACACACACACACACACACACACACACACACACACACACACACTAACACACACATTAGCTGCGACGTGCCTTGGTCATAGCCAAGGCACGCCGCAGTTATCGCCGTTCG
Organism: Rhipicephalus annulatus; assembly: GCA_013436015.1. NCBI lineage: Eukaryota > Metazoa > Arthropoda > Arachnida > Ixodida > Ixodidae > Rhipicephalus > Rhipicephalus annulatus. The sequence continues at coordinate 1,108,084 of WOVY01009330.1, forward strand.
CGTTTCTTTCAGACGGATAATTCGCAACTTTCATCGCCTAGGGAGGCTGCTACTGCAAGCCCAACATGGCTGTCGTTGGGGGGATCATGTAGCCGGAGCACCGGCCCCAGCCTCCGGTGTGCCCGTCAATTCAAGCTGCGTAGTATTTTCGCCTGCAGCCACCGTGTTGTCAAGGCTTTGCTGAGAAAGACATTGACTGTATTATATCCCACACTGCGTGTTGAGAGACGCGTATGCGGTGTATATTGAAGGAAAAGAAGTGTTGAACACCAGGGACAATGTCTGCTTCGGTGTGAAGTAATGAACGTACAGCTTTGTGAATGCTGCTCGTGCCACTGCCGGGGAAGATCGAACGGCCATGCTCATACAAAGCAGGAAACCTCGCCTTTGCCTGCACGGCGTCTGCACAACGACACCCAACACATTTCGCAATTCTTCTAGATCAGCCAGCAAACAATAAAGAGTAAATCATTGCTACTACGACTCGCAGTACCTGCCCGACTTCGGTAGTTCACTACCGAATTCAGAAAAACCGTAGTAGAAATTGCCAGCGACAAAGTATAAAGCACCAGCGAACCGCCAAAGTGAGGCTGACTGAACCATGAGATGGGCTGGCTGCATGAGCATCCCCAAAACGACAGTTTAGATGGATTCCGCATGGCGACGCCACCATCCGTGAAATTTGCGAATACGTACCTGATGAAGTTACTTCCGCAGTATACTATGCACGTGCTGCAGACATTCCGGACTGTCGAGAAAGGTTTCCTCGAAGTTTTACAAGAAGTCAGCAGCAAATTCCAGCACAGGAACAGCGCAAAAAATGATTACAGCCGCATTCGGGTTCTGAAGTTTCGCGTTTGATTTGCAGAGCGTCTGCTCACCTGGCAGATGAGGAAGTTGCTTCGCCGAGCGTGCAACAGATGGCGCCACATGTTTTCTATATGTCCGAAAGGAGTGAGCTTATTGTGCTCTGGTGTTAGAGAAAGTTTTCTTGAGTTCGCAGCACTGACGATTAGGGATGTTCGCGCATTTCGGTTCCTAGGTCACGCGCGGTCGCCAGAAAAAGCACCTAGCACTCGGCCGCTGGTATTAGTTCGCGCCGCGACTCACCGTGGCGTTGCAGTCCCCGGCTGGAGTTGGGAGAGAGAGAGAGAGAGATAAAGATGCAAGGAAAGGCAGGGAGGTTAACCAGACGCGCATCCGGTTTGCTATCCTGCACTGGGGAAGGGATAAAGGGGAGGAAAGAGGTTGCAGAGAGATCAGAAGGTACACACAATCACGAGCACACTCGGGGAGCACACACAGTCTACAGGCGGTCGCTCAAGTTGATTGACTTTAGGTAAAGTAGCAGTGCTTTAGTTGCTTTCTGCGCAACTGAGGCAGATGCCCAAGGTCCTAGTATCTTCTGCACACAAAAAGGTCCGGGGTCAAGTTTATTCAAAACCATCCGGAGCTGGCATCGCTGTGTGTCGTAGCAAGCGCAGCTGCACAGGAGGTGTTCGATGGTCTCTTCAGCTCCGCAGAAGTCGCATGTAGAGGTGTCTGCCATACCAATGCGAAATGAGTACACCTTTGTAAATGCAACACCCAACCAAAGGCGGCATAACAGTGTCGCATCGGAGCGAGAAAGCTGTGATGGTAGCTTTAGCTTGAGCGAAGGATCCAGTTTATAAAATTGACACTTTTGGAAGCTGGTAGACGACCAGAACGTACGTGTGAGATCTCGAGCCAGCAGGTAAAGTTATCTTGCTGCATCATTCCTTGATAGAGGAATCGGGACCACATGGGTTCCCTCATGGGCTGAGCGGGCTGCATCATCGGCTAATTCATTTCCGGTAATACCGATATGTCCAGGCAGCCATTGATATATAATATTATGCCCTCGTGCTAGAGCTTCATGATGGCAATGTCTTATTTCTTGTACCAATTGGTCATGACTCCTCCTACGCATGGCAGACTGGAAACTCTGAAGCGCTGCCTTCGAATCACAGAATATGACCCATTTTCCTGGACGTTCTTGAACGAGATATTGTAAAGCAGCCCTTATAGCAGCAAGCTCTGATGCCGTAGATGTAGTCATATGCGACAACTTAAACTTGATTGTCATTGCTGCAGCCGGAATTACAGCGGCACCTGATGAGCTGCTGGACGAGACGGATCCATCAGTGTATATCTGCGTTCGGTCTAAGTACAACTCATGTAATAATAGCAGTGTTGCTTGCTTCAATGCTACTCTGGAGTGATTGCTTTTCTTTTTGATTCCCGGAATTTCAAGACGTACTTGCGGCTGGTCGAGGCACCACAAAGGACATGCCATACTCGCAGCTTGCGTATAACCTGATGGAATGCTGTTTAGGTGCTTAGCTATGACGTCTGAAAACGTAGCACGTGGTCTTCCGGAGGGTAGAAGGGCCAAGTGGTGGTCGGGGACACGGCTAGCATGTCGAATGTGCGCTCTGAGGCAATTCACAACTCTATATGTCCTGACCGGATGGTCTTTGGCAAGCATGATTGTGGCATAAGTAGAAGCGCATCGGGGAAGTCCGAGGCAGGTACGCAGTGCCTGACCCTGCAAACTCTCTAATGAATGAGTATTGGATTTGCAAGTGTTAGTCAGTACCGGCAAGCTGTAGCGCAATAGACCCAGAAATAGGGCCCTGTACAGGAGTTGGGAGGAATTGTAAAGGCCCTGCCGGGTGCATAGTACTCCGTGCACGTGCGTTGTTAGTGGCGTAAGAGTGGCTAGAGCGTTTTTGAGCGTATGTGGGGTGAAATGAGATCTACGAAACTATAAATGCAACATGTCGATTAACGAGGCGGCTCGCGAAGGCGGTGGAAATGTCAATGCTGCCGTTACAGCGATTTGCAGACACCCCCGTGATTTGCCTCGAAGATAGCAGCTCGGACGAGTACAATCGCCAGATTTATGAGCTGAGCTCAGAAGGTTTTCGCTACATCCAGACATATCAGAGAGAGCGAAAGGAAGAATATAGGAAAGGTCAAACCTATCCACCGAACTGGTCAGCACCGTTTGTTGACGCGGTGCCGGCGCAGCACTGTTTACCCGGCAGCTTTCCGCGCTGGCTGCATGATGGCGCTACAGGCGCGCTGCTCTCAGCTGCTCTGGGCGTTCTGAGATTGCCGATGTATTCGGTTAGTATACGATGCCTCCTGCGCTCCGATTTTGAGCTGCATCTGCAGGACCAGGGCGGCCAACCGAATACGCCATGAGTAAACATACTTGGCAGACGTTAGAGCGGCCCTCGTGCGCTCTGCACACACACACACACACACACACACACACACTCACTCACTCACTCACACACACACTCACTCACTCACTCACACACACACTCACTCACTCACTCACACACACACACGCACTCCCTCACTCAAACACACAGACACTCACTCACTCACACACACACACACTCACTCACTCACACACACACACTCACTCACTTACACACACACACTCACTCACACACTCACTCACTCACTCACTCACACGCTCACTCACTCACTCACTCACACTCACTCACTCAATTTTGCGATCTTATACTGAGAAATGGAGAGACCGCCCAAACTAGCGAAATAAATCCTCAGCAGAATCAGCCTCGGCGGTTGTAACATAGTCCTCTGCGATCACTTCATCAGATCTCGATGATAGCTTCACACCAGAGGAGCTCCAATATGTGTTGTCTTCAGTAAAACGAACAAGTTCACCAGGAACAGATGGAGTTACATACGCTGCTCTTGCTAATTTGTGCAAAAAAAGAAAATTACACCTGTTGGACATCTATAATGAAACTTGGCAAGAAGAAATAGTTCCGGAAAGTTGGAACATATCAAAAGTAGTACCGTTGCTAAAGCCAGGGAAGAGCCCTGTGCAGTTGGACTCGTTTAGGCCAGTTAGTTTGACAAGTTGTTTTTCAAAAGTGATGGAAAAAATGATCAATGAACGAATTTTATGGTGGCAAGACATAAAAAAAACTACTACCAGAAAGCATAGCCGGCTTCAGAAGAGGTAGATGCACATTGGACTGCATTCTGGATTTGGTCACAGATGTGGAAAACCAACGAACGCAAGGAAACATCACTGTCGCTGTATTCCTTGATGTCCACCGATCATACGACACAGTGAGTCACGTTCACGTTCTGGAAGGCCTGGCGGTACAGGGATTCAAGGGCAAGATACTTCGTTGGATCGCTGACTTCCTGAAGCACCGGAAAATTTTTGTAGTTACGCAGGAGGGCCCAACGTCAGAACATATCGTCAACCAAGGAGTGCCACAGGGCAGCGTACTAAGCCCTACTCTCTTTAATGCAGTAATGGCGCAGCTACCGTATAATCTTTCACCCAACATCAGATGTTCAGTATATGCTGATGATATAAGTATATGGACGTCTCGTCCATCGTTTTTGGATATACAACAAACTCTACAAGAAGGATTGGATAATGTAGACCATTTTCTAAAAAAAGAGGTATGGCACTGAGTCTGGCCAAAACAGCCATACTTCCGTTTACATTAAAAAGACCTGAAAATTTCCAGATTATTCTGCAAAATCAGCCTATTAAAATGGTTAAAACTCATAAATTCTTGGGAGTAATTTTAGACCGGAGACTAACATGGTCGCCTCATGTCCAGTCCCTGGAACAAAAAGTGAATCAGGCCATTCGAATCCTCCGGCATCTCTGCGGGGCCAAATGGGGTGGCACTACAGAGTCGTTATTAGCCCTACATGTTGCCTGAATACGCCCCATCGTAACTTACTCACTGCCCCTGCTGCACGGACTCCCAACCTCCACCGAAGGAGACTTCACTTGTTATTGGCAAGGAGCTTGAGGGTATGTCTGGGTTTACCACGGTCAACTTCCAGTGATTTAGTGTATGCGGAGGCTCGAGAGCCACCTTTGGCAGTACTGCGAACAAAAGAAACATCTCAAAATTTATTTAGAATTTTCACGCAACACGAAAGTCATTTTTTATCTGGTGCACTAACAAAAAGAACGGCAACAAGACTACAGGATACTATATCATAATTTCAAGCAGTAGTACCAGATTTTAAACAATGGGAACCTTCAAAACTACCTTGGGCGCTGCCCCTTCTCAACGTTATCCGTGAAATAGACGGCATAGAGAAGAAAGCAGACATGGCACCTCTAGTAGCGGCACAGTTGGTACTTCATGAGCTTCATGTAATGCATAATGAAAAAACGAAGATATATACAGATTGATCATGCACAGAAGAAGCGTCAGCCTGTGCGGCCTTTATACCCGAAATTCAGGAAAAGAAGATGTACAAATTATCGCACAAATCTTCATCGACGACAGCAGAATTGGTGGCTATCTTTGAAGCAGTTAAGCTTATCTGCGAGAATCCCAAGCCACGAAAATGGGTGATATGCACTGATAGCAAACCTGCTCTTCAGCTAATCAGAAATGTGAGATCACTTTACAGAAATGGTGAAATACCACAATGTATCACAGAAACAGTGGAATATGCCTCATCGCAGGGTCACAACATCGTATTCCAATGGATACCCAGCCACATTGGAATAAAGGGAAATGAAGATGCTGATAGTCTCGCGAAGAAATCATTGAAGGAAGGACGGGATTGCACAATCCCTATATCTGGGACGGATATTCGACATTTTATATCGCAAGGAGCTAACCATTGTTCGATGGAGAAGTGGTTTGAGAGACCTAAATCAAAGGAAACGGTACTTTATTAAGTTGATCCACACAGAAAATTTTCCATAGCGACAGACCTTCCACGACACCTAGAGACATTGATCCACCGACTTAGATTGGAAGTAGCATACACAAACAGCTTCTTGCACAAGATACATCGATCCAACTCACCGGAATTCCATTGTGGTCATGCAGAAGAAAATGTTCGCCATATTCTTTTGGAGTGCGTTAAATACGCGAAGGAAAGAGAAAAGTTAAAGAACAAATTAGCAAGTTTGGACAGACGGCCCCTCACAATAAAGAAACTACTTGAACCATGGCCTGAGATGCATCTTCAGAAAAAGGCAATAATCTTCCTGACAGACTTTTTAGTGGAGACCGGACTGGACAAGCGCCTATGACTGACAGCCAAAAATGGGTATTATGTAAAGTGTGGTCATGTCTATACTGGCATTAGAGTAGTAAGGTGTGCGTGTAAGTAGTTTATGACTGTGTGAACTGCGTGAAGAAAAACTGTGTATTGGCATGTTATTTGAACTGGTTTCAGTGTGCTATTATGTGTTTTTTTTTCCTTTTCCGTATTGTTAATTTTTGGGTACCGTTCTGTATTATTATTTTATTTTTCGCTGCAGAACTTTGTGATATGGAGTAGCCGAGGCAATAGGCTCCTCAACCTCTCCACAGCAAAACAGTTAAAACAGAACAGAACAGAACAATCACCACACACACACACTCACTCACTCACTCTCACGCACACCACACACACTCACTCACTCACACACACACACACTCACTCACGTCACTCACTCGAACACTCACTCACGTCACACACTCACTCACGCACAGCACACACACACTCACTCACTCAATCACTCACTCTCACACACACACACACTCACTCTCTGCTCACACACACACACTCACTCACTCACTCTCACTCACTCACTCACACACACGTCACTCGCTTACTCGACACACGCACTCACTCACTCACTCACGCACCCACACACACTCACGCACGCACACACACGCACGCACACACAGACGCACGCACACACACGCACGACACACACAGACGCACGCACGCGAACACGCACGCACGCACGCACGCACACACGCACGCACGCACGCACACACAAACGCACGCACGCACGCACACACGCACGCACGCACGCGCGCACACACACAAGCACACACGCACGCACGCACTCAACCACACCCACACGCACGCACGCACACACACACGCGCACGCACGCGAAACACGCACGCACGCACACACTCACGCACGCACGCACACACACACACGCGCACTCACGCGCGGGCGCGCACGCACGCACGCACTCACACACACACACACACACGCACGCACGCACGCACACACGCACGCACGCACGAACACACACACACTCACGCACGCACATACACACACGCACGCACGCACGCACACACGCACGCACGCACGCACACACACGCACGCACACACGCACGCACGCACACACGCACGCACTCGCTCACACACACACGCAGCACTCACGCACACAAACACGCACGCACGCACTCACGCACGCCCACACGCACGCACGCAGCACACACGCACGCACGCACGCACACACACACGCAAGCATCACGCACTCACACACACACAAGCACGCTCACGCACTCACACACACACAAGCATCACTCACTCTCACTCACGCACTCACACACACGCACGCGCGGACGCACACACGCACGCACGCACGCACACACGCACGCACGCACACCACACACACGACGCACGCACACACACGCACGCACACACACAGACGCACGCACGCGAACAACGCACGCACGCACAGCACACAAGACGCACGCACGCAACAACACAAACGCACGCACGCACGCACACACGCACGCACGCACGCACTCACGGACACACACACGCACGCACGCACGCACAACACCACGCACACACGCACGCACGCACGCACACACCACCCGCACGCCACGCACGACACGCACAACCACACACACGCACTCACGCACACACGCACTCACTCAAATCACGACAACACACACTCACTCACTCACACACTCACTCACTCACACACACACCACTCACAACACACTCACTCACGCACGACACACACACAAACGCCCACGCACCCACACACACACTCACCACGCACACACACGCACGCACGCACTCACACACACGGACGCACGCACGCACAAACACACACACGCACGCCACGCACCACACACACGCACGCACGCACACACACACGCACGCACACACACCACACAGCACGCACTCACGCACGGACGCACACACGCACGCACGCACGCACACACCACACGCACGCACGACACAAACACTCACGCACGACGCACACACACACGCAACGCACGCACACACACACACAGCACTCATCACACACACTACACCCTCCACCACACACACACACTCACTCACTCACACACACACACTTCACTCACACACACACTCACTCCACTCACTCACACCACACACTCACACTCACACACACACTCACTCACTCACTCACACACACAACTCACTCATCACACACACACTCACTCACTCACACCACTCACTCACTCACACACTCACTCACTCACTCCACACTCACTCACTCACACACTCACTCACTCACACACTCGCTCACTCTCACACCCACACACACACTCACTCTCACACACACTGACTCACTCACTCACTCACTCACCCACTCACTCACTCAATCACTCACTCACTCACACACACTCACACACTCACTCACTCACTCACACACACACGCACACACACACACTCACTCACTCACACACTCACTCAATCACTCACTCACACTCACACACACACACACTCACTCACACACTCACTCACTCACTCACTCACTTACTCACACACTCGCTCACTCACTCACACACTCACGCACTCACTCACTCGCTCACACACTCACTCACTCACTCACACACACACTCACTCACTCACTCACACACACACACTCACTCACTCACTAACACACACACACACACTCACTCACTCACACACTCGCTCACTCACTCACTCACACGCACTCACTCACTCACACACTCTCTCACTCACTCACACACTCTCTCACTCACTCACACACTCACTCACTCACACACTCACTCACTCACTCACACACACACTCACTCACTCACACACACACACACTCACTCAATCACTCACACACTCACTCACTCACTCACACACATACACTCACTCACTCACACACACACTCACTCACTCACTCACACACACCCTCACTCACTCACTCACTCACACACTCACTCACTCACACACTCACTCACTCACTCACACTCACTCTGTAATATATAAGTGCCTTAGTAGAGCGCTGCGTGCATTCTAGTCTGTGCCATATAGTACAGAAGGCACGTCACATCAATGTTCCTAATAGAACGAGTGAGAAAGATACGCACACATACCGGGACCCAACACAACTTTACGCATCTCACGACAAAATCATGCCGACGTTTTTGCTGCCAAATGGTCTTGATAAGGGAATGAATTCCATGACCGAAAATTGCCTGGCCCTCTCTAGATTACCTTGAAGCATGACCATTCCACCAGGATAGTAAACTGATTAGATATTGTGCTAGCAACAATGTTTCCTGGATACATGTCTACCACACTACACAACATCACATATATCACATCACACGACTCACTCATATACAAATGACATTGCTTGCTGTCAATGGGCCAGTTTAGCCTTGTTATCTGCTTAGCGTATGCGGCCGCTATGACCACGACACGAACACAGGCCGATCTGCTTCTCGCGGCACGCCACGTGGCGCCCTCTCCAGAAAAATGCGAGAATTCGCGCCTGAATGGAAGCGCGCTCCTCGATCGCCAAGCATTTGCGTTCAAACGAAGGATATGATGGAATATCTGCCTTAGTGCCGTAGGCTTTATTAACGTTAATTAACAATTCTTTTTATTACAAAGAAACAATCTTGTTATTTGTGTGAACAAGCACTTCGACCGCTTTTGAAGCGGCTTGGTTTGTTGTTTGTTCAGATGGTTCCCGGACCATGTAACGTAGTCCTGTACAAATAATCGTCGGGAAACGCGGAGGTTTATCGGCTCTCACCATGTAGCAGTGTCACAACGCGAACTGCTTCTTTTTAGATGGGGACGGCTTTAAGCTCTCCCATAGTAGAGTATGAAGTACTCTAAATCGTTACCCCCTCTTTTTAACTTTCCCCCACCCGACCTCAAGTGCGAGGCCCACGGGACGGCTCTCAGCCCTCCCACAGTAGGGTACGCAGTACTCTGAAATATTACCCCCTTTTTCTAAACGATCTCTTTCCTGCTTAGCACAAGGAGCGGGATGTCTTAAGGTTCTTCCTTAGTAAAGTACACCGTACTCTGAATCGTCGAACGTTTGCTTTAAACAAACAAGCCAGAGATTTCGCCTTTGATTTTGATGTGATAAAGAGAATTCAATAGGTGCTTTTAATAAAAGCATTATGAGTATCCCAATCGAAGTCTTCTCATCGCACACGCGTGCGATCAAATGTGCGCATTTGCGCCTGCATGAAAATTGCCAGTGGCAAAATGTAAAACACCAGCGAACCGCCAAATTGAGGCAGACTGAAAGAGAGCATGGGCTGGCTGCGTGGGCATCCCCGAAACGACAGTTACGACGGAGGCCGCATCGTGATGCCACTATCTGGGAAAGTTGCGAATACGTACCTGATGGAGTTGCTTCCGTAGTCTGCAATGCACGTGCTGCAGACATTCCAGACTGTCGAGAAAGGCCTCGAGCAGCAAAGGCGAACTTTACTCATAATAAGGGGGCGTGGTCGCAAGCACTGGCGCACGAGTACTTTATGGAGGGACAATAAGAGATGGCTCGTAAGCTTGCTGTGCTCTGACCACCAACTTCGCATTCAGAGTACTCCTAGCACGAAAACTGCTCGTCCTAGAGCAGCCGTATTCTCCTAATCCAGCGTTTTTTAATGTTAGGCAAGATCGGATACAAAAGAGTGGGCTGCATCCTATACTTTGCATAAGATTTTAATTTGTTGCTTGCGGATTCACAGCGTGACCCTATAGCGGAGAAAGTACGATTTCTTCTACTTCTTCTTCTGCTTCTTCTTCTTCTTCTTCTTCTTCTTCAGATTATTATTATTATTATTATTATTATTATTATTATTATTATTATTATTATTATTATTATTATTATTATTATTATTTTTATTGAATGCAAAGTATTTCTTAGCGAAATTCTGCGAGTTTCACCGACTATCTATCTATCATGTATTTATCTGTATGTCTGTCTATTTAGCTACCTACGACTTTATGCTGGCCGTTTAGATAAGGGGATGTATGCGAAAAATGGTATAGCATAACATAACTGTGTGACGAGCATGATGGGGAGCAGCCAAAACGCAAAAATCATGACATGCAGTTCATGAGTGTCATGATTTACATGTCATGGTGTTTCTGCTCTTGCGGTGGTTTCGTTCACCTGACATATAGAAAAACTGGTATGGTATGACATGACTGCAGGGCGAACATAAGTGACAGGTCCTAACGGGGAAATCATGACATGCATGTAATGTAACATGACTACATGCCACGCTCACGATGCGCTCGTGGTCGTTTCGCTAGCTTCACATATACGAAATTTGGTATTACGTGACGTGAATAGACGACGAAGGTAAATGACACGTCCAAGTATGATAATCATGGCATGCTTGTCATGTAAAACATGACTATATGCTACGCTTTGAGCGTGTTCGCGGTTGTTTCGCTAGCTTCACTTATACCAAATTCGGTATTACGTGACGTGAATGAGTTAAGAACACAAATGTCAGGCGCAAACATGATAATCATGACATGGAACTAGAAGTGATAATTTACGTGTTGATTTTAAAGTCACATATTATCCTTCCTCAGTTGTGCTTCGCATATAATCGATTCCCACTGTACATAAAATCTTCGAGTTTTTAATTGCGAAACAATTCTGAGCAAACGTCAGTGACATGAGCGTATCTATCTATCTATCTATCTGTCTGTCTGTCTGTCTGTCTGTCTGTCTGTCTGTCTGTCTATCTATCTATCTATCTATCTATCTATCTATCTGCCTATCTGTCTGTCTGTCTGTCTGTCTGTCCATCTATCTATCTATCTATCTAACTATCTATCTATCTGTCTGTCTGTCTATCTATCTATCTATCTATCTATCTATCTATCTATCTATCTATCTATCTATCTATCTATATGTCTGTCTGTCTATCTATCTATCTATCTATCTATCTATCTATCTATCTATCTATCAATCTATCTATGTAAATCCCTTGCGCGGTTGACGTCATTTTCAGCCAACTGCAGCATTTTCGGTGCATGCTTCAATGTGGGTGCGTAGTATATTTGATATTTATCATCATCGTCTTCGTGCTTATCGCCCTTGTGCCACCATCACAGTTTCCACGATTATGGAGAATAGTAAATTCATACAGAAACGCAGCCGTATTGCGAGGAATAATTCCTGCAAAAGTGTAACTCTCGTACACTCAGCAGCATTAGTCTTTCTAAACCGTCCGTATTGTTGTTAGCTTCACTTTACCAACTTCCATGAGCCATTCGAACGTGTTACCTTAATGATTACTAAACATATATTTTCTAGTAAGCAGTCAATTGCGTCGGCGAATTCATCACCACGTGCCTGGCTCCAGTGACAGTATACACGACTTAATGGGAACCATCCCTTTGATCGTCAACGGGTGCGGTGTGCGCACCGTTCCCGTGGTAACGGCGATTCTCTCGACGGTGAAGCGTGAGAAGCGTTTTCCTGACGCGGACAAGCAAAGAACAAATAAGAAATTGCAGCGAGCGTCAGGCATATAGAGTTGCGCCTGCCGTCGGGCAAGACTCGGATTTCTAGAAGATATATCCGCTATTATTTGCTTTTGTTGTTGACAAGCCGTAGTGCACTGTGGGCTTCTGAGTGCGCCAGGCAGGATCACATTCTTTTTGCTTGGCGTGTGAATTTCCTGTCAGTCTGGCGCATTTCCGTAACAATAGAAATTATGGATGGCGGTCATGGCGTCTCCAGGATACAACCATCGTCTGCTACAGTAGCGGCGTCGCACCATCACGGGAACAGTGCAGCATCCGCCTTCTGAGCTCTAATCTCATGCTTTCACGCAGCAGTGTTGTGATTATCCGTAGGTTGATTACCCTACTTGTGTGGTAATTTAGGGAGTTTTCGGCGTGGTTAGCGTAGTAAGGTGGGAATGCGATTTTCTTAGAAAACCTAGGGTAGTTTCCACATTTCTCTCATCGTTGATTAGGTAAAAATGTAGACGATCCGCGTGACATTTCTGAGTGTTACTCTTTTAAAGAAATCAAGAATTTTCATTGAAAAAAAATTTAAACTGCCCACACTCAAATCACAAGCATAGGGCAGAGACAAGAGATAATATGCCATATTACCCTGTGCTACCATTGTTTTTTTCATGCATGTTTTTTTTCTCCGTCACGTCTCACTGTTCTTGCGTTTTCCGATGACAGTGGGTTTCACTTATTAAGGCGAAAACCTTAGTTGCCTTATTAAGAACGAAATTTAGCATAATGATGAAAACTCCACCTTGAAGCAACGCACGATTAGTCGAAAAAAATCACAGCATATCCACGAGGTGAATAATGAATATTGAGGCGAAGCGTGCGGCGGATGGACGGAGGGACGAACGCATGGATGGCCGGATGGATGCACACACGGACGAACGGAAGCATAGATGAACTGATAGACGCTTTGTCTCATCATTCACTCCGTGGATTTGCTGTGACGCCATTTTTATTGACATCCAATGCACTGCAACTGGCTACTACGACGACACAGGACATAAGACCCACGGCGTAAGGAGCTTCGCCCCTAAAAAACACGTATGTTGATGAGCAGACCGAAACAATATTTCAAATGCAGCATTCGGTGATGCTTTGATACAAGCAATAATAAAGGCACCTTACCTCGCAAAGTACACTGTTATTTGTCGGAACGAAGTTTTTTTGGCCAATATTGTGCTGCCACTGCTGCTTGCGCAAGCCATCGCGTTTACCTTGGGGTATCCTAAACAGTGCATAACCATTTTAAGTGTGGTAATTGCACTCATAGACGCAACAGAATGGCTTAACGCCCGCACAAAGCACAGAAAACTAAGTGCGTGCTACGTTTGTTACGCAGAGCATCGGAAAAAAATTGCGTGAGCGAAAAAGAAAAACACAAGCAAAGTGCAAGATCTACGCGTCTCCAAGGGCAAGCGCGCAGGAGATCAATCATGGTGCAGAAAGTGTCGGAGACCGGCAGGACACGAAAAGCGGTGAGGAGGTCGAGTGCGCGGTGGTGAGTACAGTGGATGGAAATGCTTTCCCAAGATCAAGGGGCTTTTAAAGAACCACTCATGCAGTGCCCCACGACGGGAATAACAAAAAAGTATTATTTTTTTTCGGTTCGAGCAGCCACCTGAGGCACCGCCACCATAAACAACGGAGAGATGGAAGGGACAGGGGTTAATCCCCTCTTCCCCCTCCTCACCTGGTAAAACTGCCGGACTTTAAATAAAGTCTATTCTTTCATTCATTCAGCTGGCTACAGATCCGTGGGGTGGCGTCTTGCATTCCTTGTGGTCCCAATGTTGGTGGTATCGCTGGCTCTGTAAGTCGTATGGTGTTTTTGTGCCGCTACGCAAGGAACCAATGGAGACACGTCAATGCGACGCTGATGCATAACTGTAGCGCTGTAAGGTGGCAGCAGCATTGCTTCCAACCACAAAGAGTGACCATGAAGGAACAAATCTGACAGACGTATGATATCGAGGAGCGACACACGTCGAAATCGTCTCTGTTGGAGAGCACCCAGACTAACGTGTGATGAAAGTGGCCCAACCCCTCATGTGGCGACGCATCGCGGCCTCAGTGTAAGAGCGCACGTTCGCACTGGCATTGAATAAAATACAGGAGGCGTTCGCAAAACATACATATCTAACGTACAGTACCACGTGATGTGAATGTTCTTCCGTGGTTTGTATAGAGTGCGCGAAATTCAAAAATACCACGTGATTGTCGCCTAACGTGCGGCGTGATGCTAAGATCGAAGTAATAGGTTCGATTCTCGATTACGCCAGCTGCAGTTCCACGGGAGCGAAAGGCAGTAACAGTGCACTTAAATTTTGGTGCAAGAATGACAGACAGGGCGTGTTGGTGTTGCGTATTTCAAGCGTACAGTGATATCCCGCTCCATGTAAACTGAAGTGATGCTCCGTGCATGTGCCCCCTCTGTCCGTCGTCGTCGTGCCTTATACTTCAAATAGATTTAGGCGCACGTTAAAAAAAATGAGAAAACCTCAGGTGGCCGAAATCAATCTGGAGTCTCAAACCACGGCGTGCCTCCTTAAGATATGACGGTTTTGGCACGTGAAAGATTATATTTTTGCATAAGCCCAAGCCGAGGGCTATGTACAGCTGCCGCTATGAAATCGAGTTGAAAAAATAACCAAAGCATAGATAAAATTTTTGATGGTTTCACGTAATTTGGCGCGGTTGTCAGGGGCAAATCTCGCCGTAACTAAAAACATGGTCGAACTTAGTGGGTACCTCACGATATGACAACGACTGAGCGAGCGCTCCAAACAACCAAATTGACATTGGAATCATTGAACACGTTGTGATTAGGCGTCAATAATGCGTGATATGAAACAAGCGTGGTTAACGTAGACATAACATACTTTTTTGTTCGCCGATACTTTCGAAGGAGCTGCGAAAAATCCTAGGTGTCAGTCAACTTATGCTACGACCCAACTAAAATTCGATGAACAACGAAATTTGAAACTCTTAAGAAAATGAACAAACCACATTGAAATGGTGCCAAAGACTGAACAGGGGAGACCTAAGTTTAGTCTCTTCACATTGACTACCTATTGAATGGAAAGCCGCGTGACAAACTTGGTACTCAAGATATAGGAATGAGAACGCTATATACAAACGCACGCGAAATCGTGGTGATAGTTTGCCGACAGCTGTGAGTAGACACGGATGCCACAAAAATGCGTCTCTTACCGATAAGATACTTATAGAATTCGCGGCGTCACTTCACATTTAATGTCATATAAAGGCGGCTGTTCACAATCGACATTCATGTAGAACTCGCTCAAAGACATTGTGTTTGACTTGCTTGGTCCTGCGAAGGTTGTCAATGAATCGCTCTCGGTTGTGATAAAAATCACACCGCGAAAACGTTTTTATAATCTTTTCAAACCTTCGAGGCAAGTCACAGGGGATGTTGCGCGTGCAGGGCGACCAAAGAACAGCGCGTGCAAAGCCCGTGAACGTGCTGAGATAGCGCAGGCAGAAGGCGGGAGCGCAGTGCGGAGCGACCGTCTTTTGCTATAAGGGCGGCAAAACGGGCGTGACGCAGCGCCCCCTGGCCGTGGTTGGGAGGCCTATATGTGTTGGGCAGTTTTTTTGGACACGCTTTGACAAGCCAAAGTCTTAGTCTTGAATGATGCGTTTAACTAATGAAGAACGTGCGAATATGGTTCTCGCCCTCGGCCGAGTGAACACGAGGGAGGCGGCAAGATTATGTCGAAGATGAAACCCAGGATATCTGGTAAATAGTTCGACACTGGTGCGAAATTACGAAACGCTCAAGGAGACAGACACGTTCAAAAAGCAGCGTCAGCGCACAAAAGGTGTAATTGAGTATATTAAAACAGACCTTCTTGCTTACATGGCAGCCCATCCCCACGCAAGCGTGTGTGACGTGACTGCTGACACCGGCGTTTCCAGCAGTAGCGTTTGGCGCATACTGATGGGCGGGGGAATTAAACCATACCATGTTCACCTGCATCAAAAGCTGGAAGACATGCAAAACCGTCTTCATTTCTGCTGCAACTGGATACTCATACAGGAAGAAGGCAATCCAGGCTTCCTGAAGAACATAAACTTATCCGATGAAGCTCGCTTCTCACGCAGTGCCTGATCAATGTTCACAATGGTCATTAGTGAAGCGCTTCAAATCCTGACTGACAGTTGCAGTCACAACACCAGGTGCAGTGGTCTTTCAGTGTTTGGTGTGGCGTTTACGACAGCAAAATTATTGGCCCAGTCTTTATTGATGGAACACTCAACGCAGAACGCAACATGAGCGAAATAATAAATGGCCCACTGAGCGACTTCACCTGCAACCTTCTTTAGCACAGCTTGAGGATATCTGGTTGCAGCAAGACGGAGCTGCTCCAAACAGCTGCGCGTGGACTCGAACATGGCTTGATCGAGAATTTCCGAGAAATTGATTGGCCGTCTTGGATTTGTAGAGTAGCCCAAGAGATCCCCAGATTTGACTCAGCTAGATTTATTTTTATGGGGATACATGAGAGACTACATCTACACCGTAGCGACGACAACGCTCACAAGACTGAAGTCGAAAATAGCGGACGTGTGCCGCTGTGTTACACCTCGAATGCTTCGAAACCCGACAGAAAACGCATGTGCTGACTCGGTGTAGATTCTGCGTAGGGGCTGATGGAGGGAGCAGCCCCTATACACCATCTTCGTCTCATGAATACCACGCCTCATGAAGCACGCTACGTAATGACGTCTCTTTAAAAGCGCTCTAGAATTACGCTGAACTCTTTCCAACACCTAGATTTTCTACTTTTTAGGAGTTAGCTATAAGAGCACAGAACACTTGTTTATATTTGTTTTGTTTATATTTACGCACTGCGCTCTAACAGACGGGCAATAAACATGAATTTCTAAAAGAAGGTGAAGTACGAGTAATAAACTTTTGAACCCACCGGCAATCGTGGCGTATTGCTTGCAAGTATACAGTAGAGCTACCGCATGCCGTAATCGTTGCAAATATGACAAAAAAACTTTTTGAATATTTACCTTTAAAGTTTTTACATCCTTCCTTTATCAAAACGTTACCCTACCCCACCATCATGTTTATCGTTGGCCCGAAAAAAAAAGCCTGTGCTGCGTGAAATGCTGCCTCCGGTCTTGTATCGCATTGCACGTGGCGGCTGCTTTTTCGTCGAAGTTTTTTATTTTTATTTTCTTCATCGAAGTTTAATTGTCGCTTAAAGTCTATCGTAGGCACCGATCGCTTGTTCAATCGACCTTCATGCGTGAGAAGCCTTCACTAATTCGTTCAACTTACATTTGAGGGAACTCGAAGCGCCGCGCGTTAGGCGGTAATCATGTGATCTTTTTTTTAATTTTTGCGCTATTTTAACAAACCCTGGCAAAAAAATAACCAGCGTTGTTATCTTACCGTACCTTGAAAATTTTGTTATTTCTAGATAAGAGCTACAAGTTTGTACAAAATTTTTTCTGTATAGTCTGTATTTAAAAAGTTCATTATTATTTCTTTGTTAATTACCGTGCTTGACAGATAAAAAAATAATTCTGACGTGCTACGTATAGCAAAGAGCAATACTGCGCTAGCTGAAGACGCGTAACACTCATTTTAAAAAATTTTTGCTTATCGCTTTTGAGCTGAAACACACTGAATAACGTTAGGCCTAACGACTACCCACAATACACATTTTCAGGCACACTAGCCCCCGCCAACGGGCGCGCAAAGGCTTATGGGAACAGATAGTACGCCGCAGCAGCCGCCGCGACAAGCGCGCGGGCCTCCCGCTTCAACGTTCCGTTTGCACCGTGCCAGCGCTTCTCAGATCAAGTGAACTCGGGAAGATGTGATATATTCTGCGCTATTCACTTACAAACTTCAGTGTTTGGGGGAAGATGCCATGTATACGATTTGCACTGGTCCTCCAGTTCCACCAGCTCATTGGCTCAGAAGCGTCGGTTAATCATTAGTATTAATATCCTTCGACGTCAGTCCACCTTCCTAATACATAAAAAAAACAGTACAACATTGTTGTTGCCTAAAAGGTTCAAGAACTGTCTACAAATTCATGGATGCATTAAAAATCTATGACCTTTTCCGCTGTTTACGAGTAAATTGTACGGTTCTGGTATATTTGAACAGTTCTTTAGAAATGGGCGCAATTCCGTCAATGAGATGCACTGACTAGACCATTGCGTGTCACTCGAAGCATATATGCATCACGAACTTCCCGTGGCGCTGTAACTGCAGGTTGGAATAACGCCTTCTGGACCAAAAGAAAGAAGTAGGACAAGAAAAAACATATGCACACCGGCAACTATGACTCACGACTGAAAGGTTATCGCACGTTTAAGCAAATAAGGGGGTGCATCGCGCATGTCATAAAAAGGTACTAAAAGACTAACAACCGATGCGCGTGTTTACTGTCAATCAATAAATTTAACTATCTTGTGTTGTTGCGATAGCGAAGGTTAACTAACTTGAATAAGGTGTGGTGTACTTTCATGATATGTCTCTGAGATTTCTCGTCTGGTCTTGTTAGGGCTACTTTGCAAGATTACCAGGCCTTCAAAGGTAAAATTGCGTTTGCATGACCGAATATGAAAACTGTGATGACATGGCTTCATTCAATAAATTTGGATGCTCTCTGAGGCACATGTTGGTATATCAACCAGTCTCAGCGATGTATTTATGTGAACAGAAGAGGAGTTTGGTTAGCAACATTTGAACAGCAATTGAACAATTGGCATGCCTCTCATAGCCGTTTTCTCTGCCTACTCCAGACCCCTGCGACTTTTTGCACTCTAGGGAAGAATTATTACTAAGCTTATGGTGCGGAAAACGTAACCCTCACACCTCGTATCTCTTCCCCACTTTCTTTCAGACTGTGCAGAACGTATGTATACAATAACTGCAGCAATCCTAGTTTCTTCGAGGGGAAGGTCGTCCAAATTTATCTTTGTTTGCAGTGCGAAGGAGCTGTTCACAAATCGATGCATATATGATATAGGCAGGACACCGTACCTTCTTCAGCTGGAAACTATTGATAATGTATTATGTCCAAGTTTTTTCTCTTTCTTTTTTCGCCGAGCGTAAGTCATTATTCCTCATTGAACAACATCTAAATGCGCCGACGGGTATTTCAATAGTGGTCTCACTCAATGTGCAATATACTACAAGCAAATGTGATCCGCTGAGACAATTAGGTATCTTATAAGAAACCAATAATTAGATTAAGGCCTCTCGCGCATAAATTCTAGTTCCATCCCCTCGTCTTTAAACAAGTTTAGAATATGTTTATTTCCTCTTTTTTTCAGCGCATGACTCGTCAAAAAATATTTTAAAACCTCAATAGCCGTAACACTTCTCTGCCGTCTTGTGTCAATGACACAGTCAAGCGGCGATAGTATTAAAAGCCAAAGCGCTTTATCAGCACTTCATCATTAAAGAACTGTGAATTCCATGTTCATTCTTATATTCCTCATGATAGACTGTTTTGACCACATGTATCGGTTCGTAACAACTCGCACGCCACTCATCTTCTATGTTCAACGTACTACACTTGTTCAGTGATATCTACACTGATATCGTTATTCATTTCCAATTTTATGCGTAGATATACATGCAGGTGCGTTCGGACCCTATTCATCGCTAAGATATGCACGTTACGGTGCGATGACGTGCATACTATAAGTACCGATCGTAGGTGCATTCGAGGAACTCTTGGCTATTGTTCACCGAGTCATAGATGTGATATTTACTACCTTGTAATAAAGGAAGACGGTCAACACTGCAACCGAAATTGGCGTTTTACTGACGTCACGCTTGCATTGGGTCTTTTTCCGAAGCAACGCACTCGTGGGGATCTGGGGTAAAATGCTCGACTGCTATGAAAAATACCTAGTTTTGATTTCAGCAGGGGCCATGACCTAGTTCGTTGCTTCCATTAAGATATTTCACCAATTAACAACACTGCCGACGCAGGCACCGCATTTTATGGGAAATCGGCTCCGTCACGCTATATTCATTACAGTCTCAGAATCACCTGCCACGCGTGCCCACATATCAAGGGCCACGGTATTCGGTTGTGTGCCACACGTTTTTGGATAAAAGGATTCCATGACATACGTGACAGCGAAGTCATGTTGCTTATACCATGACCTGCGAATCCTGTTCGTGATACATCGAAGTCTTCTTACGCGACTTTCACTCCGCACATGGTTACGGTATCGGCCACATGAGCAGCGATATATAGCCGATAAAATGGAAATGGTGAAAGTGCCTTTGGTTCACTCAAAATCTTCACATTTAACAAATGTAAATGAAAGCAAATCAAACGGTCTTTATGTAACGTGAAAGCAACAACTTTAGCGTGTGCTCTTAGCATTAGCCCAATGAACTTTCTTTACAACTGAGGTTGAACAAGCTACATTACAACAATCTTGCTATACTTGAAAAGGCGGGATTTAGTCACCACTCGCACAGGCAAATACATCACCCGTTATTCAGTATTTTGTATCGACAAATTTACATGGCCATGCTTGCACTATACTTAAGAAAAGTAATACCTGTGACCATACCCGTTCCACCTGCGTCCTCGCATGCGAATTTTTCACTGTTCTTGCTCATAGAGAAATAATATAAATATGAAAAATCTTTGTGATGCTTCAGCTTACACCGAAAAAAACTTGCGCAGAGACTGCGTCAGCAGTATTTTTTCTTTTAGTGACCAGCATTAGATTACCCTTGATGATGGATCAGGCTGAAATAACCAAAACCGACAGAGTAGTCAGATTAGTGAAGACTGAAGAATGCAAAAGTATTTATTAAATGAAAAGTAGAGCTGTGAAGAGGAAGACTTGAAGAAGCAAGCATATTCTTGGGCCCACTTGATAAACTTCAATTCAGTTCAAAAAAAAAACGAGACCATGTGCAAAAAAAAGGCTAAGCACCAAAGCACCGTTACTCTCCACTGTGCCCTTCATAATTGACCACCGGTGTGCTTCCTCTCCAGAGTAGCAAATTGAGAGAAGACTTATGCAACAGTTCTTCAGTCCTGTCTGATCACTTAATGCATAGTCTTTGCTATTGATACGAGTCTCTGCTCCACAGTTGCTAGAAATGAAAAGTCTCTCCCGAAGACCAGCACATCGCCACAGACGCGCAATTTAACACTGATTGAATTCAGGCCGCAGCGTTCTGTCGATTGGCAATAAGGCTGCTATATTAAAAAAAAACACTGTACCACTTTCCCGTGATCGTTGCCTTGATGGAAGTCACTGCTGCAGCACTGGACACGGTTGCGGCCACTGCAGCAGACGTGAAGCCGCCGCCGGCGCCCTGAACCGCGCCCGGGTACCGCAGCTTCGGTTGCCTAAAGCGTGGACATCACTTGAAGAAGAACTCAACGCTCTGGACCACGAAAAAAATGGTGGAACTGTTCCTACAAACTGGAAAGACTCGCAGACTACCAGGAAAACGAGCCTTGAAGGTGTCTGTGTCCAACTCTCAACCATGCCGAGTTCTAGGAACTGGTGCCTTGATTGCGTCTGCATGAAACTCTGATCTTCACTAAATAGCAGGAAACGAAAACCTGATGGCGCCTCTTTCCAACACTCATCCTCGCCGAATGCCAAAAAACTGGGCCTTGATGGCGTCCGCGCTGGTTTCGCTCCTGCTTAGGTGGTTGGTGCTGAGGTTGCCATTACAGAGCGGGTCTGAGGAGTTGATCCGGGAGGCGATGGAACCGCGTACCTCTTAAGCATTCTTTTCAGGATGTCAAAGTAGCCCAAGACACAGGCACTGCCCAGTATGGCTCCGCTGAACACGGCCATGATCACGTATAGGCCACGGCGGTTGACGAAGACGACGCGGATGCTTACCCGCGTCTCCATCTCCGACTCCATAGTGGCCGCTCCTAGCCACGCCCGGTGAGCCTAGGCGGGCTACGAAGCCATGGCCCCGTGTCAGATGGTAGACGAGCCAGGAGCGGCGGCAGCCATCCTCGCCGACGGCCCAGAGTTGAGTGCCTCGTCAGCGTTCCCGCTCCTCGAGGCACGGGCCGAATTCACGCGCTTGCTTGCTTGTTCCTATTTTGTGGCTCTTATCCACTAAAGGGGATTGGATAAAAAGCCGGCAGTTAATGTAAGTGAACCGTTCACGACTATGACGGCTATAAAAACATGCTTACTTTATTTTTACAAGACGAAATCATTCTGACACAACGTGAAAAAATAAAAAGTGAAAAAAGTTAAATAGTAGAACAGTTCGAATAACTGAGGCATAATCATAATGCAAAATTCTTCAATAGGTTAAACCAATGCAGTGTATATAATGATGAAATACGAAATTTAAGCTTGGTTAGCAAAAATAGAGAACTGATAAATGGCTCAGCAAGGCATTCTCTTTCTATCTTAAAGGAATTTACAGAGGACCCCGCAGACGTTCCTGTCGCTAAAGTCTTACATACAATATATCAATATATGATATGATATACAATATATATAGGAGCTTGATATACAATATATTGGGAGTGAAATTCTTAGTTTTTAAAATAAAATGTTGAAACATATTTTACTTTGAGTTTTCACACAGTTGCGTATTAGAAGGAAATGAGCGATTTCTCTCACTCGCGCTCCCTCTATCGCGCTCCCGCTTTCTTTCTGCTATATTGTCTTCCTTTTCTCGGTTGCTTACCACAGAGGATAAAAAGTTGTTTCAGGCGTGTTTCTGGCAACCGGCATAGCCCAAATAGTTCCTAATAACTTTTTTTTACAACTATAAGCATGTAAGCAGGGATCAGCCGTGGTTAATATGGCACAATAGCCACCTGTGTTTTTTACTATTTTCAGTCTTGTGGGTGGATTAGCAGATGCTATAAGTGTCTACTTTATAACGGGGGTCTGACTTGTGTGTGACTAATGAAAGCCGTACAAAGGTTAAAAAAATAGGCAGAGCCGTGTGCAAAGTCCTCTCCTAGCAATTTATGAAAAAAATAAGCGCAACTCGACCTGGCGTCCAACGCTGCGCTATCGGTTGCGGACACGCATTTGGAGGCGTTGATGATGATGATGATGATGATGATGATAATGTTAATTCACATATGGCTCGCACCCAAAATAGAGATTGGCTGATATTGCTTCATGTATGAATAAATGAGAATATTGTTCACATGAAATCTTAAACATCTAGCGTATCATATAATGATTCGTTGCGATCTTCGTCTTTCCTAGATATCTTTGTGACCTCCGACGTGTCACTCATTGGCTGATGGCAATCACCCTTCTTCTTCTTCGTTTTGTTTTTAGTATCGTTTTTTCAGGGGAAAATGTTTTTCGAATATCAATTATAACCTTACTAGATGATAAAAGTACAATTTATAAGTGAGATAAATAACGCGCAATGAGGCACCAATTTGCACAGAAGATGCACATGCATCTCTTAGGAAGATGTGTATGAGAACTTTAGAAAGCAATTGCTGATGGGTGGAGATATTGAAAGCAACCCTGGTCCTGACTGGAAGGAAATCGCCAGACAAATTACTGAAACAGCTTCGGACTTTAAATATATCAAAGAAAATTGTCTAAAGCAGAGATAGATGGAGATCTTGATGTCGTTACGAAACTTGAAGCTGAAGTCCTTGCATGCCATGAACGAAAGAATGGCATGAATAAAGTAAATAAAAGCCGCGAAGCGAGAATAGATGACCTAGAAAACCGCAGCAGAAGGTTAAACCTAGTAGTTTGTGGTATACCAGAAGGGGAAGCTGAAACTAGCGAAGTGCTTGCAGTGGTCGTAAACGGGAAAATACACACAAATACCCTTGAACTCGAACCTGTGGCCATCGAGCGAATACATCACTTAAGGAGAAGTTGACCAAACCAAACGAGGCCAGTCATACTTATACTACTTGACCGATGAAGTAAAAATGCCATACTCAAAAACGGCTCCAAGCTGAAAAATGCGGATTATTCGATAGGAGAAGACTTCTCACGAAAACTTAGCGAAAGCCGCACATAACTCTGGGACATTGCTAAGCAAAACCGTGAAAACAAAGACAAGGTGTTATTACTGTACAACAAGCGGTTTATAATAACCGTGTTTACATCTGGAATGACAAAAAGAATGAAAAAGTTGAAATAGGAAAGCATTCAAAAATAGCTCAATAAAAGGACAAGAGCGTAAAAGAAAGAAAGAAAGGATGCGTACCGTCCAGGATCTTGTCAAAACATGCAAAAAAAAACTCTGCTAAACATAAACGCTCGAAGTATTCAGAATAAGGTACAGCCATTTGCAAGTTCATTGCTCGATTGTGAACTAGATATAGTAGCAATGACTGAATTAGGGCTCTCCCCGCCCATCTCGAGTTATGAAATTACTCCCCCAAACTATGTACTCGTTCGGAAAGACAGGCAATCACGTCTTGGAGGCGTACTCTTAGCTATAAAGAAATATATCCCACTGGTCATTCTGCCAGAGGTGACTGATGCCGAGGCAGTTTTTTGTAAGATTAATACAAATAGCACAAGTATGCTCGATGACGGTATCTATCGAAGTCCCGCATGTGGACATGATTGCATTATTGCGATACAGAAATATTAGCAGCAGCATGCTCGAAACTGCCGTGTCATTCTCATGGGTGACTTTAACCTTCCCGACATTAGTGGGTCTACCATGCAGTACACATCAAAGGCTTCAGAAACCCTTCTCGACGTGATGTTAAACTTTCACGTTAGCCAAATCGTGGAAAGCCCTACAAGGAAGCAAAGCGAGTGTCAGAGTATACTCGACCTAATTTTACTAAGCAGTAATATTCTTTTAGAACAGCTGAAGGTTGAACGAAATGTAGAAATATCCGACCATAATAGTGCGATGTATAATTCACCTCTAGCTTATAAAATATCAGTGCAAACTGCTGCCTAAACCACAATCAATTTCGATAAAGCTGACGACGACCACAAACAAAGCTATCTAGCTAATAAATACCAAGAGTTTTTGGCACTGGCCTCAGATACTTTCACTGATGTAAATGCTGTCTAGTTGCGCTTTAAAGACATAGTGTCACACTGTGTAGCAAATTTTATTCCGGTCAAATTAAAAAAAAAGACATTGAAATATAACCCGTGGATTTCTCGTGAAGTAATACACGCAAAGCGCCCACTCAAAAAATTACGGAAAGTTAACAAGGCTCCCGTAAATAACTTATGTAGCTCCGCCAGACTTGCGCTTGCTGCAAGCAAGTTTAAACAAAAAGCCAAGGAACCCTAGGTGGTCGAAATTACCGGAGCCCTCCACTACGGCGTCTCTCATAATGATATGGTGGTTTTGGGACGTTAAACCCCACATATCAATCAATCAATCAAAAGCCAAGGAAGCGAAACACCACTATTTCCATAATGTACACCCTAGCTTTCTCAAAAGTAATCCACAAAAATTTTGGAACCACTTTCGCCGAAAGAACACGCTCACCAATCAACTATAGTCACTTGAAAAATTTGATAAAGCCAACAGTTATAACCAGTTCTTTCATTCAGTTTTTACAAGAGATAATGGCGTCATGCCGGAATCGATTCCACGCGCGGTGTCCTATATTGACCCTCTCGTTATCACAGACACTGGATTTCTTAATCTTCTGCTTGCTCTAGATACTAAGAAAGCGTGTGGTCGGGATAATATACCTAACCAATTTCCGAAAAAGGTATGCAGAATGGTGTAGCAGCTATCTCGGCAGTATTTTCCGTAAGTGACTTTCAACATCAAGACTACCAGAAGATTGGAAAATAGCTAAAATTATTCCAATTTATAAATTGGGAGATAACTCTATTGAATGCAATTTGAGACCGATATATTTAACTAGCTTGGTATGCAAACTACTCGAGCATATAGTCTTAAAACAGTTACCAACTTTTTTTCGAAAACAAGGGCATGCTCTCCCCCAACCAGCATGGATTTCGTAGGCTATTATGGACCACGACACAGCTGACTGAGGTCATAAATGATCTTGCGCTAGGTATTGACAATCACAGCCAAATGGACATAATATTACTCGGCTTTTCAAAAGCGTTTCATTGCGTTTGTCACACCAAGCTAAACGCTAAACTACAAAACATTATTGGGGACGGAGAAATTGTTGCTTGGGTGCGTGAGTTTTTGCCTAATAGGTCTCAGTTTGTGTTTGTCGAAAACATTGCATCAGATATTGTACCGATTACGTCCGGAGTGCCCCAGGGTTCCGTGCTCGGGCCCTTGTTATTTCTCGTGTATATCAATGACATATCTACTCATATAGACTGTAAAATAAAGTTATTCGCGGATGACTGTATCATTTATTGAAAAAATAGAAATCACCGAGATCACTATTCACTCAACAAATCACTCTCTGCTATTTATGAATGGTGTTCAAACTGGCAGATTAAAATCAATGTAAAAAAATCAGCTTGCATTACGATAACGAGGAAGAGAGAGCCTTCAAGGTTTTGCTACACTATATATGGCACTGCTATGAGCAGAGTACACAAACTTAAGTACCTAAGCTTAATATTACGTCTGACTTAAGGTTGGACGAGAGATTAGAAACATTACTTCATCTGCCATGTAAAAACTATTTTTTTCTTCGCAGATTACTTTAAATGGCAACATTTTCAACAAAGCTGCTAGCCTACAAAACATTCGGCAGGCCTATCCTCGAATACGGAAGTACAGTGTGGTTTCCTCACAACAGCACAAGCATAAAGAAAATTGAAGCAGTACAGAGGACAGCCATAACATTCATCCACAACAAATATAAACGTGATCACTCACACAGTAGTTTGCTAACTCTTTCTGAACTTCGTACGCTAGAATTACGAGCCAAACAGGCACGTCTAAAATATTTTTATCATCTCCTGCACAAATATTTTAAAATAGACATTTCAAATTATGTGTCTTATTCACAAACACGAGCTACAAGACACAAACATACACACACCTTAGTACAATACAAATGCAACACTGGTGTGTTTGAATATTTTTTTTCCGGTTGCTATTCGCGAATGCAACATGCTTGCCCCTCACACCACCAACACTGAGTCACTGTCTTAGCTTGAGTTACATTGAAAACAATTCTTATCTTCTTTAAATACCCAGTGACAATGGTAATGAAACCAGTATGTTATACTTGTATGTTTTGTAAACAGCCATGTAAGTGGCCTTATTGTTAAACTTGCCATTTTTGTATGCACTTGTATTTTGTTTTTTATGTTGTGTAAATATTGGTAATGTACAAAGTGCCAGGCTGATGTTGGTTTTATATTGTGTATTACAGTTTTTTTTACTATGATGAGCAATCACAGCATCTGTACAGAGTGCCCACCTGCTATGGTCTCTGTAGAGACAGGCAGTATTGCAAATAAATAAATAAATAAATAAGTAACGACAGCATGATAAGTTTAGGCCAGATGGAAAGTCTTCTGGTCGAGAACAATCAAGACAATGATTGAAAATTGACAGGAAACAAAAAAATATGAAATAAAAGACGTTTCGAATACTGGACAAAAGTCTTGATCACACGGAGCACCAAGCAAGAAATGGTCCGTTTACAATTTACATCAATTGTGGTGTAGGGAACTTACATACGTACGATAGTGGATGGCTGCCATCGTCATTGTGACTAATTGTGCGCGCAGTGGAAAAAATTATGATTCGATTCAAGCACTACTCATAAAGAAGGACTATGAAGTGATAAGACTTCGATGAACGACCCTTGACGATTACTTGTTCCCAGGAGGATGTGCTGCTAGGCGTGGTTGGCTCAAAGAGCCAATTCAACTCTCTTAACGAAAACGTATTTGGCATCAATTTATAGACATTTGTCATGTGACTATTTAGTTCTTTGCCTGCGTGTTTTTTCTTTCTTTTTTAAACTTTCCTGTTCTCTTTCTTTCTTTCCTTACTTCCTCAATGCCTCCTCTTACCGAAGGAGCGGGCAGGGGTTGTGCCCTTATAGTTGGTAGTTGACAGTCTGTTCTCTCCCAATTTTTTTTCTATGCCTTCGCGTTTTCTAAGAACTGAAACCAAATAATAATAGAGAATAGTAATCTTCGTGTTCTCTCGATAGTTTTGTGACCTCTGACGTGTTACTGATTGCTGAAGGCAAACACCCTTTGTTTGTTTTCTCTAATATCAGTTATAGCCTACTAGATGGCAAAATTACAATATATAAGTGAGATAAATAACACACATCCGGTCAGCGAGTTGCAAAGAAGATGCATATGCATAACTACAGCAAGATTAGGTTAGACCTGATTTAACGTCTTCTGGTCGGGAACGTACAAGACAACAATGGAAAACAAACACGAACCAAGAAAACGTTATGAAAATCAGTGACCTTACGAATGCCGCATGAAAGTCTTGATCACATGTAGTATGAAGCAAGAAATGTTGCGCTTACATTCAACTTCAGTTGTGGCGTGTGGAGCGTGCATATGTACATGTTTGGGTGGCTGCAGTCGTCATTGTGGATAATTGTGCGTGCAGTAGTTTGGATCATGAGATATTCCCTAAAAATGCAAGTTCGTCTTTTACTTTTTACACTATGTTTCAGTTATACCAGTACGTTGTGAGCTGCTTCTGCGTTCTCGGACAGAAATTTGTACGATTCTCTTTTTTTTTATTACAAAAGTGTTCTAAGTCATGGTCTACCCAGACTGTCATAACGTCTTTCCGTCGCGGAAGTACGTCAGCAAAATAAACGCGACCAGACGACAAAGAAAACAAAAAACATTAAGAAGCTTATACCTGGGAGTCGAACCCATAACCTCTGAAGTCCACAGCGAATGCCGCCGGGCAGTTTACCCTCTACGCCACCACCCAAAACACAAGGAAAGCTATATGAGCGCGGTATTATGACATTCACAGTGCTCGTGCTCGCAGGTTCGTATCGCTGTCTGTAAACTGATAACAAGAGTTATTCGTGGCTTCCTCCATTAGCTCACGCAACGCACCAGTGCTACTAGTGTCCCATTCAGCAGATTTCATTAGAGATGTAATTTTGACAACGTTTTTACACACCACGATCAGGCAGGCGGTTTTAACCCCAGCCTCACTGACAGCCTTCGTCCGTATCGAAACATAACTCTCCAACAATCACTTGACTGTCGCACTAGTTTCATGCTCCCTTTGTAAGAACACATGGCCGGGCTAGAGGGAACATGCGAGGCGTGAAGCATTTAATTTTACGTTTTACGGTGGTAAGAAGGAGTGCATAACGGGAGCAGGGTTTATTAGGTTCTTGTTATTCTTGTTACATCCTGAACTAAGGCGGGCCGACGGCTCCCGTTGAGAAGGGCTCATTTTCATTGAAATAAACAAAGGAGAGGTTGAGAAAACCAGCGCCTCTTTTATTTTATTCATGCCAGCTGTAGATGCGCCCGATCGAGCCGTTTACCACGCTCTGCTCTTGCTCTTTCCTGTTCTATCCCATCGCCTAGCTTTGGCGTGTGTTTAGCGTCATAGGGAAGAGAACCTAAATTCCCTTGATTTCGGGAATGTAACGACAATCTCCTCCACGTGCGCGTTTTCTCCTCGATTCTCCTTTCCCGCTTTCCGTACTCGGGGCGCGCGGCGCTATTTTTCACCGACGCTTCCGCGGGTGCGCCGCAGAATTCAATTGAGGCGGGTTATTTGCGGCAGCTTGCGCGCCACAGTAGTGCCAAAAATTTTTAAATGGTGTTAATAAAATCAGAACACCGAGACAACTGTATATTAAAGAATTAGCTTTTTCCAAAAGGTCGTATAAGTGGGGCATGCTAATAAGGAAAAGTTTTTATGGGGAGTTCTACGATGCGGATGTTTTTTTTTGCCGCATGGTAACATGCTGTACGTTTGCATCTGATGTAGTTCCGCTTGGAGCGTGTCCGTCTGTGTTCGGATTTTTTTCGTGCTTGTGCGCCACTATAGGATAGATGTACTTACAGCGTCTTTTATTGCGATGACTTCATGGATAATGAGTTCTCTAGCCATGTGTTCGTCTTCTCAGCGTGAAAATAGCTTTGCGCAGTGGTCTCAAAAGTTAAGAAGGCTTTTGAGCAATATCAATGGAATTAGGTGTCACCAACAATGACTAATCTGCCACAATAACAAAGACATAAGATAATAATAGATTAGAACTCTTCTTTAACGTTTTTGTCAAAAAAAACTAGCAATCGTATTACTTGTAAGAGGAGAAACTCTGCACCAGGAATGTCAGCAATCGTATACTGCGCCTTGATAGCAACCAAAAAATCCTCACCGGACTGACTGATCCCAGTCAGAAGTACCCATGTGACAATGGCCTAAACGCTAATATATTTCCTTATTGGGGAATGGAAGTCATGCTAATGCAGGCGTGACCAAAACGATTGCGGCCATGGTCTCCTAGAAAATGGCCCACTCGCTATCACCGTGCTATGGCTTTTTTTTGTCGTTGCGCCTCTGCATTTTTTAGGGGCGAAGCTCCTTAGGGCGTGGGCTGTGCGTCCCCTATAGCCTGTATGTAGCCACCTCTAGTTTAGTTCTTGCAGTGTTCACTAGATGGCGGTACCGTACCCTGTATGTAGCCACCTCTAGTTTAGTTCTTGCAGTGTTCACTCGATGGCGGTACCGTCTCCTGTATGTAGCCACCTCTCGTTTAGTTCTTGTAGTGTTTACTAGATGGTGGTAATTGTAGCTGATGATGAAAAGATGCAGGATGTTATAAACTAGAAAGCGGTACTTGTAGTTGATGAAAGACGCGAGATCTTATAAAATAGGAATGATGTCACATATGGCGCGTGTCATTGGTTGAAGGCAATCGTTCGATTTAGTGCGGCGACGTACACTAGGGGGAGCGATGTAATCGAGTGGGCAAAATGTACAGAGGATTCAAGGTTTACCAGGTTTACCCCCGGAGCTTCGCCCACTCATCATCATTCACTTCGAGGATATGGCGGAATTTTTTAAATTTTTTTCGATGTACCGCATCTCTTTCACGATTTTCGTGAGTTGACTCCCCCCTCAAAAAATACAGATAACAAAATAAATCTTCTTCCGTAAACAAGCGCCAACGAGTGTCATGTTTGTTCATTCATTCATTTGTTTCCTCCAAGAAACGTTCTCGTAAACGAATTTTAACAGTCACAAAAAGCGTGATGGAGAAGCTGGGTCACCCCATGTAAGTTTTCGCACCAAAAGCAGACTACAGAGGTGCATGAGCTGAATATTTTTATTTATTTTATTTTTTATTTAGACATACTGCAAATGAGCATTTTGGTGCAGGCAGGAGGGGCATAAGAAACATCAAGTGATTCGTAACAGCAAAAAACAACATGTATCCCTACGCTAACAGATGTGACATGTCTGCGAAGCAGCAACAAAAAATAACAACACATTTGAACACTCTAATCACTAAGTAGATAACGTTCCAGGGACATAGCAAAATTGTCAGCCAAAAAACTGTCATGAGGCAGTGAATTGCATTAATCAACAGTTTTGGGATAATAACTGTATTTGTAAGCATTAGTTCGTGCAAATATGGGTGCCAAGGACCATGCATGTTTACGGTGGGTATTCGTAGCAGTGGCTGGCTGAATGCAACAAGGTACATTTAGGACAACATTCCCTGACATAATGTTCTATAAAAATGGTAAACGATTTAACTTTCTTCTTGTTTCTAACAAATGAATTTAGAATATTGATGAAAACTTCACCTTGACGGAATGCACGAATAGGCGAAAAAAAACACAGCATATCCGCGGTGTGAATAATGAACAGTGAGACGAAGCGTGCGGACGGACGGAGCAACGAACGCATGGAAATAGCGGCGGGCCTAGCGGCGCGTTTAAGAACAGTAGAAATCAAGATTGCGCATTATTATCTCTCTCGTTCGATGATTCATCATGCAACAATCACCCCGAGGACGAACTCTGCGCCCTTTTTTTCTATTTTGAGCCTTCCATAATTTGCGATCAAGTGTATTCTCTGTGGTCTTCTATAGCTGCTAGTGATAAGAAAAATTGCTGGTAAGATGTGTTAAAGCTGATGCTTCGCACTGCGTCATTTACGGAGCTTCCTGAGACGGGAGTGATTGCGGCTTAAGGAAGAGCAAAAAGAGTGAGTGAAGCTTGCGTGATACCACTCTGTCGTTGAGAGATTATTCTGAGACGTGGCGCTATTGTAGCTCTTGGTCGAGGCTCGCGCGATAACCTTTTAACCGCGCGTGACTGTATCACTACAGATCTGGCGCTGCTTGAAAAGGGGTGAGCAGGACAGTAGATCTTCTTAGCTCGGTACTTTTAAGTTGATACCAATAAATAGCCTTAGAGGGGCCCCGCAAAACTTTTTGAGCATGGTCAGAAAACGCTGCCGATCGGTAGTACAGGCACCAGACTAACGCGAGCCAAATATTATAGCGCAGCACGCGGGCTCGAATCCGCAATAAATTATCCAAGTCAGCTAAAGATTGCTTTCTATTTTCTCGAAAAATGGCGTAAGACGCTCAAAAATCACTCTAGAAAGCCCCTCTATCCGCCATTGGCAAATTTGAACATGGCCCACTCGGTCGTTACAAAGATTGCCGCGGGACACCGCAACTTGTCCACGCGTGCACGCGCGCGATTACATTGAAAAAGACGCATGTTTGAAGAAAAAAAAAAGAAAATGTGCTGAAGGTCACCAAGCACGACTGACGTATTTTCTTTGCGCCTGCCGTCCCTCCCTGCTTAGCTTCAAGCGCTTTCGTCGGAACGAGTGAAGAAAGAATGGAATTGAAGTATACGACAGAGCTTTGTAACTATACTCGAACTGCACGAATCAAAATTTTTGCGGCATTGAATTCGTGAGGTAATAAGCTCTTCCAGTGAATTCATTCCATGGTTACTAGAAAAAAGTGTTTCAGGGCCCCTTCAGGGAGATAGTTCGTGTGTGTGTGTGTGTGTGTGTGTGTGTGTGTGTGTGTGTGTGTGTGTGTGAGTGTGTGTGTG
Source organism: Rhipicephalus annulatus (assembly GCA_013436015.1). Classification (NCBI taxonomy): domain Eukaryota; kingdom Metazoa; phylum Arthropoda; class Arachnida; order Ixodida; family Ixodidae; genus Rhipicephalus; species Rhipicephalus annulatus. The sequence continues at coordinate 1,141,667 of WOVY01009330.1, forward strand.
TGTGTGTGTGTGTGTGCGTGCGTGCGTGCGTGCGTGCAGGTGGGAGGGCGGGGGGGGGAGTTCGGCTTAGGAGGCACGAAAAGGGTAGTGAAATGGTAGTGCTGTTCATTTCACATCGAAACATTACGCGACAATGTATGACATGGTGCTCAATATACAGGGTGTTTCAGCTAAAAAGCACAAAACAATAAAAAATAAAAATGAGTGCTGCGCGTCTCCAGCTAGGGCAGTATTGTTATTAGCTGTACGTAGCAGGTCAAAGTATTTAGTTTGATGCACAAAGTGCGATAATTATTAAAGATTGATTATTATTACTGACAGAGAAACAAATTCATTACAAGACTTTAAGCTCCTATCACAAAATAACAAAAGTTTCAAGTTAGGGTAAGATAACAACGCTGGTTAATTTTCAAAGCGCCGCCTAACGAGCGGTGCTTTGCGTGCCCTCAAAGTAAGTTGAACGAATTAGTGAAGGCTTCTCACGCACGAAGGTCGTTTGAACAGGCAATTGGTGACTACAATGGACATTAAGCGATGGTTGTTTAGTACTAATAAAAAAGGGGAGGGGAGGGCAAACTGAAAAAAAAACAATGACAATAAACTTTGACAAAAATGTGGCTGCCACGTGCATTGCGATACGAGACAGGACGCAGCATTAGGCGCAGCGCAGACGGTATTTTTTTATCTTTTCGGGCCAACGATAAGCATGATGATAGTTGGGAGGGTGGCATTTCGACAAAGAAAGGATATCAAAAGCACAATCGGAACTGGGAAGGCAGGCTCAAGTTTGAGCAGCGCTTTTCATCGCCCTAGTGAAAATAAGACGAAGCTTCGGTCGCTGGCTTGGGCCACGCTGGCTGGGTTTTCCCATTGCGCGCTTGGAAAACGTGTTCCTTGGGGCGCTTATCTTGTATTTTGCACGCTATCGGCAGCGCTTTTTCGTCATTCTGGAAAGCAGCCACACACTACTGCTGCATTTTGAGCTTGTTCAAAATTTTAAACAATTATGGCGAAGACTGCCCATCAGGTTCTACCGTTTCCAATGCAAGCGGTGCGAGAAGCAAAGGCGTCAAGAGTAGATTATGGCAGTTCGCTGATACTCCATAGTCTTGTTACTTTCAAAATTTTTTGTTGGCCACAGCACTACTAACTATTAATTACCTGAAGGGAACGAGATGGCAGGACTCACATTAAGAGAAAGCGTGTTCCTAACCTGATACTACAGCAAATAGAAAACCGCTGTACATATCGCGACAGGGCTCTCGCTTTCCGAGACAACCATCGGTAGTGAAAGCGGTAAGGCTTGCAAACTTAATTCACCTAAAATACAGTGCTATGAGCCTTGCAAGTGTTTTATTCAGCTGATTGCTGTAGACTTCTCATCGACGCTCAGTGTAAACAGATTTGTGCTGCGGGTTCGCGCTGAGAGTTTCACGTACACGTCTTGCAAGCAACACCAACCGATGAGCTAGCATGATCAGGTGTGGCGATGCTAAGATAGAAGAAATGAGTTCGATTCTGGCATACGCCAACTGAATTTGCATGGAAGCGAAACGCGGTAACAGTGCGCTCAAATTTTGGTGCAAGAAAGACAGACAGGGCGTGTTGGTGTTGCGTATTTCAAGCGTGCAGTGACATCACGCTCAATGTAAACAGAAGTTGTGCTCCGGTATGTTTCGCCTCTGTCCTTCGTCATCGCGCCTTATACTTCAAATCGATTTAGGCGCGCGTTAAAAAAAAGAGAAAACCTGAAGTGGGTGGAATCAATCTGGAGTCTCAAACCACAACGTGCCTCCTAAAGATATGCTGGTTTTGGCAAGTGAAAGAATATATTCTTGCATGAACCCAAGCCGTGGGCTACGTACAGCTGCTGCTATGAAAACAAGTTCAAAAAAGAACCAAAGCATAGATAAAGTTTTTGATAGTTTCGCGTAATTTGGCGCGGTTGTCAGGGGCGAATCTCGGCGTAACTAAAAACATGCTCGATCTCAGTGGGTACCTCGCGATATGACGACGACTGCGCGAACTCTTCAAACAAACAAATGGACATATGAATCATTGAACATGATCTGTTTAGGTGTGGATATTGTGTAAAATAAAACAAGCATGGTTGACGTAGACATACCATACTATTTTGTGCGCATCATTATACTTTCAAAGGAGCTGCGAAAAATCCTACGTGTCAGTGAACGGACGATACAACCTTGCTAACATTCAATGAACAACGAAAACTTAAACTTTCAAGAAACTGAACACACCACAGTGAAATGGTGCCAGGCACTGAATAGAGGAGACGTAAGTTCAGTCTCTTCACACTTACCACCTAAATAATTGAAAGCCTCGTGACGAACTTGGCATCCAAGCAATAGGAATGAGAACGCTACATACAAACGCACGCAAAATCTTGGTGATGGTTTGCCGACAGCTCCGAGATGACACGGATGCCGCAAAAAATGCGTCTTTTACCGGTAACATGCATATTGAATTCGCGCCGTCACTTTACATTTAATGTCATAGACAGGCAGCTGTTCACCATCGACATTCACGTTGAACTCACTCGAAGCCATCGTGTTTGACTTGCTTGGTCCTGCGAAAATTGTCAATGAATCGCTCTCGGTTCTGATAAGAATCACACTGTGAAAACGTTTTTATAATCTTTTTAAAACCTTGGAAGCAAGTCACAGGTGATGCTGCGTGTGCAGGGCGACCAGAGAACAGCGCGTGCAGAGCCCGTGAACGTGCTGAGAGAGCGCAGGCAGAAGGCGGGAGTGCAGTGCCGAGCGAGCTTCTTTTGCTAGAAAGGCGGCCAAACGCGCCCGGCACAGCGCCCTATGGCCGAGGTTCAGAGGCCTATATGTAGTGGGCAGTTTTTTTGGACACTCTTCGACAAGGGAAAGTATGAGTGTGGAACGATGCGTTTAACTGATGAAGAACGTGCGAATGTGGTTCTCGCCCTCGCCCGAGTGGAAGGAAACGGAAGAGAGGCGGCAAAATTATGTCGAAGATGAAACCCAGGATATCGGGTAAATATTTCGACATTGGTGCGAAATTACGAAACGCTCAAGGAGACAGACTTGTTCAAAAAGCAGCGTTAGCGCACAAAAGGTGTGAATGAGTATTTTAAAACAGACATTCTTGCTTACATGGCAGCCCATCCCCACGCAAGCGTGTGCGACTTGACTGCTGACACCGGCGTTTCCAGCAGTAGCGCTTGGCGCATACTGATGGGCGGAGGACTTCACATATACCACGTTCACCTGCATCAACAAATGGAAGACATGCAAAGCCGTCTTGAATTCTGCAAGTGGATACTCATACAGGATAAAGGCAATCCCGGCTTTCTGTAGAGCATAATCTGATCCGATGAAGCTCGCTTCTCACGCACTGTACAATCAATGTTCAGAGTGGTCTTTAATAGAGCGCTACAAATCATCACTAGCTGTCACAGTCACAACACCATGTGCAGTGGACTTTCAGTGTTTGGTGCGGCATTTACAAAGGCAAAAACCTTGGCCCGGTCTTTTCGATGGAACACTCACCACAGAACGCAACATGAGCGAAATACTAATTGGTCCACTGAGCGACTTTACCTGCAACTTTCTGTAGCACAGCTTGAGAATATCTGGTTGCAGCCAGACGGAGCTCTTGACACAGCTGCGTGCGGACTAGAACGTGGCTTGATCGAGAATTTCCGAGAAATGGATCGGCCGTTTTTGACCTAAACAGTAGGCCAAGAGATCCCCATATTTGACTACGCTAGATTATTCTCTAAGGGGATACAATAAAGACCACGTCTACACCGAAACAACGAAAACGCCCCCAACAATGAAGTCTGAAATAGCAGATGTGTGCCGCTGTGTTACACCACGAATGCTTCGAAACCCGACAGAAAACGCATGTGTATAGGGGCTGATGAAGGGAGCCGGCCCTATACGCAATCCTCGTTTCATGAATACTGCGCCTCATGAAGCACGCTACGTAATGACGTCTCTTTAAAAGCGCTTTGGAATTACGCTGATCTCTTTCCAACACCTAGATATTCTACTATTTAGGAGTTTGCTATAAAAGCCCAGAACAGTTGTTTATAGTTGTTTTGTTTATTAATACGCACTGCGCTCTATCAGGCGGGTACTAAACATAAATTTTTAAATGAAGATGAAGTAAGAGCTATAAACTTTTGAACCCAACGACAATCGTGCCGTATTCCTCGCAAGTATACAGTAGAGCTACCGCATGCCGTAATCCATGCAAACATGACAAAAAAACTTTTAAAATAATTACCCTTTAGGTTTTTATATCCTTTCCTTATCAAAATGTTACCTTCTTCCTTACCTTCATGCTTACGTTTGGCACGACAAGAAAAGAAAAGAAAAGAAAAGAAAAAAGCCTACGCTGCGCGAAATGCTGCCTCCGATCTTGTATCGCATAGCACGTGACGGCTGCTTTTTCTTCGAAGTTTATTGTCTTTGGTTCTTTCATTCGCCCCCCCCCCCTCTTTTTTAATATTACCATCCAACCATCGCTTAAAGTCTATCGTAGGCACTGATAGCTTGTTCAAGCGACCTTCATGCGTGAGAAGCCTTTGCTAATTCGTTCAACTTACACTTGAGGGCACTCGAAGCGCCGCCTGTTAGGCGGTAATCACGTGATCTTTTTTTAGATGCGGAAGCATCTTACACTCGCGCCTTGTAGTGCGCCGTCCGCGCCGTCCGCACCGCTTCTCGAACATTCGACAGCTGACGCGCGCGCATGCTTCGTCGCCCACCATCTGTGCGGCGCGCGCTTCTCCTTCGAGAACATTCGACAGCTGACAGCGCATGCGCCGTCGCGCTGTATATATACTCAAGGTCGGCGCTCGCTCGCTCAGTTGCCGCTCGTCCGTTGGTTTGTGCGGTGCGTCGACGTCCGAAGTCACCGTGAAATGAATGCCAACGAATCCACAAACAGAATGATCGACGTCCCTAAGCCATCGTCCTCAAAGTTCGTCGCAATAATTAAAACACCGCCCTTTCGCATACGTGCCGTACGTGTTCACTCATTTAACACCCCATTTCACAACCACGTTAACCAGTTTAGCCATCGACCCAAGTAAGTCGCAATTTAACACCCGTTAACCAATTACATGCTTCCGCATCCTCCTCAGTGTTCCCCCGAGGGAAGCTGCGGGCAATTTTTTTTTAATTTTTGCGGTCTTTTAACAAACCCTGGGAAAACAGTTAACCAGCGTTGTTATCTTACAGTACCTTGAAAATTTTGTTATTTCTGAATAAGAGCTACAAGTCTTGTACTGAATTTTTTTCAGTATAAACAGTATTTAAAAAGTTCATTCAGAATTCCTTGTTAATTACAGTGCTTGGCAGATAAAAATATTCTGACCTGCTACGTATAGCAATGAACAATATGCGCTAGCTGAAGACGCGTAACCCTCATTTTTAAACTTAATTGCTTGGCACTTTTTTGCTGAAACACCATGTATTACGTTTGGCCTATCAACTACGCACAATAGACATTTTCAGACACACTAGCCCCCACCAACAGGTGCGCAAAGGCTTATGGGAACAGATAGTACGCCGCAGCAGCCGCCGCGACGAGCGCGCGGGCCTCCCGCTTCAAATTTCCCTTTGCACCGTGCCAGCGCCTCTCAGATCAAGTGAACTAGTGAAGGTGTGATATATTACTGCGCGTTAGACTTACAAACTTCAGTGTTTGGGGGCGATGGCATGTCTACAATTTGCACTGCGGTCTCTCAGTTCTACCAGCTAATTGGCCCAGAAGCGTCGGTTAATCATTAGTATTGTTATCCTTCAGCGTCAGTCCACCTTCCGCATAAATAAAAAAAAAGAACAGTACAACTTAGTAGCCTAAAAGGGGCAAGCACTGTGTACAAATTCACGGATGCATTAGAAATCAATGTCCTTTGACGCTGTTCACGAGTAAATTATACGGTTCAGGTATATTTAAACAAATCTTTAGAAATGGGCGCAATTTCGTAAATTAGATGCATTGACTTGACCATTGCGTGCCGCTCGCAGCCTATATGCATCACGAACCTTCTGTTGCCCTTTAACTGAAGATTGGAATAAGGCCTTCTGGGACAAAGAAAGAAGTAGGACAAGAAAAAACATATGCACACCGGCAACTATGACTCACGACTGAAAGGTTATCGCACGTTTAAGCAAATAAGGGGGTGCATCGCGCATGTCATAAAAAGGTACTAAAAGACTAACAACCGATGCGCGTGTTTACTGCCAATCAATAAATTTAACTATCTTGTGTTGTAGTAATAGCGAAGGTTAACTAACTTGAATAAGGTGTGGTGTACTTGTATGATATGTCTCTGAGATTTTTTGTCTGGTCTGGTTAGGGTGACTCTGCAAGATTACTAGGCCTTCAAAGATAAAATTGCGTTTGCATGACCGAATATGAAAACTGCGATGACATGGCTTTCATTCAATAAATTTGTATGCTCTCTGAGGCACATGTTGGTATACCAACCAGTCTCACCGATGTGTTTATGTAAACAGAAAAGGAGTTTGGTTAGCAACTCTTGAACAGCAATTGAACAATTGGAATGCCTCTCATAGCCCTTTTCTCTGCCTACTCCAGACCCCTGCGACTTTTTGCGCTCGAGGGAAGAAGTATTACTAAGCTTATGGTGCGGAAAGCGTAACCCTCACACCTCGAATCTCTTCCCAACTTTCTTTCAGACTGTGCAGAACGTATGTATACAATAATCACAGCAATCCTAGTTTCTTCGAAGGGAAGGTCGTCCAAATTGATCTTTGTTTGCAGGGCGAAGGAGCTGTTCACAAATCGATGCATATATGATATAGGCAGGACACCGCACCTTCTTCAGATGGAAACTATTGATATTGTAATGTGGCCAAGTTTTTTCTCTTTTTTTCGCCTAGCGTAAGTCATTCTTCCTCATTGAACAACATTTAAATGCGCCGACGGGAAATTCAGTTGTGGTCTCACTCAATGTGCAATATACTGCTAGCAAATATGATCCGCTGAGACAATTAGATATCTTATAAGAAACCACGAATTATTAGAGTAAGGCCTCTCGCACATGAATTCTAGTTCCATCCCCTCGTCTTTAAAGACGTTTAGAATATGTTTATTTCCCCTTTTTTCAGCGCGTGACTCGCCAATAAATATTTAGAAAACTCTATAGCCGTAATACTTTTCTGCCGTCTTTTGTCAATGGCACAGTCAAGCCGCGATGGTATTAAAAGCCAAAGCACTTTCAAAGCACTCATCATTGAAGAACTATGAATTCAATGTTCCATCTTATATTCCTCATGATAGAATGTTTTGACCACATGTATCGGTTAGTAACAACTCGCATGCCACTCATCTTCTATGTTCAACGTACTACACTCGTTCAGTAATATCTACACTGATATCGTTATTCATTTCCCATTTTATGCGTAGATATACATGCAGGTGCGTTCGGACTCTGTTCTTCGCTAAGAAATGCATGTTATGGTGTGATGACATGCATACTAAAGGTACTGATCGTAGATGCATTCGCGGAACTCTTGGCTATTGTTCACCGAGTCATAGGTGTGATATTTACTACCTTGTAATAAAGGAAGAAGGTCAACAATGCAACCGAAATTGGCGTTTTACTGACGTGACGCTTGCGTAGGAACTTTTTCCGAAGCAACGCACTCGTGGAGATCTGGGGTAAAATGCTCGACTGCTATGCAAAATACCTAGTTTTGATTTCAGCAGGGGCCATGACCTAGTTCATTGCTTCCATCAAGATATTTCACCAATCAACAACACTGCCAACGCAGGCACCGCATTTCACGGGATATCGAATCCGTCACGCTATATTCATTACATTCTCAGAATCACCTTCCACGCGTGCCCACATATCACGGGCCACGGTATTCGGTTGTGTGCCACACGTTTTTGGATAAAAGGATTCCATGACATACGTGACAGCGAAGTCATGTTGCTTATACCATGACCTGTGAATCGTGTTCGTGATACAACGAAGTCTTCTTACGCGAATTTCACTCCGCACATAGTTACGGTATCGGCCACACGAGCAGCGATATATAGCCGATAGAATGCGAAATGGTGAAGGTGCCTTTGGTTCACTAAAAAATCTTTACAATCAACAAATGCAAATAAAGCAAATCAAACGGTCTTTATGAAATGTCAAAGCAACAACTTTAGCGTGTGCTCTGAGCATTAGCCTAATGAACTTTCTTTACACTTTAGGTTGAGCCAGCTACATTGCAACAATCTTGCTATTCTTGAAAAGGCTGGATTTAGTCACCACTCGCACAAGGAAATACATCACCCGTTATTCAGTAATTTGTATCGAAAAATTTACACGCCCAAGCTTGCCATATACTTAAGAAAAGTAATATTTATGACCGTACCCGTTCCACCTGCGTCCTCGCATGCAAATTTTTCCCTGTTCTTGCTCATAGAGAAATAATATAAATGTGAGAAATCTGCGTGATGCTTCAGCTTACACCGAAAGAAACTTGCGCAGAGACTGCGTCGGCAGTATTTTTTTCTTTTAGTGACCGGAATTAGATTCCGCTTGATGATGGATCAGGCTGAAATCAACCAAAACAGACAGAGTAGTCAGAGTAGTGAAGACTGGAGAATGAAAAAGTATTTATTGATTGAAAAGTAGAGTTGTAAAGAGGAAGACTTGAGCAAGCAAGCACATTTTAGGGCCCACTTGATAAACTTCATTTCAGTTCAAAAAAAAATAACAATGCCATGTACGAAAAAAAGAAAGGCTAGGCACCATAGCACTGTTACTCTCCGCTGTGCCCTTCATTTTTAACTACCGGTAGTGTTTGCCCCCTCTCCAGAGTAGAAAATTGAGAGAAGACCTATGCAAAAGTTTTTCAGTCCTGTCTGATCACTTAATGCATAGTCTTTGCTATTGATACGAGTCTCTGCTCCACAGTTGCTAGAATGATGAAAAGTCTCTCCCGAAGACCAGCATATCGCCACAGACGCGCAATGTAACACTGATTGAGTTAAGGCCGCAGCGTTCTGTCGATTGGCAAAAATGCTGCTCTATGAAAAGAAACACACTGTACCACTTTCACGTAATCGTTGCCATGATGGAGGTCCCTGCTGCAGCACTGGACACGGCTGCGGCCACTGCAGCAGACTTGAAGCCGCCGCCGGTGCCCTGAACCGCGCACGGGTACCACAGCTTCGGTTGCCTCCAGCGTGGACATGACTTCAAGAAGAACTCAACTCTCTGGACTTGCGATAAAATTGGTGGATCTGTTCTCTGAAGCTGTGATCTGCGTTCTACAAATATCAAACTGGAATCCTTGAAGACTACCAGGAAAACGAGCCTTGAAGGTGTCTGTGTCCAACTCTCACCCATGCCGAGTACTAGGAACCGGTGCCTTGATTGCGTCCGCGTGAAACTCTCATCTTCGCCAAATAGCAGGAAACTAAAACCTGATGGCGCCCGTTTCCAACTCTCATCCTCGCCGAATGCCAGGAAACGGGGCCTTGATGGCGTCCGTGCGGGTGTCGCTCCTGCTTAGGTGGTTGGTACTGGGGTTGCCATTACAGAGCGGGTCTGAGGACATCATCCGGGAGGCGATGGAACTGCGTACTTCTTCAGCATTCTGTTCACCATGTCAAAGTAGCCCAAGACACAGGCACGGCCCAGGATGGCTCCGCCGAACACGGCCATGATCACGTAGAGGCCATGGCGGTGTACGAAGACGGGAAGGTTTACCCGCGTCTCCAGCTCCGACTCTCTAGTGGCCGCTCCTAGCCACGCCCTGTGAGCCTTGGCGGGCTACGAAGCCATGGCCCCGGGTCAGATGGTCGACGAGCCAGGAGCGGCGGCAGCCGTCCTCGCCGACGGCCCAGAGTCGAGTGCCTCGTCAGCGTTCCCGCTCCTCGAGGCACGGGCCGAATTCTCGCGCTTGCTTGCTTGTTCCTAGTTTGTGGCTCTTACCCACTGAAGGGGATTGGACAAAAAGCCGGCAGTTAATGTAAGTGAACAGTTTACGACTATGAGGGCTATAAAAAGATGGTTACTTTGTTTTACCAAGACGATTATATTTTGATAAAACGTGAAAAAATAAAAAGTGAAAAAAGTTAAATTGTAGAACTGTTCGAACAACTGAGGCATATTCATAATGCGAAATGCCTCAATAGGTTAAGCCAATGTAGTGTATATAATGATGAAATAAGAAACTTAAGCTTGGTTAGCAATAATAGAGAACGGATAAATGGCTCAGCAAGGTATTCTCTTTCTATCTTATAGGAATATTCAGAGGACCCCGCAGATGTTCCTGTCGCTAAAGTCTTGATATACAATATATCAATATAGCCCCGCCGGGGTGGCCTAGTGGCTAAAGTACTCGGCTGCTGACCCGCAGACCGCGGGTTCGAATCCCGGCTGCGGCGGCTGCATTTCCGATGGAGGCGGAAATGTTGTAGGCCCATGTGCTCAGACTTGGGTGCACGTTAATGAACCCCAGGTGGTCTAAATTTCCGGAGCCCTCCACTACGGCGTCTCTCATAATCATATAGTGGTTATGGGACGTTAAACCCCACATATCAATCAATCAATCAATATATATATATATGATATTACATACAATATATATAGCAGCTTGATATACAATATATTGGGAGTACCAAGTGAAATTATTAGTTCTTAAAATAAAATTTTGAAACATATTTTACTTTGAATTTTCATACAGTTGCGTATCAGAAGGAATTGTTCGATATTTTCAGGTTAGTTACAGCTCGCGCTTTCTCATTCTTTCGGCTATATCGTCTTCCTTTTCTCGGTTGCTTACCACTGAGGATAAAAATTGCTTTCAGGCATATTTCTGGCAACTGGCATAGCCCAAAAAGTTTTTTAACATTTTTTTTGCGACTAGAAGTATTCAAGCAGTTATCAGCCGCTATTAATATAGCCAAAAGCCGCCTGTGTTTTTTACAATTTTCAGTCGGGTGGGTAGATTCATAGATGCTATGTGTGTCTACTTTATAACGGGGCGCTGACTTGTGTGCGAACAATTAAAGTCATACAAAGGTTAAAAAAATAGGCAGAGCCGTGTGCAAAGTCCTCTCCTGAAACTTTATGAAAAAAAAAGCACAACTCGACCTGGCGTACAACGCTGCGCCATCGGTTGCGGACACAAACTTGGAGGCGTTGTTAATGATGATGATAATTTTTCTTCACATAAGGCTCGTACACAAAATAAAGATTGGCTGATATTGATTCATGGACGAATAATTGAGAAGATTGTTAACATGAAATCCTAATGATGTAACATATGATATAATGATTCATTGTGATCTTTGTCTTTCCTAGATATCTTTGTGACCTCCGACGTGTCACTCGATGGCTGATGGCAATCACCATTTTTCTTCTTTGTTTTGTTATTGGTGTCGTTTTTCCGGAGCAAACTGTTTTTCGAATATTAATTATAACCTTACTAGATGATAAAAGTACAATATATAAGTGAGATAAATAACACCCATTGGCGCACCATGTTGCACAGACGATGCACATGCATCTTTTAGGATGATGTGAATAACATCTTTCAGGAAGCTACTGCTGATGGGTCGAGATATTGAAAGCAACCCTGGTCCTGACTTGAAGGAAATCGCCAGACAAATCGCCATGAAACAGCTTCGGACATTAAATATATCAAAGAAAATCGACTAAAGCAGATATAGATGGAGAGCTTGATGTCATTACGAAACTTGAAGCTGAAGTCCTTGCATGCCATGAACGAATGGATGGCATGAATAAAGTAAATAAAAGCCGCGAAGCGAGAATAGATGACCTAGAAAACCGCAGCAGGAGGTTAAACCTAATAGTTTTTGGTATACCAGAAGGGGAAAATGAAACTAGCGAAGCGCTTGTAGACGTCGTAAACGGGGAATATACACAAAACCCTTGAACTCGAACCTTTGGACATCAAGCGCATACATCACTTAGGGAGAAGTTGACCAAACAAAACGAGGCCAGTCATAGTTATATTACTTGACGAATGAAGTAAAAATGCCATACTCAAAAACGGCTCCAAGCTGAAAAATGCGGATTATTCGATAGGAGAAGACTTCTCACGAAAATTTAGAGAAAGCCGCAAAAAACTCTGGGACATTGCTAAGCAGAACCGTGAAAACCAAGACAAGGTGTTGTTAGTGTACAACAAGCATTTCATAATAACCGTGTTTACATTTGAGATGACGAAAAGAATGACAAAGTTGAAATAGGAAATCATTCCAAAATAGCTCAAAAAAAGGACAAAAGCGTAAAAGAAAGAAAGAAAGGATGCGTACCGTCCAGGATCTTGTGAAAACAAGCTAAAAAAAAACTCTGCTAAACATAAACGCTGGAAGTATTCAGAATAAGGTACAGCCATTTGAAAATTTATTGCTCGGTCGTGAACCAGATATAGTTGCAATGACTAAAATGGGGCTCTCCCAGAATATCTCGAGTGATGAAATTACTCCCCCAAACTATGTACTCGTTAGGAAAGACAGGCAATCACGTGGTGCAGGCGTACTTTTAGCTATAAAGAAATATATCCCACTGGTCATTCTGCCAGAGGTAACTGATGCCGAGGCAGTTTTTTGTAAGAATAATACAAATGGCACAAGTATGCCCGTTGACGGTATCTATTGAAGTCCCACATGTGGACATGATTGCATTATTGCGATACAGAAATATTCGCAGCAGCATGCTCGAAACTGCCGTGTCATTCTCATGGGTGACTTTAACCTTCCCGACATTAGTTGGTTTACCATGCAGTACACATCAAAGGCTTCAGAAACCCTTCTCGACGTGATGTAAAACTTTCATCTTTGCCAAATCGTGGAAAGCCCCACAAGGAAGCAAAGCGAGTGTCAGAGTATATTCGACCTAATTTTACTAAGCAGTAATTTTCTCTTAGAACAGCTGAAGATTGAACTAAAAGTAGAAATATCCGACCATAATATTGCGATGTATATTTTACCTCTAGCTTATAAAATATCAGTGCAAACTGCTGCCTAAACCACAATCAATTTCGATAAAGCTGACGACGACTATACGATTGAGCTGACGACGACATTAGCTATCTAGCTAATGAATACCAAGAGTTTTTGGCACTGGCCTCAGATCCTTTCACTGATTTAAATGCTCTCTAGTTGCGCTTTAAAGACATAGTGTCACACTGTGTAGCAAATTTTATTCCGGTCAAATTAAAAAAAAGACATTGAAATATAACCCGTGGATTTCTCGTGAAGTAATACACGCAAAGCGCCCACTCAAAAGATTACGGAAAGTTAACAAGGCTCCCGGAAGTAACCTATGTAGCTCCGCCAGACTTGCGCTTGCTGCAAAAAGTTTAAACAAAAAGCCAAGGAACCCCAGGTGGTCGAAATTTTCGGAGCCCTCCACTACGGCGTCTCTCATAATCATATGGTGGTTTTGGGACGTTAAACTCTACAAATCAATCAATCAAAAGCCAAGGAAGCGAAACACCACTATTTCAATAATGTACTCCCTAGCTTTATCAAAAGTAATCCACAAAGATTTTGGAACCACTTTCGCCGAAAGAACACGCTCACCACTTAACTATAGCCACTTGAAAATTTTGATAAAGCCAACAGTTATAACCAGTTCTTTCATTCAGTTTTTACAAGAGATAATGGCGTCATGCGGGAATCGGTTCCACGCGCGATGTCTGTCACTGACGCTCTCGTTATCACAGAAACTGGTGTTCTTAATCTTCTGCTTGCTATAGATACTAAGAAAGCATGTGGTCCGGATAATATACCTAACCAATTTCCGAAAAAGGTACGCAGAATGGTGTAGCAGATATCCCGGAAGTATTTTCCGTTATTCACTTTCAACATCAAGACTACCAGAAGATTACAAAATAGCTAAAATTTTTCGAATTTTTAAATTGGGAGATAACTCTATTGAATCCAATTTCAGACCGATATCTTTAACTAGCATGGTATGCAAACTACTCGAGCATATAGTCTTAAAACAGTTAACAACTTTTTTTTCGAAAACAAGGGCATGCTCTCCCCCAACCAGCATGGATTTCGTAGGCAATTATGGACCACGACACAGCTGACTGAGGTCATAAATGATCTTGCGCTAGGTATTGACAATCACAGCCAAATGGACATAATATTACTCGGCTTTTCAAAAGCGTTTCATTGCGTTTGTCACACCAAGCTAAACGCTAAACTACAAAACATTATTGGGGACGGAGAAATTGTTGCTTGGGTGCGTGAGTTTTTGTCTAATAGGTCTCAGTTTGTTGTTGTCAAAAACATTGCATCAGATATTGTACCGATTACGTCAGGAGTGCCCCAGGGTTCCGTGCTCGGGCCCTTGTTATTTCTCGTGTATATCAATGACATATCTACTCATATAGACTGTAAAATAAAGTTATTCGCGGATGACTGTATCATTTATTGAAAAAATAGAAATCACCGAGATCACTATTCGCTCAAAAAATAAATCACTCTCTGCTATTTCTGAATGGTGTTCTAATTGGCAGATGACAATCAAAGTAAAAATATTCGCTTCCATGTCGATAATGACGAAGAGAGAGCCATCAAACTTTTGCTACACTCTAAATGGCACTGTTCTGAGCAGAGTACACAAACCTTAATACCTAGGCTTAATATTACGTCTGACTTAAGGTGGGATGAGAGATTAGAAACATTACTTCATCTTCCACGTGAAAATTATTTTTTTTCTTCGCAGGTCACTTCAAATGGCAACCTTTCCAACAAAGCTCCCAGCCTACAAAACAGTCGCCAGGCCTATGATTGAATACAGAAGTACAGTGTGGTTTCCTCACACTCGCACAACCATAAAAAATCGATACAGTACAAAGGAAAGCCGTAAGATTCATCCACAACAAATATAAACGTGAACACTCACCCACTAGTCTGCTACCTTTTTCTGATATTCCTACGGTAGAAGTACCAGCAAAGCAGGCATGTCCAAAATTTCTTATGAACTCCTGCACTATTATTTTAAAATAGACATTTCAAATTACGTGTCTTATTCACAAACACGAGCCACAAGACACAAACATACACACACATTAGTAGAATACAAATGCAACACTGATGTGTTTAAATATATTTTTTTCCGGTTGCTATTCGCGAATGCAACCTTCTGGCCCCTCAAATCACAAACACTGAGTCATGCACTGTCTCAGTTTCAGTTAGTTTGAAAACAATTTTTAGCTTCTTTCAATACCCAGTGACAATGGAAATGAAACCAGTATGTAATACTTGTATGTTCTGTAAAGATCCATGTAAGTGGCCTTATTGTTAAACTTGCCAATTTTGTATGCACTTGTATTTTGTTTTTTATGTTGTGTAAATATTGGTAATGTACAAAGTGCCAGGTTGATGTTGTTTTTATGTTGTGTATTACAGTTTGTTTTACTATGATGAGCAATCATAGCATCTGTACGGAGTGCCCACCTGCTATGGTCTTTGTAGAGACAGGCAGTATTGCAAATAAATAAATAAATAACAACAGCAATATAGGGTTAGGCCAGATGGAAAGTCTTCAGGTCGGGAACGAATAAGACAATGATTGAAAATAGACAGTAACCAAGAAAGCTTTATAAAATAAATGACGTTTCGAATACTGCACGAAAGTCTTGATCACACGGAGCACCAAGCGAGAAATGGTCCGTTTACATTTTACTTCAATTGTGGTGTAGGGAACTTACATACGTACGATAGTGGATGGCTGCCATCGTCATTGTGACTAATTGTGCGCGCAGTGGAAAAAATTATGATTCGATTCAAGCACTACTCATAAAGAAGGACTATGAAGTGATAAGACTTCGATGAACGACCCTTGACGATTACTTGTTCCCAGGAGGATGTGCTGCTAGGCGTGGTTGGCTCAAAGAGCCAATTCAACTCTCTTAACGAAAACGTATTTGGCATCAATTTATAGACATTTGTCATGTGACTATTTAGTTCTTTGCCTGCGTGTTTTTTTCTTTCTTTTTTTAACTTTCCTCTTCTTTTTCTTTCTTTCCTTACTTCCTCAATGCCTCCTCTTACCGAAGGAGCGGGCAGGGGTTGTGCCCTTATAGTTGGCAGTTGACAGTCTGTTCTCTCCCAATTTTTTTTCTATGCCTTCGCGTTTTCTAAGAACTGAAACCAAATAATAATAGAGAATAGTAATCTTCGTGTTCTCTCGATAGTTTTGTGACCTATGACGTGTTACTGATTGCTGAAGGCAAACACCCTTTGTTTGTTTTCTCTAATATCAGTTATAGCCTACTAGATGGCAAAATTACAATATATAAGTGAGATAAATAACACACATCCGGTCAGCGAGTTGCAAAGAAGATGCATATGCATAACTACAGCAAGATTAGGTTAGACCTGAGTTAACGTCTTCTGGTCGGGAACGTACAAGACAACAATTGAAAACAAACACGAACCAAGAAAACGTTATGAAAATCAGTGACCTTACGAATGCCGCATGAAAGTCTTGATCACATGTAGTATGAAGCGAGAAATGTTGCGCTTACATTCAACTTCAGTTGTGGCGTGTGGAGCGTGCATATGTAAATTTTTGGGTGGCTGCAGTCGTCATTGTGGATAATTGTGCGTGCAGTAGTTTGGATCATGAGATATTCCCTAAAAATGCAAGTTCGTCTTTCACTTTTCTACACTATGTTTCTGTTATACCAGTTCATGGTGCGCTTCTTCTGCGTTCTCGGACAGAAATTTGTACGATTCTGTTTTTTTTTAACACGAAAGTGTTCTAAGTCAGGGTCTACCCATATTGCCATGGCGTCTCTCCGTCAGGCAAGTACGTCAGCAAAATCAACGCGACCACACGACAAATAAAACAAAAACATTAAGAAGCTTATACCTGGGAGTCGAACCCATAATATCCGAAGTCCACAGCGACTGCCGCCGGGCTCTGAACCCTGTACGCCACCACCCAAAACACAAGGAAAGCTATATGAGCGCAATATTATGACATTCACAGTGCTCGTGCTCGCAGTTTGGTATCGCTGTCTGGAAACTGAAAACAAGAGTTTTTTGTGGCTTCCTCCATTAGCTCACGCAACGCACCAGTGCTACTAGTGTCCCATTCAGCAGATTTTATTAGATATGTAATTTTGACAACGTTTTTACACACCACGATCAGGCGGTTTTCACCCCAGCCTCACTGACAGCCTCCGTCCGTATCGAAACATAGCTCTCCAACAATCACTTGACTGTCGCACTAGTTTCATGCTCCCTTTGTAAGAACACATGGCCGGGCTAGAGGGAACATGCGAGGCGTGAAGCATTTAATTTCACGTTTTACGGTGGTAAGAAGGAGTGCATAACGGGAGCAGTGTTTATTAGGTTCTTGTTATTCTTGTTACATCCTGAACTAAGGCGGGCCGACGGCTCCCGTTGAGAAGGGCTCATTTTCATTGAAATAAACAAAGGAGAGGTTGAGAAAACCAGCGCCTCTTTTATTTTATCCATGCCAGCTGTAGATGCGCCCGATCGAGTCGTTTACCACGCTCTGCTCTTGCTCTTTCCTGTTCTATCCCATCGCCTGGCTTTCGCGTGTGTTTAGCGTCATAGGGAAGAAAACCTAAATTCCCTTGATATGGAGAATGTAACGACACTCTCCTCCACGTGCGCGTTTTCTTCTCAATTCTCCTTTCCCGCTTCCCGTACTCGGGGCGCGCGGCGCTATTTTTCACCGACGCTTCCGCGGGTGCGCCGCAGAATTCAATTGAGGCGGGTTATTTGCGGCAGCTTGCGCGCCACTGTAGTAGCAAAACTTTTTAAATGGTGATAATACATTTTAAACACCGAGACTACTGTTTATCAAAAGATTAGCTTCGTCCAAAGTTCGTATAAGTGGGGCAGGCTAATAACGAAAAGTTTTTATGGGTAGTTCTACGATGCGGATGTTTTTTTTCTGCCGCATGGTAACATGCTGTACGTTTGCATCTGATGTAGTTCCGCTTGGGGCGTGTTCGTCTGTTTTCGGATTTTTTTCGTGCTTGTGCGCCGCTATAGGACAGATGTACTTACAGCGTCTTTTATTGCGATGACTTCATGGATGACGAGTTCTCTAGCCATGTGTTCGTCTTCTCTGCGTGAAAATAGCTTTGCGCAGTGGTCTCCAAAGTTAAGAAGGCTTTTGAGCAATATCAATGGAATTAGGTGTCACCAACAATAACTAATCTGCCACAATAACAAAGGCATAAGATAATAATAGATTAGAACTTTTCTTTAACGTTTTTGTCAAAAAAACTAGCCATCGGATTACTTGTAAGAGGAGAAACTCTGCACCAGGAATGTCAGCAATCGTATACTGCGCCTTGATAGCAACCAAAAAATCCTGACCGGAATGACTGATCCCAGTCAGAAGTACCCATGTGACACTGGCCTAAACGCTAATATATTTCCTTATAGGGGAATGGAAGTCATGCTAATGCAGGCGTGACCAAAACGATTGCGGCCTTGGTCTCCTAGAAAATGGCCCACTCGCTATCACCGTGCTATGGCTTTTTTTTGTCGTTGCGCCTCTGCATTTTTTAGGGGCGAAGCTCCATAGGGCGTGGGCTGTGCGTCCCCTATAGCCTGTATGTAGCCACCTCTAGTTTAGTTCTTGCAGTGTTCACTAGATGGCGGTACCGTCTCCTGTATGTAGCCACCTCTAGTTTAGTTCTTGCAGTGTTCACTAGATGGTGGTACTTGTAGCTGATGATGAAAAGATGCAAGATGTTATAAACTAGAAAGCGGTACTTGTAGTTGAAGAAAGACGCGAGATCTTATCAAATAGGAATGGTGTCACATATGGCGCGTGACATTGGTTGAAGGCAATCGTTCGATTTAGTGCGGCGACGTACGCTAGGGGGAGCGATGTAATCAAGTGGGCAAAATGTACAGATTATTCATGGTTTACCAGGTTTACCTCCGGAGCTTCGCCCACTCATCATCATTCACTTTGTGGATATGGCGGAATTTTTTTTATTTTTTTTCGATGTACCGCATCTCTTTCACGATTTTCGTGAGTTGACTCCCCCCTCAAAAAATTACAGATAACAAAATAAATCTTCTTCCGCAAACAAGCGCCAACGTGTGTCACGCTTATTCATTCATTCATTTGTTTCCTCCAAGAAACGTTCCCGTAAACAAATCTTAACAGTCACAAAAAGCGTGATGAAGAAGCTGGGTCTCCCCATGTAATTTTTCGCACCGAAAGCGGACTACAGTGGTGCATGAGCTGAATATTTTTATTTATTTTATTTTTTATTTAGACATACTGCAAATGAGCATTTTGGTGCAGGCAGGAGGGGCATAAGAACATCAAGTGATTCGTAACAGCAAAAAACAACATGTGTCCCTACGCTAACAGAGGTGACATGTCTTCGAAGCATTAACAAAAAATAACAACACATTTGAACACTCTAATCAATAAGTAGATAACGTTCACGCGAGATAGCAAAATTGTCAGCCAAAAAATCACATGAGGCAGTGAGTTGCATCAATCAACAGTTTTAGGAACATAACTCTATTTGTAAGCATCAGTTCGTGCAAATATGGGTGCCAAGGACCATTCATGTTTACGGTGGGTATTCGTAGCAGTGGCTGGCTGAATGCAACAAGGTACATTTAGGACAACATTCCCTGACATTATGTTCTATAAAAATGGTAAACAATTTAACTTTCTTCTTGTTTCTAACAAATGAATTTAGCATATTGATGAAAACTTCACCTTGACGGAACGCACGAATAGCCAAAAAAAAAATCACAGCATATCCGCGATGTGAATAATGAACAGTGAGGCAAAGCGTGCGGACAGATGGAGCAACGAACGCATGGACCTAGCGGCGGGCCTAGTGGCGCGTTTCAGAACAGTGGAAATCAAGATTGCGCATTATTGTCTCTCTCGTTTGATGTTTCATCAAGCAACAATCACCCCGAGGACGAATTCCATGCCATTTATTTCTATTTTGAGCCTTCCATAATTTGCGATCAAGTGTATTCTCTGTGGTCTTCTATAGCTGCTAGTGATAACAAAAATTGCTGGTATGGTGTGTTAAAGCTGTTGCTTCACACTGCTTCATTTACAGAGCTTTCCGAGACGGGAGTGATCGCGCCTTAAAGAAGAGCAAAAAGAGTGAGTGAGCTTGCGTGATACCACTCTGTCATCGAGAGAGTATTCTGGGACCTCGCGCTGTTGTAGCTCTTGGTCGAGGCTCGCGCTATACCCTTTTAAACACGCGTGACTTTATCACTGCAGAGCTGTCGCTGCTTGAAAAGGGGTGAGCAGGACAGTGGATCTTCTTAGCTCGGTACTTTTAACGTGATACCAATAAATAGCCTTAAAGGGGCCCCGCAACACTTTTTGAGCATGGTCACAAAAGGCTGCCGAACGGTAGTACAGGCACCCGACTAACGCGAACCAAATATTATAGCGCAGTACGCGGTATGGCACTCGCCATAAAGTATCCAAGTCAGCTAAAGATTGCTTTCTATTTTCTCGAACAATGGCGTAAGACGCTCAAAAATCACTCTAGATAGCCCATCTATCCGCCATTGGCTAATTTGAACCTTGCGCACTTGGTCGTTACAAAGATCGCCGCGGGACACCGCGACTTGTGCGCGCGCGCGATTACATTGATAAAGCCGCATGTTTGAAGAAAAAAAATTCCGCCATATCCACGAAGTGAATTATGATGAGTGGGCGAAGCTCCGGAGGTAAACCTGGTAAACCATGAATCCTCTGTACATTTTGCCCACTCGATTTTATTACATCGCTCCCCCTAGCGTACGTCGCCGCACTAAATCGAACGATTGCCTTCAACCAATGACACGCGCCATATGTGACATCATTCCTATTTTATAAGATCTCGTGTCTTTCATCAACTACAAGTACCGCTTTCTAGTTTATAACATCTTGCATCTTTTCATCATCAGCTACAAGTACCACCATCTAGTAAACACTACAAGAACTAAACGAGAGGTGGCTACATACAGGAGACGGTACCGCCATCTAGTGAACACTGCAAGAACTAAACTAGAGGTGGTTACATACAGGGGACGGTACCGCCATCTAGTGAACACTGCAAGAACTAAACTAGAGGTGGCTACATACAGGCTACAGGGGACGCACAGCCCATGCCCTAAGGAGCTTCGCCCCTAAAAAGAAAATGTGCTGAAGGTCACGAAGCACGACTGACGTATTTTCTTTGCGCCTGCCGTCCCTCCTTGCTTAGCTTCAAGCGCTTTCGTCGGAACGAGTGAAGAAAGAATGGAATTGAAGTATACGACAGAGCTTCGTAACTATACTCGAACTGCACGAATCAAAATTTTTGCGGCATTGAATTCGTGAGGTAATAAGCTCTTCCAGTGAATTCATTCCATGGTTACTAGAAAAAAGTGTTTCAGGGCCCCTTCAGGGAGATAGTTCATGTGTGTGTGTGTGTGTGTGTGGGTGTGTGTGTGTGCGCGTGTGCGTGTGCGTGCGTGTGTGTGTGTGTGTGTGTGTGTGTGTGAGAGAGCAGGCGGGAGGGCGGGGGGGGGGGGGGAGTTCGGCTTAGGAGGCACGAAAAGAGTAGTGAAATGGTAGTGGTGTTCATTTCACATCGAAACATTACGCGACAGTGTATGACATGGTGTTCAATATACAGGGTATGTCAGCTAAAAAGCACAAAACAATAAAAAATAAAAATGAGTGCTGCGCGTCTCTAGATAGTGCAGTATTGTTCTTAGCTGTACGTAGCAGGTCAGAATATTCAGTTTGATCACCCAAGTGCGATAATTATTAAAGATTGATTATTAGAATTTTAAATACTGATAGAGAAAAAAAATTCATTACAAGAATTGTAGTTCCTATCACAAAATAACAAAATTTTCAAGTTAGGGTAAGATAACAACGCTGTTTAATTTTCAAAGCGCCGCCTAACGTGCGGCGCTTTGAGTGCCCTCAAAGTAAGTTGAACGAATTATCGAAGGCTTCTCACGCACGAAGGTCGCTTGAACAGGCAATTGGTGACTACAATGGACATTAAGCGATGGTTGGATAGTAATATTAAAAAAGGGGAGTGGGGGCAAACTGAGAAAAAATCTAGGACAATAAACTTCGACGAAAATGTGGCCGCAACGTGCATTGCGATACGAGACAGAACGGAGCATTAGGCGCAGCGCAGACGTTTTTTTTTTATCTTTTTGGGCCAACGATAAGCATGTTGGTAGTTAGGAGGGTGGCATTGTGGTAAAAAAAGAATATCAAAAGCACAATCGGAACTGGGAAGGCAGGCTCAAGTTTGCAAAGCGCCGTTCATCATCTTGTGAAAATAGGACGAAGCTCCGGTCGCTTGGACGGGCCACGCTTTTTGGGTTTTCCCATTGCGCGCACGGAAAACGTGTTCGTTGAGGTGCTTATCTCGTATTTTGCACGCTAACGGCAGCGCTCCTTCGTCATTCTGGAAAGCAGGCACACACTACTGCTGCATTTTGAGTTTGTACAAAAGTTTAAACAATTAGGGCGAAGACTGCCCATCAGGTTCTACCGTTTCCAATGCAAGCGTTGCGAGAAGCAAAGGCGTCAAGATTAGATTATGGCAGTTCGCCGATACTCCGTAGTCTCGTTACTTTCAAAATTTTTTGTTGGGCACAGCACTACTAACTATTATTTACCTGAAAGAAACGAGATGGCCGGACTCACAGCAAGAGAAAGCGTGTTATAAACTGAAACTACAGCAAGTACACTGTGAGCAAGAACTATCCGAGTTTAGGGTTTTTGCGGCTCATGACCTCTGAAAACTACCTTGGGTTTAAAATTACTACCTCACATGAGAGTAAAAGGTGGTCATGACATATTTTTACTACCATCTCTCAGAGAGGTAGTAAAACGATGTTACTATCCAATTTTACCCCTTAGGGACTTTTGTGTCACGTGATAAAAAATCTATTGTGGAGAGTTTAAAGACACGTGATCAAGAAAACCTACAACATCACGTGATTAAAAACTCCCCATGCAGACTAACATGACGGATGACCGAAGGTCCGACGCCCGTAATCAGACCATTGGTTTGCGCGAGTACGCAAGCACATGGCTGTATATATATGTGTGTTCTGTGGATACGCCTCGAGGAGCCAGGGCTAGAATTTTTGTCGACACGCATGCGCTCGCTTGCGCTGGCGTACACATCAACCAGGCGCATCGCTAGAGGCCGCGACACCTCCGGCGGCTATGCCTAATGGCCTAATGGAGCACAGAAACTACGCGTTGCAAACGTTCCTGAGTGACCGCTTCGTCAACCGGTGCGAGAGCGAACAACACAGCAAACGACTACGTGCGATACCAGTGCGACGTGGTTTCGACGTCTCAAGTGGTGCGACAAATCCAGCGAATATTTCCGGATATCATCCGGTGTGACTGTACATTCGGCCGAGTCAAAACGTCGCACATACGACTATTGCTTGCTCTTGTGCTAGTGCTGTTAGGTTGTGCTCTAAACGAGTAGAAACGTGCTTCTAAAGTTTGGAGAAGAAGCTACCGCGAAATGAAGTGACGTCTGTGTAAACCGTAAGCCTAGCGCTGCTATCGAGTTCGTGCGAGAGTGAGTGAGCGAGCGAGCATGTGAGAAACACTTGACAGAAAGAAGTCGGCGTTAGGTGTTTTCGTCGCAGTGT
The DNA here is from genome assembly GCA_013436015.1 of Rhipicephalus annulatus. NCBI lineage: Eukaryota > Metazoa > Arthropoda > Arachnida > Ixodida > Ixodidae > Rhipicephalus > Rhipicephalus annulatus. The sequence goes on from WOVY01009330.1 coordinate 1,165,358, forward strand.
AAGCTCTATCTATATAACGCATCACTTGGTGTGCTGCAGGTATTGAACCGAAGAGTGTCGGTTTTCGACATCAACTAACGCTACCATCGTTGCCGAAGACGGGCAGGATTCGCGAGCATGTTTTGGCGATCTGTGAACACATAATGTGACTGGACTTGCACAGTTCATGACATTTACACATTGGTTTGACTCTAGCAAGTTCCTCGCATGTGGTGTTAGCCATCTAGTGTTCCTAAACATTGCCCAGCTGTCTTCGGTGTCAGTGGCTTTAGTGTATCAAATACTCTCTGAAACTTGTCTGAATTTGCTAAATAAATGCTGCTTTTTCTGCCGACTGTTTCACTTCTTGCTTCCTATGTGTCTCTATGCATTTAACAGTGGCTCATTCGCAGTTGCACATGCCTTGATTCCCTGGTTGTTTCTTATGACACATGTCCTGTTACACAGGACAACTAGAAAGGGCATGCGTAATGTGAGGAAGGCACAAAGAACAGTTTTTCTTGAGCATTTTTTAGTTTACTCAATTAGAGCACACTTTTTACAAGACGTCTTCTCAGAAGCCTCTATATGAGAAATGCCTCTTCTGAAATATGTGCATAAGGACAAGGTTCTAAATTGAGCAGAGCATGGTACCACATGTATGTACAGAATGAAGGACACTGAGGTATGACCATATTTCATATTGTTTAGAAGGAACATTAACTGCCACATCGACCACCACCGACTCTTGTCATATTGTTCAGAACTGTCCTTATTTTTATCATTCCCTTTGGACTAACTTAAGCTGAAATGATCATTTGGGAATTTCAAACAGCACATACTTGCATTAATTTGCAAATATTTTATATCGAGATGGAGAGAAGATGCCAATTTATTAGATATTTTTGACAGTGAATCAGCAGATGATGACATGCAACATCTTTGGAAATAACTGCACTGTATCGCACTGTAGCATCATCTCCCTCAGTGTAAGCACCATCGCGGTACTTCCCATGGCTGCGAGGCACCAGCAAAGCAGTAAGTTTTCAATATAAAGATGTGCACAACATCTGTCTGGAGCGAGGAGGTAAAAAAGGCAGTGTCCAGGGCTGTGATCTCAACTCTCATTGTTGAGTTGGGAAAATACTTTTACCAGGGCTGTTATAATAGGAGAGAAGCTTTTCCAACAATTTGATAGTGGCATGGTGACCAAAGCAGTTCCAGAGGTCCTGGCATAATGTGAATGTTTCGATGCCAACTATCGTAACAATCTTTTTGGTGTTCTTTCAAAACCTATCGCCGGCCACGGGAAAGCTGACAATCTACGTGCAGTCACGCAATGAGGTTATGGCATGTTCAGTACACAAGGGTGCAGCCAAAGGAAGGAGCATATCAAATGGTAACACTGGATGTCAGCAAAATAACAAATAAGACAGTGAATAACCAGTGGTTTCATGTGTAGGATTGCACTTGAGTGTGACAAATGAGAGTGCGCTGTCCCAGTCACAGCAATTTGGTGAAATGTACATTGGGAGCATCTGAGTAAGCATTCAGTTCACATGCTCGGTCAATCTGTAGATGGTGAGCTTTGATATGCCTTTGCTCAGTGAAGCAGGTGGGAAGGATGTAATTCATGACATGTGACAGAAAGTACCTGCCTCATTAAGTAAGCAACTGCTGAAGGATGCCGTGATGAAAGACAACAATTTATGGAAGAAAGTCAGTGAAGTTGGTGGAGCAGAAAAAAACATGTTAGCATTGCTTGAGCGGTGACAATGCATATGGCATATCTCCGAGAACTGCAATTTGTTGATTGCCCAAAATTGATGTAGGAAAAGGGCCTCGAAGGTCAAAGCAAACATAGAGGAATGGTTGTGTATGTATGTCGATGGGGTGCAGGTCACAAACAGTGATGTAGCTGGCCAGAGAACGATGCATACCATTCTAGAAAAAGTGATGTCCTACGTGAGAGGTGCACTATGTGATAGGTGTAGAAAATACGCCAAGATTATTAGCTGGTGCTTAGTTGTTTCGGAACACTGGTGCAAAGATGGTAGTAGCAGCACAAGAAGTTCCCAGCTATTGGCATTTAGGCTATGATGGTACAAAATGTCGTCATGCAAATTGAACAGGCAAGCAGAAGGGCCTGATTATGGAGAGGTTAGACGGTCGACGATGGGCATAATGATGCATATTGTCACTTTTCGGTGGAGATGCAAACCAATGTACAGATAGAAAGCATGCAGGAGCACACAGGGATCAATTAGGTCTGGAACTATAACTGAATGACCTGACAGTCTGCACCTCTGTGCGGTTGTCTTTACTTGTAATGAAGCACAAATGAGTACTTTTGCATAAATAGCCAGCACCTGTACCAAATGTGATGGAGATGATGTCGATTTAATAGATATTTTCAAGAGTGATTCAGCAGCCAAAAAATAAAATAATGACTGATGAGCCCCCCATGCAAGCGCTTCACACTCACTCGCTGTCTTTATCCACAGAAAGCAGCACATTAGTGCATGCCCATGTCACACTTTAACAGTATGCTCACTTGCATGCTTACATCATACATGTGTACCAAAACATAGCCAAATAGCAAGACTTCCAGTTTCACTCTATTCAGCAGTTTATTATGAAAAAGTGCAGGGTCACAATTTTTATAATTTAGTTTTGTCTCTTCATGTAGTCCCTTGTTTTTTTGTGGTATTGGGAGACGTTTGATCCACAAAAACTCACAGAAGCCTGCTAAACATTTTTTGGGTGAAAGTTTGTGATAGATATTACTTGCATGCATTTATATATATGATTCATATGTTGGAACACTTGCATATAAACAGCTTTCAAAAGCATTTTAAAGCAAACAGTCATTGTTAATATGAGTGTTATTTGTTATGGGCTTGTTTCATATTACAAAGCACACGAACCTAAAACAAGTCATAGGAACCTTCTAAACCATGCTTAGCTTGCTTCAGGATTTCAACTTCTCTATGTGCTCACCCACGTAAAAAAACTGAAGTTTGGTGGCTTACCATGGCGACACCCATAGTATGAAGCAAATTAGTCTTTTCACTAATGTGAAAACTCTCAGTTATGCAGGTACCATGTAAGGAGCCATCATTCAGATTTATTGCAACAAACTTCTAATCCCCCTCTCCTTTTTTCTTCTTTGACTGCATGTCAACAGAGCATGCTGAGCCGAACACCATAGGTGCTACCTTTCACGTCACACCTAATTCTTTTTCTCAGCAGAAACAGGAGCAGAACTATTTTCATAAACAGGCATCAACAAAGTAAATGCACAAGTGTTGTAATATCACAAACATAATTGATTGTGTTTCATGATGTAAACATTCACTTGTTTTTATTGATATAAAAGACATGTAGGAATATTCAATGTGTGAAACACCCAGTTGTTTTGAATATTTCACTAATTCTTGTTATTTTGATCACAACGTTGAAAGCAACAAGAATAAGTTATGCACAAGTAAGCAACATTGGTACAACAATTTTAGTGTGCACATGCTTGTAACCTATATTCAAAGCTTATAAATTTAGGGGAAGATGAAGGCATAACTATGAGAAGCTATTGAACAAGGAATGTTGCTGCAGCCAGCAGCCTTTCTTGTTCAGGAGTCGCTCATTGCTTAGCACGAGCCTACTGTGAATATAGAAAACCTATTCGGTAGATTACATCATAAGAGCTTCCACACAACTTTGTACACATTCACTCTAAGATTCCAGCTGGCAGGTAATACATAAATTTTTGATCACCATGTTTCTTTTTTGTGTATCACAATTCCTTAACACAGAAGCCTTGGGCACAGTATTCATATCACTTGGTTACCACAGTATGTGCAATGGAGCATAATAAGAAAACTTGGCGAATATTTTTTAGGCCACTTTCTACTGCTATAGACATGTAGTTATCATCACCAACTTTTATATTTTAACATCACACATGGATAATAAAGCACGTACCCTTGTATTGGTTCGAGCCTGCAGTAGAGTTCCGCACTTTTGTTGCTCATAAAACTTTTCACTTTTCATTTTAATCTTTAGTGCTTTAGATAGCTGGTTTCCTTTCAATTATAGCTATTCAATGTGATTTTATTTCAGACTTATATTTAACATTTACCCTTTTCTCTGCACTTACGACACATCTATCAGCGTCATGTTGTTTTCAGTATTTTGCGCATTCCTTACAATGTCAACCAGCTTAGCAATTTTGAGGCAGTCAGTCAATGTTGATGTCTTAGAAATGTTGTGCAGGATTGGTTTTAAAAAAGTAGACAGCAAAGACACCGGCTGTGTTCAGAGTTACTTTGTCTATTCTCCACATACTCTAATACTTTGCTCTCTTTTAATGTCATTTAGGCAATGATCCTGAAAAGTTGCTATTTTTTTCCTGCATCTACTTGTGAGAATGAGTTTGGTACTAAATACAAATTATTTTTCACATCTACGTCATCATTCTTTAATGCACTTGGTGCAGTTTTTATGCTTTACAAGTAAGTGGAAGCAGTCAATGAAATTGGGTGATTTATTTATTTTTGATGGGCGGAGCGTTATTAGCTGTTATGTGTTTTTTCTGCTGTAGGCGACACGTCTCCTCTGTAAAGCCTCAAGGTATAAAAAATAAAAAATGAAAACTGTCTCTTTCTCTTAAGGTTTCGAAGTGGAGATGGATAAATGCACTAAGCGCTTCCTCGCTTTGAAGTTCAACTGTTAATCATGAATGGTAGAGCGCACCATAATTTTCACAAAGGTCAAACTAATAAACAGCATACATTGAGTTGTTGTTCTTGTTATTCATGATTTATTTGTTCAACTATTGTTTACGTGCGTTGTGGTCACCTGTTGCATAAAACTAAGACAGATTTATCTAATAATGAGCTTACAGTTACTTAATACTATGAGCACATTAAACCAGGTTCACTTAAATGCAGTGTACTGCTGTCATGATGATAATATGATGATCCCCTGTGATATACATTTTGTATTTTTTTATATATAGCATCTTCAAATGCATACCTTGTACCATAAACTGCTGTTTCAACAGCATTTACAAATGTATAGAAATAAAAACAATTTGCTAGTTTACCTTTAAACTTTTTGAGACATTGTTTTTTCTAGAAGTTGAAGCTATTGGGAATAAACAGATAAGAAGATACGTGAAAGTGCTAAGTAAAACATACTCTAATTTATGATTCACTTCCAAAAAGATTGCATTGTGCCATTTTCATACACAGGAGGCAAAAATTGCATATTGCACAGCACAACTGTGTTATTATTATGAAATCCTCCTGGACTGCTGCCTAATGACATAATGATACACTCTATGAACAATACCGAAACAAAATATCACATATTGGTAGTTGATCTAAATAAAGGAGACCTGCTAGGAGGGAGGAGTTGAAGAGAGCAATAGTAAGTTAGGCTACTTGGTGACTGCACCTAGTTTATTCTTCCTATTGAGACAATAAGGGGGACAGAGATCAATGTATTTAGCTGATAGAATCTGATAGTAAATTCTCGGTGCCTGCCTACTCTTGTCAGTAGTACAAAAAGAAAGTACGATTGTCAAACCAAAGTTTGAAAACAAAGAGCTGCTAATTCGCAATAGCCCTAACACTGGAGTTTTACTGATGAATTTGCTAATTATCCATGTATATTACAATACAAAGGACAAGTATTGCATCAGATACATGTATTTTGCTAGTATTTTGTGTCTAACTTCAGTGCTTACTGTCTCAGTATCTCGTGATAGTACAGAGATGTGGTACCAAGTATCTTTGCCCAGGCCTAGTTGGTACCTTGTTTCAGTTCCTAGCTTAAGATATCAATTATTCAAACAATTGGGACTGGCGAAGAGCTATGAAGCCCATATCCCCCTTGGCTTGTCACGAAACATTTCTTGCAACAGATACGTACTGCGAAATTGAGCAGGTGCAGACAGACCGCATTCACGCTTAAAAAAGGGTGGCTGGAGGCCACACTGTGAATAATACAACTTTTCGTATTTTTTTATCTCTGCTGTGTAAGTGCTATGATCTTGACGTGATTTCACCAGCCTGATTATGAAAACAGAGCAAGTTATTTGGACTGCTTCATCTTTTGAACTCCTTACAAAGGTTGGGTCGTGATAAATTGAAACTGCACTAACAAACCCGAAGAGGTGCAATCTAGCAACACTCTTGATAGAGTGACACTTGAATTCACCCAGAGAATTTGCTTTTCGACTGGTTTAGTATGGCATGCAAGGTGAACTTACCGTAAACTCTCGAGCAAGCACCCTCTTGTGGTGAAGGATTATTTGAAAAGATTTGGAGCGGGGGCCCTTGCTCGGTCATGGTACGATATTGAAGATTGTGATGATAGAGCTGCTAAGAATAAGGAATGCACACCCGTGCTTCTAATTAAATGCTTTATTGAATTTGCATGCATTCACTGTTTTCGTATGCCCTCATTGTGCAAACAAAAACTGTGAATGAAACAGTGAAAATGATTGGAGGGTAGAGGAGACCACATATTTGAAATCTCTCCTAGAAGGGAGGGTGGCACTTGCTCAGCATTTTACGGCAATCTAAAGCTACACCATCAAGTATGAAGGATAGTTTCAAAACCGAGATGTTTCTGTCATGGCCCTCTCATCAATGGTGATATTGAATAGGCTTCTTCACTTTACCAGCTTCTGTGCGGCGCATACTCACTTGTGAGTCGACTCACTCATACCGAGACAGAACTGTTTGAGTCTTACCAAGTAGTGTTTTTGTGAGTTTGAGTAAGAGTGAATCTAGTTAAGAAAAAAAAATTTGAGTCATGAGTTCAAAAGAGTATGTAGAAAAATTTGGTGAATCTAAATGAGCTCAACTTTTTTTCTAAAGATGATATGTCTTAACCACTCCTTTTCAGAATAGCTATCAGCTTTATGTCTGCTCATGTTCACATCCATGTCTCCTAACACATACTGCAATGCACTACAGTCCTTGTTGATCAAAATTATCTCAACACCTAGTTCATTCAACACCAAGTTACGTAGAGTGCTGGTGAGAGACGCCTTGATTTTCCCACCTACCTCCCACAAAGTGCGAATTAAACAATAATTTCTCAATAAAATATCATATCAGTCAAGTCATTCATTCAAAATGTTGTTACTAGTTTGCAACTTCTGATAACTTGTATTTTAAAGTATAAAATGAAGAGGTAGTAGTAGTAGTAGTATTTTTATTTACAGTAAGCCGGATACAGAGCTCACTGCAGGGGCAAAGGGCTAAAGGGGAACAGCCTGACAAAGGCCCTTGTCCCTCCACAGTTCGTGAAAGTGCAAAGCTTAAACAATATATATATTCAATACATTGGTTTCAAGCAACCTGAAATTGTAAACACAAAATTCAAACATAAATAGCATAAGAAGTTTACATAACACATTTTAAGAATTAGAGGTCAATCTTGTTATAATTCACAACTAAACAATATCAATGAAACAAACTCAAAAACAGACACAAAATGCATGCGGATACAATGAATTCCACTGTATACACTCGTATAATTGACATAGAAGTTTATGAACAATTTAAGCATTTGGAGAGGCATGAGACTCCATTACGTAGTTTTGATAGTGTAGACCGGTGGTTATGAATAAGTTTTTTATTTGTTTCTTGAAAGTCACACTACTAGCCCTAAAGTTCAATTGATCTGCAAGGGTATTTAAAACCTGAGGTACCTGGTAAGCAATACTTTGTTTTCCATACTTGGTTCTTGTTCTAGGAGCTCGTTTCTTTTGTTCTCACATACTGTAGTGTGGTCTTTCGGTGCAATTTTCTTTATATAGTTTAGTCTTTTGTATTAACTGAAGTAACTTAAAATGATATAATTGATCAATTCTGAGTATGGAATGTTTAATGAATAGTGGGGCAGTGCGCAAGTCTTGTAGATTCCACCTGTAATTTTCAAAGCAGCGCAATATTTTCTTTTGTATAGTTCTTAACTTATGGTAATTCCCTTGTGATGTCGTTCCCCAGACTAACATCCCATAACTTACTTTAGAATGGAAGAGTGCATAGTACATACTTATTTTTAACCTCAATGGGATTAAGTGCATTGTTTTAAAAAAACAACCAACTATTCGCGCTAATGCGGTGATCAGATAATTTACATGTGTATTGCAGCTTAATTCCTCCTGAAACCATACACCAAGAAACTTTTGTTCCCTAACATGTGCGATGCAATTTCCTTCGACTTTTACAGCTATGTTACTAATAGGTTTGTTTATAGGTCGGAATATCATATAGGTTGTTTTTTTTGCATTCAAGCGCAGTCCATTTTGCCTTAACGAATTTGAAAGATTGCTTTGATAATTATTTACACTGACCTCAAGTGATATTAGATTGTCTGATGAAAAGAAAACATTCGTATCGTCAGCGTACATTATAAGTTCAGGAGAATGAGGTATATTGACAATATCATTTATATAGACAAGGAACAATAATGGCCCTAGTATAGACCCTTGGGGGACTCCTTGGTTCAACTTTATCTTTGCAGAAATAGTGTTATTCAGTTTTGCATATTGATAACGATCTTCTAGGTAACTTTTAAACAGTTGTAGTGCAACTCCACGCACCCCATAACTTGATAATTTATGAATCAATGATTTGAATTGTATGGAGTCAAATGCCTTTTGAAGATCAAGGAAGAGCCCAAGAGTATATTTTTTTGTTTTCTATATTTTCGATTATCTTATCTTTGATATACAGTAGAGCTTGTTCTGTTGATTTATTTTTTTGAAAACCATACTGACTTTTTGTTATTATTAGGTGCTTATCAAAAAAATATGCAAGTCCATCATAAATAACCCCTTCAAATATTTTGATATTGTTGGAAGCACGGATATAGGTCGATAGTTCACTAAAGTATTGATATCACCACCTTTATGTACTGCATTGACTTTTGCTACTTTTAGCGGCTCTGGAAATACACCGTTAGTGAGGGTGAGGTTGATAATATAGGCCAAGACATTAGATATCAATGGTGACACCATTTTTAACTCAACAGAACCTATCTCATCAATCCCTGATGCAACATTGTTTTTAAGTTTTCTAATTAATCTTTCTACTTCAACCGGATCTGTGGGTGCAAGAAAAATAGAATACGGCAAAGGAGATTTATCAGGAGTTGGAGCATTATCTCTCTCTTCATCCGTTAAAATAAAGGAACCCGCATTTATGAAATGTTCATTCATAACATTGGCCAACCTTTCACCACTGAAAATCTGACCTATAATTGTTAGGTCCTGTGTCCTATTGCAACCCTTTTTTCTGTTCGTAAGCCCGTTTATGACCTCCCATAGCTTCCTCTGGTCATTTTAAATGCTTTCAAATAATTTTTCATAGTAGTTCTGCTTAGCGTTCCGTATTTCTGAATTTAAAACGTTTCTGTATTTCTTGTACTCAGCTAAGACGTCTGTGTTCCGCGAACGGATGAAATCATGATACAATTTATTCTTTATTTTTATGCGCCGGTAAAGAATACGATTTATCCAAGGCTTTCTGCATTTCTTATTTCTGCCACGTGAGCGCTTCTGAAGTGGAAATGCCGCATCATAGCTAGTACTCAATAACGTCATGAATGTGTTATAAGCATCATCAGGATTTTCTTGTCTATAAACAGTGGTCCAATCTATGTTCTGAACTAGCTGAAAAAAATGTTTCCGAGTTTTGCTGTTTTTAATTCGGTGGAAAGATGTCTCTGTTTTCTGACCAATTTGAGAAGTAACTCGTGCAAGAAAGAAGATGAACATATGATCACTTATGTCATACGCAAATACCCCGGATTTTATATTCTGTGAACTTAAATTTGAGGCGCAAATATCAAGGAGCGTAGCACTTGTTGATGTAATCCTAGTAGGTGAACGTATAAAATTTGTACTTCCATATGTAAGTAAGAGCATTTCAAAATCTTTGGCATAAGGATCATTGGAACAGAGGTAAATGTTTATGTCACCCATAACTATGCAAGGAGTATTCCCGCGAACAGTGGATAACACAACATTAAGAAACTCAATAAATTTCTTTTTGTGGCCATGTGGTGGCCTATATACGCCAATTACTATGAATGGGCCAACACACATTGTAATGCATTCAACATCATCGTTCATAACAGTATACTTATCAAGCAGTTCACTCCAAAGTGTATCCTTAAAATAAATAGCAAGACCTCCACCTTTTTGCTTGTTACGACAGAGAAGTTCATGACTATAGCCTGGAAAGAACGGCGCATCTTCTTTATAAGTAATCCATGTCTCGGAGAAAACTAGCACATCAAATCCGATAGCTATAGACGATATAAAATTAGCAATGTCGTCGACCTTTCTTTTTATGCTTCTACAATTTATATGCAATGCTTTAAACAAGCCTTTTCCGGATTGAAATGCCCTATTAAAGTCTTCAACACTGTAATACTTTTGGTTATTTACAAGATCAGTCATAGTGAAATGTTTTTCAATTTGTTATGACATATGTCACATCTAATTTCTAATTTTAGCCAGGCTTGTCTCATCCGCAATGTGTATCGCTCGCGATCCTTCATCTTTGCGTGTTAGGTTTGTGTTATGCAAAGCACCAAATTTTTCAGATATTGGTGTTTCAGAGCATTGACACTACGGTTAAAAAAGTTGATTATATGCCCATGTACCAGTGAGTTTTAAGCTGTGAGTAATATATTGCTGAGTTTGAGGCACAGTGACCCCAGCTGAGGACACATTTAGTGAGCTTGAGTACGAGCGAGTTCGGTTGAAAAAAGTTTGATAGTCTGCGTCAAGTGCAAAATACATTTCTTGAGCAAGTCTGAGTGAGTTTAATGATTGGCCAGTGGGGTGGAGATTTGAAACTGAAGTTGGTATATGTGAAATCTTCCAGGCACACACTATTTGACACACGTGCTACGCATCAGCAGTCTGTTTTGATCCAACCCAGCAGGAGCTGATTCAGTGCTGCCCAAGTAACTAAAATGCAGAAGTTTCAGGCAGTGTGTATATGGCTGGTGAAGCAAGAGAGCTGTAAAGTTTCGTCAGCTTTATCTGACAAGATCAATATAGCTGTTACAATGGGGGGGGGGGAGGGAAGCAAAGTTTACCCCATGACCTAATGGGGAGGAGGGCGGCAATAAACCTCTGCCCCCTCTGAAGGAGAACCCTGCACATGTCCCTCGTTATCGTAGCACTGGTGACACACACATTATTTGCAAGGCCAGCAGGTAGAGGTCGATTGCCTGGCAGCAAACCTTACACATGGTGTGACATTTCATGTCAGTTACCCCGCATTTATATTCAAGTTTTTAAATACTTGATAAAACTTCTGTAGCGCTCGAATGTGTGACGTATGAACGTGAGGTCATAATATCGCCAATGCAACTTCCCTGTCGCACACGCCATGAAATCTTTTCAACCAGTGATGTGCGGCAGGCACATACCCGCATACAGCGACTCAAGTGCGACTCAAGTGCGAAATTCCTGCATCCTTTGCCTTCAAAAGCCCATAGTGTGTGCAATTTTTCAAATTAGGTTTCTTCTTACCCCTTGTTTACTGCTTTATTTAGCACTTTGAGACCAGTAACAAGCTTATAACATTAGCACAAAAAACTAATATCAAAAATGAGATATCATCTGAAACTAACCTCAGTGCAAGTGACTTCAAGAAAACATACACATCCACAACTGCAGGTCTTGTACTAATTGCTCATTGGAAGCAGTGTTCCTCTTCAAGTCCTTCACAAGGGCAGCAACTCAGAACAATGAAAAACTTAGCTGGCTGGTAAAAATACATGTTAGCAGAAGTAGCCGAGCAAACACAGACAAATAAAACTTGAGAACAAGACAACAATGTGGCCTCAGTGGGAGATAAGAAAGAGGACTCATGCAAAGTTCAGAGTTTTTACTGCAAAGTGCACCTTCAAATTACAGAAGTCTTTGTTGTCTTGATCGCTTTTCTTATACCAGTGTTTGCTTGACTAAACCTTGCTTTCGAGCAGATGAAAACTGTGTCTGCTTTCATGTGAAGCTTATGCTAAATGGTATACAACCTCCCCAGCCAATCAAAATGTAACCTGAGCTTTGATGTGCCACATCACAAAATGATTATTAGTCACGTCCATGACAATGGCTCTTATTCTAAGCAAACATTCTTTTTAACGTGCAATGAAATCTTAGTACTTATCTTGAAGGCAAAGCTCAAGTGTCCTCAGAGTTTTTCTCTTCGAATGGAGCATCCTGTGAAAGGGCAGTAAGGTACCCCTATTGGAGACTAGCTGGTACCGCTTGTAAAAACATTTGTGCGTTCATCCACCTAAAAATGTGACTAATGCGTTCACAGTCTGGGTGACTACAGGCTCCAAATGATTGTTAAACGACAAGTTGATTATGGTTATTGAACCCTTTGTTGCATGGCAGGAACCTATAAATGCATCAGAGCAGAACTTGCTTTTGTTTTTTTTGTTATTTTGCATTCACAAAAAAAGACACAAAAAAGGTATTGAAGTATAATCTTTATTTCATGAAATACAGAATGTCCGCTACAGTGGACAACATGCACAATAAGTTCATTTTTCACCAATCGAGCTGTCTTGCTCGAACAAATTGTAGCGAAAAATTTGCTGCAGTACCACCAGAAAAGTTGCCAGAAATTTCTTTCTAGTGGAGGGGGCTAAGGGGGTGAGGGGACACTGGGGTTCAACTATTTAAATTTAAAAAATTATCTTGACTTCGCTAAGCCACAATATTTGCTGTTCTTGGCTAGAATGGCATTGATTAAAACATACCAAATCACGATTTCATCTGTGTTTTAAAAGAAAGTGAATTTCAAAAAGCCGCCAAAGCAAGAGTCTGCTTATTTGAACAAGAGTGCAGAAAAAAGGGCAGAAACCTGCTGCGATTCACCGTGGTGAATTAAAACCATTTTTCTTCACTTTAGTTACCATTTCCCACATGCACTATCAGAGGCACCACAGCTGGGTTTACACCACGCATGGTGTTCACTAGAGTGGACACAGTATGAAACTTGTAAAAATATACTTTCATTTCGCTAAGCCCCAATATATACAGCTTATAATTATAAACGCTTCTTCTATCGTGTCCGTGCAATAAAATAAAATATACCAAATAGAAGTTTCGTATGTGTTATAAGAAAAAAAAAGTAGACGAGAACTTGACTTATCCACCAATGTAGGTGTCTGCCTTCTTGAACAAGAGTGCAGGGAAAAGCATTCAACCATAGTGCAATCTAATGCAGCGAATGAAAACCTCTTTTGTCCACTTTAGTTACCGATATGCACATGCACCTCTCAGAGTCACCACAGCTGACTCACAAATTTTCCAAATTTTTTCACTAAACTGGACAGCATGCAACAAAGCGTTAATGACACATTGGAGAGTTTCCTTCAAATTATTCAGAAAAGTTTAGACGTGGAAGGCAAAACATTAGCTTACCACAGTTTTATCACTAGACAGAGCAGTGAAACTACAAACAGCAAACCACAACTGAGAATATATCAGAGCGAAACATAGTGACAGTGCAGTCACCTATGTCACAATTGATTAGACAACAGTACATACAAGTACATCTGTCACAACGGCAGACAAAGGCATAAAATAGCATAAAAGTGCTACTGCATAAAATAGACTTGGCAGGACTAGCATCTAAAAAAAGAATCACTTCAAACGGGTGCATAACCAGAAATTTTTGCAGTGAGGGGCACCCCCTTGAAATGGTAATCTTTTGCTCTCTACATGCCATGGCGAAAAAAATTTCGGGTGGAGGGGTGGCATGGTGTACCAACTTCTGGCTATGCTTCGACTTGAATAATGTAGCAGCAGCAAAAAACATGACCGCCTAGCACAAAGAGGAGTGTTACTGCAAAGATGTAAAGACAAAGAACGACACAGGTGCGTCAAAATTAAAAGGTGCAAAAATAATCAGCCTTAAGAAATGACAGTACGTTCGGCATCACAATTTCCATATTACTTTAAACGTATAATTACATTGGCACACAATGATATTCTAGTGGCAAAAAGATTCAACATTGAGTAGGAGCATGCAGGAGAGTACTAAGACGAAGAGCTCAGACAGCACAAGACAGGGATCTTAATTGCATCTGATGCAGAGCATATTATGCTTAATGAAACAAGCCAAGCTTTGAACATAGCCGAAAATTCCCTATCATGCCTTCTCCCAAAGTAGGGAAGTCTATAAATTGTGCCCCTTCGCTGCAAGCAAAAAGAGCCTATGAGTGAGCATCAAAATTGACAGAATTCATTGCAGGTCGTGCAATGCTATGGAACAAAATGCTTGAAATGAACCACAGCTGTTCTGTGCATAGGGTACTGCATATCTCCATTTGGCAGTGGAAAGACTCATCAAAAAGCCTGTCACCATGCCGATTAACTCCATACACATTTCTGCTGCTGACGCAGACTTTAGCCAATTCGGTACACAGGTGTGTTGGCACAATCTCCCATAGTTCTTTGTGTATGAGGGCTTGTGCTTATGATGTAGAGATGTGAATGCACTAGCTCAAAGGTTAAGGAGCATCGTTTCTCTTTCCTCTGCACATATCACTGTGACTACAGTGCAGTAATAAGTTATGTGCAAAAAGTCCTAGTAGGGGCCCCAGCTGAGAAAGCGCTGCATCACCTGAACTCATATCAGGTCACCTGAACTCGTATCATCATGGCCCTATGAAAGAAACAATGTGAGCAACAAGGCAGCTGAGCAGGAGAGTGAAGTTACCTCAGAAGAACATGGCACTACACGGCTGTTGCAGTGCAAAGGAGGCACATGATGTGGAATAAAAAAACAACAACATAACTACAACCATGTGAGAGCGTCACCATGTGAGAAAATTCGGTTAGCTTCATCATCTCCATTTTTTGTCTGCATAGGGTTAAACACTTTCACTGTAAGAAGGAGTTATGCAGCAGCAATTGAATAACCCAAGCAGAGAAGTAGTGCGCTCTTGTCAGTATAATAGAAGCAATACGGCAAATATTGTCGAATCTAAAAGAGCCCCTGCAGCACCTTTTGAACACTATCAGAAAATGATGCCGATAGGCAGCCCGGGCTCCGAAGAACATAGCACACAGCATGAAATTCGCACCTAATTTCAGGGTCAATAAAAAAGCACAATTTTTCTAGCTATGTCAAAAACACATTCGACACAGCCTCTGGCTACTTTGAGCATTGTGACTTGCATAGCTGCTGTGGCAACTGCCTGATCCTGTGATGCACCCACATTGGGCTCTATCACGATAGAACTACATGCAGTATAGAATCAAATCAGCACACACAGTGAAAGTGAGTTGCATGTTAAAAATACGAAATATAACAGGCCCAAGGTCATGAACCTCACCCTTGTGTAGCTTTTCGTGCTTTCGCCGGGGAAAAAAGCACTAAAGACGTGCAACAAATCCATGTAACTCTGCTTGTATTTCATGAAGCATGAAACTTCTAGCAGTGAAGTCAAAACCAATAAACTGTAATAACAAATTCATTTTAGGATGACATGGAAAACTATCACAGCACATTCTAAAAAGGCGTCAATGTTTACCACGGAACTTCTGGTAGCAATGTGAGAAAACAGAGAACTGTAAAGTAGTCTAGTGAACAAAATGAACTCAAAATGCCTTGACTGCCCATAGGGGGGACAGGATTGCACATGAAGTGCAGAAGTGTTACTCATCTGATTCTGTAAAAAAAGCATAACGAGGGTTTACATACTTATTGCCTCCAATTTCATGTAAGTGCAACAGGTCATGAAACTCTCCACAGTGACCAGCATTTTCGATAATTACATTGTGAGTTGAGCTCTCAACAACAAAAGCATGAAAATGTTCATCGAAATATTTTGTCTCGAGAATGGAGGCAAATACAAACATTTTAAGTGAATGTACAACAATGAGTGTAATTTTGGCAAATTCTGGCAGACAGTCATCAGGTACAAGCAAACGTACAACAGCACCCACAGACAGTGTCCTTCCAGAGACAGTAATTGAATCCACACACTGCATATCTGTCATATTCAAAGAGAGTTCTTGCAGTCTGTCTTTCAGAAGGTCAGGCAACATGTTTAAATCATTGCTTTGCTGCGTTTAACAATCAGTGGTTCATGAGGTTGTGTCAAAGCATACATAAGATGCATTTGGTGTCGGCGACTTAGTGTTGCAGAAATACTTTTGAAGTTCCGCATTTTCCTGCTGAGAGACTTAAAAAATTGATGTTTTGCTTCGAACCGGATACAGGACAGCCTACTAAGAGGGCCATATGAAAGGAAAAGGCTAGGATAGTGAATAATATAGTGCATCTTCGGTATAATGTTGACATTTGGAAAAGTTTTCTTGAATGCTACATAAAAGTCCTCAATGCACACCTTCAGATATGCAGCAGCACCTTTGGACACCTGCGGAGCAAGAATGATGTCCACGATAGCACGCAGTTGAAGGTATACTTTATATGCAGGATTGTCTATTGGCACTTTGTTCCCCACAAGAAAAGAGAAGAAACGAAAAAAACAAAGCTTTTCAGCAGCTGGCCCTTTTATGGGGGTTTTTCCAAAAAATGCTGCACG
The DNA here is from genome assembly GCA_013436015.1 of Rhipicephalus annulatus. Taxonomy (NCBI): domain Eukaryota; kingdom Metazoa; phylum Arthropoda; class Arachnida; order Ixodida; family Ixodidae; genus Rhipicephalus; species Rhipicephalus annulatus. The sequence goes on from WOVY01009330.1 coordinate 1,181,951, forward strand.
TGACAAAGGGGGCAACTTAGACATTTTGTCCCCTGCTTGAAATGAAAATTTGGCAAGTCGCTCGTTTAATTGCTCCAAAGTCAAAAATCCGCTTGATACAATGGCCCCGACTACATGTTTCAGGATGAAAGGAATCACGCCTTCGTGAAGGTCGTGCATTATGTCTGGTGGCAAGCCTTGTGTGACATCAAACGAACTCAGAGAGCTCAGGCAGCTCTCACCAGTAACGCCATATGCAGTACTTAAAGTTTGATCCTGCTTGACAAGCTCAACGTGACGACTGTGCGATTGCTTTGTCCTCGTGACAAACTTTTCTTCATGCCATTTATCATTAATCTCATTTCTGTCTGCCATGCAGTAGCGGCACATAAGGCCAGATGAAAAACATTCTCGAAAACCACGAATTTGATGGCTTGACAGGTTGTCGCCACTAACATATAAAAGTTACCCCTTCATTACTGTTCCATTTATGCTAATTCCATTAGATTCCAGTTGCTGCATGTCGTTCAGCAGTGGTTTGAGAATTTCCTGATAACTGAATTTCGTTACAAGGCTTCTTTTTGGAAGGAGAATTAGATATTTATCATCAAGCTTTGAACGCGACTGTGGCATATGATTTAACAATGACAAGTATCCAGCAAGAAGTTTGTGTTTGCCACGTTTGTTTCCCAGAGGGTTACACACTTCAAACTCGTAAAAATATACCTGAAGGGCCAACGACTTCTCAGAGTCAGCATATTTAAATATGTTGTGCTCCTTAAAGTAGTCTCTATCACATACATCCTTCAAGAGAGTTGCAGACTGCTTGAATTCCCCTGAAAGCTCACGGACCCCAGCAATAGCTTGCATGGTCTCTAGAAGAGGTACATATTCAAACTGATCATCTGGGTGATGTGAAAGATGCACAGTTTGTGAAGACACAAAAGTGAATACACTTTTCCAGTATTGTTCTCGGCCAGATTTTGTACCAAGGTGCTGGAGTCTTCCCATTTCAACTGTGTTCAGTTTAGCTTGAAAATTTGTAATGAAGTTGAGCAAGTCATTGGCAATTTCATTCACAGTACACTCTGGCAATTGTCTCCCTTCTTGCCACTTTAACAGTAGAGAGGACAGATGCATGGCACATTGATCAGTAACATCACAAGTGCTCCTGTTGTGTCGGCATCCCTGTGGGGGCTCCTCATCACTGGGTTCACAGAGTACACTGGGCTCATCAGTTGCATCTATTTCACTGGGCTCATCAGTTGCACCAACAACAGTGCTATGAGGCACTGGCTCATCATTGGTCTCACTGGCAGGTGGTTGAAGCAAATGGTCGTGGTGTCTCCTCACGTGCTTCCGGAACGAACTGTACAGTCTAAACGTCCGCACACAGTTTTCAAAATTGCAAGTCCAGTTACTTTCTGTGCCATGCCAAGTGCAAAAGTGCCGGAAAAGGGCAGACAATGAACTGGTCCTCTGGTGGCACCGGGCACATGCATGTGCTTTTGTAGAATTCATCTGCAGTGAAGAAGCTGAGATTGAAATATCACAAATTAAGGCACAAATGTAAATCCTAGATAGAAAAAAAATAGACTGCATGACACAGGTCAAGCAGGGTAGCACCGAGCCCTATTCTGTAACCCTTCCTCACATAGGTGTGCGCACGAGGGGGACAGATGGGGCGGCCGCTCCCCCAAGTCATCTAAGAGGGAGGCGCAAGTTCTGCTCCTTACATTGAATCTGACAACGGCACTAGGGGGTGAGGCACCCTACTAGCCACGTGAAAGGGGGGGGGGCGTAAACTCGGCCCCATACATCGACGTAACCGGGGGGGCGAAGCGAAGGTTTGATATTTTTTTCTCGATTTAAAACTATTAGCTGGCAGATAACTGGTATATACCTGTAACGAATGCGTAGTGATAAGCTCCCGACGTAGCCCTCTTGTGAGCTGAGCTGATAAGATGCTCAAGTAGTAATTCGAGGCAACAGCTGAAACGCTGGAACACCTAAGGGGCACGAGCTTTCCGCGGGAAGATACCGCTACTGCTTTATTGTAATTTTATAGAAATGCAGCCACTGGTTTTCGCCATTACAGTATGAAGAAAAGCGGAGATCCGCTGTAACTTGCCGTTGCGGCGGCTCAGATTAACAGTAATCTGGAAGTGCGCCCACTGCCCCGCCGCAGTGGTCTAGTGGCTAAGGTACTCGGCTGCTGATCCGCAGGGCGCGGGTTCGAATCCCGGCTGCGGCGGCTGCATTTCCGATGGAGGCGGAAATGTTGTAAGCCCGTGTGCTCAGATTTGGGTGCACGTGAAAGAACCCCAGGTGGTCTAAATTTCCGGAGCCCTCCACTACGGCGTCTCTCATAATTATATAGTGATTTTGGGACGTTAAACCCCACATATCGATCGAAGTGCGTCCACTGAAGGTGCTGCAAATCACATGCATGCGTTATGATGCACTCGTGCGCAGTGGATGCAGTGGTGAATGTTGGCAACGCTGTGACGTGATGAATTCGTGTCAAAGTTAACAGTACAACACTGTCAAGTACCATGGCTGAAAATAACTAAATATACGTCAGAGAAATTATTTTTTATATTATTTTGAGTTATTGAAGTTTTTGTTTTCAAGCAAGTGCCTTCTTACACCTTAGAGGTGAGATGATTCTAGCATGGCAACGCTGGGTCACGACGTGACGACATCTTTGAGTAGCGCGCAAATCACTCGTGGCTGCTCGTGGCGCAAACTCTCATTCCGCGGATGCGTTTGCTTGTGCTCCTGTACTTGTACAACGTTTTTGTGCGTGTGCTAAGTTTTAAAAGCATGGCGGCCGTAGTATGCTTTCTGCGTTTAGGGACAGGCGAGCAAAAGAAAGGTGTGCTGCCTACGGGTTCGTACGACGAGCTAGTCCACGCTTTGTCTACACACACTGCAGTGGACGAGTAAACCTTGGTGAGTACCAATTGAGTACTTCGAAACTTCTTGTCATTGATGGGAGAAAAGTGCTGTTCACCCATTTTCGTCAGTTTGATATTTACGTCTGTGTCACGTAGTGCACCTTTTTGAGGCAATAGAACCAGATCGTGTTCAAATTATAAGGTAAAAAAGACTACTAGGAAGGTCCGAATCGGTTCTATTAGTGGATTAGTAAGCTGTTCGTGTTATGTTATTGGATTCATATGGTGGGTTTCGCACATAACCAATTACGCATAACCAAACAGTCTCTGTACGAATATACCGAACTAGCGCATATCTAGTGAAGTGAAATATGTAACACAAAACAGGATAAACAGCACAGAAAACAGCATATAGCACAGATAACAGCAAACAGCAGAGTCGGCACGGTGAAATCCGTGGAAACATGGCTAAACATTTCCTCTGCCTTGTGCAGGGCTTGCTGCTCTGCGTCCCCAACGTATCTCCTGGATCTACAACGGCCACCACTGGGTACTCGCCGCATTCGCACCACTTTCCTTTCTGCAAGTCAGAGCCGCCCCGCGTGCAACCACGTGACGTCATCCCGAAGCTGCTGCCACCTGGCAGTGCTTGGTCTCTGACGTCATCCGATCATCGACTACTTAAAGACACCTGGAACCCCCCCTCCCTTAGTGGGCACGGCGAAATCCGTGGAAATATGACTAAACGTTTCCTCTGCCTTGTGCAGGGCTTGCTGCTCTGCGTCCCCAACGTATCTCCTGGATCTACAACGGCCACCACACCACTGGGTACTCGCCGCATTCGCACCACTATCCTTTCTGCAAGTCACAGCCGCCCCACGTGGAACCATGTGACGTCATCCCGAAGCTGCTGCCGCCTGGCAGTGCTTGGTCTGTGACGTCATCCGATCATCGACTACTTAAAGACACTTGGAACCCCCCTCCCTTAGTGGGCACGGCGAAATCCGTGGAAACATGGCTAAACGTTTCCTCTGCCTTGTGCAGGTTAGTAGGGCGTACAGCTCCTTTCGAAGCGATTGCCGCTGTTTGGTTGTTATGCCGTGCCCACGGCAGTGTCGTAAAACTGCATACGATTGTTTTTGTGCACTTCGGTTACTACTTTGTGGTGATGTCGAACAAAACCCCGTACCTACCAACCAAGACATGCTGGCTAAACTTTTAGAGGGTCAAAAAGCTCTCCGTAGTGAAGTAGCAGACCTTACAACTAAAACGGAAAACATGTTAGCAGAGCTTACACGGCGTCTTTCAGAAATCGAGACCCATGTGGCTGAAATGAAAACTAAAAATTCTAAATTAGATGACCTGGACAACCTTCTTAAGGTCTACACAAACTCAATGAATTTGCAGGCCCGAAAGCTAACGGATCTTGAAGATCGAGGCAGACGTTCAAACTTGATTGTTTTTGGTATCCCAGAACAGCCGGAAGCAACTGAATCTGATCTAAAAAAGAAAGTCGTCTCTGAAAGGTTTCACAGCAAGCTCGGCGTTAAATGCACTTTGGTTGCACGGATTTATAGGCTTGGAAGAGCAGGCTCGAATAGGCCGATTATCATGTATCTTCAAGACTTCACCGAAAAGCTAGCTGGGCTGAAAAAGGCGAGCAACCTAAAGGGAACTAACATCTTTGTTCAGAACGACTACTCAAAGCAGACGTTGGCAAAACGTAAATTACTGTGGGAAAGTGCAAAAGCCGACAAAGAGCAAGGCAAGAAGGCATTTTTGGTGCATGATAAGTTGCGTGTAGGTGATGATCTGTTTATTTGGAATGACGTAACAAACAAACGTCAGTTAATTGGAAGCCGTCGGTGTGCTACGGCATCGCCTCAGTCTATCGGCAGTGCACCCGACAACGAAAGTACGGGTAGCAAGTGTTGACCAGCTGCGCAGAAGCAAGTTAGACTGATTAATATGAATGCTCGAAGCATCGGAAATAAAACTGAAACACTTGAGGCTATACTCTTAGCATACAACCCTCATGTAGTTTTAATAACGGAAACGTGGCTCCACAGCGAAATGTGTGACCAAGACTTAGTGCCTCCAGCTTATGAAATGTACCGCAGAGATAGGGCCTCAAGAGGTGGTGGAGTTGCAGTACTTGTTAAAACAGGAATTACTGTCACCCGTTTACCGGACGTTGAAAGTACAGAAAGCATATGCCTGAGGCTTTCACTCTTCAATAAGTCTTTTGTATTATATGCAGTGTACAGGCCGCCGAATTCATTGCCGGATTATTTGTTTAACTTGAAAACCAATATTGAAAATTACAGTATTCAAAAGCTAATTGTCATCGGCGACTTCAATCTGCCTAATATTGGCTGGAACCAATTGCAGTCGACATAAGATTTGATTAATGCAAATATAATGTTCGATATAATGCTTTCCCATGCATTTCCGATTGAGGCGGAAATGTTGTAGGCCCGTGTGCTCAGATTTGGGTGCACGTTAAAGAACCCCAGGTGGTCTAAATTTCCGGAGCCCTCCACTACGGCATCTCTCATAATTATATAGTGGTTTTGGGACGTTAAACCCCACATATCAATCAATCAAATCAATCATAATGCTTTCCCACAATCTCGCCCAAATTGTTCAGCAACCAACACGTGTAGGTAATGCTTCGTTCACGTTACTAGATCTTGTGTTCATGCATCGCACTATTCTTGATTGCTGTGTTTGTGTTGAACACGGCTTATCTGATCACGACATGGTCACAGTTTCTTTTCCCTTGCATTGTAATCGCTCCAATAACCCACCTAACTCCAAACAGGTCAAAAACTTTTCCCGTGCTAACGATAAGAGCATCCAAGATTATCTTGAATCTGAATTGGTTAATTTTGATGGTGACGACGCTGCTGTTTTCTGAGATAAGTTTAAGAAACTATGCTTCCACTGCATTGAACGGTTTGTACCAAACAAAACAAAAAAACCCCAAAGTTCACACCATGGATCACAAGGCCAATAATACAAATGAAGCGTAAAGCCAAGCGCTATCGGAAAAAAGGTGCTCCCGCTAACATTCTCAGGGAAATTCGTAACTCCCTCTCCGAAGCTATTAAAAATGCCAAGAATTATTATTTTACTGTCAAGTTACAAAACTTCATCAAAGAGGACCCTAAAAAATTCTGGTATTTTATTAGGGACCGTAAAAGCTCTGTAAACCGAATCAAGTTTAACGGCACGATAATTGACAATCCCCAAACGTTCGTGAAAAATTTCAACGACTATTTTCATAGTGTTTTTTCAACTTCTACCCTGCCTGTCTCATTTAGCATTGACGCTTTTCATTCAGATCCTAACCTCATTTCATTCGATGGTGTCCTAAATTAACTGCTGCGATTAAAAGTTAAATCAACCCCTGGACCAGACAACATACCCAATGCATTTCTCCGGCGATATGCCGAAATATTGGCCAAGTACATTGTTGTGATCTTCCGAGCCTCAATAAGTTCAGCAACTTTACCCATCGATTGGAAATCGGCACGTGTTCTGCCCTTTGTGAAAAAGGGGGACCCAGAGTGCATACTAAACTACCGTCCAATTTCTATGACTTCCGCATGTTGCAAAATGCTAGAACATATAATTGCCACTCGTATAAACAGCTTCTTAGATAATAACCACATTTTATCTCCCTTTCAGCATGGATTTAAAAAACAATTTTCCACAGTCACCCAGTTGGTCTCAGTTATTCATCACATTGCTTCTATTTTATACAAAGCTGGTCAGGTCGATGTACTGTTTTTAGATTTCAGTAAAGCCTTCGACCGTGTTCCCCATAACAAGCTCATCGAGAAATTGAAGACTATAGGGCTTGCAAACTACCTAGTATCCTGGGTGTCTGCTTACCTGAACAGCCGGAAACAGTATGTCGACGTCTGTGGACAGACATCAATCACCTCATCTCCCAGTAGATTCCGGCGTACCGCAGGGTAGTGTTCTAGGTCCGCTGCTGTTCATAATTTATTGCAATGATATTGTAATGCTATTACTGATCCGGTTAAAATAAGACTTTTTGCAGACGACTGCATTATTTTCACAGATGTACACTCGCCAGATGACCAGGTCGCTCTCGACAATGCCCTTCAAAATATTCTTTCGTGGTGTAACAAATGGGGCATGGTGCTCAATTTCGATAAATCTGTTTGCCTTCGAATTCCTCCAAAAGCCAACCCTTAAAAGAAGTCCGTCAATACAAATACCTAGGTATAACGATAACAAATAAGTTGTCCTGGAATGCACACATTGCTGATGTTTCGTCATCGGCTTTCCGTAAACTGTGTCTTTTAAGGCACAAACTCAGAGACACCCCTTCGCAAGTGAAACTATTAGCTTATAACACTTTAATACGTCCAAAGCTTGAATACGCTTGTATTGTATGGGATCCGCATACTAAGTCTAACATATATTCCCTCGAAAAGATTCAAAGACGAGCAGTGCGTTTTATTTTCTCGAAGTATGGTCGTGGTACATCAGTTACTGAACTAATGCGAGATAACGAATTCCAGACGCTACAATCGCGGCGCCAGCTTCTCCGTCTAAAATTCTTGGACTCACTAATTAACAATAAACTTGGGCTAGACCCATCACATTACGTTACCCCAGTTTCGAGCAGGCAAACTCGTAATCCTCATGTCCGATCTTTAACTCCGTATTTTGCGCGGACAGATTTATTTAAGTTTTCTTTTTTTCCGAGAACTGTAACAGAATGGAATAACTTGCCTTCTGATTTCCTCCAAACCTTCGATCTTGATGAACCCAATGTTTTATTCTGTGAATCTTGACCCCCCCCCCTCCCAATATCGCTTGATGTTTCTCTTCTACTCGCTCGTCTCTTACACAGATGTATTTTAGTCAAGCTGTGTTACTCATGTACTGATTGCGTGCTTTCTTTGTTTTGATGTTTCCCTTCTACTCGCTCTCCTCTTACACAGATGTATTTTAGTGAAGCTGTGTCATTCATGTACTGATCTTGTGTTTGTGTTTGTGCCCCTCCTGCTTGGGCCTTTTGGCCTGCAGTATTCCACAAATAAAAATAAAAATAAAATAAAATATTTTTTCTGTGTATGTGAAGCCAAGAAGAGCTCGTGAAATAACATGTTATTCACAGTGCTATTGCTCGCATTTTTTCAAATCGAATAACGGAGTTGAAGAAACTTAGATTCTCGCCCTCAGAAATGCTAATTAGTTTAGTTAGCACAAGTGACATAAGAGATCAGCAAAAAACGGAAAGCGATTTATGAAAAACGTTGTTTACTTGTCTGTTAACATGCGTGCCACAACATGTTTCACCCAACTTTATGAATGAAATGTATCATTCAGCTCCAGGTTTTCGACACCGAAGTCGATGAATACATCGACCTAGAAAAAGATTGCACAATCCTCCCAAAATCTAAAATCAAGGTGGGGAGGAAAGTGCTGCCGTCCACTACAGATGTGAGTATCTTTTTCAAAAATGAGTTATGTAACCTCCCGATACAGCTGTTCAGGTCATAGTGCCGGTTTGAGCTGAATCATCTTTCATATAGCATTAGCTATTTACTGGCATAATTACCATGTTATGGAAATGTACATGAGTCTTAATGGAAGCGAGTTTGTGTGGTGTAACTGAGAAGTACAGCCGCGGCCACATCTATGTATAGCTCGCAAGCCACTTGCTTTGCTCTGCGGCGCGACACATTGCGGGTTATGACGTCATGTGCACAAGAGCATGCGCTGTCTTACAGACATGCAGGCGTGCTCTGCACGGTTGACAACAGTGGAAGGTGTGCTTGTTTAGCCAAAGATCCGTGCTACTTCATGACACTTTCGTTACATCAATTTTATAATACGAAGTCCGTTTAGATTGATAAAACACCCCTGCATCAATGATGCAAGCTTTATGGCTGTTTTGAGGCATGCGAATATATCAATAGAGATGTTGTACGTCGAAAAAGGTTCAGACGCAGCTTGGCAAAATATGCTTTATCAGGCGGGTCTAGCTAATGGCGAGCGGCGTGCGCGAGCTACTACTGCAGCCACCGATCATCGTCGTCTTCTTCATTGCCAGCAGAGCGTCCGTTATTCAGATTCAATAATTCATTACAATTACTCCCCGCAAAATAAGGAGCCATCCTGGCGACCTATGGACAAGTAAACACGGGAGGGTCGTAGCAGGGCTTAAGTCTCGAGACGTGTACAATTTCCTGGCCACGACGACGTTGGTCAGAAGATGGTTCCAGTGGCTCAATGAGGTAATTCACTGGTGACGTTTTTTGTAGCACACGATATGGGCCGTGATACTTGGGGACCAACTTGGTAGAAAGGCCAGGTGTAGCAGAAGGGACATGCAGCCAGACGAGTGAACCTGGATCGTAGGAAGTAGTGTTACTTGATGCGTCATGGTGGTGCTTTTGGCGTCCTTGGTCTTGGGTTGTGAATGATCTTGCCAGTTGGCGGCATTCCTCAGCGTATGTAGCGGCTTGAGACAAAGTCGTGGACTCTGAGGAGTCAGGTTTGTACGAAAGAATGGTGTCCATAGTACAAGAAGGTTCGCGTCCATAAAGGAGGAAAAAAGGAGAGAACCCAGTAGTGCTTTGAATGGCGGTATTATAGGCGAACGTGATAAACGGGAGCACTCGGTCCCAATTGAAGTGGTCTGACGAGATATACATAGACAGCATGTCACCAAGGGTGCGGTTGAAGCGCTCTGTCATTCCATTGGTCTGGGGATGATAGGCGCTTGTAGTGCGGTGAACGACGTGGCACTCACGCAGCAATGCTGTGATGACGTCTGACAAGAATACGCGACCACGATCGCTCAGTAACTCCCGAGGTGCTCCATGACGTAATACCATGTTGTGAAGAACGAAAGTCGCAAGGTCTTTTGCGGTAGACGAGGGAAGGGATGAAGTTTCGGCATACCGCGTGAGATGGTCGACGGCAACTATGATCCAGCGGTTACCGTCAGCAGTGTTGGGAAGGGGACCATAGATATCGATGCCGACGCGGTCGAATGGTCGGGATGGGCATGGTAAGGGTAACAAGGTACCGCTGGCGTGATAAGGGGGAGTTTTTCGTCTCTGGCATGTCGAGCAGGCCCGAACGTATTGTCGTATAAAACGGTACATGCCACGCCAGTAATATCGGAGACGTATGCGAGAATAAGTCTTCAGGAAACCTGCGTGTCCACATTGGGGGTCGTCATGAAACGTGGAACAAATTTCGGATCGCAGATGACGTGGAATCACGAGTAGCCACTGACGTCCACCGGGTGCGTAGTTGCGTCGGTACAGCACGTCGTCGCGAGTGGCGAAGTGCTCGACTTGCCGACGCAATGAGCGAGAAGGGGGGGAAGCCGTCCGCCCAGCCAGGATGTCTAGAATCGAAGCAACCCATGGGTCCTTGCGTTGCTCAGATGGCATTTCGGCGATGGTGACGGCGGTGGCATCACAGGTTAGCCTTTCGCAGCAGTCCGGGTCAGGGGCTAGGGGCGAACGGGATAGGGCGTCTGCGTCCGAATGTTTCCGGCCGGAGCGATAGACCACGCGAATATTATATTCTTGGAGGCGTAATGCCCATCGGGCGAGGCGACCGCTTGGATCCTTCAGTGACGACAACCAGCAGAGGGCGTGGTGGTCAGTCACGACGTCAAAAGGGCGTCCGTACAAGTAAGGTCTAAATTTCTCTATCGCCCAAATAATGGCCAGGCATTCCTTTTCAGTGACGGAATAGTTGATTTCGGCTTTGCTAAGAGTTCGGCTTGCGTAGGCAACGACGTACTCTTGGAAGCCGTCTTTCTTCTGTGCGAGAATAGCGCCTAGCCCGACACCACTAGCGTCGGTGTGGATCTCTGTGGGTGCCGATGGGTCGTAGTGTCGCAGAATAGGCGGCGACGTGAGGAGGCGGCGCAGTTCATTGAAAGAATCGTCACAGGTAGCAGACCAGGCTGAAAGGTCTCTAGAGCCGGCGAGGAGCTTGGTCAGAGGAGCGATGATCGTCGCGAAATTGCGAACGAAGCGCCGGAAGTAAGAGCACAGGCCTATGAAGCTTCGGAGCTCTTTCATGGTGGTCGGTTTGGGAAACGCTGAAACGGCTGTAAGTTTGGCAGGGTCAGGATGAATGCCGTCTTTTGAAACCACGTGGCCAAGGATCGTAAGCTTTCGAGCGGCAAAATGGCACTTCTTCAGATTCAGTTGCAGCCCCGCGGCAGAAATACACGCGAGGACTTTCTCGAGGCGGGTCAAATGGGTTGCGAAATCAGTTGAAAAGACGACAATGTCATCTAAATAACAAAGGCAAACGTTCCATTTGAGGCCTCGAAGGATAGAGTCCATCATTCGCTCGAAAGTAGCCGGCGCGTTGCAGAGGCCGAAGGGCATGACCGTGAATTCGTAAAGCCCGTCGGGCGTGATGAAAGCTGTTTTCTCGCGATCGGCCTCTGCCATGGGTACCTGCCAGTATCCAGAGCACAGATCTAAAGAAGAGAAAAATTCGGCTCCCTGTAGGCAGTCCAAGGCATCGTCAATGCGTGGCAGCGGATAGACATCCTTGCGCGTGATTCGGTTGAGACGTCGGTAGTCCACGCAAAACCTGATGGATCCGTCCTTCTTCTTCACCAACACAACTGGAGAGGCCCAGGGACTGCTTGACGGTTCGATTATGCCCCGTGTCAGCATGTCGTCAACCTGTTCATTAATGGCACAGCGTTCGGTAGTTGACACACGATATGGACGCTGCCGTAATGGCGTCTCTTGACCGGTATCTATACGATGAACAACAGATGACGCTCGACCTAAGGAAGGCTGATTGTGGTCAAACGAGGCCCGAAAACGCTGTAGGAGCTTGATCAGCTGTTCCTGCTGCCCAGGCGTGAGGTTGCAATCAATGGACTTGCGGAATACATCCATAGGCTCATTAGCGTCAGCTGCGCGTGTAATGGCACAAGTCGGTAAAAATGGCTTGTCTGGATAGATCGGGTCTTCGAAAATACAATTTAAGGTCTCGAGGCTCCCCAGACACTCGCCGCGTAGCAGGATGTATGGGCAAGCAGAAACGTTGCACGCATAAAGTACCGCCGAACCATTGGAAAAGCTGATGACGGCAAAAGGGAGGATGATGGTTCGGTGTTGCACACCAGCTATAGTTGGCTGGAACAGGAGCGTCGAGTTAGTGGCAGCAGGGGAAAACACAGGCACTAGGACGGCGGACAACGGCGCGATGCGGACGTCAGCTGCGGCAAACACTTTCGAGGGACTTTGGTGGTCGATTTCAAGCCACGGATTCGTCAACGTGAGTTCAGCACGAGCGCAATCGACGAGGGCCTGATGGGTAGAAAGGAAATCCCATCCTAGTATGACGTCGTAAGATGAACGTGGGAGAACAACAAAGTTGACGGCATACCAAACATCTTGAATAAGAACGCGTGCTGTGCACTGAGCTGTCGGCGCGATGAAATGGGAGGTGGCTGTACGCAGAGCAAGATTCGTAAGCGGCGTTGTAACTTTCCTCAAATCGCGACACAGTTTTTCACTAATTACAGAAACGACGGCGCCTGTGTCGACAAGGGCACGTACAGCAACACCTTCTACTAGCACATCAATTTCGTTGGTCGGACAAAGAGGAGGTCTTAGAAAGTTCGATGACGACGCAGTTCTTGCCTCCGGAACTGCGGCTGTCAGTTTTCCTCTCGAGCGGGGCTCGTGCGCCGAAGCATCGGGGAGACAGATCGGCGACGGGGGTGGTAATGACCGACGAGAATCGACAGGGCGTCGTGGGGACAATGAGTCGGTGATAGGAGAAGATGGTCGCTGGGGATTCTGGGCAGCTCTGTAATTTGCAGAATTCCCATGGTCTGGAGGCTGGAAGTTGCGACGGCGACAGTAGCGTGCTATATGTCCCACGAAACCGCATGCGAAACAGATGGGTCGATTATCCAAGGTGCGCCATGGGTTAACGACAGAAGGTGCAGGTGGCGAAACGGGATAGGGTGCCGTGTATGTAGGCAGCGTCGTAGGGTAGGAGGACCTGGTGCCCCGGTATGCGCCAGAGACGGGTGGGGCTGGGGGTCTAGCAGCGACGGCAGCGTAGGTCAACGGCGTAGGGACGGGTGGCGATGGAGGCAGTGCCTGCGTGACCTGTGTCTCAATGACCTGGCGTAAACGTGGGTCTAACGAGGTCACTGGCGCGGATGCTTCGGCCACAAGAGAAAGCTGACGCGCAACTTCTTCACGAATGAATTGTTTTATGTGGGGCAGTAAGACGGTGTGATCAGCAGCGACGTCGTGCACGAGGGCGGAAACGTCGGCCGTATCTTCAGCGGCCCTGCGCGTCGAGACACGCTGCTTACGCAACTCGTCGTACTCCTGACACAGCTGGACAACATCGGTGACGGTCTGCGGATTCCTAGCGACGAGCATCTGGAAGGTATCGTCGTCAACTCCTTTCATGATGTGCTTGATTTTGTCGCGTTCGGTTAGAGATTCATCAACGCGCTTGCAAAGAGACAAGACATCTTCAATGTAACTTGTAAACGTCTCATCTCTGCGCTGAACTCGACTACGGAGACGCTGTTCCGCGCGAAGCCGGCGCACTGCGGGACGACCGAAGACCGCGGCGATGGTGGTCTTGAAGGCGGACCAGTTGGTGATTTCGCCTTCGTGGTTCTTGAACCAGAGGCTGGCCACATCAGCGAGGTAAAAGCGCACGTTTGTGAGCTGGTCGGAGGCGTTCCACTTGTTGGAAGCACTTACGATTTCATACTCGACGAGCCAGTCCTCAACGTCTTGTTCGTCGTTGCCGCGAAAAATTGGTGGGTCGCGTTGCCGAGGTACGCCAGTACAGTAGACTGTCGTTGGTGAGGCAGCTTGAGAAGGGCCAGGAGCAGTCATGGTGAACGGTGAGGGTAGCGTCCGATTGCGAAGTTCCAGGTTGATGGGAACCCCGGCTCCTCCACCACTTAAAATAGAGATGTTGTACGTCGAAAAAGGTTCAGACGCAGCTTGGCAAAATATGCTTTATCAGGCGGGTCTAGCTAATGGCGAGTGGCGTGCGCGAGCTACTACTGCAGCCACCGATCATCGTCGTCTTCTTCATTGCCAGCAGAGCGTCCGTTATTCAGATTCAATAATTCATTACAATATCAATATTGGTCAATATTCAGCACAGCTGAATATTGACCAATAGCTGCACAAAAAAATTTAGGCTGTCACAAAGAGTGCATCGTTTATGCAGGTGTGTGTTGATAATCAAAATGCGCTTCATCTTAAGAAAAACATGGGACAAAAGTGTCCTAAGGGAGCGCGCATCTTCGGCTAAACAAGCACACCTTTCGCTGTTGTCACCATCTTGGTGATGGTTTGCCGACAGCTCCGAGATGACACGGATGCCGCTAAAAATGCGTCTTTTACCGGTAACATGCCTATCGAATTCGCGCCGTCACTTTACATTTAATGTCATAGAAAGGCAGCTGTTCCCCATCGACATTCATGTATAACTCGCTCAAAAACATTGTGTTTGACTTGCTTGTACCTGCAAAGGTTGTCAATGAATCGCTCTCGGTTGTGATAAAAATCACACCGCGAAAACGTTTTTATAATCTTTTTAAACCTTCGAGGCAAGTCACAGGTGATGTTGCGCGTGCAGGGCGACCAGATAACAGCGCGTGCAGAGCCCGTGAACGTGCTGAGATAGCGCAGGCAGAAGGCGGGAGGGCAGTGCCGACCGAGCTTCTTTTGCTAGAAAGGCGGTGAAACGCACGCGGCGCAGCGCCCCCTGGCCGTGGTTGGGAGGCCTATATGTATTGGGCAGTTTTTTTGGACACGCTTCGACAAGGCAAAGTCTTAGTCTGGAATGATGCGTTTATCTAATGAAGAACGTGCGAATATGGTTCTCGCCCTCGGCCGAGTGAACGCAAACACGAGGGAGGCGGCAAGATTATGTCGAAGATGAAACCCAGGATATCTGGTAAATAGTTCGACACTGGTGCGAAATTAGGAACGCTCAAGGAGACAGACACGTTCAAAAAGCAGCGTCAGCGCACAAAAGGTGTAATTTAGTATGTCAAAACAGACATTCTTGCTTACATGGCAGCCCATCCCCACGCAAGCGTGTGCGACGTGACTGCTTTCACCAGCGTTTCCGGCAGTAGCGTTTGGCGCATACTGATGGGTGGGGGAATTCACCCATACCATGTTCACCTGCATCAAAAGCTGGAAGACATGCAAAACCGTCTTCATTTCTGCTGCAACTGGATACTCATACAGGAAGAAGGCAATCCAGGCTTCCTGAAGAACATAAACTTATCCGATGAAGCTCGCTTCTCACGCAGTGCCTGATCAATGTTCACAATGGTCATTAGTGAAGCGCTTCAAATCCTCACACAGCTGTCACAGTCACAACCCCAGGTGCAGTGGTCTTTCAGTGTTTGGTGTGGCGTTTACGACAGCAAAATTATGGGCCCAGTCTTTTTCAATGGAATACTCAACGCAGAATGCAACATGAGCGAAATACTAAATGCCCCACAGAGCGACTTCACCTGCAACCTTCTTTAGCACAGCTTGGGAATATCTGGTTGCAGCACGGCGGAGCTCCTCCGCACAGTGGCGCGCGGACTCGAACGTGGCTTGATCGAGAATTTCCCTTGAAATGATTCAGACGTCTTGGACCTGTAGAGTGGCCCGCAGGATGCCCAGATTTGACTCTGCTAGATTTATTTTTATGGGGATACATGAAAGACTACATCGACACCGTAGCGACGACAATGCTCACAAGACTGAAGTCTAAAATAGGAGATGTATGCCGCATTATTACATCACGAATGCTTCGAAACCCGACAGAAAACGCATGTGCTGACTCGATGCAGATTGCGTATAGGGGCTGATGGAGGGAGCAGCCCCTATACACTATCCTCGTCTCATGAATACCACTCCTCATGAAGCACGCTACGTAACGACGTCCCTTTAAAAGCGCTTCGGAATTACGCTGATCTCTTTCCAAACACCTAGATTTTCTACTATTTAAGATTTAGCTATAAGAGCACAGAACACTTTTTTATATTTGTTCTGTTTATTTATACGCGCTGCGCTTTAACAGACGGGTACTAAACATTAATTTCTAAATGAAATACGAGCAATGAACTTTTGAACCCACCGCCAATCGTGCCGTATTCCTTGCAAGCAAAGTATACAGTAGAGCTACCGCATGCTGTAAACGATGAAATATGACAAAAAAAAAAACTTCTGGAGTAATTACTTTTTAAGTTCTTATATTCTTCCCTTATCAAAGCGTTACCCTCTCCCCTACCATAATGTTTATCGTTTGGACGACATGAAAAGAAAAGAAAAGAGTAGAAAAGAAAAAAGCCTGCGCTACGCGAAATGCTGCCTCCCGTTTTGTATCGCATTGCACGTGGCGGCCGATTTTTCGACGATGTTTATTGTCTTCGTTTTTTTTCTCACCCACCCCCTGTCCTAATTCTAACCATCCAACCATCGCTTAAAGTCTGTCGTAGGCGCCAATAGCCTGTTCAGGCGACCTTCGTGCGAGAGAAGCCTTTGCTGATTCGTTCAACTTAACTTTGAGGGCAGTCGAATCGCCGCGCGTTAGGCGGTAATCCCATGGTATATTTTTTGAAGATTCGGCGCTCTTTGAACAAACCATGGAAAAAAATTAACCAGCGTGTTTATCTTACCGTACTTTGAAAATTTTGTTATTTCTGGATAAGAGCTACAAGTCTTGTAATGAATATTTTCTGTATCGTCAGCATTTAAAAAGTTCATTAGGAATTCTTTGTTTATTCCCGTGCTTGGCAGATAAAAAATATTCTGACGTGCTATGTATAGCCAAGTATAAAACTGCGTTAGCTGATGACCCGTATCACTCATCTTTAATTTTTTATTGCTTAGCATTTTAGCTGAAACATCCTGTATTACGTTTGTCCTAATAACTACCCACAATAGAGCTTCTTCAAGCACACTAGTCCCACCAACAGGTGCGCAAAGACTTATTAGAACAGTTGGTACACGGCAGCAGTCACCATGACGAGCGCGCGGGCCTCCCGCTTCAACTTTCCGTTTGCACCGTGCCAGCGCTTTTCAGAATAAGGGAACTCGGCAAGGTGTGATAAATTATGCGTTATTCACTTACAAACTTAGGGTTCGGGGGCGATGGCATGTCTACGATTTGCACTGCGCTCAGTTCCACAGGCTAATTGGCTCAGAAGCGTCGGGGGATCATTAGTATAATTGTCCTTCGGCGTCAGTCCACCTTCCGCATAAATAGAAAAAAGAACACTACAACTTTGTTGCCTAAAAGGTGCAAGCACTGTCTACAAGTTCACGGATGCATTAAAAATCTATGTCCTTTGACGCTGCTTACGAGTAAATTGTGTGGTTCTGGTATATTTAAATAATTCTTTAGAATTGGGTGCAATTTCGGAAATTAGATGCATTGACTAGACAATTGCATGCCGCTCACAGCCTATACGCATCACGAACTTCCCGTGGCGCTGTAACTGCAGGTTGGAATAAAGCCTTCTGGGCCAAAAGAAAGAAGTATAGGACAAGGAAAAACATATGCACACCGGCTACTATGACTCACGACTGAAAGGTTATCGCACGTTTAAGCAAATAAGGGGGTGCATCGCGGATGTCGTAAAAAGGTACTAAAAGACTAACAACCGATGCGCGTGTTTACTGTCAATCAATAAATTTAACTATCTTGTGTTGTAGCGATAGCGAAGGTTAACTAACTTGAATAAAGTGTGGTGTAATTTTATGATATGTCTCTGACATTTCTCGTCTGGTCTGGTTAGGATGACTCTGCAAGATTACCAGGCCTTCAAAGATAAAATTGCGTTTGCATGACCGAATATAAAAACTGCGATGACATGGCTTCATTCAATAAATTTGGATGCTCTCTGAGGCACATGTTGTTATATCAACCAGTCTCACCGATATATTTATGTGAACAGAAGAGGAGTTCGGTTAGCAACACTTGAACAACAATTGAACAATTGGTATGCCTCTCATAGCCCTTTTCTCTGCCTACTCCAGACCCCTGCGACCTTTTGTGCTCTACGGAAGAAGTATTACTAAGCTTATGGTGCGGAAAACGTTACCCTCACACCTCGTATCTCTTCCCAAATTTCTTTCAGACTGCGCAAAACGAATGCATATAAGAACTGCAGCAATCCTGGTTTCTTCGAAGAGGAAGGTTGTCCGAATTAATCTTTGTCTGCAGTGCAAAGGAGCTGTTCACAAATCGATGCGATATGATATAGGCAGGACACCGCGTCTTTTTGCAGCTGGAAACTATTGAAAATGTAATGTGCCCAAGTTTTTTCTCTTTTTTTTCGCCGAGCGTAAGTCATTCTTCCTCATTGAACAACATTTGAATGCGCCAACGGGAAATTCAATTGTGGTTTCACTCAATGTGCAATATACTGCAAGCAGATATGATCCGCTGAGACAATTAAGTATCTTATAAGAAAGCACAAATTATTAGAGTAAGGCCTCTCGCACATGAATTCTAGCTCCATCCCTTCGTCTTTAAACAAATTGAGAATATGTTTGTTTTCCCTTTTCCTTTATTATTTAAAAAACTCTATAGCCGTAACACTTCTCTCCCGTCTTGTGTCAATGGCACAGTCAAGCCGCGATGGTATTAAAAGCCATAGCACTTTATCAGCTGTTCATCTTTGATTAACTATGAATTCAATGTTCGATCCTACATTCCTGATGATAGAATGTTTTGACCACATATATCGGTACGTAACAACTCGCATGCCGCTGAACTTCTATGTTCAACGTACTGCACTCATTCAGTGATATCTACACTGATATCGTTATTCATTTCCCATTCTATGCGTAGATATACATGCAGGTGTGTTCGGACTCTGTTCTTCGGTAAGAAATGCATTTTATGGTGTGATGACGTGCATACTATAAGTACCGATCGTAGGTGCATTCGAGGAACTCTTGGCTATTGTTTACCGAGCCATAGATGTGATATTTACTACCTTGTAATAAAGGAAGACGGTCAACAATGCAACCGAAATTGGCGTTTTACGGACGTGATGCTTGCATAGGGTTTTTTTCCAAAGCAACGCACTCGTGGGGATCTGGGGTAAAATGCGCGACTGATATGGAAAATACCTAGTTTTGATTTCAGCAAAGGCCATGTCTTAGTTCGTTGCTTCCATCAAGATATTTCGCCAATCAACAACACTGCCGACGCAGGCACCGCATTTTATGGGAAATTGACTCCGTCACGCTATATTCATTACAGTCTCAGAATCACCTGCCACGCGAGCCCACATATCACGGGCCAAGGTGTTCGGTTGTGTGCCACACGTTTCTGGGTAAAAGGATTCCATGACATACGTGACAGCGAAGTCATGTTGCTTATACCATGACCTGCGAATACTGTTCGTGGTACATCGAAGTCTTCTTACGCGAATTTCACTCCGCACATAGTTACGGTATCGGCCACACGAGCAGCGATATATAGCCGATAGAATGCAAATGGTGAAGGTGCCTTTGGTTCACTAAGAAATCTTTACAATCAACAAATGCAAATAAAGCAAATCAAACGGTCTTTATGAAATGTCAAAGCAACAACTTTAGCGTGTGCTCTGAGCATTAGCCTAATGAACTTTCTTTACGATCGAGGTTGAGCCAGCTACATTACAACAATCTTGCTATACTTGAAAAGGCGGGATTTAGTCACCGCTCGCACAAGGAAATACATGACCCGTTATTCAGTATTTTGTATCGACAAATTTACATGCCCATGCTTGCACTAAACTTAAGAAAAGTAATACGTATGACCGTAGCCGTTCCACCTGCGTCCTCGCATGCGATTTTTTAACTGTTTTTGCTCATGGGGAAAAAATATAAATATGAGAAATCTGCGTGATGCTTCAGCTTACACTGAAAAAAACTTGCGCAGAGACTGCGTCGGCAGTATTTTTTTCCTTTAGTGACCAGCATTAAATTACCCTTGATGATGGATGGATCAAGCTGAAATAACCAAAACCGACAGAGTAGTCAGATTAGTGAAGACTGAAGAATGCAGAAGTATTTATTGAATGAAAGGAAGAGTTGTAAAGAGGAAGACTTGAAGAAGCAAGCATATTCTAGGGCCCACTTGATAAACTTCAATTGAGTGCAAAAAAAACGAGGCCATGTGCAAAAAAAAAGCTAAGCATCAAAGCACCGTTAGTCTCCACTGTGCCCTTCATAATTGACCACCGGTGGTGTGTGCCCTCTCTCCAAAGTAGAAAACCGAGAGAAGACTTACGCAATAGTTTTCAGTCCTATCTGATCACTTAATGCATAGTCTTTGCTATTGATACGAGTCTCTGCTCCACAGTTGCTAGAATGATGAAAAGTCTCTCCCGAAGACCAGCATATCGCCACAGACGCGCAATTTAACACTGATTGAGTTAAGGCCGCAGCGTTCTGTCGATTGGAAATAATGCTGCTCTATAAAAAAACACACTGTACCACTTTCCCGTAATCGTTGCCATGATGGAGGTCACTGCTGCAGCACGGGACACGGCTGCGGCCACTGCAGCAGACGTGAAGCCGCCGCCGGCGCCCTGAACCACGCCCGGGTACCGCAGCTTCTGTTGCCTCCAACGTGGACATCACCTGAAGAAGAACTCAACGCTCTGGACCACGAAAAAAATAGTGGAACTGTTCTCTCAAACTGGAAAGACTCGCAGACTACCAGTAAAACGAGCCTTGATGGTGTCTGTGTCCAATTCTCACCCATGCCGAGTACTAGGAACCGGTGCCTTGATTGCGTCCGCGTGAAACTCTCATCTTCGCCAAATAGCAGGAAACGAAAACCTGATGGCGCCTGTTTTCAACTCTCATCCTCGCCGAATGCCAGGAAACGGGGCCTTGATGGCGTCCGCGCGGGCGTCGCTCCTGCTTAGGTGGTTGATACTTGGGTTGCCATTACAGAGCGGGTCTGAGGAGTTCATCCTGGAGGCGATGGAACCGCGTACCTCTTCAGCATTCCTTTCAGGATGTCAAAATAGCCCAAGACACAGGCACCACCCAGTATGGCTTCGCCGAACACGGCCATGATCACGTAGAGGCCATCGCGGTTGACGACGACGACGGGAATGCTTGCCCGCGTCTCCAGCTCCGACTCCTTAGTGGCCGCTCCTAGCCACGCCCTGTGAGCCTAGGCGGGCTACGAAGCCATGGCCCCGGGTCAGATGGTAGACGAGCCAGGAGCAGCGGCAGCCATCCTCGCCGACGGCCCAGAGTCGAGTGCCTCGTCAGCGTTCCCGCTCCTCGAGGCACGGGCCGAATTCTCGCGCTTGCTTGCTTATTCCTATTTTGTGCCTCTTACCCACTAAAGGGGATTGGACAAAA
This sequence comes from Rhipicephalus annulatus, assembly GCA_013436015.1. NCBI lineage: Eukaryota > Metazoa > Arthropoda > Arachnida > Ixodida > Ixodidae > Rhipicephalus > Rhipicephalus annulatus. The sequence continues at coordinate 1,203,252 of WOVY01009330.1, forward strand.
AGCCGGCAGTTATTGTAAGTGAACAGTTCACGACTATGAGGGCTATAAAAAGATGGTTACTTTTTTTTACAAGAAGATAATATTTTGATACAACGTGAAAAAATAAAAAGTGAAAAAAGGTAAATAGTAGAACAGTTCGAATAACTGAGGCATAATCATAATGCAAAATTCTTCAATAGGTTAAGCCAATGCAGTGTATATATTGATGAAATACGAAATTTAAGCTTGGTTAGCAATAATAGAGAAATGATAAATAGCTCAGCAAGGTATTCTTTTTCTATCTCATAGGAATTTGTAGAGGACCCCGCAGATGTTCCAGTCGCTAAAGTCTTGATATATAATATATCATTACACGATATGATATACAATATATATAGCAGCTTGATATACAATATATTGGGAGTACGAGTGGAATTCTCAGTTCTTAAAATAAAATTTTGAAACATATTTTACTTTGAGTTTTCATACAGTTGCGTATTAGAAGGAAATGTTCGTTATTTTCAGGTTAGTTACAGCTCGCGCTGTATCATTCTTTCGGCTATATCGTCTCCTTTTTCTCGGTTGCTTACCACAGAGGATAAAAATTCGTTTCAGGCGTGTTTCTGGAAACCGGCATAGCCCAAATAGTTCTTAACTTTTTTTACAACTAGAAGCATGTAAGCATGGATCAGCCGTGGTTAATATGGCCCAATAGCGGCCTGTGTTTTTACTATTTTCAGTCGGGTGGGTGGATTCATAGATGCTAAGTGTCTACTTTATAACGGGGGTCCGACTTGTGTGTGACTAATGAAAGCCGTACAAAGGTTAAAAAAATAGGCAGAGCCGTGTGCAAAGTCCTCTCCTAGCAATTTATGAAAAAAAAAGCGCAACTCGACCTGGCATCCAACGCTGGGCGATCGCTGACGGACATGCATTTGGAGGCGTTGTTGATGATGATGATAATGATGATGATAATGATGATAATGTTTCTTCACATATGGCTCGCACCCAAAATAGTGATTGGATGATATTGCTTCATGTATGAATAAATGAGAATATTGTTCACGCGAAATCTTCAATATCTAGCGTATCATATAATGATTCGTTGTGATCTTTGTCTTTCCTAGAAATCATTGTGACCTCCATCGTGTCACTCTTTGGCTGATGGCAATCACCCTTCTTCTTCCTCGTTTTGTTTTTGGTGTCGTTTTTTCAGGGCAAAATGTTTTTCGAATATCAATTATAACCTTACTAGATGGTAAAAGTACAATTTATAAGTGAGATAAATAATGCTCGATGGGGCACCAATTCGCACAGATGATGCACATGCATCTCTTAGGAAGATGTGTATGACAACTCTTAAAAAGCAATGCTGGCTGATGGGTGGAGATATTGAAAGCAACGCTGGTCCTGACTTGAAGGAAATCGCCAGACAAATTACTGAAACAGCTTCGGACATTGAATATATCAAAGAAAATCGTCTAAAGCAGATATAGATGGAGAGCTTGATGTCATTACGAAACTTGAAGCTGAAGTTCTTGCATGCCATGAGCGAATGGATGGCATGAATAAAGCAAATAAAAGCCGCGAAGGGAGAATAGATGACCTGGAAAATCGCAGCAGAAGGTTAAACCTTATAGCTTATGGTATACCAGAAGCGGAAGATGAAACTAGCGAAGTGCTTGCAGAGGTCATAAACGGGAAAATACTCACAAATACCCTTGAACTCGAACCTGTGGCCATAGAGCGCATTCATCACGTAGGGAGAAGTGGACCAAACAAAACGAGGCGAGTCATACTTATATTACTTGACGAAAGAAGTAAAAATGTCATACTCCTAAACGGCTTCAAGCTGAAAAATGCGGATTATTCGATAGGAGAAGACTTCTCATGAAAACTTAGAGAAAGCCGCAAAAAACTCAGGGACATTGCTAAGCAAAACCGTGAAAACAAAGACAAGGTGTTGTTAGTTTACAACAAGCGGTTCATAATAACCGTGTACATCTGGGTTGACGAAAAGAATGACCAAGTTGAAATAAGAAAGCATTCAAAAATAGCTCAAAAAAGAGACGAGAGCGTAAAAGAAAGGAAGGAAGGATGCGTACCGTCCAGGATCTTGTCAAAACAAGCGCAAAAAAAACTCTGCTAAACATAAACGCTCGAAGTATTCAGAATAAGGTACAGTCATTTGAAAACTTGGTGCTCGATCGTGAACCAGATATAGTAGCAATGACTGAAATAGGGCTCTCCTCGCCCATCTCGAGTGATGATATTACTCCCCCAAACTATGTACTCGTTCGGAAAGACAGGCAATCACGTGTTGGAGGCGTACTCTTAGCTAAAAAGAAATATATACCACTGGTCATTCTGCCAGAGGTAACTGATGCCGAGGCAGTTTTTTGTAAGATTAATGCGAATGGCACAAGTATGCTCGTGGACGGTATCTGTCAACGATACCTTCAACGGACATGATTGCATTATTGTGGACATGATTGCATTATTGCGATACAAAAATATTCGCAGCAGCATGCTCGAAACTGCCGTGTCATTCTCCTGGGTGACTCTAACCTTCCAGACATTAATTGGTCTACCATGCAGTACACATCAAAGGCTTCAGAAACCCTTCTCGACGTGATGTTAAACTTTCACCTTTGCCAAATCGTGGAAAGCCCCACAAGGGAGCAAAGCGAGTGTACGAGTATACTCGACCTAGTTTTGCTAAGCAGTAATTTTCTATTAGAATAGCTGAAGGTTGAACTAAAAGTAGAAATATCCGACCATAATATTCCAATGTATATTTTACCTCTAGCTTATAAAGTATCAGTTAAAACTGCTGCCTAAGCCACAATCAATTTCGATAAAGCTGACGACGACCACATACAAAGATATCTAGCTAATGAATACCAAGAGTTTTTGGCCATGGCCTCAGATCCTTTCACTGATATAAATGCTGTCTAGTTGCGCTTTAAAGACATACTGTCACACTGTGTAAAAAATTTTATTCCGGTCAAATTAAAAAAAAAGACATTGAAATATAACCCGTGGATTTCTCTTGAAGTAATACACGCGAAGTGCCCACTCAAAAGATTACGGAAATTTAACAAAGCTCCCGGAAATGACTTATGTAGCTCCGCCAGACTTGCGCTTGCTGCAAAAAAGTTTAAACAAAAATCCAAGGAAGCGAAACACCACTATTTTAATATTGTACACCCTAGCTTTCTCAAAAGTAATCAACAAAGATTTTGGAACCAGTTTCGCCGAGAGAACACGCTCACCAATCAACTAAAGTCACTTGAAAAATTTGATAAAGCCAACAGTTATAACCAGTTCTCTCATTCAGTTTTTACAAGAGATAATGGCGTCATGCCGGACTCGGTTCCACGCGCGGTGTCTGTGATTGACCGTATTGTTATCACAGACACTGGTGTTCTTAATCTTCTGCTTGCTTTAGATACTAAGAAAATGTGTGGTCCGGATAATATACCTAACCAATTTCCGAAAAAGATTCGCAGAATGGTGTAGTAGATATCCCGGCAGTATTTTCCGTTAAACACTTTCAACATCAAGACTACCAGAAGATTAGAAAATAGCTAAAAAATTCCAATTTAAAAATTGGGAGATAACTCTACTGAATCCAATTTCAGACCGATATCTTTAACTAGCATGGTATGCAAACTACTCAAGCATATAGTCTTAAAACAGTTAACAACTTTTTTCGAACACAAGCGCATGCTGTCCCCCAACCAGCATGGATTTCGTAGGCAATTATCGACCACGACACAGCTGACTGAGGTCATACATGATCTTGCGCTAGGTATTTACAACAACAGCCAAAGGACATAATATTACTGGACTTTTCAAAAGCGTGTCATTGCGTTTTTCACACCATGCTAATCGCTAAACTACAAAACATTACTGGGGCGGAGAAACTGTTGCTTGAGTGCGTGAGTTTTTGTCTAATAGGTCTCAGTTTGTTGTTGTCGAAAACATTGCATCCGATATTGTACCGATTACGTCAGGGGTGCCCCAGGGTTCCGTGCATGGGCCCTTGTTATTTCTCGTGTATATCAATGACATATATACTAATATAGACTGTAAAATGAAGTTATTCATGGATGACTGTATAATGTATAGAGAAATTAGAAATCACCGAGATCCCTTTTCGCTCACCAAATCCCTCTCTGCTATTTCTGAATGGTGTTCTAATTGGCAGATGAAAATCAAAGTGAAAAAATCAGCTTGCATGACGATAATGACGAAGAGAGAGCCATCAAACTTTTGCTATACTCTAAATTGCACTGCTCTGAGCATAGTACACAAACCTAAATACCCAGGCTTAATATTACGTCTGACTTAAAGTGGGACGATTGATTAGAAACATTACTTCATCTGCCACGTAAAAATTATTTTTTTTCTTCGCAGGTCACTTCAAATGGCAACCTTGCCAACAAAGCTCCCAGCCTACAAAACATTCGCCAGGCCTATCATTGAATACAGAAGTACAGTGTGGTTTCCTCACACTCGCACAAGCATAAAAAAAATGATACAGTACAGAGGAAAGCCGTAAGATTCATTCACAACAAATATAAACGTGAACACTCACCCACTAGTCTGCTACCTCTTTCTGAAATTCCTACGGTAAAAGTACCAGCAACGCAGGCACGTCTAAAATTTCTTTATGAACTCCTGCACTATTATTTAAAATAGACATTTCAAATTACGTGTGTTATTCACAAACACGAGCCACAAGACACAAACATACACACATTAGTACAATACAAGTGCAACACTGATATGTAAATATTTTTTTTTTCCGGTTGCTATTCGCGAATGCAACCTTCTGGCCCCTCACATCACCTACACTGAGTCACTGTCTCAGTTTGAGTTAGTTTGAAAAGAATTTTTAGCTTTTTGAATACCCAGTCACAATGATAATGAAACCAGTATGTAATACTTGTATGTTCTGTAAACAGCCATGTAAGTGGCCTTATTGTTAAACTTGCCATTTTTGTAGGCACTTCTATTTTGTTTTTATGTTGTGTAAATATTGGTAATGTACAAAGTGCCAGGTTGATGTTGCTTTTATGTTGTGTATTACAGTTTGTTTACTATGAAGACCAATCATAGCATCGGTACAGAGTGCCCACCTGCTATGGTCTCTGAAGAGACAGGCAGTATTGCAAATAAATAAATAAATAAATAAATAAATAAATAAATAAATAACGACAGCAAGATAAGTTTAGGCGAGATGGAAAGTCTCCTGGTCGGTAACGAACAAGACAATGATTCAAAATTGACAGGAAACAAAAAATATGAAATAAATGATGTTTCGAATACATCACGAAAGTCTTGATCACACGGAGCACCAAGCGAGAAATCGTCCGTTTACATTTTACTTCAATCGTGGTGTAGGGAACTTACATACGTACGATAGTGGGTGGCTGCCATCGTCATTGTGACTAATTGTGCGCGCAGTGGAAAAAATAATGATTCGTTGCAAGCACTACTCATAAAAAAGGACTATGAAGTGATTAGACTTCGATGCACGACCCTTGACGATTACTTGTTCCCAGGAGGATGTGCTGCTAGGCGTGGTCGGCTCAAAGAGCCAATTTCAACTCTCCTAACGAAAACGCAATTGGCATCAATTTATAGACATTTGTCATGTGACTATTTAGTTCTTTTCCTGCGTGTTTTTTTATTTTTTTTAAACTTTCCTCTTCTCTTCTTTCTTTTTTTCCTTAGTTTCTCAATATCTCCCTTTAACGAAGGAGCGGGCAGGGGTTGTGCCCTTATAGTGGGCAGTCGACAGCCTGTTCCCTCCCAGTTTTCTCTGCCTTCGCGTTTTCTAAGTACTGAAACCAAATAATAATAGAAAATAGTAATCTTCCTGTTCTCTCGATAGTTTTCTGACCTCTGACGTGTTACTGATTGGCTGATGCAAACACCCTTTGTTTGTTTTCTCTAATATCAGTTATAGCCTACTTGACGGTAAAAGTACAATATATAAGTGAGATAAATAACACACATTCGGGCAGCGAGTTGCAAAGAAGATGCATATGCATAACGACAGCAAGATTATGTTAGACCTGATTTGACGTCTTCTGGTCGGGAACGTACAAGATAACAGTTGCAATCGAACACAAACCAAGAAAACGTTATGAAAATCAATGACCTTACGAATGCCGCACGGAAGTCTTGATCCCATGAAGTATGAAGCAAGAAATGTTGCGCTTACATTCAACTTCAGTTGTGGCGTATGGAACGTGCATATGTACATGTTTGGGTGGCTGCAGTAGTCATTGTGGATAATTGTGCGTGCAATGGTTTGGATCATGAGATATTCCCTAAAAATGCAAGTTCGTATTTCACTTTTCTACACTATGTTTCTGTTATACCAGTACATGGTGCGCTTCTTCTGCGTTCTCGGACAGAAATTTGTACGATTCTGTTTTTTTTTAACACGAAAATGTTCTAAGTCGTGATCTACCCAGATTGCCATGGCGTCTTTCCGTCACGCAAGTACGTCAGCAAAATCAACGCGACCACACGACAAAGAAAACAAAAAATTAAGAAGTTTATACCTGGGAGTCGAACCCATAATCTCCGAAGTCCCCAGCGACTGCCGCCGGGTTCTTAACCCTGTAAGCCACCACCCAAAGCTCAAGGAAAGCTATGTGAGCGCGCTTTTATGATATTCACAGTGCTCGTGCTCGCAGGATTGTATTGTTGTCTGGCAACTGAAAACAAGAGATATTCGTGGCTACCTCCATTAGCTCAAGCAACGCACCAGTGCTACTAGTGTCCCATTCAGCAGATTTATTAGAGGTGTAATTTTGACAACGTTTTTACACACCACGATCAGGCGGTTTTAACCCCAGCCTCACCGACAGCCTTCGTCCGTATCGAAACATAACTCTCCAACAATCACTTGACTGTCGAACTAGTTTCGTGCTCCCTTTGTAAGAACACATGGCCGGGCTAGAGGGAACATGCGAGGCGTGTATAATTTAAGTTCACGTTTTACGGTGGTATGAAGGAGTGCATAACAGGAGCAGTGTTTATTAGGTTCTTGTTATTCTTGTTACTCCCTGAACTAAGGCGGGCCGACGGCTCCCGTTGAGAAGGGCTCATTTTCATTGAAATAAACAAAGGAGAGGTTGAGAAAACCAGCGCCTCTTTTATTTTATCCATGCCAGCTGTAGATGCGCCCGATCGAGTCGTTTACCACGCTCTGCTCTTGCTCTTTCCTGTTCTATCCCATCGCCTGGCTTTCGCGTGTGTTTAGCGTCATAGGGAAGAAAACCTAAATTCCCTTGATATGGAGAATGTAACGACACTCTCCTCCACGTGCGCGTTTTCTTCTCAATTCTCCTTTCCCGCTTCCCGTACTCGGGGCGCGCGGCGCTATTTTTCACCGACGCTTCCGCGGGTGCGCCGCAGAATTCAATTGAGGCGGGTTATTTGCGGCAGCTTGCGCGCCACTGTAGTAGCAAAGCTTTTTAAATGGTGATAATACATTTTAAACACCGAGACTACTGTTTATCAAAAGATTAGCTTCGTCCAAAGTTCGTATAAGTGGGGCAGGCTAATAACGAAAAGTTTTTATGGGTAGTTCTACGATGCGGATGTTTTTTCTGCCGCATGGTAACATGCTGTACGTTTGCATCTGATGTAGTTCCGCTTGGGGCGTGTTCGTCTGTTTTCGGATTTTTTTCGTGCTTGTGCGCCGCTATAGGACAGATGTACTTACAGCGTCTTTTATTGCGATGACTTCATGGATGACGAGTTCTCTAGCCATGTGTTCGTCTTCTCTGCGTGAAAATAGCTTTGCGCAGTGGTGTCCAAAGTTAAGAAGGCTTTTGAGCAATATCAATGGAATTAGGTGTCACCAACAATAACTAATCTGCCACAATAACAAAGGCATAAGATAATAATAGATTAGAACTTTTCTTTAACGTTTTTGTCAAAAAAACTAGCCATCGGATTACTTGTAAGAGGAGAAACTCTGCACCAGGAATGTCAGCAATCGTATACTGCGCCTTGATAGCAACCAAAAAATCCTGACCGGAATGACTGATCCCAGTCAGAAGTACCCATGTGACACTGGCCTAAACGCTAATATATTTCCTTATAGGGGAATGGAAGTCATGCTAATGCAGGCGTGACCAAAACGATTGCGGCCTTGGTCTCCTAGAAAATGGCCCACTCGCTATCACCGTGCTATGGCTTTTTTTTGTCGTTGCGCCTCTGCATTTTTTAGGGGCGAAGCTCCATAGGGCGTGGGCTGTGCGTCCCCTATAGCCTGTATGTAGCCACCTCTAGTTTAGTTCTTGCAGTGTTCACTAGATGGCGGTACCGTCTCCTGTATGTAGCCACCTCTAGTTTAGTTCTTGCAGTGTTCACTAGATGGTGGTACTTGTAGCTGATGATGAAAAGATGCAAGATGTTATAAACTAGAAAGCGGTACTTGTAGTTGAAGAAAGACGCGAGATCTTATAAAATAGGAATGATGTCACATATGGCGCGCGTCATTGGTTGAAGGCAATCGTTCGATTTAGTGCGGCGACGTACGCTAGGGGGAGCGATGTAATCAAGTGGGCAAAATGTACAGATTATTCAGGGTTTACCAGGTTTACCTCCGGAGCTTCGCCCACTCATCATCATTCACTTTGTGGATATGGCGGAATTTTTTTTATTTTTTTTCGATGTACCGCATCTCTTTCACGATTTTCGTGAGTTGACTCCCCCCTCAAAAAATTACAGATAACAAAATAAATCTTCTTCCGCAAACAAGCGCCAACGTGTGTCACGCTTATTCATTCATTCATTTGTTTCCTCCAAGAAACGTTCCCGTAAACAAATCTTAACAGTCACAAAAAGCGTGATGAAGAAGCTGGGTCTCCCCATGTAATTTTTCGCACCGAAAGCGGACTACAGTGGTGCATGAGCTGAATATTTTTATTTATTTTATTTTTTATTTAGACATACTGCAAATGAGCATTTTGGTGCAGGCAGGAGGGGCATAAGAACATCAAGTGATTCGTAACAGCAAAAAACAACATGTGTCCCTACGCTAACAGAGGTGACATGTCTTCGAAGCATTCACAAAAAATAACAACACATTTGAACACTCTAATCAATAAGTAGATAACGTTCACGCGAGATAGCAAAATTGTCAGCCAAAAAATCACATGAGGCAGTGAGTTGCATCAATCAACAGTTTTAGGAACATAACTCTATTTGTAAGCATCAGTTCGTGCAAATATGGGTGCCAAGGACCATTCATGTTTACGGTGGGTATTCGTAGCAGTGGCTGGCTGAATGCAACAAGGTACATTTAGGACAACATTCCCTGACATTATGTTCTATAAAAATGGTAAACGATTTAACTTTCTTCTTGTTTCTAACAAATGAATTTAGCATATTGATGAAAACTTCACCTTGACGGAACGCACGAATAGCCAAAAAAAAAATCACAGCATATCCGCGATGTGAATAATGAACAGTGAGGCAAAGCGTGCGGACAGATGGAGCAACGAACGCATGGACCTAGCGGCGGGCCTAGTGGCGCGTTTCAGAACAGTAGAAATCAATATTTCGCATTATTATCTCTCTCATTAGATGTTTCATCATGCAACAATCACCCCGAGGACGAACTTCATGCCCTTTCTTTCAATTTTGAGACTTCCATTATTTGCCATCAAGTGTATTCTCTGTGGTCATCTATAGCTGCTAGTGATAACAAAAATTGCTGGTAAGATGTGTTAAAGCTGGTGCTTCACACTGCTTCATTTACAGAGCTTGCTGAGACGGGAGTGGTCGCGGCTTAAGGAAGAGCAAAAAGAGTGAGTGAAGCTTGCGTGATACCACTCTGTCGTTGAGAGATTATTCTGAGACCTGGCGCCATTGTAGCTCTTCGTCGAGGCTCGCGCAATAACCTTTTAACCACGCGTGACTTTACCACTGCAGATCTGGCACTGCTTGAAAAGGGGTGAGCAGGACAGTGGATCTTCTTAGCTCGGTACATTTAACGTGATACCAATAAATAGCCTTAGAGGGGCCCCGCAAAACTTTTTGAGCATGGTCAGAAAACGCTGCCGATCGGTAGTACAGGCACCCGACTAACGCGAGCCAAATAATATAGCGCAGTACGCGGTATGGCATTCGCAATAAAGTATCAAATCAGCTAAAGATTGCTTTCTATTTTCTCGAAAAATGACGTAATACGTTCAAAAACCACTCTAAAAAGCCCATTTATCCGCCATTGGCTAACTTGAACATGGCGCACTCGATCGTTACAAAGATCACCGCGGGACCCCGCGACTTGCCCCGCGTGCGCGCGCGCGATTACATTGAAAAAGCTGCGCGTTAAAAAAAAAAAACAAAATATGCTGAAGGTCACCAAGCGCGACTGACGTATTTTCTTTGCGCCTGCCGTCCCTCCATGCTTAGCTTCAAGCGCTTTCGTGGGAACGAGTGAAGAGAGAATGGAATTGAAGTATATGACAGAGCTTTGTAACTATACTCGCACTGCACGAATCAAAAATTTTGCGGCGTTGAATTCGTGAGGTAATAAGCTCTTTCAGTGAATTCATTCCATGGTTACTAGAAAATAGTGTTTCAGGGCCCCTTGAGCGAGATAGTTTATCTCTCTCTCTCTCTCTGTGTGTGTGTGTGTGTGTGTGTGTGTGTGTGTGTGCGTGTGTGTGTGCGCGCGTGCGTGTGTGCGTGTGTGTGTGTGTGTGTGCGCGTGTGTGTGCGCGTGTGTGTGTGCGCGCGTGTGTGCGCGCGCGTGTGTGTGTGTGTGTGTGTGTATGTGTGTGCGCGCGCGCGCGCGCGCGCGTCAGCAGGTGGGAGAGGGCGGGGGGGGAGTTCAGTTCAGGTGGAACGAAAAGGGTAGTGAAATGGTAGTGCTGTTCATTTCACATCGAAACATTAAGCAACAGCGTATGACATGGTGTTCAATATACAGGGTGTTTCAGCTAAAAAGCACAAAACAATAAAAACAAAAATGAGTGCTGCGCGTCTCTAGGTAGCGCAGTATTGTTCTTAGCTGTACGTAACAGGTCAGAATATTTAGTTTGATCCACCAAGTGCAATATTTATTAAAGATTGATTATTAGAATTTTAAATACTGATAGAGAAAAAAATTCAATACAAGACTTGTAGCTCCTATCACAAAATAACAAAATTTTCAAGTTAGGGTAAGATAACAACGCTGGTTAATTTTCAAAGCGCCGCCTTACGAGCGGTTCTTTGCGTGCCCTCAAAGTAAGTTGAACGAATTAGTGAAGGCTTCTCACGCACGAAGGTCGCTTGAACCGGCAATTGGTGACTACAATGGACATTAAGCGATGGTTGGATAGTAATATTAAAATAGGGGAGGGGGGGCAAACTGAGAAACTAACTAAGACAATAAACTTCGACGAAAATGTTGCTGCAACTTGCATTGCGATACGAGACAAGACGCAGCATTAGGCGCAGCACAGACATTTTTTTTTATCTTTTCGGGCCAACGATAAGCATGATGGTAGTTAGGAGGGTGGCATTGCGATAAAGAAAGGATATCAAAAGCACAATCGGAACTGGGAAGACAGGCTCAAGTTTGCGCAGCGCCGTTCATCGCCCTTGTGAAAACAGGACGAAGCTCCGGTCGCTGGGACGGGCTACGCTTTTTGGGTTTTCCCATTGCGCGCACTGAAAACGTGTTCCTTGGGGCGCTTATCTCGTATTTTGCACGCTAACGCCAGCGCTCCTTCGTCATTATGGAAAGCAGGCACACACTACTGCTGCATTTTGAGCTTGTACAAAAGTTTCAACAATTAGGGCGAAGACTGCCCATCAGGTTCTACCGTTTCCAATCCAAGCGGTGCGAGAAGCAAAATCGTGAAGAGTAGATTATGGCAGTTCGCCGATACTCCGTAGTCTCGTTACTTTCAAAAATTTTTTAGGGCACAGCACTAGCCCTGCCACGGTGGTCTAGTGGCTAAGGTACTCGGCTGCTGACCCGCAGGTCGCGGGATCAAAGCCCGGCTGTGGCGGCTGCATTTCCGATGGAGGCGGAAATGTTGTAGGCCCGTGTACTCAGATTTGGGTGCACGTTAAAGAACCTTAGGTGGTCAAAATTTCCGGAGCCCTTCACTACGGCGTCTCTCATAATCAAATAGTGGTTTTGGGACGTTAAACCCCACAAATTAATCAGGGCACAGCACTACTAACTATTAATTACCTGACAGAAACGAGATGGCCGGACTCACATCAAGAGAAAGCGTGTTATAAACTGAAACTACAGCAAGTAGACAACCGCTGTACATATCGCGATAGGGCTATGGCTTTCCGAGACGATTAACGGTTGTGAAAGTGGTATAAGGCTTGCTAGCTTGATCCACCTAAAATACAGTGCTATGAGCCTTGCAAGTGTTTTATTGAGGTGATTGCTGTAGACTTCTCATCGATGCTCAGTGTAAACAGATTTGTGCTGCGGGTTCGCACTGAGAGTTTAACGTACACTTCTTGCAAGCAACACTGACAGATGAGCTAGCATGATGAGGTGTTGCGATGCTAAGATCAAAGGGATGAGTTCGATGCTCGATTACGACAGCTGCACTTCTACGGGAGCGAAAAGCAGTAACAGTGCGCTGAAATTTTGGTGCAAGAATGACAAACAGGGTGTGTTCGTGTTGCGAATTTCAAGCGTACGGTGGTATCACGCTCAATGTAAACAGAACTGATGCTCCGTGCATGTGCCCCCTCTGTCCGTCGTCGTCGCACCTTATACTTCAAATAGATTTAGGCGCACGTTAAAAAAGAAGAGAAAACCTCAAGTGGCCGAAAACAATCTGGAGTCTCGAACCACGGCATGCCTCCTAAAGATATGATGGTTTGGCACGTGAAATAATATATTCTTGCATGCACCCAAGCCCTGGGCTATGTACAACAGCCGATTTGAAAAGGAGTTGAAAAAAGAACCAAAGCATAGAAAAAGTGTTTGATGGTTTCGGGTAATTTGGCGTGGTTGTCAGGGGCAAATCTTGGCGTAACTAAAAACCTGCTCGATCTTAGTGGGTATTGCGCAATATGACGACAGTGCGAGCTCTCAAAACAACCAAATGGACTTTTGAAATCATTGAAGACGATGTGCTTAGGCGTGAGTATTGTGTAAAATTAAACAAGCATGGTTGACGTGAACATAACATACTTTTTTGTGCGCATCATTATTTCAAAAGAGCCTCGACAAATCCTAGGTGTCAGTGAACTTACGATACGACCTTGCTAACATTCAATGAACAAAGAAAACTTAAACCCTTAAGAAACTGAACACACCACATTGAAATGGTGCTAGGGACTGAACAGGGGAGAGGTAAGTTTAGTCTCTTCACACTGACTACCTAATGAATTGAAAGCCGCGTGACAAACTTGGCATTTGAGCAATAGAATTGAGAACGCTATATACAAACGCACGCGAATTCGTGGTGTTAGTTTGCCGACAGCTCCGAGATGACACGGATGCCGCAAAAAATGCGTCTTTTACCGGTAGTATACCTATTGCATTCATGCCGTCACTTCACAATTAATCTCATAGAAAGGCGGCTGTTCACCATTGACATTCATGTAGAACTGGCTCAAAGACATTGTGTTTGACTTGTTTGGTCCTGCGAAGGTTGTCAATGAATCGCTCTCGGTTGTGATAAGAATCACACTGTGAAAACGTTTTTATAGTCTTATTTAACCTTCGAAGCAAGTCACAGGTGATGTTGCGCGTGCAGGGCGACCAGAGAACAGCGAGTGCAAAGCCCGTGAACGTGCTGAGATAGCGCAGGAAGAAGGCGGGAGGGCAGTGCCGAGTGAGCTTCTTTTGCTAGAAAGGCGGTGAAACGGGCGCGGCGCAGCGCCCCCTGGCCGTGGTTGGTAGGCCTATATGGGGTGGGCAGTTTTTTTGGACACGCTTCGACAAGGCAAAGTCTTAGTGTGGAATGATGCGTTTAACTAATGAAGAACGTGCGAATATGGTTCTCGCCCTCGGCCGAGTGAACGCAAACACGAGGGAGGCGGCAAGATTATGTCGAATATGAAACCCAGGATATCTGGTAAATAGTTCGAACACTGGTGCGAAATTACGAAACGCTCAAGGAGACAGACACGTTCAAAAAGCAGCGTCAGCGCACAAAAGGAGTAATTGAGTATATCAAAACAGACGTTCTTGCTTCCATTGCAGCCCATCCCCACGCAAGCGTGTGCGACGTGACTGCTGACACCGGCGTTTCCAGCAGTAGCGTTTGGCGCATACTGATGGGCGGGGGAATTCACCCATACCATGTTCACCTGCATCAAAAGCTGGAAGACATGCAAAACCGTCTTCATTTCTGCTGCAACTGGATACTCATACAGGAAGAAGGCAATCCAGGCTTCCTGAAGAACATAAACTTATCCGATGAAGCTCGCTTCTCACGCAGTGCCTGATCAATGTTCACAATGGTCGTTACTGAAGCGCTTCATATCCTCACTAGCTGTCACAGTCACAACACCAAGTGCAGTGGTCTTTCAGTGTTTGGTGTGGCGTTTACGACAGCAAAATTATGGGCCCAGTCTTTATCGATGGAACACTCAACGCAGAACGCAACATGAGCGAAATACTAAATGGCCCACTGAGCAACTTCACCTGCAACCTTCTTTAGCACAGCTTGAGAATATCTGGTTGCAGCAAGACGGAGCTGCTCCACACAGCTGCGCGCCGACTCGAACGTGGCTTGATCGAGAATTTCCGAGAAATTGATCGGCCGTCTTGGACCTGTAGAGTAGCCCAAGAAATCCCCAGATTTGAGTCAGCTAGATTTATTTTTGTGGGGATACATGAGAGACTACATCTACACCGTAGCGACGACAACGCTCACAAGACTGAAGTCGAAAATAGCGGATGTGTGCCGCTGTGTTACACCACGAATGCTTCGAAACCCGACAGAAAACGCATGTGCTGACTCGATGTAGATTCTGTGTAGGGGCTGATGGAGGGAGCAGCCCCTATACACCAACCTCGTCTCATGAATACCACGCCTCATGAAGCACGCTACGTAATGACGTCTCTTTAAAAGCGCTTCGGAATTACGCTGATCTCTTTCACACACCTAGATTTTCTACTATTTAGAAGTTAGCTATAAGAGCACAGAACACTTGTTTATATTTGTTTTGTTTATAATTACGCACTGCGCTCTAACAGACGGGCAATAAACATGAATTTCTAAAAGAAGGTGAAGTACGAGTAATAAACTTTTGAACCCACCGCCAATCGTGGCATATTGCTTGCAAGTATACAGTAGAGCTACCGCATGCCGTAATTGATGCAAATATAAAAACAAAGCTTGTGAAATAATTACCTTTCAAGTTTTTATATCCTTCCCTTATCAAAACGTTAACCTACCCCACCATCATGTTTATCGTTGGCCCGAAAAGAAAAAAAAAGCCTGTGCTGCGTGAAATGCTGCCTCCGGTCTTGTATCGCATTGCACGTGGCGCCGCTTTTTCGTCGAAGTTTCTTAATTTTATTTTTTTCATCGAAGTTTAATTGTCTCTTAAAGTCTATCGTAGGCACCGATAGCTTGTTCAATCGACCTTCATGCGTGAGAAGCCTTCACTAATTCGTTCAACTTACATTTGAGGGCACTCGAAGCGCCGCGCGTTAGGCGGTAATCATGTGATATTTTTTTTAATTTTTGCGCTATTTTAACAAACCCTGGGAAAAAAATTAACCAGCATTGTTA
This sequence comes from Rhipicephalus annulatus, assembly GCA_013436015.1. Classification (NCBI taxonomy): domain Eukaryota; kingdom Metazoa; phylum Arthropoda; class Arachnida; order Ixodida; family Ixodidae; genus Rhipicephalus; species Rhipicephalus annulatus. The sequence goes on from WOVY01009330.1 coordinate 1,218,989, forward strand.
TCTTACCATACCTTCAAATTTTTGTTATTTTTAGATAAGAGCTACAAGTTTGTACAGAATTTTTTCTGTATAGTCAGTATTTAAAAAGTTCATTATCATTTCCTTGTTAATTACCGTGCTTGGCAGATAAAAAAATATTCTGACGTGCTACGTAAAGCAAAGAACAATACTGCGCTAGCTGAAGACGCGTAACACTCAATTTTAAATTTTTTTTGCTTGGCGCTTTTGAGCTGAAACACACTGAATAACGTAAGGCCTAACGACTACCCACAATAGACATTTTCTGGTAAATTAGCCTCCGCCAACGGGCGCGCAAAGATTTATGGGAACAGATGGTTCGCCGCAGCAGCCGCCGCGACAAGCGCGCGGCCCTCCCGCTTCAACTTTCCGTTTCCACCGTGCCAGCGAATTCTCAGATCAAGTGAACTCGGGAAGGTATGATATATTACTGCGCTATTCACTTACAAACTTCAGTGTTTGGGGGAAGATGGCATGTATACGATTTGCACTGGTCCCCCAGTTCCACCAGCTAATTGGCTCAGAAGCGTCGGTTAATCATTAGTATTAATATCCTTCGGCGTCGGTCCACCTTCCTTATAAATAAAAAAAAAGTACCACTTTGTTTCTGCCTAAAAGGTGCAAGAACTGTCTACAAATTCAAGGATGCATTCGAAATCTATGTCCTTTGACGCTGTTTACGAGTAAATTGTACGGTTCTGGTATATTTATATAGTTCTTTAGAACTGGGTGCAATTTCGTAAATTAGATGCATTGACTTGACCATTGCGTGTCACTCGAAGCATATATGCATCACGAACTTCCCTTGGCGCTGTAACTGCAGGTTGAAATAACGCCTTCTGGGCCAAAAGAAAGAAGTATAGGACAAGAAAAAACATATGCACACCGGCTACTATGACTCACGACTGAAAGGTTATCGCACGTTTAAGCAAATAAGGGGTTGCATCGCGCATGTCATAAAAAGGTACTAAAAGACTAACAACCGATGCGCGTGTTTACTGTCAATCAATAAATTTAACTATCTTGTGTTGTAGCGACAGCGAAGGTTAACTAACTTGAATAAGGTGTGGTGTACTTTTATGATATGTCTCTGAGATTTCTCGTCTGGTCTGGTTAGGTTGATTCTGCAAGATTACCTGGCCTTCAAAGATAAAATTGCGTTTGCATGACTGAATATGAAAACTGCGATGACACGGCTTCATTCAATAAATTTTGATGCTCTCTGAGGCACAGGTTGTTATATCAACCATTCTCACCGATGTATTTATGTGAACAGAAGAGGAGTTTGGTTAGCAACTCTTGAACAACAATTAAACAATTGGCATGCCTCTCATAGCCCTTTTCACTGCCTACTCCAGACTCTGCGACTTTTTGCGCTCTACTGTAGAAGCATTACTAAGCTTATGGTACGGGAAACGTAACCCTCACACCTTGTATCTCATCCCAACTTTCTTTCAGACCGTGCAGAACGTATGTATACAATAACTGCAGCAATCCTAGTTTCTTCAAGGGGAAAGTCGTTCAAATTATTCTTTGTTGTCAGTGCGAAGGAGCTGTTCACAAATCGATGCATATATAATATAGGCAGGACACCGTACCTTCTTCAGCTGGAAACTATTGATAATGTAATATCCCTGGTTTTTTTGCTTTTTTTTTCGCCGAGCGTAAGTTATTCTTCCTCATTGAACAACATTTAAATGCGCTGACGAGAAATTTAATTGTGGTCTTACTCAATGTGCAATATACTGCAAGAAAATATCATCCGCCTAGACAATTAGATATCTTATAAGAAACCACGAATTATTAGAGTAAGGCCTCTCGCACATGAATTCTAGTTTCATCTCTTCGTATTTAAACACGTTTAGAATATGTTTATTTCCCCTTTTTACAGCGCGTGACTAATATACCCGTAACACTTTTCTGCCGTCTTGTGTAAATGGCACAGTCAAGCCGCGATGGTATTAAAAGCCAAAGCACTTCATCAGCAGTTCATCATTAAAGAAATATGAATTCAATGTTCCATCTTATATTCCTCATGATAGAATGTTTTGACCACATGTATCGGTTAGTAACAACTCGCATGCCACTCATCTTTTATGTTCAACGTACTATACTCGTTCAGTAATATCTACACTGATATCGTTATTCATTTCCCATTTTATGCGTAGATATACATGCAGGTGCGTTCGGACTCTGTTCTTCGCCAAGAAATGCATGTTATGGTGAGATAACGTGCATACTGTAAGTACCGATCGCAGGTGCATTCGCGGAACTCTTGACTATAGTTTACCGAGCCATAGATGTGATATTCACTACCTTGTAATAAAGGAAGACGGTCAACACTGCAACCGAAATGGGCGTTTTACTGACGTGACGCTTGCATAGTGTATTTTTCCGAAGCAACGCACTCGTGGGGATCTGGGGTAAAATGCTCGACTGCTATGCAAAATACCTAGTTCTGATTTCAGCAGGGGCCATGACCTACTTCGTTGCTTCCATCAAGATATTTCGCCAATCAACAACACTGCCGACGCAGGCACCGCCTTTTATGGGAAATCGACTCCGTCACGCTATATTCATTACAGTCTCAGTATCACCTGCCACGCGTGCCCACATATCACGGGCCACGGTATTCGGTTGTGTTTCACACGTTTTTGGATAAAAGGATTTCATGACATACGTGACAGTGAAGTTATGTTGCTTACACGATGACCTGTGAATCGTTTTCGTGATACATCGAAGTCTTTATACGCGAATTTCACTCCGCACATGGTTACGGTATCGGCCACACGAGCAGCGATATATAGCCGATAGAATGCAAATGGTTAAAGTGCCTTTGGTTCACTAAGAAATCTTCACAATTAACAAATGTAAATTAAAGCAATTGCAATGGTCTTTATGAAACGTGAAAACAACAACTTTAGCGTGTGCTTTTAGCATTAGGTTAATGAACTTTCTTCACACTTTAAGTTGAGCCAGCTACATTACAACAATCTTGCTATACTTGAAAAGGCGGGATTCAGACACCACTCGCACAAGGAAATACATCACCTGTTATTCAGTATTTTGTATCGACAAATATACACGCCCATGCTTGCCCTATACTTAAGAAAAGTAATACCTATGACCACACCCGTTCCACCCGCGTCCTCGCATGCGAATTTTTCACTGTTCTTGCTCATAGGGAATAAAATAAATATGAGAAATCTGCGTGATGCTTCAGCTTACACCGAAAAAACTTGCGCAGAGACTGCGTCAGCAGTATTTTTTCTCTTAGTGACCAGCATTAGATTTCCCTTGATGATGGATCAAGCTGAAATCAACCAAAACAGACAGAGTAGTCAGATTACTGAACACTGGAGAATGGAAAAGTATTTATTGATTGAAAAGTAGAGTTGTAAAGAGGAAGACTTGAAGAAGCAAGCATATTCTAGTTCCCACTTGATAAACTTCATTTCAGTTCAAAAAAAAAACGAGGCCATGTGCAAAAAAAAAAGTCTAAGCACCAAAGCACCGTTACTCTCCACTGTGCCCTTCATATTTAACCACCGGTGGTGTCTGCCCCCTCTCCAGAGTAGAAAATTGAGAGAAGACCTATGCAATTGTTTTTCAGTCCTGGCTGATCACTTAATGCATAGTCTTTGCTATTCAGTCCTGGCTGATCACTTAATGCATAGTCTTTGCTACGAGTCTCTGCTCCACAGTTGCTAGAATGATGAAAAGTCTCTCCCGAAGACCAGCATATCGCCACAGACGCGCAATTTAACACTGATTGAGTTAAGGCCGCAGCGTTCTGTCGATTGGCAATAATGCTGCTCTATAAAACAAACACACTGTACCACTTCCCGTAATTGTTGCCATGATGGAGGTCACTGCTGCAGCACTGGACACGGCTGCGGCCACTGCAGCAGACTTGAAGCCACCACCGGCGCCCTGAACCGCGCTCAGGTACCACAGCTTCGGTTCCCTTGAAGAAGAACTCAACATCACTTTAAGAAGAACTCAACTCTCTGGACCACGAAAGGATTGGTTGAACTGTTCCCTCAAACTGTGAGCTGCGTTCTACAAATATCAAACTGGAATCCTTGAAGACTACCAGGAAAACGAGCCTTGAAGGTGTCTGTGCCCAACTCTCACCCATGCCGAGTACTAGGAACCGGTGCCTTGATTGCGTCTGCGTGAAACTCTCATCTTCGCCAAATAGCAGGAAACGAATACCTGATGGCGCCTGTTTTCAAATCTAATCCTCGCCGAATGCCAGGAAACGGGGCCTTGACGGCGTCCGTGCGGGTGTCGCTCCTGCTTAGGTGGTTGGTACTGGGGTTGCCATTACAGAGCAGGTATGAGGAGTTGATCCGGAAGGCGATGGAAATGCGTACCTCTTCAGCATTCTGTTCAGCATGTCAAAGTAGCCCAAGGTACAGGCACCGCCCTGTAAAGCTCCGCTGAACACGGCCATGATCACGTAAAGGACATGGCGGTTGACGACGACGACGGGAAGGTTTACCCGCGTCTCCAGCTCCGACTCTCTAGTGGCCGCTCCTAGCCCCGCCCAGTGAGCCTAGGCGGGCTACGAAGCCATGGCCCCGGGTCAGATGGTAGACGAGCCAGGAGCGGCGGCAACCGTCCTTGCCGGCGGCCCAGAGTCGAGTGCCTCGTCAGCGTTCCCGCTCCTCGAGGCACGGGCCGAATTCTCGCGCTTGCTTGCTTGTTCCTATTTCGTGGCTCTTACCCACTAAAGGGGTTTGGACAAAAAGCCTCCAGTTAATGTAAGTGAACAGTTCACGACTATGAGGGCTGTAAAAAGATGGTTACTTTGTTTTAACAAGATGATCTTATTTTGATAAAACGTGAAAAATAAAAAGCGAAAAAAGTTAAATAGTAGAACTGTTCGAATAACTGAGGCGTAATCATAATGCGAAATGCCTTAATAGGTTAAGCCAATGTAGTGTATATAATGATGAAATACGCAATTTAGGCTAGGTTAGCAAAAATAGAGAACTGATAAATGACTCAGCAAGGTATTCGCTTTCTATCTTACAGGAATTTGCAGAGGACCCCGCAGATGTTCCTGTCGCTAAAGTCTTGATATACAATATATCAATATATCATATGATATACAATATATACAGCAGCTTGATATACAATATATTGGGAGTACCAGTGGAATTCTCAGTTCTTAAAATAAAATTTTGAAACATATTTTACTTTGAGTTTTCATACAGTTGCGTATTAGAAGGAAATGTTCGATATTTTCAGGTTAGTTACAGCTCGCGCTGTATCATTCTTTCGGCTATATCGTCTTCCTTTTCTCGGTTGCTTACCACAGAGGATAAAAATTCGTTTCAGGCGTGTTTCTGGAAACCGGCATAGCCCAAATAGTTCTTAACTTTTTTTTACAACTAGAAGCATGTAAGCATGGATCAGCCGTGGTTAATATGGCCCAATAGCGGCCTGTGTTTTTACTATTTTCAGTCGGGTGGGTGGATTCATAGATGCTAAGTGTCTACTTTATAACGGGGGGTCCGACTTGTGTGTGACTAATGAAAGCCGTACAAAGGTTAAAAAAATAGGCAGAGCCGTGTGCAAAGTCCTCTCCTAGGTAATTTATGAAAAAAAAAGCGCAACTCGACCTGGCATCCAACGCTGGGCGATCGCTGACGGACATGCAATTGGAGGCGTTGTTGATGATGAAGTTTCTTCACATATGGCTGCTACTCGAAATGGAGATTGGCTGATATTGATTCATGGATGAATAAATGAGAAGATTGTTAACATGAAATCCTAATGATGTAACGTATGATATAATGATTCGTTGAGATCTTCGTCTTTCCTAGATATCTTTGTGACCTCCGACGTGTCATGGCAATCACCCTTCTTCTTCTTCGTTTTCTTATTGGTGTCAATTTTCCAGGGCAAAATGTTTTTCGAATAATAATTATAACCTTACTAGATGATAAAAGTACAATATATGGGTGAGATAAATAACACACATTCGGGCACCATGTTGCACAGACGATGCACATTCATCTCTTAGGAAAATGTGTATGACATCTCTCAGGAAGCTACTTCTGATGGTTGGGGATATTGAAAGCAACCCTGGTCCTGACTTCGCAGAAATCGCCAGAAAACACACTGAAATAGCTTCGGATATAAAAGATATAAAATAAAAGCGTTCAGCAGATATAGAAGGCAAGCTTGATGTCATTACGAAACTTGAAGCTGAAGTCCTTGCATGCATGAACAAATGGATGGCATGAATAAAGTAATTAAAAGCCGCGAAGCGAGGATAGGTGACCTGAAAAACCGCAGCAGAAGGTCAAACCTAATAGTTTATGGTATACCAGAAGCGGAAGTTGAAACTAGCGAAGCGCTTGCAGAGGTCGTAAACGTGAGAAATATACACAAAAACCCTTCAACTCGAACCTGTGGCCATCGAGCGCATTCATCACGTAGGGAGAAGTGGACCAAACAAAACGAGGCGAGTCATACTTATATTACTTGACGAAAGAAGTAAAAATGTCATACTCATAAACGGCTTCAAGCTAAAAAATGTGGAATATATGATAGGAGAAAACTTATCACGAAAACTTAGAGAAACCGGCAAGAAACTCTGGGACATGGCTAAGCAAAGCCATGAAAAGAAAGACGAGGTGTCGTTAGTGTAACACTAGCTGTTCATTAATAACCGTGTTTACATCTGGGATGACGAAAAGAATGAAAAAGTTGAAATGGGAAAGCATTCAAAAATAGCTCAAAAAAACGACGAGAGCTGTAGAAGAAAGAAAAAAAAGGGATGCGTACCGTCCACGATCTCGTCAAAACAAGCACAAAAAAAAATAACTTTTCTAAACATAGACGCTCGAAGTATCCTGAATAAGGTACAGCAATTTGTAAACTTATTGCTCGATCGTGAACCAGATATAGAAGCAATGACTAAAACATTGTTATGCCTGCTCATATCGAGTGAAGAAATTACTCCCCCAAACTATGTACTCGTTCGAAAAGACAGGCAATCACGTGGTGAAGGCGTAGTCTTAGCTATAAAGAAATATATCCCACTGGTCATTCTGCCAGAGGTAACTGATACCGAGGCAGTTTTTTGTAAGAATAATACAAATGGCACAAGTATGCTCGTTGGCGGTATCTAACGAAGTCCCGCACGTGGAAATGAATGCATTATTGCGATACAAAAGAATTTGCAGCAGCATGCTCGAAACTGCCGCGTCATTCTCATGGGTGACTTTACCCTTTGCGACTTTAAATGGTCTACCATGCAGTACACATGAAAGACTTCAGAAGCCCTTCTCGACATAATGTTAAACTTTAACCTTTGCCAAATCATGGAAAGCCGCACAACGAAGCGAAGCGAGTGTCAGAGTATACTCGACATATTTTATTAAGCAGTAATTTCATCTTAGAACAGCTGAAGGTTGACGTAAAAGAAGGAATATCCGACCGTAGTATTGCGAAGTGTATTTTACCTCTAGGTTATAAAACGTCAGTGCAAACTGCTGCCCAAAACACAATCAATTTTGATAAAGCTGACGACGACTACATACAAACCTATCTAGCTAATGAATACCGAGAGTTTTTGGCACTGGCCTCAGATTCTTTAACTGATGTAAATGCGTTCTGGTTGCGCTTTAAAGACATAGTGTCACACTGTGTAACAAATTTTATTCCGGTCAAATTAAAAAAAGACTTTAAAGAATAACCCGCAGATTTCTCGTGAAGTAATGCACGCAAATCACGAAATCAAAATATTACGGAATGTTAACAAGGCTGCCGGAAATGACTTATTTAGCACCACCAGACTTGCGCTTGCAGCAAAAAACTTTAAACAAAAATCCAAAGAAGCCAAAAACCACCATTTCAATTTCGTACACCCTAGCTTTCTCAAAAGTAGTCCACAAAGATTCTGGAACCACTTTCGCCGAAAGAACACGCTCATCATTCAACTATACTTTCATGAAAAATTTGATAAAGCCAACAGATATAACCAGTTATTTCATTCAGTTTTTGCAAAAGATTATGGCGTCATGCCGGAATCGGTTCACGCGTGGTGTATGTCATTGACTATCTCGTTATCACAGACACTGGTGTTCTTAATCTTCTGCTTGCTCTAGATACTAAGAAAGCGTGTGGTCCGGATAATATACCTAACCAATTTCCGAAAAAGGTACGCAGAATGGTGTAGCAGATATCTCGGCAGTATGTTCCGTAAACCACTTTCAACATCAAGACTACCAGAAGATTGAAAAAGAGCAAAATTATTCAAATTTATAAATCGGGAAATAAATCTATGGAATCCAATTTCAGACCGATATCTTTAGCTAGCATGGTATGCAAACTACTCGAGCATATAGTCTTAAAACATTTAACAACTTTTTTCGAAAACGAGGGCATCCTGTCCCCCAACCAGCATGTACTTCGTAGGCGATTATCGACCACGACACAGCTGACTGAGGTCATACACAATCTTGTGATAGGTATTGACAATTACAACCCAATGGATATAATATTACTCGACTTTTCAAAAGCGTTTCATTGTGTTTGTCACACCAAGCTCATCGCTAAACTACAAAACATTATTGGGGACGGAAAAAGTATGGCTTGGGTGCGTGCGTTTTTGTCTAATAAGTCTAAGTTTGTTGTTGTCGAAAAGATGGCAACAGATATTGTACCGGTTACGTCAGGAGTGCCCCGGGGTTCTGTGCTCAAGCCCTTGTTATTTCTCGTGTATATCGATGACATATATACTAATATACACTGTAAAATAAAGTTATTCGCGGATGAATGTATCATTTATAGAGAAATACAAAAAGACCAAGATCCCTATTCGCTCAAAAAATCACTCTCTGCTATTTCTGAATGGTGTTCAAACTGGCAGATGACAAAAAATGCAAAAAAATCTGCTTGCATGACGATAACGAGGAAGAGAGAGCCATACAACTTTTGCTTTACTATAAATGACAGTGCTATGAGCAGAGTACACAAACCTAAATACCTAGGCTCAACAATCACGTCCGCCTTAAGGTGGAACAAGCAAATTGGAAATATTACTTCATCTGCCACGCCGAAATTGTTTTTCCTTCGCAGGTCATTTCAAATGGCAACCTTGCCAACAGAGCACCTAGTCCACAAAACATTCGCCAGCTCTATTCTTGAATATAGAAGTACAGTGTGGTTTCCTCACACTCACACAAGCATATAAACATTGAAACAATACAGAGGGAAGCCGTAAGATTTATCCACAACAAATGTAAACGTGAACATTCACCCACTAGTCTGCTAACTCTTTCTGAAATTCCTACGGTAAAAGTACCAGCAAAACAGGCACGTCTAAATTTTCTTTATGAACTCCTGCACAATTATTTTGAAATAGACATCTCAAAATACATGTCTTATTAACACGAGCCACAACACACAAACATACACACACATTGGTACAATACAAATGCAACATTGATGTGTAAATATTCTTTTTTTTTCCGGTTGCTTTTCGCGAATGGAACATGATGGCCCCTCACATCACCAACACTGAGACACTGTCTCAGTTTGTGCTAGAAATTGAAAACAATTCTTAGCTTCTTTATATACCCAGTGATAATGGTAATGAAACCAGTATGTACTACTTATATGTTCTGTAAACAGCCATGTAAGCGGCTTTATTGTTAAACTTGCCATTTTTGTATGCACTTGTATTTTGTTTATCATGTTGTGTAATTATTGCTAATGTACAAAGTGCCAGGTTGATGTTGCTTCTATGTTGTGTATAACAGTTTTTTTTACTATGACGAGCAATCATAGCATCTCTACAGAGTGGCAATCTGCTATGATCTCAGTAGAAACTAGCAGTACTACAAATAAATAAATAATTAACCTAATATATAATCAATAAACAAATAAATAACAACAGCAAGATAAGGTCAGGCCAGATGGAAAGTCTTCTGGTCGGGAACGAACAAGACAATGATTGGAAATGGACATGAAGCAAGAAAATTTTATTAAATAAATGACGTTTCGAATGCGGCATGAAAGTCTTGATCACACGGAGCACCAAGCGGGAAATGGTCTGTTTACATTCTACTTCAGTTGTGGCGTAGGGAACATGCATACGTACGATAGTGGGTGGCTGCCATCGTCATTGTGACTGATTGTGCGCGCAGTGGTTTGAATTTTAAGATATTCCTGAAAAAGGCAAGTTCATATTTTACTGTTATATCATGTTTCCGTTATACTAAAAAATGTTAGACTGCTTCTGGTTTCTCGGACATAGATTTTTACGTTTCTGTATTTTTTTATTCGAAAGTGTTTTACGCCAGAGTATACCAAGAAATTATTGGTGTCTTTCCGTCGCGGAAGTACGTCAGCAAATTAAACATTTGCAGACGACGAAAAAAAAACATAACGAAGCCCGTTCTAGAGCTCAAACCAATGACATCTCAAGTCCACAGCAATTGTCGCTGGGAGTTTAACCCTATAAGCCAACACAAAAAACACAGTCGAAGCTATATAGTCCTGTCTTTATGACACTCACAGTTCTTTTGCTCGTATGGTGGTATCGCCGTCTGGAAACTGAACACTGAAGTTATCCGTGACTTTCTCAATTAGTTGAGGCAACGAACCTGTGCTACTACCGTACCATTCGGCGCATTTTCAATATAAGTGTAATTTTGACAAAGTTTTGACACACCGCAATGAGGCGGCTTTAACTCAAGTTTTGCTGATAGCACTCGTCCAGATCAAAACGTAGCTCCCCAACGTTCACCTGGCTGTCGCACTACACTCTGTTCTAGAAGTTCCGTGTAGCACTGCGGAAGCTAAAGGCCTTCTCGACCAATCAGGAGGGCGAGCACATCAAAGTGTATCCTTCGGCGCCCTGTCGTCTGCTAGCGGCGAGTGCTGCAGCGAAAGCGGCTGGGGCATCTTGGGACACTGTGCAACTGTGCCGTGCTACGAGCTGTAATTGTGAAAGCGGTTAAATAATCTCCTCGGCACCATAAAAGCGGGCGTCTTCGAGATACTTGGATGTAGACCTTTGAGAGATAGGGTTTAGTGGCTCTTGTTGCGGTGAAAAGCGCCACACTAGCCAAATTGAATATGAAAGCACCACGCCTCGTCAGATTTTGTACACGCATGCCTATGGGCATGCGAAGTGCCGCTCACGTTCAAATCGAAATGATGGCTCTAGTTCCATTGCTTTACCTATCTCTATCTGCGGGGTGTAACAGCAAGCAAGCCGTCCTTTTGCACACATCGCGTCCTATTACGCCGAAGATTTTTCGCCAGGCGTGCAGGATTCGCTTTGGAGAGCTCAAACTGAATCGTTTTTCGTCAAACGCGGTCTCCATCCCGTGAAGATCTCACCTATCGGCTCGTCACCTGCGAACTCTTGGTGCCGTGAGTCGCCTCGATTGACTGTGCCTCGTAGGCCTCGCCGATCGGCGTCTCGTCCATCTTCTCCGGTGCTGTGTAGCTCTCGCCAGACCAGTGCACCCCGTCCTCGATCTCCTCCGACCGTTTCCATCTTTCCTATGCCTCCTCTACATTGCGGGTTCTCTTCTTACTGTCATCCTCTATTTTTGTTTCTATATCTTTCACTTCCCTTCTCCCACCCAATCCTTCTGCTGACCTGGTGAGGCACCCTCGTGAGGAGAGACAGCTACGAGTTGGCACTTTTCACTTCATTTCCTTTTTATGACAACTTAGAGAGAGGAATGCAGAATCGTGCAGTCTAATGCTGCAAATGTAAGTAGACCTCATGCGTTCACTACGCTATGAATAACGGACGCGTAGCGTGTGTGGTGCCGCTACCCGTAACGTTTACACGGGGCATGGTGCATTTGCAATTGTGATTGATCCTGAGTATTCAGGCTAGATTGCTATACAATGAAAGTGAACTGCTCAATACGCGGTGCCACACTGATTGTGTCGTGCTGTTTGCAGTTAGGACTGCAGTTGTCAATTAAAATACTTGTTTGAAAATAGATGTTCTCAGTGTTATAACATACGCGCAAAGTGTGTACTGTGATAATAAAGAGTGCAGATTCATGTGATGCAATGAGAAAGCTGGCTTTACTTAAATATTATGAGGAGTCACTTGCATGTGGGCCAAGCCATAAAGCCCAAGTGGCATGGTTTGGTAGAGATGTGTTCATTAAATATATAAGGTTTGCGAGTTGCTCTCCATGAGCTGTAGGAAATAAGCACTTTTAATACAGCAATTCTTCAAATATTAGGTACATCTGCCGCCTTAGGCCCATATTTTCACCCATGGTGGACTGCTTGCGATCCCAGTACTAGAAAAGCTTCTCGGGTGCTGGTCTTTATTCTCGTTACTGCGTGAGTCCATTGTAATAAGAACTTTCGCTCATGAAATTGGATGAGTTGTTTCATTCTTGTATACAGACACCACGACTAAGACGAAGACAGTAGAGACACAGTTGCAAATAAGCCCCGGTTGACAACTGTTTTTGGTTATAACTACAATAAATACGTTACACAAAGCATCACATATTATGAATGATTATTTGAAAATGATTTTTTTGTATTAAGGCTCATTTGCCACCTGTCACGCCAAACGGTTATTTTCGTAAGAGTGCTATTGAGTAAAACGTAGTTTCTCTGTTGTGTATTTCGTGATATAATATACAATCGCCTGCCAAGAGTTCAACTTTACAATTAATGCGCATTTGTTATGTAATAATTAAAAATCAAAAATAACAGCGCGCCCATTACTGAACCCTGTGGGATACCTAAAGTCACTGGCTCAAGAAAAGATGAGATATTTTTGATATTGATAAATTCGAATCGATCAAATAAAAAGACCTTTATTCCTGCAGTTATGAGACCGTCACTATCACAGCAGTAATTTGGCAATTAGTTTGGTATGGCACACACAGTCAATTGCTTTACTGAAGTCTAATAGAAGAGTGTGATTATGGTCGTTAATATCTAATACGAGATTATGAACCACCTCTGTAAGCTGAGTGACTGTGGATAAGCCTCTTCTAAAACTATGTCAAACATCAAACAGAATGTTTGCTTTGAAATATGTGGTCAAGTTCTTGAGTTCGATGTGCTCCAAAATTTTACATGATGTGCTGGTAAGGGAAATTTGTCCGTGGTTGATGGTTAAATAGTGTCTCCTGACTTATGGATCGGTACAATTTTTGCGATCTTCCAATGTGCGAAAAGGTCGGACTTCGAAAGTGACTTATTTTCTTCAAGTCACTTTCTGCAAGTCGAAAGTGTCTTGCAGAAAATCAATCACTTTCCACGTGAGCCCTACCTGCTGATTGCAAGATCGCTAAATTGTACCGATCCATAATCCTTTGTTAGTTTACTGTAAAATCACTTATGCCCTACTTTTTTTTTTAAAAGAATCACAGGTAAGATAAAGTATACGTGCGATTTGTGACTGGTTGTATTCATTTTGATAGATAGATAGATAGATAACTTTATTGTACACCGAGGGAGGAGAGTCGGGTTTTACCCCGACGCCCCTGCGGGCCGCTCCCACGTTGGAACAGGCAGGGAGTACCTGCCTGCGGCATCGTGGGCCCCTTGGATTGCCCGAAGCTGACGGTGACGATCCGTACTTTTGATGGCGGAATAAAACCCTTGTCTTGGGATGATTTGCGCCTTGAGTTCCTTGGGTATGTGGGGGCAGTCCCACATCATGTGCTCAAATGTACACACACACCCACAGTCCGGGCAGTCAGGAGATATATCCATATAAATAAATACATTAGCTGGGCAGGGGTAAACCCCTGTCTGTAGTAGTCTGAGCGTGACTTCTTGTCCTCTGGTAAGATGCGAATGGGGTGGAGGAAAGACCCTACGACTCAAACGATAATGTGAAGTGACTTCGTTAAATGTCGCTAGAACGTCCCGCGACCCTCGATCAGCCGCACCCCCATCCAGAGGATCGGCCCCGGGCGGGGCGGAGCGGTCCAACGTGCCAGGGCCGTGAAGCCCCGCGCGGAAGGCAAGTCCTCGCGCCCGGGCGTGGGCCAATTCGCTGGAGTTGGTGATGCCGCTGATCGTGGAGCCCATATGGGCCGGGAACCAAATGATCTCGTGTGGAGTGATGGTCCTACCTCTGAGAATTCTAGCAACAGGTGGGGAGACCCTGCCAGAGGCAAAGGCTCTAACCGCCGAACGGGAATCAGAGTAGATCTGAACACGGGATGAATCCAAAAGCCCTAGTGCGATGGATACCTGTTCAGCTATTGCTGGGGAGGTTGCCTTGACAGAGCATGCCGACATTACTGTACCTCGCTCAGAGACCGCAACGGCCACATAACGATTCCTATCCGCACGCGCAGCGTCCGTGAAGGTCGACGATCCCGACTTCGAGTGCACCTGCTCCAAAATTTTCTTGGCTCTAGCCCTTCATTTTGAGCCAACGAGGATTGTGTTTTTTGCGTCGCTTCCAGAATGTAACACGTGAAGCAAAAAAATTAATCACGTCTCAGTGTTTCTTCTTCTTTCACGGGAACTTTTCATGTGAACATGCGCAAACAAGTAGTGTTCACATATGATGACTATGTGCCTGAATGGGCGACATCACTCTACTTAGGTAAAAGAAGAATGTTTTTTCATTACCAAAATATAAACTTGTCAACAATCATGCATTCAGAGGAAGGCTTGATTCCCAGTACACAGACCATCAGACGAAGCCCAATTCATGCTTCACTGATTCCGTGCGAGCCATTTGCTGTACATCTTAGTGTGAAACATCATGATAAAATAGGACAACAAAGTATAGCACAGATACAGCTTTAACAAGTGAGTCTTCATTATTGCTTAACCAGTAATAAACAGCAAATAACAAACATGCAATATCGCTGAAATGACACTGCTTATTTAAACTGTACCAGTGCTACGCCTGTGCGTCGTACATTATTGTCCCACTTTAGCTCGCTGTTTCACACTCAAGGTTCACTCATGCCCTGTGGTAGTGGCGCTGTGCACGAAGTTCCGCTTAGTTGAGGTGGAGTGTGCATAGCCCACATCAGGCGATGTATCTATGTACGCCTTAAGAAAAACACGCTTCATTAAAGCCTCCCGCCCTCTCATTTACCTAGCCGCTATCAGGACATCGTGTATATCTACTAAGGACATCGCTGCTCATTGTTTTCCTCCTGACAGCCTAAACAAACTCCTTTCAGTCTAACTGGAAAGTCCTGAGAAGAGTGATCGTAAGGACAACAGCAGGCAAAACAGCAGCGGTCAGCTTGCTTCAAACCAGTCATCCCGAAGTTTTAATATTGATAAGCAGGCTAAATCATATTATCTGTATTTCTTATAAACTCTGCTTTTGCTTTTCAACACTGGAGAATGCATGTGTTCCACACATTAAGACAGCATTCGATACAAGCATGAGCTGAGAATGTGTCCCTTAAACCAAAGAATAAAGTTCAACCCGATGATGAACAGCTTCTGACGGATGCTTCACGAAATGAACAGCAACCACATGACACATAAAAAAAACACATGGGCGACAAGAGATGACTTTCAAGTAAATAGCACAACACTGTCTGCACTTCGATGCTTCAGCTTTGAAGTTCCCACTGCCAAATTGATGGTATTAGAACACGCAACAGTGGGTGCTGCAGCTGTGGCCGCCGTGGGGCACAGCAACCGTACGACCCACGGAAAACACAGGGGTGCACGATATGGCTTTTAGGTAAATATTACAACACTGTCTGCACTTCAACGCTTCATCTTTCAAGTTGTTATTGCGGAATCGACGGCGTTAAAACACACACTACTTGTAGCTGTAGCTGTGCCTTTAGTGGGCGAAGGGCAGTACAGTCGGGAGTGGGAGCACACAAAGTCCTCAAAATATTTCCGCGAAGGCAATGGTGACATGGTGTCATTGGTAAAACAGTGCATATGGGCACAGATAAGAGATGTATTTGAAGTGCATTGCGACACACAAAAAATGCAGTGGTGACCAGAATGCGCTTCGAAGTAGGAAGCACCACATTGCCTGTTTTCAAGAGTTGCTATTTTGGCATTAAATAGCTGTAAAACACCGTTACGGCTTTTGGGCGGCATTGTGCAAGCATTCACGGTGACAGTTGCCAAAGCTGTCGCAAGTTACATGTCTGATAAGCAGGCGACAACGATGTCACAATATTTGTGGAACTGTTTTCAGGAACTAGTCAAAGGAGAGGCTGATCATCATCTTCATTCATGCTGCTTTCATCGCTGCTCATCATGTCAGCATCCAAAATCACTACAACTCGTTGGTTAATATCATTGACATCATCAATGATGTGATCAATCTTCATCCTGTCATCCTCCTCTTCTGTTGCGTGGCTCACGTAATTTTTCCATTTTTGTGCAGTGACTTGTACTATGCTTTTCCAAGCAAGATCCTCGAGGCCTTCCATGCTGAAGTGTGTATTGCCTTTTGCCACATAGCCTTTAACATCACTCCACATGAGCTCAATCGGGTTGAGCTCACAATGGTATGGCGGCAAGCGTATGACAGTGTGACCAGCATCAGCAGCAATGCAATAGGATACCTATTACGCTCCGTACTTACGGTTTGAACAAACTTTATCAGTTCTGCTTTCACGATGTCACTTCTCCAGGTCACACCCTGAATTCAGAGAGAGCCAGGCCTGAATATCTTTTTTCAACCTACCCATAAAGAATACCTTTTCAAGCTTCACAGAATGATAAGGTGCGTTATCAAGCACAATGGCACATCGATGCGGCAAATTCGGCAGTAGTTTTTTTAACCTCTTTTTGTTGTGGGCACCGTTCATTTTATCGTGATAGTCACCTGTTCTCATTGATTGATTGATTGATTGATTGATTTGTGGGGTTTCTCGTCCCAAAACCACCATATGATTATGAGAGACGCCGTAGTGGAGGGCTCCCGAAATTTCGGCCACCTGGGTTTCTTTAACGTGCACCCAAATCAGAGCACACGGGCCTACAACATTTCCGCCTCCATCGGAAAAGCAGCTGCCGCAGCCGGGATTCGAACCCGCGACCTGCGGTTCAGCAGCCGAGTACTTTAGCCACACACCTGTTCTCTTTCTGGCTCGAAATACTTCACTGGCAGCTGTGATGAAACCGTCCTCTTTGCCACAATGAGTAATAATGAGGCGACCTCCCTTACCACTTGGGTTTACTTTATCAGTTCTGCTTTCACCATGTCACTTCTGCAGGTCACACCCTGAATTCAGAGAGAGCCAGGCCTGAGTATCTTTTTTCAACATACCCATAAAGGGTACCTAAGCTTCACAGAATGATAAGGTGCGTTATCAAGCACAATGGCACATCGATGCGGCAAATTCGGCAGTAGTTTTTTCTTTAAACCCCTTTTTGTTGTGGGCACTGTTCATTTCATCATGATAGTCACCTGTTCTCTTTCTGGCTCGAAATACTTCACTGGCAGCTGTGAATAAACCGTCCTCCTTGCCACAATAAGTAATAGTGAGGGGACCTCCTTTACCACTTGGGTTTGGCGGACCTGTCATTTGGTTTTCTTTCTTGGCGTGCTCAGTGGACTTATGGATCTCGTCGACGGACCTCCGCTTCACACTGTGCCCTGTGTTCACCCAAATTTCATCAGTGTAGAACATAGGTCGCCCTGGCGTAAAGCCTCCTTGATTTGGCCCAAGTACTTGCGTCGCCACTGGATGATGTGAGTGGCCTCGATCAGGAACGAATTTCGGTACCACTTCTTAAAGCGGAAGCCTACCTCGAAAATTTCCCGCCGTCGGATTTTCCCACCGTTTATAGAAACCGTGCGAAGTCGTCCAGCAGCTGCTCTCGATCGTGGACCCTACCACCGCGAGGCAGCGTCTTGGATGAAAGTACTTCGCCTTGCTTATCTTTCTCCGCTACCCTCTTGTACAGCTAACGCTCGCTGACGTTGGTGTACGCAGCCGTTATCTTAATGAGAGCGCTCATGCTTGCATTTCTGCCACCCTATTTACGCACTGTGCCGAACACATTTAGAGCCAACCACTTCGCTCCATCACCGTAAAAGCTGATCCGGGATCGATATCGCACAGTTGAACCAGGCATCGCCATTTTGACAGGAATGACCAAATCTGCTACCGCGGACAGATCACAACTCCTGAGTTGGTCCTCCATGGTGCTGGGGGTGCTCAGACTGTGTGGACTACAAATAAAAGCTTTGACAGTGTCATACCATTCCTTCGTATTTCATACGTAAAAGCATAACACATTCGAGCCAAAACAGCGCTCTTTCTTTCGTCATTTGCATGTTATAACACGTTCAAGCGAGAACTTTTTCTTTAGTATGATGAAGCCACAAAAATTGTTTTATACAAGAAATTCGACAAAATTGTTATACAAATCACAACTACAACACGCAGAGTAGCCTTCAAGAAAAAATCCTCCGACTATGGCGCTTGCAAAAGTAATGAGGACAAACAACGGGCTACGTACATGGGGCACTACATCTCGCTTCGCCACAACCTGCCCTCAAG